>JAQISU010000091.1:0-687500 GCA_029339505.1 Unio delphinus | reverse complement strand
TTGAGACAATCCAGAAGCAATCTTAGGCCATTTGAAATAAAATTCCCAGGAAATTGTTGTTAATAACGACGGACTAGAGAGATTTCAAATTATGCCGTTTAGAGAAAGTTAATTCTGACTGGCGTAGGTAAATGAGGGACGTATTTTGCAGACTTATTTAAATTTTGTATTAGTTTCCCTTGCGAAATTTGGCAATCCACGATTTTCTGCTGAAGGGAATGTCTGAGGATATCAGAAGGAATTAGGAAGTAATTAGTATCGTTAAATAAATTGTCCATTGGATTGGGATCTGGAAGAATTTGAGAGAACCGGATCCAAAAGGAGTTTCAGTCATAGGAAAGGTACAAATGTACTATCTTAATTGCATATCATATGACATTGATATACGTTTGCAATTATGTGCTATGTTTATTAATATTCAATTTCATTGAGTTCAGAGATTAATTTTGCATTCATTGGTTTTGAATGTTATATTATTCATGTATTATAAGAATTTCATAGATTCAGTGGCTTGTATGTAACAGAAAGCATGTATTGTAGTAGTGTCATGCATTATTATGATACGATTTGTGAGAATTAAATTAATTTTCGCAAATGATCGTATATTAAACCACTGATTAATTTTTCTATGTCAATAAATGTGTATCCCTGAGTTACTGGTTAGCAGGTAATGTAATAGGACAGAGAGTTAAGCTCATTAATTCATTTATGTAATTTAGTTGTGAATTCTCTAAACCGAGACAATCGGAGCGAGCGATGGACATTGTTCAGCTTGTAATGTCTATCCTACGGTGGGACGTAATAGCGTATGTATGAGGTCTAGACATGTGATGGTTCCAGTTAGGAATGCCAACATCAGCGAGGGAACGACATTAATTCTATGGTTATAGGGTTTCAGGTTGCAAACTGGCCACATTAGTCTTAGTTCTGTTTAATGACGAGAAGACGATATTCGACTGGAAAAGACGTGGAAAATATTCGATCCCCAATATGAAAAACCTGACAATTATTTAGGTTGCGTTTTGTTTGATTGAAGGGAAAATAGTTCAATTTGTACGCCTTGATGTGAGATGAATACTGAGCAAATGAGTTTGATTATTCACTCGATTCTGTCATGAAATTCGTTTTATCGGTATAACAAGTCGGATAAGTCCATTTCACATAAATTTAGTAATTCTATTTTAAAGAGAAAGTGTATCATTCGAATGTCATGTTCAATTTAGGTAATGTATCATGCACTATTGAGAGAAGTTGATGGAATGAATTATTGCATGTATCCCATTGTCATTAAAAGAAAAGGGTGGGGGAATATGCAAAATAGGCTTCAGTGATGTGGTTACCAGCCTGTAGAATTGAAGGCCGACAACAGTCATTACATTTTCCCTATCTCTTTAGTATGTTCCTAGACGAAAATCCCTTTGCAATTATCAAGGGATACACATTGCGAATAAAGTTTAATAGTTGCAAAAGAAATAAATGATTTTCTACTGCATGTGTTTTGTCATACGTAACTGTGCGTTTATGAACAATTTGAATGTAATATTTATCCATACATTCACACCATGCATCCAACTTTAAACAGTGCAGATCAAGACGTAGAGCAGTTATTGAGCTTTCATCATAAAATCTTCGGTGGATCTGTCTTTGCCATTTGCTTTTTATAATAGGTTCAACAACCAGCTTACATCCAGATCTGAAATGTAATTCTATATACTTGGTAGATATTGTAAATACGCAGACTTGCCAGCCTTGTGATGGAATCATGTATGATACAGTATGGTTTAGATAACATTGTATCATTACAGGTACAGAATTATCAGACTTGACAGCCTTGTGAAGGAATATGCAAATTAGGCTTCAGTGATGTGGTTACCAACTTGTAGTGTTTTTTCTGATAGATTGTGTTAGAGTCCAAATACTTTCAATTCTTGCCAATACACGTTTTTGAACATTAAATGTATTATCTTTTCAAAATTATTCATACTAATTGTGTGCAAGGGGACAAATTTCTGAATGGTAATAAAATGCCCAAATGGAATATTGGGAGTTTATTTAAACTGGTATAAATGGTAATAAAAATTAGTTGAAACTTCAAGGGTACTAACTTGATAATGTACTTGAAACAAACTTTGCAACAGATGCAAAAGTACATCAGAGATTCACTGTAAATACAAAAAGAAATCCTTCCACCCCTTAAACTTAGATGATTACTGTAATATTTATCCATGCATGACATGTTTTCGAGTTGAGAAGGGATCCTCCTATTCTAAAAGGGTTGGAATCACTAGCCTGAAAAGACATAAACAAGAATAAGCCCTGGCTTTAAATCTGTTGATACTGTGAGTTAGCACTATGGTACAGCAAATCAGGGTATAGTATGTTTGATTACAATCCATCCACCCCTAAAACTTAGATGATTACTGTCATAGATTATAGGTTGAACATTTCTGCAATTTATTTACCTAGTAGTGCTTCTGACTAAAGTCTGACTACAGTCATCCAATTTTCCCTATCTCTTTAGTAAGTTTCTATACAAACATCCCATTGCAATTGTCAAGGGATAAACATTGGGAATACAGTTTATTATTTAAGAAATAAATTATTGATTTTCAGCTGCTAGTAAGTTGATTTAATAAAGGTGTCTTTCATTTTTTATTGTTAATAATGCAGGACCATCTAATTTCAGCAACCATTTTTCCTTAGGATTAATGTTAATGATTTGCAGTTATTTGGTAGGTAAGAAAATTAATATATTGATTCGGGCAAACACCTATTTCAACAATGGGCATAGGTGTATATGCTGGTTAAATGAGCAGTTATTAGGTGGTCTAATGATTGCCATGGATTTAACAATTATTCAATCACAGCATTTGAAGACAAGACAAATACAAAGAAGAATTAGTAGCGTTATTGTTGGTGACAAACCGGGGTCCCCGCCTTCCTACAGGCATACGAATTTGTTGAAAGATGTGACAAAAGGCGGAAGAAAGAAACAATGACGATATTATTTCAATCATGGAACAAAATCTATGTGTTCCTCTTCATCATCATCATCAGCGAGACCTTTTCTAAATGATACCAACTGATTTCAGAGACAAGTAGAACCTATGCTATTTATAATTTTTGCAATCGTTTTATATATCACACCGTGTATCTACAGCTGTCTGATAATCCGTACCCTTGTTTATAACATGTCCGGTTAATATACAAGTCCTGCAGACAGCTATGACAACATAACTAAACTTCTATTTTTGAAAGACATTTACTGTTTTGAGAGACCTGTACAAATTATATTCAAGTTTATTTTTTTATATAAATATCTATAAATCTCACCTGCATCTATATGTTATCCCTATCCTGTATGTCTCTTGTCGGTTAAAGATGAAACGATTTCAGAATAAAAGTGTTTACTCATTCCGCCATGTTGTGTTGATATGAAACAGCATGAAATGGAAATACCCGGCGTTTTGAAGTGTGCTATTTATAAACACCTGGGAGTTTTGCCAGGTAATGTCAAGGTAGATACTTTATTCGGAAGATATAGCTGGGTATACTAACCATTTCAAATTATCTATTGAGTGACCTATTTTTGTAATTGTCTTTTTTATATTTCAGTCCTTGTCATTTTGGTTTGTTTCAACATTTTGCCCGCTGTTGTTCGTTTTTCTTTATTTTATATGAAATATATAACAAATAGAATCTACTTTATGAAAGAAATTCATACACTCCGATGTTTCGAAGTTCTCTATTTTTGTTATCGAAAAAATTTAATCATAAATATATCCAATGACTTACTAACACAAATCATGACGATGAAGAAATCGGTGTTCTTTATTTACATTTCCATTCAAATTAAATTGCCTGCTACAAATATGTTTTTCACTGTGATCCATTGTATCTTGTCTTTGTGACTTGTACTAGTCCTTAGGTTGTGTTTACTTTCATGTTACATTTCGGTGAGATGTGTGCTAGTCGTTACGTTGTGTTTAATTCTATGTTACATTTCGATGAGATGTGTGCTAGTCCTTACGTTGTGTTTAATTCTATGTTACATTTCGATGAGATGAGTACTAGTGTTTAGAGATTTCAAGAAGGATATTAGGTAACAATCCTACTGTGTCGATTTTACAAAAGTTTATTTATGATTTTACGTATTGCATTTTATATTAGTTTTTGCTATGAAACATTATGCTTTCTTCGAAGAATTTTCAAGATGTTCACATGAATCTCCATTTATTTTAATTGCCCCATACAACATTTAAACTGGACTTCCAATTTGTTAGACAAAATAATTAGGGGATACCCATTAAACTTAGTTGCTCTCAAAAGATGTGAAGTTTAAGTTACTTTGGCAATGAAGTTCAAGTATTCAAGTACGATATAAATCATATCCATACGTATATATGTATGTATGTATGTATGTATGTATGTATGTATGTATGTAGGTAGGTAGGTAGGTAGGTAGGTAGGTAGGTAGGTAGGTAGGTATGTATGTATGTATGTATGTATGTATGTATGCATGTATATATCTATGTATGTATGTAGGTAGGTAGGTAGGTAGGTACAAATACCAAATAGCTGTAGATATTTTTTTCGCAGCACATTTGTTTTGGTCATTGTGATACATCACTATTAAGACTGACGTACGAGATAAGTTTTCAATAAATACGGTAGCTTGAGATGGTTAACCTGTCTTGTTCGGGGACATCATTGAATTTTCATAAGAGTTTGTATGTATGTATGTATGTATGTAGGTATGTAGGTATGTATGTGTGTGTGTGTCTTCTCACAGCACATTTAAAAGTGTATGTATGCATGTATATATGTATATATGTATGTATGTGTGTGTGTGTGTGTGTCTGCGTGCGTGCGTGCTTGTGAGTGTATGTTTTCTCGTATTTTCTCGCAGTACATTTAAAAGTGTTTTGGTCAGGGTGATACATCACCATTAAGACTAACGTATGGGAGTTTGTTTTTGTTTTTCTACTTAGGATTTTTAACTTAGCTTTAACAATTTTTCTGTCATATCCCTACGATGCCTGCAGTGAGGCAGTTTATATTTATTTTTTTCATGCCGCAGACATGTAGCATGATGTCCCACCCAGTCACATTATCCTGACACCAGGCTGACCAGTCCTAAGACTAAACTCTTAATACTGAGCGTCAAGCGAGGCAGCTAATAGTACCATTTTTGTAAGTGTTTTGTATGTCTCGGCCGGGGATCGAACAGACAACTTTCCGTTTCCGCGGCAGACTCTCTAACCACTAGGACACCGAAGAGGTTGACATACGGGATAGCTTATAATAAATCGGTAGCTTGAGATGGTGACCCTGTCTTATTTGCGGTCGTCATTGAATTTTCATTAGAGTCCGTTCGGATAACGGCCAAACATATAAGAAGAGCAGACGTTTAGGAAAGGATAAGTAACCGAACACGACAGTGTCAAAATCCAATTCTCAAGAAATTGCTTTTATTATTAAAGGCGGATTAAAGCGAGTTAATATAATGGCGTTTAGAGAAAGTTAACTACGACTGGCGTTGGTAAATGAGGTATGTTTTTTTTCGAGACGAATTTCAATGTTTTAGTAATTTACCTTGCGAAATACGGCAGTCTATAAGCTTTTCAGCCGAAGGGGAAGTCTGAGGAACTCTGAGGGAACTAGTAAGTACTTAGTATCGTTAAACAAATCGTCCGCAGGACGGGAATCTAGATGAATTTGAGAGAACCGGATCCAAAGGGAGTTTCCGGCATAGGAAAGGTACAAATGTATTGTCTTAATTGCATACCATATGTCATTGATATACGTTTGCAATTATGTGTTGCGTTTATTCGTATTCAATTTCATTAGTTGAGAGATTAATTTTGCATTCATTGGTTTTGAATATTATACTATTCGTGTATTGTAAGAATGGCATACAATATTTCATTTATATGAATGTATTCCGATTCAGTGGTTTGTATGTAACATAAAGCATGTATTTTAGGAGTCTTATGCATTACTTTGATACGATTTGTGAGAATTAAATTATCTGTCGTAAATGACAGATATCATATATGACACGGATTGATTTGTCTATATCTGTAAATGTGTATCCCTGAATCACTAGTTAGCAAGTACTGTAATAGGACAGAGCGTTAAGTTCGTTAATTCATTTGTTATTATGTTGTGAATTCTTTAAAGCGATCAACATTGTTCAGCTTGTAATTTCCATCCTACCGTGGGAGGTAATAGTGTATCTATGAGGACTAGTTATGTCATGGTTCCAGTTGGGAATGCCAGGTCAGCGAAGAAACGACATTAATTGTATGGTAATAGGGTTGGGCGTGTTTCAGGTTGCGAACTGGCCACATTAGTTTTAGTTCTGTTTAATTACGATAAGACGATATCCGACGTAAAAAGAGGGGTAAGAAAATATTCTACGCGAAATATTAAAAGCCTGACAATTATTTAGGTTGCATTTTGTTTATTTGAAGGAAAAATAGCTCCATGTATACGCCATGCAGTGAGACAAAAGAAAAGACAGTCAAGTTATAGTTGATGACCTGAAGAGGCTGGAGAGATACAGAGACAAGTGGAAAAGGAGTAAGGCTACTCTGACCTGTCATCAATATTGAATTTGAGAGGACAGCATGCAGCCAGGTCATGCAGGATTGGTGAGGAAATGGGTTCGATTATTTACTCGATAATGTGATGAAATTCGTTTTATCGGTATAACAGAACGGCTTATTGCATTTCGCATAAATTTTGTAATTCTATTTCAAAGAGAAATGTGATAACATCGTAAGGGGTTGAGACAATTGTCTTTGTTGTTATTCGGAACGTTGAGAAGAAAGCGTCATATTCTGAAGATGTGAAACTGGGGGTGGGGTCATTAATGAAATTCGTTTTATCGGTATAACAGAACGGCTTATTGCATTTCGCATAAATTTTGTAATTCTATTTCAAAGAGAAATGTGATAACATCGTAAGGGGTTGAGACAATTGTCTTTGTTGTTATTCGGAACGTTGAGAAGAAAGCGTCATATTCTGAAGATGTGAAACTGGGGGTGGGGTCATTACCATATTATTCTCTTGTTAAAAGGATGAATTAGCCAAGCATACAATTTATTTTGTTGTGTAAGTTTTAAGCTGAAAATTTATGGAAAAATTCAATCTTATACAGCCCAGTAATTGATTGTTTGATAAAGAGATATTCTGGTTTATACGAGTCCATAGTGTAGGGCCATACCAAAAGCAGGTAATTACGTGTGCGTCTATTTTTTTTAATGGAAAGTCGCAGGTACCCGGTAGGTGATTATAAAATATTTCCCTACAATTGTATATGGACAACAATTAGCGGTTCCTATAATGATGGTGATTAAAAGTTGTCACTTCTAAAATTAGCGGTTCCTAAAACACTTTTTGAAGACGCCGGTGATTATAATATTTAGATCTCGTTTTAGAGTTGAAATCTCGTTGGGCTGTGAAGACGGAGATCGATATTATCAGCGGCGTTACTGTTGAAGGAGCTGGTGATTATGGCTAGTAGACTGAGCTTGAGATATTTTGGAGCCGTTAAGTGTGATATTTTGGTTCTAAAAATGTGCCGTAGATTAATTATTTTTTTTTGAAACCACTATATATGGTAAGAGCCTCTAATTGTAGTCCATTTTCAGACGTAGGGAAAATTGTAATCACTGTCATTTTAGGAGCCGCTTATTATTGCTCATATGGGGGGGGGGGGGAATAATCATCGGCAGGTACCCGTGCCTTCCTTGATTTTATGAACGTAGCCGTAGTTTTAAAAAAGTGTTTTTGGAGCCGCTAATTGCAGACTATTTCAACATATAGCAAAAAATTGTAATCACCGTCATTATCGGAGCCTAAAATTGTTGTAGGAGCCGTAAAATTTTGTCAAAATAATAGATTATAGGGAAAATTTTAATCTTCTCGGTATTTGCGATATTCCTTAATGTTGAGTAAGACAGTAAGGCTCGAGTGGGTAGAGAACATAATTTATGTGACACCGTTCAGGTAGACATGGAATGGCAACATACAGTTAGTCAAGGAAATTAAGTCGACTGTGAAGGACGCGTTTGGTTTTACGAAGGTGCCCAGTTAGCTGAAAATTTGAGGAGCTAAGTGTTAGAGAACACAAGGAACAACAAACGGCAGATGATTAGAGAGAAAGAGAAAGACAAGCAGCAGACCAAGACCGCCTAAACAAGCAAGAGGGAGCAAAGGTGCCATCACCACGATCTGGGGATAGAAAGCGCAAGAAGAACAGGCGTTTCTCTGATCGAAATTAAGTATAGCTCAATGGTATAGTTTTCTTTACATTTATTTTATTTGTCTGTTTAATTTTATATTCATTAATAAGTACATCACATTGTTTCTCTAGTAGAAACCCTGGAGGAATCTATCCAAATAATGACAGATTTAGGTAGCGACGTCCCTAACATGACGGGAAGAGTGACGCCTGAAGAAACACAACTGGAAATAGACAGAAAACTAGAAGAGTACAATAAAAAGCTTCAAGCCATGCTAAACGCAAGGACATCAGGTATTAGCAATAGACTGGAGAACTACTTCAAAACCGTGATCGAGGGAGAGCCTGGAAATAAAAGAAAGGTTGTCAAACCCTACAATTCATGGGAGAAACATTCCCTAGACAGGCTGAGACCTTAACAGCGTTAAAGGTCATGTTGTATGATATGGATGACATCGATGCCCTACAATATGGGGGTAGAAATAAGTATATATAGTACCCTAAGAAATATAGACAATTGATAAAAACAGGATGAGATCACTGTACAAGGGTAAGAGTAATGGTAATAGAGACACCCCCAATTGTAAGAGAAATAGAGACAAGGATGACAGATATTTTTTTTTTCTGACTTATCCTGTGAAATTGTTTTGCAGGAAATCACATTAAAGATAATAAGCAAATATGGCGTCTCCATAAAGACAGATACAATGGCGACCAGCTATGGTTTAACGTGAAGATGGGAGAACGTGATATCCATGTGCCAAAAGAAGAGCCAAAAACATCCCCCAACGTACTTCTACCTCATGGTTTTTTTTTCTCAAATGGGACATGCAGCAAGGGAATGTATAGCCAAAAACAAACAACAATACCAACAGCAACATTTACGCAGGTCAAGTAGCGAGACCCAAACCAACACAACCAGAAGCACCGGTGGACTCTCTGGAAAAGGACCCCTCTCTGCAACGAAACCTACAGGAGTACACAACTCTAATCAAAACAGCTAGACAAAAGCAAAAAGACAGTACAGATGTATCAGTAACAGATTCTCCATTTTAGTAGAAAAAGAAGAAGAAGATGAAGACATAAGATCCTCCCTAGATCTATCGGTTGGAAGTGATGGCTCAGAGGATCTGAGCGGGATGGAACCCTTAGAGTCCACCCCTATATCCAGCCAGAGAAAGAGGAAAATGAAAAGAACCTTGTCTGGATCCTCATCCTCCAGCATGGATACCACGAAGGAAAAGACCCAAAGTATAAAGGAGACCCCAGCAGTTAATCTCAACAAATGAAAGATGAGATAACCCAAACAACAGCAATCTCCAAATGTACCAAACAACCAAGAACAAGATCCCATCATAGACATGCAACATACTTACGGAATAGCCACAGTAAATCTAACAAAAAACGACCTGGACACTGATACGGACGATGGAAATGAGACAATTCGAAACAGGATGACAAAACAAACGAAATGACAAAGAACGAAATTACAGACAAAGAACAGAGCCCAGTGCCCCTAAAAACACAAAATTTATTAATAAATAGGTGTAAACTTTTAAAGTTTAGATATATATAAATAATACAATACAGCTACCTGGAGAAGTATCAGCCAAAATGGAAGGAAAAAACTTCCACATTGCATCAGTTAACACAAATGGATTTGAAAAAGATAAAATGACAAAATTAATAAGACTAAAACATTATGACAGTATACTAATACAAGAAACACATAATCAGTTCACTAAACAAATGATTGGTACAATGGAAGAACAAATGAATGCAATTATAGTCACAAATAATTGCAAGGACACAGACATTAAAGCAAGATAATAAAGTTGGGTTAAATTGGGAACGCATTAAGGAAGGATATTTCTTAGAAGGGAGGGTACTACACATAAACATCGATACATTACACATAATAAACATGTACAGCCCCGGAACACGGAATAAAAACACGAATTTACATAAACAATTAGCAAACATATCAATAATTACACGTCACAACACTTAATACTATGAGGAGACTTCAATCGTACTTGATGATATTGATAGACTAGAACAATTAACAACGGGTGATTTGTAATTGATGATATTGATAGACTAGAACAACTAACAACGGATGATTTGTAATTGATGATATTGATAGACTAGAACAACTAACATCGGGAGATTTGTAATTGATGATATTGATAGACTAGAACAACAAACAACGGGTGATTTGTACTTGATATTGATAGACTAGAACAACTAACAATGGGAGGTTTGTATTTGATGATATTGATAGACTAGAACAACTAACAACGGGAGATTTGTAATTGATGATATTGAAAGACTAGAACAACTAACAACGGGAGATTTGTACTTGATGATATTGATAGACTAGAACAACTAACAACGGGTGATTTGTAATTGATGATATTGATAGACTAGAACAACTAATATCGGGAGATTTGTAATTGATGATATTGATAGACTAGAACAACTAACAACGGGTGATTTGTACTTGATGATATTGATAGACTAGAACAACTAACAACGGGAGATTTGTAATTGATGATATTGATAGACTAGAACAACTAACAACGGGAGATTTGTAATTGATGATATTGATAGACTAGAACAACTAACAATGGGAGATTTGTACTTGATGATATTGATAGACTAGAACAACTAACAACGGGAGATTTGTAATTGATGATATTGATAGACTAGAACAACTAACAACGGGAGATTTGTAATTGATTATATTGATAGACTAGAACAACTAACATCGGGAGATTTGTAATTGATGATATTGATAGACTAGAACAACTAACATTGGGAGATTTGTAATTGATGATATTGATAGACTAGAACAACTAACAATGGGAGATTTGTACTTGATGATATTGATAGACTAGAACAACTAACAACGGGAGATTTGTAATTGATGATATTGATAGACTAGAACAACTAACATCGGGAGATTTGTAATTGATGATATTGATAGACTAGAACAACTAACAATGGGAGATTTGTAATTGATGATATTGATAGACTAGAACAACTAACATCGGGAGATTTGTAATTGATGATATTGATAGACTAGAACAACTAACAACGGGAGATTTGTAATTGATGATATTGATAGACTAGAACAACTAACATCGGGAGATTTGTAATTGATGATATTGATAGACTAGAACAACTAACATCGGGAGATTTGTAATTGATGATATTGATAGACTAGAACAACTAACATCGGGAGATTTGTAATTGATGATATTGATAGACTAGAACAACTAACAACGGGAGATTTGTAATTGATGATATTGATAGACTAGAACAACTAACAATGGGAGATTTGTACTTGATGATATTGATAGACTAGAACAACTAACAACGGGAGATTTGTAATTGATGATATTGATAGACTAGAACAACTAACATCGGGAGATTTGTAATTGATGATATTGATAGACTAGAACAAATAACATCGGGAGATTTGTAATTGATGATATTGATAGACTAGAACAACAAACATCGGGAGATTTGTACTTGATGATATTGATAGACTAGAACAACTAACAATGGGAGATTTGTACTTGATGATATTGATAGACTAGAACAACTAACAACGGGAGATTTGTAATTGATGATATTGATAGACTAGAACAACTAACATCGGGAGATTTGTAATTGATGATATTGATAGACTAGAACAACTAACAATGGGAGATTTGTAATTGATGATATTGATAGACTAGAACAACTAACATCGGGAGATTTGTAATTGATGATATTGATAGACTAGAACAACTAACAACGGGAGATTTGTAATTGATGATATTGATAGACTAGAACAACTAACAACGGGAGATTTGTAATTGATGATATTGATAGACTAGAACAACTAACATCGGGAGATTTGTAATTGATGATATTGATAGACTAGAACAACTAACATCGGGAGATTTGTAATTGATGATATTGATAGACTAGAACAACTAACAACGGGAGATTTGTAATTGATGATATTGATAGACTAGAACAACTAACAATGGGAGATTTGTACTTGATGATATTGATAGACTAGAACAACTAACAACGGGAGATTTGTAATTGATGATATTGATAGACTAGAACAACTAACATCGGGAGATTTGTAATTGATCATATTGATAGACTAGAACAAATAACATCGGGAGATTTGTAATTGATGATATTGATAGACTAGAACAACAAACATCGGGAGATTTGTACTTGATGATATTGATAGACTAGAACAACTAACATCTGGAGATTTGTAATTGATGATATTGATAGACTAGAACAACTAACATCGGGAGATTTGTAATTGATGATATTGATAGACTAGAACAACTAACATCGGGAGATTTGTAATTGATGATATTGATAGACTAGAACAACTAACAACGGGAGATTTGTAATTGATGATATTGATAGACTAGAACAACTAACAACGGGAGATTTGAGTGAAAGAGACTCGATGGATAAATTGAAAAAATTACATAAACTAACTGATGTATATAAAAGACTAAATTTATTAAGAACAGAATATATACATGAATACTTAAACACCAAATTATTTTAGGATGATTATAATTGGACCGTCTGGAGGTGGTAAGACGCAATTATTACTTAATCTGATTATGAAATGGATGAAATGGGAGTAGATGATAAATGATATTATGAGGTGCTAGAAGATTTTAACGATAGCGCAAAAATGATAAACGACGAAGATATTATTGAATTCATCACTGATATCGACGAAACTTTGAGTGTTGAGGATCTTGATGGAAGTGTTAACAATTTAGTTGTGTGTGATGATTTGATGTTTAATAAACAAGCAAACCCCGCCAGAATATTTTCACGTGGTAGACACAAAAACAATTTATGTAACCCAGCGAAATACCCAAATCCCTAATGTGATCAGAGACAATTGTAATATTCTCGCTGTGTTTAATGGAGTTGATACTCATATGTTAAGAAATAAATATCAAACCTGTTGCAGTGGTAAAATAAATATAAAGATATTTAAAAATTTCTTTAGCCACGCTCCTTTCTACCCCCCCCCCCCCCCATGGATTTATAATGATAAATTTACCGGATTCTCGAACGAGGTATCGGATCGGACTTGATAAAATATTTGATTAAAATATAGCAACCGGTAGTGCGCGACGACACGGAGACACCAACCAGTGGTAATTTATACAATATCTCGGTGATAATTTTTTTATATATGCGAAAGCTTATTTTTTTGTACAAATAGAGTCTTATATATAAGTGGTCTGTTGACCCCCTCTACTACTAAGGCTCAGGGTCAAAAATAAACCGTGATAAAATGAAAATTCTAAAAATAGGCAACTGGAGAGGTAACCACCCAGGATTACCCCTACACACACACTTATTAAAAAATAGAGTTAAAGCCCTAGGGATTTTCTTTGGGTTAAATGAAGAAAGAGAAAACTGTAATAAAGTTAAACAAAAGATAAAATAAATATTTCAAATCTGGGCACTTACGCCACTTACATTGATAGAACGTTCACAAGTTGCCAAAAGCATATATGTACTCAAATCTGACATTTAGTAAACTCTGCGGACATAACAAACAAAACACTGGAAACAATAGATAACGAAATAGTAGACTACATCTGGAATTTCAAGACACATTACATAAATAAAAATCCTCAATAAATAGGTCTAAACTCAAGGGGGGACTAGCCTTACCTAGTCCCATCCTTTTAAAACACAAAAGCATTTTAAATGGATTTTAAAAAATAGACAACACACCACATAAACCATGGGGAGCATTATACATTTTTTGGTTTTGTTTTGGAATGAAGAATAGATAAGACATATACACAAACAACAAATTAAGTAAGAAATTAGAGCACCTAGACACCTTAGGAACATTCAAGAAATTTTATATAAATATAGGGGACGAAAAGAATTATGGGAACTAGATCCTAATAAGACCTATGTCTGGATTCAGGATGAGATAGATAAACTAACCAAAAATAAAGTAGAAATAGAAAACATACCAGTTAAGTGGGATAGGGTATGGAGACACCACTGGTCAAATATAACATCTTTCAAGGTACAGAGAATTGTATTTAAGTACCTCCACAATGCCTGTCTTACAGGCGAAGTGGCTTTAAGGAGACGTATGATAAGGACCCAAGTTAGCTGCCCACTATGCAGGAAAGCCCCTTTTTCTAAGTATCACACAATGACGCAATGTGATAATACAAAAGAAGAGAGACTAAAACTTATTATGGAAAACTTTTAGAAGGACAAATATAACAGACAACATATACTCTTCTTTGGAAATTGCAATAAAGACTTAATCAGACAGATTACAGACTACATTACAAAGACGATGTTTAGATATGGACAAATAATTACGATCAAGAAATAGGGGTAAACTTTTCTTTTTTTTATTTATTTAGTTTAATTTTTTTTAAAAAAGGTGATGGGCAATTACATTTAATTATTTAAAAAGAAATGGCTGCAATTATTATTAATTTGATTGTATAGAATAGGAAACTTAATGGGGAAAGTAGACTGGCATCTGTCTGGTGACCCCCCCCCCCCCAACAAAAAAAAAGAGAAAGGCAACCAGCAGACTAACAGAAAGGAAGAGAAGTAGTGGAGCGAGAAAAAGAAGATAGAGCTTGAGTTAACCAGATTTCAGACCGTGGAAAGAGCTAGAGAATGTTCAGGACCAACAAGTAGGCGATTCGAGGACAGACAACCAATACAGATCACCATGCCCATGTTCAACGACAAGGTATAAATCACTGACAACGTTCTGACGCAATTCGTAAAGTTGACACTGGTTCATCAGATACCCAAAGACCAGTGGGCTATCAACGTCTAAACATTCCTGTAGAGTGACACGAAATACGTCTAGATGTGAAGGGATAGTTTATAAGCCAAAACAAGTTTTAAAGAATAGATTCTAAGACTATATATTGAAATTCACCTTGAGACATAAAGATAAATACTACCGATATATATTTCAGAATCCCTTTTTTGCATTTTCTTTCATTACTTTTGCTTTCCAATATTGAATATGGTAAAGTTCTTCCTGATGATATATCTTGACCAAAAGATGCAAAAGTTCCGATACATGTTTTTATTTTGAAATGCTTGAAATAATTGATCTAATCTGACATAATAACGAAACAAAATAATTCTCACTAATTACGTTTAAATGGTAAATTGAGATGAGATATGCAAGATAAAATGTTGTTTGGTACATTAAATGCCGACACCAGCGTATTCAGGTTTACAAATGTTTCGGATGTTCTGTTTTGCTTTACAAATTACAAACTGTTCATTTATCCATCTGCTTTTCATTGAGACACATTTTTTAATCTTATGTTTCGATTGATACGATGTTTCATAAAATTGGTTCATATTTTTGATTTAACATAGGTATCTCATGTTTCGATTGATACGATGTTTCATAAACTTGGTTCATATTTTTGATTTAACATAGGTGTATTTTGTCAGTATGATGAACATTGTAAATGAAGAAATAGTTAATGCAGTAGATTAAAATCTTGCTTTGAAAGATTTGCATATTGTATAAAATCTGCAGTCATAAATGATCCTCTGTCTACAGGTTATTTCAAACTGCATTTTATTATGAAATATTTGTAGTACATGGTCATTTTGGTTGAGACTTTAAATCTGCATCCTAATTTAGTGACTTAATGAACTATTATGTTCAAAATATCAATTTAAAAAATGATAGCTTAAATTTGTATGAGTATGAGAGAAATTTAACTATAGGATTAAAACTGAGATATCAAAGGTATGCATTTGTCATAACTACTCCTCCTAAATTATTTGGAGCATTGCCATGAAACTTTACACACACATTCATCCCAAGGTCTAATTCATCCTAAATGGAACTTGTACTGCACAGAAAGTTACTATGGTCATCACTGTAGTCAACTTGAAAATCACCGTTTCTACTCCTCCTGAATTGATGATCTTATCAAGAAGGTATTTTCAACATAGGAATGCCTAGTTGGTCCTAAATGAAAATGCTGGTGATCAGAATAATCAATATGGTCATCACTGTAGCCATCTTGAATTTCCTGTTATTGCTTTTCCTCCTGAATGTAAAGTCGTAATGACATGTTGTTTTAATCAGATGACTTCACGATGCTAAATGAAAATGGTGCTTGTCGTTGATTCAAAGTAGCTGCTTCAGTGGCTACATCAAAATCTGATTCTTGAAGAATATAAAATGGCTTCAGTGCATATTAGTTAAAAAGGACAGTAACATCTGATACCGACTTGACAATCAACCAGTCTAATTTGGTTTACTGTTATACATGTGGCCTCACAGTTTCATAACAATTCATGTTTGTTGTTAATATCTTGAATGCTACTTTTAAATAAGTAAAAATGGCAAAAACGTTATCTTTGTGTTGTTTCAACCCAAGGACTGCCAGATAAGAGATAATCTTCACTTTTGATCACTCCACTAAGTATGTTTTCACTATTAAGAGAACAAATGTTTGTATTGCTTGTTTTCTTACTGTGGCTTCATGTACTGCACACTACTGTGAATTAATGTACTGTACACTGAACTGTGACAATATGCTGCATACTGTACTGTGGCTCTGTATGCTGCATACTGTACTGTGGCTCTATGTGCTGCATACTGTACTGTGGCTTGATGTGCTGCATATTTTACTGTAACTTTATGTATTGCTCACTACTGTGGGTTTATGTGCTGTACTGTGGCCTTGTGTACTGCAAACTGTACTTTGGTTTAATCTGCTTCACATTGTACTGTGACTTCATATGCTGCTCACAGTGTACATAATGTACTAATTTTCAAAGCAGATGTTGGAAATATAAATTGAAATTAGTGTTTTAAATATTTACAGTCGCAAGCTGTTTGTCAGATAGAAAATGAAGGATATGAGCTTTCCATGCATTTTCCTAGATTTTCCTATGTTTGAAAGCATTGAATAGGTGATAAAGTTACTAGAATGTATCTTTTTATTTTTCATTATGATTCAATGGATTATAACATTGCCATATAATAATGTAATGTATGATTTTTTTGATTATGATTAAATGCATTGGTTTGTTTTTATATGATTTCATTTTTCACTCATATCCATTCATACTTTTTCCAGTCCCACCACCCAGTGTTTGCATAAACACTGACCCCACACAAACCAAAGCAGGTCACAAACTGACCCTAACCTGTCTTTCTGCCTCCAGTAACCCTGGTGCTGTTATCACCTGGATCAATAACAACAGATGTATCCAGGGTATTGACAAGGGAATGACACCAGCAGAATATGGAAGAAAATCTAGAACCAACATTCTAGAATTTGTTCCAACATCTGAACATCACCAGGCAATATATGGTTGCTGAGCAACCAATTTGTTGTTGTCTGAAACTGTCAATGATGGCATAACTCTGGATGTCTTGTGTATGTATAAGAAGAAATGCATCAAAAGTATGGTTGTACCATGAGAAACATTGCATGCTTTTAATATAAATTGAAGTTCTTTTAAATGATTTTATAGTTTGAGACATGCAATATTTGTCTTTGAAGTTTTTATGTGATGTAATACAAGGGGAAAATTGTGATATAAATATTTACAGTGTTATAGTGACTATGGGAATCAGATTTAGTAAAATGAACTGAATTATCAAGATCTCATAAGAGTTTTATTATAATAAGCAAAATCACACAGTTTAATAAATAACACAGAAATAGTTCTCACTTTGTATGATATAACATGAATTTGATTTCCTTTTTAAAATATCATTCTTTCTGTAAAGGAATGTAATGATTGTAATCCTTGATATTGAGAATCACAAGTTTGGGGTTACAAAGTTCTTCTAATTGCCTAATAATGCATACCAGATACAAAAAATATTTTAGAATATAAAAATATGTTTATAGGTTAAAATGAATAATTTGTTATTTATAAATGAAGAAAAAGTGTAAATTAGAAATATAACGAGTACACTTCAAATTAGAGAAAATAATTGGCTGTATGACTGAGTTTATAAAACTAGTGAATCACTGCAGTCTTGAGACAGTGATATGTTCTTAGTGAACAACAAATCTTTGATTAAATGCATTGATTTTTTTCCAGACAATTAACAATCAAAGACAAGCTTAAGCTATGTTCCATGTTTACTACTGTATCTTTTAAGATTACGTTTTGGGTCGTCCACCAAGATATTAAATTCCTTAATATAGTGTTTGAAAACAAGCAGAGGAAGATATATTTGGTGCCCCCACCACCATGGCAAGGTTATTATTAGCTCACATGATTATGTGCGTCCTTGAAGCAAAACTAGGATCTTAATAGATTGTATCCAGAAACATACATTCTAGGAAAATAGAATTGTCAAGTAACGCCCATAAATTACATGGTAATTAGATATTAGTTTTACCTATAAATTATGGTGTCCTAAAACATACAGTAAATACAGTACAATGTTGTAATTAAGGATGAGAATCACTTTATACCGTTATGGATGTGTTTGCAAGAAATTTTGAATTTTGTCAAGTAATGAATTTACTAAAATAAGAAGATATTTTTTGTCAAGCCATGTCTAAGTTCATACACATATTTTCTGAGGATTGTTCAATAGAACTTAGTCACATTTATAATTCTTAAATATTTGGAAGCCTGTGTGAAATGTTTGGAAGGAATAATTGTATCAGGCTATAGTAAAATCTGCAAAATGGACATTATAAAGTTTAGGATATAGTTCACAGTTGTGTTGTTATGGTACGTTTTAATCCTGCTTTGTGAAATCATAATCTAGTGAGTATTATAAGGTCTGCTTGTGCATCTTGATTCTATGACACTGTGGTATGTATTGGACAGTCTTGGAGGATACTGTTTATCACATGCAAAATGAGTATCATGGTGACATGTTTTTAATGCTTAAATGGCTTTTTCCTAATTTTTGGCTTCCACAATACAGTTGGGACATTATTATCCCGAGTGTTTGTTTAGTATCTTAATCAAATAATGATAAAACTTTCTGTATTAATGACAAGCTCCAACCTTAATGGTTGTTAAAACATTCACTAAATGACATTCTATTTCAGACAAACCAGAGTTCAATGACACCATATCACCCTCTTCAATAGAAATAGCAGAAAGTACATCAAAAACTGTCAACTTCACTGTGTCCGCAAACCCTCCTATGGTGAACTACACCCTAATAAAATATACCGAATCAGCAGATGCCTCCAGCCTTACTTTGGAGAATGGACTGTTACAGATTGCCTCCATCACTCGAGCAGCTACTGGCAGCTATGGCATAGTCTCTGAAAACTCTGAGGGATCTACCAGGTTTAACTTCTCCATTGCAGTATTGTGTAAGTATCCCTATCTTTGTTTCTTATATAAAGCCAAGCAGCATTAATGTTAGGTGATTGCTTGAATATCATAAGTTCTTCATTCAGTTCCTTATCATGTCGGAAACTTCTCTGGCTGTTTTTTTTCCCGTTACGTTATTTACTGTAATTATTCCTAACAAGTGCTTGCTCATGGATAAGCATACCCTCTGCTTTGACAGAATTTTGGCCAATTAACAAAAGCTTTACCTGGTAATAAGTTCACCATACACTACACCAGATTTTAAGCTCTACTGGTTACAGACCAGAAGAGCATATGGGATGGTCTTTTGTCCATTAATTATCCATCCATTAGCACAAGTTTGTTATTGCTTCTCCTAAGCTTCTTAGAGGATTGCTATGAATCTTGACATTGCTCCCATAGTTTAGTTGGTCTTAGATGTAAAGGGTGCTTTTTGGACAATATGGCCATCACAGTGACCATCTTGAAAATCTTGTTATTGCTAGTCCTGAATGGATGGTCTCATGAGCATGGGGTTTCAATACAAGACTTGTTATTGCTAGTCCTCAATGGATGGTCACTTCAGCATGGGGTTTCACTACAAGACTTGTTATTGCTAGTCCTGAATGGATGGTCACATCAGCATGGGGTTTCACTACAAGGCTTCTTAAGATGTCTAACTGGTCCTAAGCAAAATCCCAGTGCCCATCTGATGCATAATATGGCCACCATTGCAGCCATCTCAAAGTGCTTGCTATTTGCAATAGAAAGTGATTCTGAGTCTGAGTTTAAGATTGAGTTTTCACTATCAACCAATCAAAGAAATTTCTTTTTGTAACATCATTTGTGATTGGTAAAAACAAAATCTCAAACTTAAAAGTGTTATGTCAGAAGTTATCATCTTAATATGATTGGGAGTTGCTCCACAGACATTGCATTCATTTATAATTATTTGTTTTTGCAGTGATAACTGTTTCCTAATTGTGTTTTTCATATTGCATAAACTATAGTTGAATAAGGTTGAGTGTATATATCTTTCTAGTACATCACTAAATGAGAATGATTACTATAAACCTTGACAGCAGGAGAACTTGATTTTTTTCAGCTGATAAATGAATGTCAGTTTCATTTAGAAATGTAAATTTTAGCAGCTGGCAACCTACCAGCTGGAATTCCAATATAAATTGACTCTTATCTTTGTAACTCATTCTGGCTAATTTTCTGAAAGTACATGTATTATGGTTATGTCTGGTAATATATTCTCTTTTGCCAACATAAAAACATTTATATAGTGGAAGAACTCGTGAAAATATAATATTGTACCTGTTTTACCCACCAGTGCCATGAAAAAAATTACCCACAATAATGTGCAAAAATGGTCAATTTGTACAGGAATCTCCACACTGACTGTTGTCTGCTACAAATTATAATTCTGAAATTAATTTACATGCTAAAAATAACAACGCTCTCAGTTTGTCTGGGTTTTTATTTTTTATTTAATGTTGTGAAGCATTGTTTTTCAGAAAATTTAAAAGGTATGCCTCTTCAACTGTATTGTAACAAACTTCAGTAGCATGGATAAGAAAATCATTAATTTAATAAGCACAATTAACAATTTCTGTCCATATTGGGTCATAAACCTCAAGCCAAACATTAAAATTCCATCAAAATGTTCAACTTTACAGCCTGGGGGATTTGGAGTGAACTAGATTGTCCCATTCATACTGCTAGTTATTCTTCATTGACTGGCTCTATAATTTTAACAGCCTATAGAAAAATGGGACTGAAGACCTAGGTTTAGCGTGTTTAGTTGTTGTTGTTGTAGGGTTTAATGCCATTTTTCAGCACATGATAGGCTATACATGGCGGCCAGTATTACTGGTGGAGGAAGAACCCAGGAAAACTCCCAGAAAGAACCACTGACCCATGAGAAGCTACTGGCATGCTTTCTCACATAGCTACATTAGTCGAATCTTAGACTCGAATCCACGCAGACAGAGGTGAGATGGCAGTGATCCATAACGGAGAGCGCTTTAGACCACTCGGCCACTCAGGGCCCCATTAGCGTGTTTAGAGAAATAGTATATACAGTAGAACCTGTATTGAAAGACCATCATTTCTGCCACAAAATTATGGTCTCTCAAGACAGGTGGTCTCTCATAACAGGTCAAAGTGCTATTTAATCATTAAATTTGTGCATATAGAATATGGTCTATCAAGGCAGGTGGTCTCACATAGCAGTGGTCTTTCAAGACAGGTTTCACTGTATATATGATTTTCCAAAATTCTGCTGATACAAAATGGAAATTTCTTTCACTCCTAGTTCAACTTGTAAACATGCTAATGGCATTGTTGCAAATCATGGTTGGCAATCTGCTATGCGACTTTATCAGCCATGGCTGCCTGTGAGATTTCCTCATTTTTAATGTGTGTGTGTGTGTGTGTGTGTGATTCGGACTTTTAATGTAGCTTTAACAATTTTTCAGTCATATCGCTACGATGTCTGCAGTGAGGCTGTTTATAGTGATGTCTAGCATGGGAGCATCATGCTGCAGACATGTAGCATGATTATCCTGACACCAGGCCGACCAGTCCTTACACTAACCTCTTAATGCTGAGCGCCAACCATTTTTGTAAGTCTTTGGTATGACTTGGCCAGAGATTGAACCCACTAAGCCACTGGAGTAGTCCATTTTTCATTATTGTGCATAAACATAAATAAGTCATCAACAACACAATGTAATGCTGTTCTACATATCAGTGTAAGCATCCATTTTATTGATTAGTAAATGAATGTGTTTGAAACCAAAATGTTCAGATGGTGTGAAGGATCGTGTTGGAACACAGTGGTCTGGTTAAGCATGATAAACAAGAAAATCTCTGCAAAGGTGGCCATGATAAACAAGAAAATCTCTGCCAAGGTGGCCATGGGAGATAAAGTTTTGCTGATTATTGCCTGTAGCCTGATAGTCATTAAGGTCTGTTTTCTTTTTTGATTATTGCTGACAGTGCAGTTTTTTTAAGTTTTAAAATTTAAAATTAGGAATAATATTACTGGTGATTGATGTCCAACATTTCTACACTGTTATGCAATGAAATGATGCTTTGCCTGCTTAAGTAAATTGGTCAACAATCTTTATGCTATGTGTGAAAGTTTATCAAAGTAAGATACATCAGATCACAAGTATTTGGATGCAGCCAATGCCAGGTTTTTCTGAACAGATGTTTTTATTCAGATTGATACATTCATTTTTATTTTGAACAGTCCCAGCAACAATAGAACCCCCAGAAAAGGTGGAGGCTGACGTTGGTACAAAAGCTGAGCTAAAATGTAAGGCCGTAGCTAGTCCCATGACAGCCAACATGATCAAGTGGACACGAGAGGGCTTTGACATGACTCGAACAAGTGAGTCTTACCAGGATGGGGTGGGGATGCTCATTATTGAGGAATTAGCAAAAGGTGATTCAGGGATATTTACACGTGTTGCTGACAACGGAGTGGGCAGAGCTGTGACAGCTGAAGTGGAGTTATTAGTCAGATGTAGGTATTAGTTTTAAGACTTGTTTAATTTATACCCTGCTTTGAGCAGCAGGTATCCTTCTTGTCATTCTTCCATTCTCCACATGGTCTCTGTAAGCTATAACTGCTGTAGTCTTGATCATCCAGACACTTGCATGGTTGATTTCTTTAATATGATGGTCTTGTTTAATGTTTCATTGATTCCTTTTACCAATCAAAGGCACTTAGGTCAAATTTGTTTAGAAATGTAAGATTAAAAGGATATAATTCAACATTACTTTGTACATGAGACATCCTTTGATCAGTCATTGAAATTGTCCATATATATGTGAATCTTGCTGTAGCCCCTCCATCTAACTTAGGGACATTTATGTCATCAAATTTTGGGAAAACTTCTTTTACCAGACTCTCAGATGGTGGACACCTCACAAAGCCATACCATTGGTCTGGTTAATTGAGTAAATAACTCTTGTTATTGGGATAATGAAATGCCACATGTCTAAAATGGGTTACTATGATCCACATTCCATGGTGTATTCAGCTTAGCTTGAAAATCATCTGGTCTGTTGTTTTCTGTTGTCACCAGAATTGCAGTGGTCAAAAACACAAATTGGTTTGTCTGACCAACTTTCCCTTATTTTTAATGTTGCTTAAATATACTGACTCAAACCATTGGAATATAGGTATCTTGTGACCTTCCTTGTTTGAAGAATGCATTTTCTGAATGAGGTTTAATCTTTCTTTGAGTAAATTATGAATGTTCTTGACCCAAGGCTATTAGACATTCAAGTATAATCAGACAGTAACCATTCTTTTAGAATTCCTAATTAGAATCAAAATATATTTGAAAACAATTATGCCATAGTAGGTCTCAGATCCCAAGTCTCCATATTGTCCAGATGTAGGGTCAACAGTTTTTGTATACACATATCTAAAGGCAGAGCATATTTATGTTATAATATTGTATCTGTCTGAGACTTGTTTGGTTTTTGCACAAACACTTCAGTTGCACACCATCTACATTTACCAAACTTTGTCCATGGCTTGCACATAGGTAGGGAAGAACTGTATCAGTTTTGGTTTCAAAATCAAAGATGAAGCCCACTGACTCAAAGAAGGAAATATATTGAAGAGGCAAAAAAGTCAATGTCAAGATCACTCTGGCTGAATGAAGAAAATTATTTCAGTTATCTGCATAAAGGATTATTAAATGTAATGCAGGCATAATGTTTGTTTAATTGCAATATTACAACCATTTTTACAGGAAGCTGACTGTTTCCAAGCTTTGAAATGGATAGATAGATAACACAAACATTTAATTATACACTGTTGTGAGAACAGTCATGAGCCATTACAGTTTTGATAGTTTATAAAGGAACAAATGATCCCATGAAGATTTATTATTACATAGAAATAGAGAACTAGCACCATTCTTGTCATTTCAGTTTCCCCTGAGATAGACAAGAATCTGGCCAATGCCAAGGCTGCTAGTGTGCCAGGCTTGACAGGGCGACTTTCCTGCAAAGCAGAGGGATCTCCCCAGGTTTCCTTCAAATGGAAAAAGGTATGTGGGGAAACCAAATCCCATTTTTATTGCAGTCTTTACAAAATAACGGCCTAACCATTATATCCACTTTTTCATTAAGTCTTAGCAGCTGCAAATCCATAACATATCAAGATAGATGCCAGCTTGTGTGAATTACCCAATTAAAAGCTACATTGATTTAAGAAGACAGCCACCTTGAAAAGAAAAGTGTTATAAGTTAGTTTCCATGTTTCCATGAGAGAATGTCCCAAGCATGGTTTGCATTTAAGACAGGTGTTTTGAAAGATATATATATATATGTTATGTTTCATGTCAACAATAAATGTAAGTTTATATCAGCATAGAAAATATTGAATAAAAAATAATAATGATAATAATAATAAACAGCAGTTGTAATTACATGACATAAGCTAAAAACATAGTTACATCTGATGGTATGATGGTAGTTTGCTTATAACTTGTTTAAAAAAATCAGTTTGATTCTGCAAAATTATAAATTCTACTGATTTGTTGCTTGTGGTATTTCAGGATGGGAGCGAGATTGTAGCAACGGGGGAGAAGTATGAGATTCAAGAAAAGGTGACATATGAGAACATTTTGCTCATCAAAGATGTCTCGGATGAGGATTATGGGGTGTATGTCTGCATTGTTAGTAACAACAAGGGAAATGACTCATATGAGATTGTTTTTGATGGCACAGGTTAGTTGAAAACTGGGATTTATTTGGATGAGTTCAATACAATAACTAATCTCAGCATTGTTGGAGGAACAGACCTTTTGAATTGAGTATTAAGATAGAATCAATGAAATATAATTCTATGTATCATTATGACCAGATATTTGCTATTATACAGTTTCAAAGTTTCATCTTATTGTTCTGATTGTAGTCTCATGGTTATAGTTTTTAATTATTTAGAGAAGCATGAACTTTACTTCACTTTTAAGATACAAATACTGCATAGATCATATTCCATATTTTTATATTCAACGAGAAATACCAAAGATTTTGAGCTGTGAGGATTGCAGGTTTGTAAAATTTGCAGAAATTTCATATTGCTAAAGTATGACTTAGATTTCATCTTTCCACTTTAGATAAGCCAGATCCTCCTTACAACATAAGGTTTGTGAATGCCACTCATGACAGTATTACAATAGCCTGGGATCCAGGATTTGATGGAGGTCTGGTGCAGGCATACACAGTTTGATACAAGCTCATGTCTGGCAGCCATGGCTATGTGCAAATTGATGTAATTCCTCCAGGCAGTACACTCTTCACTGTCTGAGGTAAGATTTTTGGAAGCTGGTCAGCGTGAATGAAATCTTCTTATTTTTTATTTATAGGAAATTACAAAGAGATTGATGCATACACTATTACTAAGATGAGGCTAGACAAATACCTTTCCGATTCAAAACCTGAGTTATTGTTTAGCAACACCTGCAGGCTCCATGATGTAAAATTGGCACATAATGCCATCTTAAATGTCATATGAGGTAAATAATGGAGCAGGATCCATGGTGGCTCAGTGGTAAGCATGCTAGACTTGTGACTGATAAGGTGCAGGTTTGAATTCTACCATCGGACCAACCAGAGTTGTGTGTCCTTGTGCAAGGTACTATACTCCGAATGCCTCAGCACTTCTTTTGTTGTACCATGTAACATCAAACCAAACCATCAGAAACACCATTAAAAATGTTGACAGTTGACGGGCTGTGTTGTTAATAAGTGCAAGTATTGCATCTGCCATTTAGGTAGTAACTTCCTCACTTAAAATGCATAATTGTGTGAATGACAACTTAAATGTACATGCCCAAACTGTTTTAATAAAAAATGTGTTTCTGAATTTCAGGTCTGGAGCTAGGTACAGAGTATGAATTTACTGTTAAGGCTTTCAACACACTTGGTCACAGTGAATACCAGCCCTTGGGGATCAAAGTTGTCACATCAAGTAAGGCCAATTAAATACAAAGACGGAAATTAACCAGATTTTTTTAATGTGTACTATTCAAAGCCATGTCTTTTAAACACCTAGGCCTGGATATAATAAAACTCTTTGGCTGTAAACAGTTTCCACTCTCGTCCAGTTAGACACTTCTTTTCAAATGTGACATCATTTTTAAGTGGTCAAAAACAAAATATCAAGTTAACACTGTCTCAAGAGTTTTATGATTTCTAGGCCTGACCTGAAGTCTAGTTTTCTGCCAATTGGTCATGGTCTTTGCACAATTGGGATATCCTCTGCCATTTCTGTTGCACACTGGTAAAAGACTTTGGAGAGCATCATTGGCCATTTTGAAATATGCTCAAACCCATGGTTAATGTTACATTATAACAAATTAATTCATGTCACAATGACTTGATGTATCGACATAACATAAGTAACATAAGTAATGGTAATGTTATTTTTAACATGTATCTGTTAGTGAAGATCTTTTCTTTGCACAACTGGCTGGATGTTTGTGAAACAGATTACCAATGTTGGTGGGCCTCAAGTGGCAGAGTGGTCTGAGCAGATGCTGTTTGTAGTTGGATATTTCTGTATGTCACATGGTTAATACAACTTTGAAAAATCTTTGAATTTCGTGGTGGCCACGAAAATACCTTGAATATTACTGGAGACACCATGAATGTATTGGAGAGAATACAGAAAGTTCTTTTTTTGCAACATGTACAAAAGTAAAGAATAAAATCGGATACAGTTTTGTTTGAAAACAGTGTATAAACTCTATTAATTGAAAAAGGAACATGGATAAGGTTCAGTATCCACTGGACAAAATATTTCTTGAAAGCATTTGTAAGTTCTTGAAATGTTCTTGAACAGAGACTCTCCAAGACTTTATTTTCCACCCTTAGCTACTGGGTCAATTCCTATAACGTTTTTCAAGATTACATGCAGTACTACTTGCAACTTTTTCATTATCACACTGCTAGTGAAGCTTTTCAAGCTTTTAAGCTTTGTGAGAATACTTCAGAATGACTGAAAAATTTATACTTAAATTTTTTAAAATTTAGACCACATCTGAGACATCAAAATCAGGTTGTACCAGTTATTATGACTTCTTATGCTATATTTTTGTTTAATTTAAAAAATAACATTTCAAGTTCATTTTTATTCTTAGAAAGTTATTGACTTTTAAGGTCAGGGATTTTTAAACTTTATAAGCTACAATGCTAATGACTGAGTTATAAATTTTCACTATTGAATTGTTCCAAAATTTTCCCAGATGTGAAGCCAGCATCTGATGAAAACAGCGTAATGACTAGTGGGTCTGAGGATCCTCCTGTAATCATCATACTGGTTGTCTGCGTGGTTGGCATCTTCCTCCTAGCCCTTAACATAGGCCTCATCCTCTTCTTTGTTCGTTGTAGGAAGAAGAGACTAGAAAGTGAGTACATTTCTTTGTTCATATAACCCTGGCACATTTATGGAGTGGGCATATAATGTATTGATTTTTGCCATTTTGCAACACAATTGTTGGGAGTTATGGACTTTGACTTAAAACTTGCATGTATCAATCATATTATATGGGCAGGCAAACCAATGTTGTATTAGACACAGTTCTGGCTTTCATATTTATTTGTTTATTTGGGTACTGTTGATTGAACTTGGCAAACTCCTATAGTAATAATGTTGTAAATCCATCTGTCTGTCTGTCTGTCCTAAAACAATTCTGAAAGGTAATGTTTACTGGAAGTTTGTGGATAGCTTGCATTTGAGATGGCACATTGACCAGTCAATGTTCAGGTCAACAAGTTTAACAATAAGGTTTCCAAGACTGAAAAGAAGAAAGATTGTTCATAAGAAATAACTTGACATGTAGTTTAAAATTTAAGCACTCTTGTTGCTCTATTTGCATTGACATGTACAAAATTGTTTGGGATGGCATATGAGTGTTGTTGAGTATATTTAATACATATATCCTGCTTTTTCCATCTGTGACATAAATGTTTTGAAAGTTTTGTAAATCCAACGTTATATCAGTGATTAGAAGACAAAGAACCACATACTTTGACACATTTTACACAGTGTAGAATCTTAATTAGCTGAGAAGTTTTATATACTTAACAAGTGGTGTATTTGCAGTTACTGTAAATTACCTGTAATGTTTAACAGTTTTAAAGTTTTGTTTATGTAATTTTATGTAACCTGCATTATTTTAAAAATAAAATAATTCAATATATTTTGAAGAATAATTTAATTGTTGTGTCATAGTGAACTTTTTTAAAACAAATCAGTATATGTAATTTTACCTTGTTTGTTAACCATATTTTTGACATTGTTTCTTCTGGATCTGATGTTTCAGACAGAATCTAAGATGACCTGCTATGTTTTTTTTTAAAATTTATATACTGTAGTTGTTTTAATGTGTGTGCCAGCAATTTAACAGGGACAAAGTGTGCATTATTTAGTCTACAATAAATATTTCATGCACTCATGAACTTAGGTGAACTAAAATAACTTGAAATGCTTTGTGTCAATTTTCATAAAAAATTTCCAAATATTTCATTTCAGTTCCCAGTAATTGGTGGTCTATTATATGATCGATGATTACAGGTTCACACTAATTTCTATAAATTCATAGAGCTGAAAAATAAATCAAATATAGCTTATTGTATTTTCATACCCTACATTTTGTTTTTTGTTCAATCCTTTGTGCCAGTTCTCATTTAAAAATTCCCATGATGGGAATCAAATATGCATATGATATTGAATACACAATGATGTCAGGATTATTCCAGCAGATGTGTTTCATCATGTTTATTTTCTCCTTCCAATACTACCAATGTTGTAACCCAGGTTTCTTTCTTTAGTTGATGGAGGCCAATGAATTTCATGGCAGCCATTGTTATGATTGTGTTGAAAGTGTCTGTTGTCACTTTAATATCAATGTCCATCACAAGAGTGGAGCAAATTTTCCTTCAAATGTGGTTTGGAATTACTTACAGATATTAGGGTCCTTCAGTTGTTGAAGCCTGAATTTGAGCCCAATGTTCTTTGGCTTGTTAATTTTCTTCAGGCTTACTCAGAAGTTTATAATCATGAGGTTGTGATCACTCCCAACATCAGCACCTGGGAACGTCTTTGTTTTTGCTTTATTTATGCCAGGTTGATAACAGATTTCAAACAGTATGGTGCGTGCCATGTCCAACATCATGAAGTCTTTTGTTGGCCCAGGGTTTTGGTTAGTACCAAGTTATTGTAGCTTGTGAACTCGAGCAGCCATCTCCCTCTTTTACTGGTAAGCTTATTGCAAGAAAGTCCACAATGATCATCCCAATCTTTTAGAGCATCTTTGCCAACTTTGGCATTCCAGTCTCCTTGGATGATGAGGATGTCCTTTTTACTAAATTTAGAATACCCAGGAGTTTGTTATAAAACTCCTATTTCTTTATCATCTTGATCAGTAGTTGGAACATAGACTAAATAATAGTTGATTATAAACATTGTGTGTTAAAATGTTTCAGTACATTGAATTAGCTTTTAATAAAATTCAGGTAGCTGTTCACTGGAGATGAGTACTTTTTTTCTTCTTCAAAAAACACCTATAAAAGAAATATCATTACGGTAGTTGTAATATTTTCAAATAGGAGATATTCACCTTGAAATTTCTAACATGCATCTGAGCAATCTATGACAAATATTGTTTTAGGCTGACAAGTACAGCTCATTGTATATGTTCCTATGGCTAGATTAAGAAATTTCAACAAAAAAAAAGAAAAGAAAAATGAGACAACCAGGTGACATTTACTTAATTGTTTTTACACATTATCAATTGCATTGATTCCTGTGAGTGATGGTGGGATTTTTATACTGGTCTTGTTTTGTTTTGGGATACCAAATTCTCAAGTTTAGTATGCCTTGAGACAACAAAGAAAACAAGAATATTTGTATGTCCAAAAACATGCTGAAAATAAGTTATCTATAAACTGAACAGGATAGACTTGAAGCTGATGTCATATAATCCACCAACAAATCAGGGTGTATGCTGTTTGACTAAGTCATTGAAATAATAGAGGGTTGAGCAGATAATTTAATCTGCCAGTTCATTTTGAGATGGAGTTTTTGTACCTCTTCTGTTTCCATACAGGTGTGTTACACAGGATCAGATGCAGTATTATTGTGCATTTCAGATGTAATTGGAGTGATTTGTTTATTGGTGTTTTACAGTAAATCAAAGCCTATATGGTGCTAAGTCAATTAGAGTAAGATCATGTTTTTGTCATACTGAGAGATACAACACAGTAATTGACCCATCCTAGTCAGAACCCATCCTTCTGGCTGCAAATCCAGAACACGAACACTGAATCACCATAAGACTAGATTATAAGCGGATCGTTCTCTTGAAGGGATAGGGGTAGTGTTTAGGAAGGAATAGCTTGTGGATGTGCTGGAGGAGCTGGTTTTGTGTTTTATATATTTAATTAATCATGTTTTGTTTTCCATTTCAGATGGCAGTGATACAACTAGTCACACAAACACAATAGAGTTGTATGGACCTAGTAAAGAGACAGCACTGTACCCAATGACACCATCAGATGAAAGCAGGAGCTATGGAACATATGATAAAAATATGGAGGATTTTTCGGATGATTATAAATCATATGAGGTATGTCTCTGTTTTTAAATAGAGCAAGTCTATTGTTTTTGTATGGTGCCACTTTTCATGAATTCCATGGTTACTAAAACAGATGCCATCCATTCCAAATTTTGTATAATTATTATAAGTTTTAGTGGCTTGGTACCAACTGTACTAAACATCGGATAATTCTTGATTGAGATAAGATTTTTGTCTCTTTTTAATAAATTGAGCAAAATTAAAATCTGGCATTAATTACAATAAACATATAAAATATTTCTTCCTCAAACAGGCACGATACAAGATAAATATTATTCATAAAAGTTAAGTTTTTCCTTTAAAGGTTCTTGCCTTATTTTCTCACAGCGTTTTGAAGATTTCTTCAAAATTTAGACAACACAACATTTTTTCCCAAGTTTAACAAGTTTTCATGTGCTGAACATTAAAACAAAAGTGGTTGTTTTATCCTTTCCATTGTCGCCACCTCTGACAAAATATTGATAATCAGATATCACATTTTGATTTGAAATTTGGTGAAACAGCAATTTATTTCTGTGCAGCCAAATTTTATGAACTGTTTGGCAATTCTGATATTGAGCCAGATTTTGAAGGATTCTAAAAGTGATAGAACTCTTATAATTATGGATTTTAGTATCAGGATTTTATTATTTCAATTAAGACTTACAATTGAAGATAAATTGTAACCATCGTTTGTATTTGAATTTTTGTTTGAAGATAATATTTGATTTAAGTAATGTGATTTGCCAAAATAAATGCTTTTAGAACTCACTTTGTGCATCTTTTGATGCAGTCTAGAACATATTGGTTGGCTTTTGCGTAGGTCATGCTTTTTAAAATAAAATTACCTATTCAGTTGGGGGCGGGGCTTATTCATGAACAGGCTTATACATGAATATATATGGTAGAATTTCAAACAGTACAGAATCATTGCAATAGAAAATGGTCATCAGACATTGCTTAAATATTTTCAGAAAATGTTTTTTTTTTCAATTCACTGTCAGGAGATAAAGAGAAGAAATGACTTAAAATGTGTATAACAATGATTGCATGTACTGGGAATTTTATTTTACTTTACTTATGATCATAATACAAGAAATATAATTATTAATTCTGCATGAGATGTATTCTTTCCTTGGATCGTTGTGGTATTTGACAAGTTATTTTTGTGAAAAATTATTTTATTCTTGAATGTGAGATTACATGAACTCACCAAACCATCTTTGTTCTTGGTTCTCAATATTTGAATTGAAAATTTTTTGCATTTTATTTCTTTTAACTGACAATAACTAGAATATAGTTTTTAATCAAAATAATTGATTCATGGACTATTTGGAATCATTGATTGATAAAATTTAATAGACCTCATGTTGTAAAATATTATGTGACACAGATTTCCTTTCAAAAAATGAATACTGAATGCTCATTTCATTAATTGATCCAATCCTCACAATCCTACATATATGCTATTAAATTATTTAAATAATCACATTCTTTAATTTGTAGTTTTGATTTTGCATTGCATTGCCTTATTTGTGCATGGTGTGTGGAATGCTTATGTTTTTCCCCTCACAGCAAGAAGGAGATAAACAGCTTGGTGAAGACTCTGAGAGTTGTCAAAATCAAGTTACGAAATCTTCATGGAAAGACAACTGCTGTCTTGGTCCTGTGGTAATAATGGCAGAGTTGTCTTATTGTGTTTTCATAGCTTTTACAACATTAACACCACTAGTGCATCTATACAATATCACTCTGTATATTCGAGATTTCTTCATTAACACTTTGCTGTCTATGGGAATTTCTTTTCTTTCTATTTTTTTTGTTCCCCATGTGTGAGATGTGGTAATGGATGGACAAATGAATGGTATCACATTATTCTCCTTTGAAGCATGGGGATGAAAATTGTTCTTTTGTGCCATAAAATAGAATTAACATAAGCTTCTCATTTTAACATTCTGGCTGTTACATGCCATCTTTTAGTTTTAATCATAATTCTGGCACTCTTTTATTAGACGTTTTTTTAAAAAAGGTTATTTGGATTAGTTATTTTGGTTAATCTTTCACATTTTCCTGCATATCTATATTTTTTTTTAAATAGCATTCATTTGGTTGAGCATTTAGTTTTGTTTTTATTAAACATGTCATGTTTTTAAAAAAATATCTTCGAAGCCCTGTAACACACTCACATGACAGGGAATCATACTTGCTATTTAAGACATGTTTTTACCAGCTTGTTTGAAAAAAATATGAATGTTTCTAACTCCAGATAGCATGTCATGCAGTCTCTGCACTGTTTGTAGGATTTTGAAAATGCTGAGACCAGTGCTGCAGTTTTGAAATAAATTTAAGTCTAGTATATACAAAATTCTTGACCAGATTTTGACTACAGAGAGTTTCAGCCAATTTCATGAGAAATTGGTGAAGTGTAAAATTCACGATAATGCCCCAAATTAAACAAATCATATACACTTAATGCAGCTTAGTTATTTCAATGAAATGTAATCTGAATTCATTTTAATCTCATTAGTTTTAGAAGTTTACATTTTTATTAATTTAAACATTTTTAATACAGACATTTAGGGCTACAGTGTATTGCGAACACAAATCTTGTTTGGATATTGCTTTGTACTAATATTTGTTTTAAGTGATTATTAAACATGCTTCATGTAGGTTTTGTTGGTGGTGTTCTCTCAATTCTTTTCCCTTAACTTTTCATCCTTTCTGCAATTTCTTAATTTATTTTTTTTTCACTAATTTACATATCAATATGCATTTCATGCCTAATTAAGAACGTCACTTTTTCAGTCCCAGCTAAAAATGCTGCCAGTAGATCAGTGGCCTAGCAAGAAATTTGGACCCACCCACCCCTCTTCAAATGTATTTGTTGGTTGTTTGAAATTGTGATTCTCCACAGCATCTGTTCCCCAACCCTCATTCTGGCAGTTGCAGGGGTTACATGGATTGTCGCTATGCCACTGCTGTGGCTCATTTTATTTTATTATAAATATCTGAATTCAAAAATTAAATTGGACTTCGTAGCAAAATACATGTATCTTATTATGTGTAAATCTCCCAATGCCCTTACCTTATTCAGTGTACACATGCCTTTACTTTATTCAGTGTACACATGCCTTTACCTTATTCAGTGTTCACATGCCTTTACCTTATTCAGTGTACAAATGCCTTTACCTTATTCAGTGTACACATGCCTTTACTTTATTCAGTGTACACATGCCATTACTTTTTTCAGTGTACACATGCCTTTACCTTATTCAGTGTTCACCTGCCTTTACCTTATCCAGTGTACACATGCCCTTACCTTATTCAATGTACACATGCCTTTACCTTATTCAGTGTTCACATGCCTTTACCTTATTCAGTGTACACATGCCTTTACCTTATTCAGTGTACACATGCCCTTACCTTATTCAGAGTACACATGCCTATTCCTTATTCAGTGTAAACATGCCCTTACCTTATTCAGTGTACACATGCCCTTACCTTATTCAGTGTACAGATGCCTTTACTTTATTCAGTGTACACATGCCTATACCTTATTCAGTGTTCACATGCCTTTACCTTATTCAGTGTACACATGCCTTTACTTTATTCAGTGTACAAATGCCTTTACTTTATTCAGTGTACACATGCCTTTACCTTATTCAGTGTAAGACCCTCACATGCCTTTACCTTATTTAATGTAAAACCCTCACATGCCTTTACCTTTTTTAATGTAAGTCTCACACATGCCTATACCTTATTCAATGTAAAACCCACACATGCCTATACCTCATTCAATGTAGAACCCACACATGCCTTTACCTTATTCAATGTAAAACCCACACATGCCTTTACCTTTTTCAATGTAAAACCTACACATGCCTTTACCTTATTCAATGTGAAACCCACACATGCCTTTACCTTATTCAATGTAAAACCCACACATCACTATACCTCATTCAATGTAAAACCCACACATGCCTTTACCTTATTCAGTGTAAAATCCACACATGCCTATACCTTATTCAATGTAAGTCTCACACATGCCTTTGCCTTATTCAATGTAAGTCTCACACATGCCCAATGTTCGCTTTAAGCGAATGGTAGATGTGCGCACAATGCTCACTGCATTGCGCAAGCATTATGGAGATGAGCAAAAGTTAACGTTGGATTGAGCACAATTTAACGTTGGATTGACAATTCAGCTGCACATAAATGTCTGAGCAGCTGCATGTGCACATGTGCTCAGCTTAGAGGAAACATTGCACATGCATTTACAATGGCACACTTCCTGTTTTGGTCAAATCTCATGAAAATTTTACTTGACTTAATGCACATTTCTTAATTCCAGCATGCTTCATGGGAGGTCAGGGATCATTGAGGAATCCTTCAAATTTTTGACTCGCACACGTTACTCAGAAATCAAAATCTTCAACTGTATTTTCCCATGTATGATCTGTGTACTAACAAAATTGACATTTTTTTTAATGATCTTGGATTGCTTGGTCCCATAACAATGTAAAAAGGTACATTTTACAAATTGTTTACTACTCCCAACATTTCTTAAGTGGTGTAAGCTGCGCACTTTTGTATCAGACATAAAAAGAATAATTTAATGATGCTGATTTTCTTACAAATTTTTATAATTTAGATCTGTCATAAGCAGATCTTACATGAATTCTCATTCCAAATAGATCATACATTAATTCACATTTCAAATAGATCATACATTAATTCTCATTCCAAATAGATCATACATTAATTCGCATTTCAAATAGATCATGCCCTAATTCACATTTTAAATATATTATACATTAATTCACATTTCAAATAGATCATATATTAATTCACATTTCAAATAGATCATACATCAATTCATATTCCAAATAGATCATACATTAATTCTCATTCCAAAAAGATCATACATTAATTCACATTTCAAATAAATCATACATTAATACACATTTTAAATAGTTCATACATTAGTTCACATTCCAAATAGATCATACATCAATTCACATTTCAAATAGATCATACATCAATTCATATTCCAAATAAATCATACATTAATTCACATTCCAAATAGATCATACATTAATTCACATTCCAAATAGATCATACATTAATTCACATTTCAAATAGATCATATATTAATTCACATTTCAAATAGATCATACATTATTTCACATTTCATATAGATCAATTCTCATTTCAAAATAGATCATACATTAATTCACATTTCAAATAGATCATACATTAATTCACATTTCAAATAGATCATACATTATTTCACATTTCATATAGATCAATTCTAATTTCAAATAGATCATACATTAATTCTTATTTCAAATAGATCATACATTAATTCACATTTCAAATAGATCATACATCAATTCACATTTCAAATAGATCATACATTATTTCACATTTTAAACAGATCAATTCTCATTTCAAATAGTTCATACATTAATTCACATTTCAAATAGATCATACATTAATTCACATTTAAAATAGATCATACATTAATTCACATTTCAAATAGATCATACATTAATTCACATTTCAAATAGATCATTCATTAATTCACGTTCCAAATAGATCATACATTAATTCACATTTCAAATATATCATACATTAATTCACATTCCAAATAGATCATACATTAATTCACATTTCAAATAGATCATACATTAATTCACTTTTCAAATAGATCATACATTAATTCACATTCCAGATAGAATTTGTGGTAAACAATAATTAACTAAAGATCACATTATTTCTCTGTTGAAAGGAAATTCTGAATTCATGACAATGGAGAGTTGTTGTGTTATCGTATAGCAGAATTATTTAGACTTGGTGACAGTAAAACTTGTTTTCCTAAATTGTAAACCTGCACTGTGTTCAAATGATTTTTAATTGACTCTAGTAAATGATGTTTTGGGTAGATCATATTTTGGATTGTGCACAACTCATCTAAAAACAACACTTTGAACATGAGGATGACATGTACTGCCAATACGTAGCTTTGTCAGCTCATGATTTAGTTATGGGTTAACTCATGATTTAGTTATGGGTTAACTGGTTAACACATGATTTAGTTTTGGGTTAACTCATGATTTAGTTTTGGGTTAACTACTTAACTCATGATTTAGTTATGGGTTAACTGGTTAACTCATGATTTAGTTATGGGTTAACTGGTTAACTCATGATTTAGTTATGGGTTAACTGGTTAACACATGATTTAGTTCTGGGTTAACTGGTTAACTCATGATTTAGTTTTGGGTTAACTCATGATTTAGTTTTGGGTAAAGTGGTTAACTTGTGATTTAGTTATGGGTTAACTGGTTAACTCATGATTTAGTTATGGGTTAACTGGTTAACTCATGATTTAGTTTTGGGTTAACTCATGATTTAGTTTTGGGTAAAGTGGTTAACTTGTGATTTAGTTTTGGGTTAACTGGTTAACTCATGATTTAGTTTTGGGTTAACTGGTTAACTCATGATTTAGTTATGGGTTAACTGGTTAACACATGATTTAGTTTAGGGTTAACTGATTAACTCATGATTTAGTTTTGGGTTAACTGGTTAACTCATGATTTAGTTATAGGTTAACTGGTTAACTCATGATTTAGTTATGGGTTAACTGTGTCATGAAAGCTCAGTGTCTGTTTAAGGACATACAGATACAGCTGACCAGACTGGTTTGGAAAGGTATTGGACTCATGACTCTTGGATTACTGGTCTGATGCTTTACCACCATGGTGCTATGGCTCCTGTCAGAGGTCAAGGTTCCAAAGATGGAAAGGAGGAATTGTGGGTTGAGATAGGAAAGAAAACCTACCAGTTGTTTTAGTCAATAGACCAAGGTTACACTAACATGGAAAACTAGTTTCTTCATGTTATTTCAAGGTTCATAATCAGCTTTGACTAAAAGGTATGGATGGTGTGCATTTGAAACATGGAGTACACCTGAGTTTTTGGGGGTCAAAAGTCAGTGTCACATGGATTGAACGATGGAATCATTACTCTACAAAACTAAAGTTCTGAACTACTAGAGATCAAGATCAGAGGAACTCCAAGAACAAAATCATTTTTGAAAACAAAAAATTTGTCACATACCACAAATTTTAAGGAAATCTTTTGGATGGTTTGTATTTCAGATGATGAAGAGACACATCAATTTTGGGGTCAGTATGTCAAAGGTTAAGGTCACAGACTAAAATAAGAAAAGACCATTTTGATTCTTTTACCATGACCAAATTTTGATGACTTGCATTTGAAACCAGAAAGACATAAACTGATAAGGTGCATTGGGTCATTTATTATTTCTAGGTAATGGTGTTTAGTGACAGTGATATAGTACAAAAGTTAAAAAATAAATGCTCAAAAATAGATGCTATTTTTTTTTGTTCCTGAGTGTCTGATTAATTAAAGAGTTTCATACATATAATTAGTATATAAGTACTATGAACCGCATGACCATCATAAAATGTATCATTTGCAGTACTCTAGTTTGATGTGGAAGTGCTGTTTGAAGAGTTAAGGATAAAAAGGGAAAGAGATAAATGCTAAATAAATACTTTTAGTTTTCAGTTTTATATGTAATGAAATGTAGTTCATGTAATATTATAATAATGTTTAACATGAAGTTTTTCATCTTTCCAGGAGGAAGATGTCAAGACTGTATTCCTACCTCCACCAGAGTACAGCAGCACAACTTATTCTTATAATAAATTGGATTCACCAACTTTTGAACATCATACATTCCATCCTGATAGTAAACAAACCTACCTAGATGACCTTGAAGAATCGGAGAGGCAATCACCATGGAGATATGAAGGTTTGTGTCCCCCCCCCCATTGTTTCATCATGATCAAATCTTATGGAAGGTGCATACAATCTCTCTCTGTACAATATTATTGTAAGATTTAATCCCACATTGTTTCATCATTATCAGATCTTATGGAAGGTACATACAATCTCTCTCTGTACAATCTTAAGGTAGGATTTAATCCCACATTGTTTTATCATGATAAGATCTTATGGAAGGTGCATACAATCTGTCTCTGTACAATCTTAAGGTAGGATTTAATCCCACATTGTTTTATCATGATCAGATCTTATGGAAGGTACATACAATCTTTCTCTGTACAATCTTAAGGTAGGATTTAATCCCACATTGTTTTATCATGATCAAATCTTATGGAAGGTACATACAATCTCTCTCTGTACAATCTTAAGGTAGGATTTAATCCCACATTGTTTTATCCTGATCAGATCTTATGGAAGGTACATACAATCTTTCTCTGTACAATCTTAAGGTAGGATTTAATCCCACATTGTTTTATCATGATCAAATCTTATGGAAGGTACATACAATCTCTCTCTGTACAATCTTAAGGTACGATTTAATCCCACATTGTTTTATCATGGTCAAATCTTATGGAAGGTACATACAATCTCTCTCTTTGTACAATCTTAACGTAGGATTTAATCCCACATTGTTTTATCATGATCAAATCTTATGGAAGGTACATACAATATCTCTCTGTACAATCTTAAGGTAGGATTTAATTCCACATTGTTTTATCATGATCAAATCTTATGGAAGGTACATACAATCTATCCCTGTACAATGTTAAGGTAGGATTTAATCCCACATTGTTTTATCATGATCAAATCTTATGGAAGGTACATACAATCTCTCTCTGTACAATCTTAAGGTAGGATTTAATCCCACATTGTTTAATCATGATCAAATCTTATAGAAGGTACATACAATCTCTCTCTGTACAATCCTAAGGTAGGATTTAATCCCACATTGTTTTATCATGATCAAATCTTATGGAAGGTACATACAATCTGTCTCTGTACAATCTTAAGGTAGGATTTAATCCCACATTGTTTTATCATGATCAAATCTTAAAGAAGGTACATACAATCTCTCTCTGTACAATCTTAAGGTAGGATTTAATCCCACATTGTTTCAGTCACAAGTCTCATATAGCCACCTAGTTAGAAAGATTAGTATTCCAAGACATATTTATTTTCTGATTCTTTCTTAACACAGTGTTATTTTTACGATTTTTAAGTATAAATGAAAAACATATGCTTGACATGTGATATCATTAATACAATAAATGTACACTTTTGTAATATTTAAACATTAAAGTGGTTTATTAAGCCTTGTGAAATCAATTAATATGAGCAGTTGATTTAATGCACAGTACAACTATGGACCCCATAATACAAATTTAACCATTATATTTGAATTGGTCTCTCAAATGTAAAGAGGCCATGGGTGGCTGAGTGATCAAGGCACTCACTTTAGAAATCACAACTCATCACCATGACAGTGACTGTCTGTGTACATTCAAGTTCAGCATGAGTATATCTGAAAGCTTGCCAGCTTCCTGTTGGTCAGTGATCCTTCACTGAGACTTTATGGGTTCATACTCCAAAAAAAAAACAAACTAGCCACCATGTATTGCCCATCATGTGTGGAAAATGGTTGATAAATGCCACAATAATCCTATAAAATGCACAGCAATATTGGTCAACAACTGTAAATCAGTAAGGGCCATCAATTGTTCAGCAATAAGGGTCATCAACTGTACAGCAATAAGGGTCATCAACTGTACAGTTATAATGGTCATCAACTGTACAGTTATAATGGTCATCAACTGTACTGCAATAAGGGTCATCAACTGTACTGCAATAAGGGTCATCAAATGTTCAGCAATAAGTGTCATCAACTGTACAGCAATAAGGGTCATCAAATGTACTGGAATAAGGGTCATCAAATGTTCAGCAATAAAGGTCATCAACTGTACTGCAATAAGGGTCATCAGCTGTACTGGAATAAGTGTCATCAACTGTACTGGAATAAGTGTCATCAAATGTACTGGAATAATGGTCATCTAATGTGCAGCAATAAGGGTCATCACCTGTACTGTAAATTAGCTACATCTACATTCATGGCTCCACCACACATACATATATACATACATACATACATACATACATACATACATACATACATACATACATACATACATATAGCGAAGCAGGCCGTTTTGGCACCGGCTGTTTTGGCACCGAGAAATTCTTATTCAGTTTGAGAGGTAACCTTACACTAGTATCACCGATGGAATTTCTACTGTATCAGATGTCTTTTTCTTCATATCATTCATAATCTTGTCCAATTCTGCTTTTGCAACATCACTCCCATGATTATGTTCATTCATCAGTAGAATTAATTGGCCATCATCTGCAGCTGTGGGAAGACTGGCTTTACATTCGTTTTTCAACTCGCTTTGCCAAAACAATTTAAGCTTATCGGCACTGTATTTATCAAAATTGTATTTGATATCCATCATGCACATACTTTTTTTGACCACACTTCGATTTTATAAGGCTCATTTCCAAAAAAATCTTTTACGTTAATACATTCGACAGCACACTTATGTAAACAAACAACTACATGTATATAGAAGTGGGTTTGAGCCTGAATGGCTAAATCGTTAATCCTTTGTGTGGGCTTCTTTTACCTTATCATAGCTTTCATTTTCAAATATGAATACCACGTTAGGCATCAAAAGGTTAAATTGTTTATCCTTAAGTGGTCATGACTGACAGGACAATATACCAATAGAGTCAATTATCTTAAGCATCCTGCTTATATTGTTATTTCTTAATCCTTTTTTAAATGCCGACATGGCCTCTGATTATCTTAAGGATAATGTGTAATCTTTTGATGTTAATCCTTTTGTTGGTGCCAAAACGGCCAATGCCAAAACATCCAAGTGCCAAAACGGTCACACCAAACTGGCTGGCGCCAAACCTGTCGGTTCATCTGCAAAAGGTAGGTCAGTCATATGATTGTAATATATGTTTTTGTTGTTGATTTCATATACTTTTCCCAACTTTCAAAAATAAAATTACCCAACCATTAAAAAAAATGGTATTTGAAACCTGTGTACTCTGTTTACATCTTTTACTAATTCTTGATTCTAATGAATTCATTCTGACCTCCATTGCCTTTTATTTACTGTATAAATAGTAACAGTTCATCTAGCATGTCTATTACATATATGCCATTCAATTTCTTTGATTTCTGTTCATCCTTTATAATCTATCCTACTGTTTTAGATTCTTCTAAGGGTTCTAGAAGATATAAAAGCACATTTGACAATAACTACGCAGATGACCACATCCGAGAGAATGGTGTGGCAGGTACAGCCTATGATGTAAGTGGCAGAACAGCAAGCCATGATATGGCTCGACAAAAGTAAGTTTTGCCTTGCTTGAATAAGCAGATTTAGATATGTGGATATCTCATAGCTCAAACTGTGCTGTGTATGGTGTGTTTTATTGCACATGGATTGAATAAAGGTGTAATAGGCCAAATATTCACAAAATATTTTAGTTTTAAGGCCAAAGTTGCAGGTGTATTTCATCAGCCATAAGGAAAAGGTCGAAGCTGAATGCTCAGTCATGGTACTTAGTGATAATACCCAATAATAGTAATCAATGGAACAAACAACATAAAATCCAATTATAAAACTCTCTCATGGTATTTAATTTGAGCTCAGTAATAATACATAATCATAGTAATTATAAAACTCACTCATGGTATTTAATGGGTGCTCAATAATAATACATAATCATAGTAATTATAAAACTCACTCATGGTATTTAATGGGTGCAATAATACATAATCATAGTATTCATGATGAGAACAACTAGTAAACAAATCTATGTAACCAAGTGAACTAGTTATGGCCACTTGTGACTGCCTGGCAAGTTATTTCTTATTTACAGTAAAGGTATTCAATGATCTATTTGAGAATCTGAACCCTCAACTTACTCAGAAATAACTGTGACTACTTAATAGTAGGTTTTATAAAATGTTTAATTACATTTATTTGAACATCGATGAATTTTGAATCAGTTGTGTATGGGACTTACATAGATTTTGTCAAAATGGGTAAAGTACAAAAGAATGTTTATATCTAAGTTAAAAACAATGACGACTTTTGCTTTTTGTATGCAATCAAATCAGTTCTAAACACTAATGCAAATGAACCCCTGATACCAGTATTATTAATTTGTAAACAGGTGCTCCAATTTTTTCGTGGATGTCCGATGAAAAGTAGGATTTAAGTAAATTTGACAGTGAATTTGGTATCACTGCATGTATCTATGATCTTACCAAAATTTACTAAATGACCAGAAGGTGTATTGTACTGAGATACACATTTCTATCTTTGAAATAATTTATTTGCTTTAAAGATGAATATTAAATAGGTTTTCTGGTTTACAAGTTTTGGGGCAACTTCTACAACCATTTGGGGTGACTTCTTCAACTATCCTGGGGCAACCTCTCCATATATGTTGGGGCAAGTTCTCCCAGGGAAAAAAAGGGTTTATAATTCTGACACATTGACACATTTATCATTGATAGATGTACAAGGCAACAGAATCAGTCATATTATATATATATATATATATATATATATATATATATATATATATATATATATATATAGAAAACACTGTAAATGCAAATCATGATCTTTCGCTACCATGGGTTACACAAATATTATTAAAGCAAGTTATTGCAGTGTACACTATTTACTCTGCAAACATCAGTTTTTTTAAAATTTAGTCAGAAGATGCTGATTTCTTTCTTTTGCCCACAAAGTCGACTCACATAGGGAAGCCAGCATTGATTCCTTTCTACCTTTATTAACAGGAATTTTAAAAAAAATTGAAACAGTAGAACAGTTTTCAAAGCAACACAATCTAGTGTGTCATACACGTACATCAATATAAGGCTGAATGGATGGTCATATCAGCATGAAGTTTTCATTGAAAGACTTCTATGATGTAGATTTGGTCCTAAATGAAGACTGATCCAATCTGATGTATAACATGGCTGCCAATCTGATGTATAATATGGCTGCCAATCTGAAGTGTAATATGGCTGCCAATCTGATGTGTAATGTGGCTGCCAATCTAATGTATAATATGGCTGCCAATTTGATGTATAATATGGCTGCCAATCTGATGTATAATATGGCTGCCAATCTGATGTATAATATGGCTGCCAATCTGATGTATAATATGGCTGCCAATCTGTTGTATAATATGGCTGCCAATCTGATGTATAATATGGCTGCCAATCTGATGTATAATATGGCTGCCAATCTGTTGTATAATATGGCTGCCAATCTGATGTATAATATGGCTGCCAATCTGATGTATAATATGGCTGCCAATCTGATGTATATAATATGGCTGCCAATCTGATGTGTAATATGGCTGCCAATCTGATGTATAATATGGCTGCCAATCTAATGTGTAATATGACTGCCAATCAGATGTGTAATATGGCTGCCAATCTTTTGTTTAATATGTTTATAAGATAAGTAAGAAAATAGAATCCAGCAAAAAAATTAACTATTTACATCTTTTAAATGAACAACATAACATAAGTGGAAACTCATAATGTCTTAATTCATTTGGCCTCTGATCAAGAATATAAAAAAACATCATCTCTCCAGAATAATAAATCAAAATTCATAAGAATTTAAAATCACTTGTGAAAAATTGGTGGAGAGGTTGTGAAAACTCAGAAGATATTACATGACTCTGTCAATAAAGCATTTCATTACAGGTGTTCCCCCTATATCACAAATGTACACAAAATTATAGTATATTCATGAGATAATCAGTATTTGACTTCTTTTTATTGTTGTTCAATATTTTAATATAAAAATGTAGCAATATTCAAATATTTCAAGAAAACAATTTTAAGCTCCACTTTGCTTTCAGAGTGTAACAGACATGTCTGACCGGTTGGCTAGTCGTCCCTCCAGTCGGGGAGGATACAAAACTCCTCCTCCACCACCAGTGAGGAGCTCGAGTAAGGGTGCTGTAGATATACCCCCTTTTCCATCCAGGAATTATGCCATTGAGGAAGCTTCACCAAGATATGTTCCTCCTCCTGGTAAGTTTTCAACAACAATTGTAAGGAATGCAATATCTGGCAAATTTGTTACACTGAGCTGTCAATATTTATTTATTTTATATCATTATCTGGCAGCTTGTAAGGATGGCATTATCTTGCAAATTTGTTACACTGAAATGTCAGCTTTTACTTTATGGATCAGAAGTTATTGTTAATGAGAATGAAAATCGCTGGTCAAGGGAGGTAACTGTTGCTGTAAAATTTCTGCAACAGTGGTTTTGTTCACAGAATGTCGAATCAGAATGATATTTAACAGAGGTTTAGAGAGCATACAATGGACAGGTAAAAAGGGATGATCTGGGAAAGGAAAGATGGTGATTAGAGTTGATTTAGCAATTTATTAATCATAGTAGAAATCCAGGCTACCGTACTCTAAATATATCATATTGTCCAGTCTAGTTACAGTTAAATTGGTGACAGAACCATTTGAAAAAGTGCCTTGCCCAGTGTTTTTTTTCTCTTCTTGAGTACAGCATTCTAACAATCAATATTCAGAAAGAATATAAGGATAACCCTTGTGCAATTAACAATCAGTAGGGCTCTAATGAAAGACCTTCCAAAAAGATAAAAAGTTATATCTTAAAGTGCTGTATTCTTGACCTTTGTAATCTTTTGTCTTCCAGGATCCCTGTCTTCATTTAGAAACAATGTGAATGTTGTGCCAAATCCAAGTTACAATGCACCCCCCATGAGGGTAGTCTCCCCTCACAACCAGGGCAGTGTGGATGATATGAGAGGGCACCTTGTATGAGTGACGCCAATGTAAAACAGTTTTTCATGGAAAAATCAACACTTACTTTCAGTATAATGTAACAAAAGAACATACATACAAGTACCAGAGTAAATTGTTTCAATACTCAAAATTCCTAAACGGCTATGAATTTGTGAAGAATGTGATGGAATTATTTGAGAATTCAATAGTGTCTTTGGATATTGAAGCTATAAGGAAGTTACTTCTCAGCAACGCTGAAGATGATATGAAGAAATCCAGTTCATGAAGGTCAAGATCGCTGCATTGATTTGGATATCAAAATCAGGAAGGACAGTATAGAAGACATATTTTTCTCTCATATCAGTTTGTATTTAAATGTCTTTTTATTCAGGAGAAAAGTTGTGGAAACATTTTAATGTTTTTCATCGATAGGTATGTATCAAAGAGGAAATATATCATGGCTATAACTAAAACGATTATGAAAAACACTGCAGAGGATGCTATTACAAGCTTGTCAATATTGAGATAATGATATTTTACATTTCTCAAGTAGGAACTTTTAAATTCAGGGGAGATAACCTGAGAAATGCAATTCCAGTTTTTGTGGAGGTTTTTGCTTTGTTTCATAAAATGTATTGTGATTATGTATCATTTTTATCATGTGAAATCCTGTAGTTTTGGAAGGCAGTTAAAGTGATATGAATGATGTTTTTATATTTGTACTTAACTGACCTGTAGATAGCACATAATTGACCCTAAAAGAAAAATTCATGTGTATTTTCCATCCCATTGTATATTTCCTTTTAGTCTTTGTGTACATGTAATGGTGCTGTTGGTGTTCATCAAATTTAATTTCTTTACATACATAATATTTTCATTGACGAGATAGTGTTTAAGCCAAAACAAGTTTTAAAGAATAGATTCTGAGACTATATATTGAAATTCACCTTGAGACATAAAATATAAATACTACTGATATATATTTCAGAATCCCATTTTGCATTTAATTTCATTAGTTTTGCTTTCCAATACTGAATATGGTAAAGTTCTTCCTGATGATATGTCTTGACCAAAAGATGCAGAGTTCTGATACATATTTATAATTTGAAATACTTGAAATAATTGTTCTAATCTGACATAATGACGTAACGAAATAATTCTCACTACCGTAATTACTTTTAAAATGGTAAATTGATAAATGGAGATGAGATATGCAAGATAAAAGTTTGTTTGGTACATTAAATGCTGAGGCCAGTGTATTCAGGTCTACAAATGTTTTGCTTTACAAATTACATACTGTGCATTTATCCATCTGCTTTTCATGGAGACACATTTGTTATCTCATGTTTCCATTGATACGATGCTTCATAAACTCAGTTCATATTTTTGATTTAACATAGGTGTATTATGTAAGGATGATGAACATTGTAAGTGAAGAAGTAGTTAATGCAGCAGATTAAAATCTTACTTTGAAAGATCTGTATATTGTATAAAATCTGCAGTCATAAATGATCCTCTGTCTACAGGTTTTCTCAAACTGCATTTTATTATGAAAGATTTGTAGTACATGGTCATTTTGGTTGAGACTTTAAATCTGCATCCTGATTTAGTAACTTAATGAACTATTATCTTCAAAATATCAATTGAAAAAAATGATAGCTTAAAATTGTATGAGTATGAGAGAAATTTAACTATAGGATTAAAACTGAGATATCAAAGGTTTGCATTTGTCATTTGAGCTTGATGATTGAGCCTGAAATATAACAGGTATGTGTTTGTGATTTGAACTCTATTACTGAGACTGAGAAATCACAGGTATGTGTTGTCATTTTAACTCTTGGATTGAGACTGATACATCACAGGTATGTGTCATTTTTAACTCAAGGATTGAGACAGAGATGTCACATGTATATTTTTGTTATTTGAATTCTTCGATTGAGACTGAGATATCACATGTATGTGGTTATCATTTGAATTCTAGGATTGAGACTGAGATATCAAAGGTATGTGTCATTTGAACTCTAGGATTCAGACTGAGATATCACAGGTATGTTTATGTTGTGTTAGGAAATTAAGTCTCCATTAAGTCTCACCTCAAGTGTGTATCTTTCAAATGATCTATCTTGCATCTGTAGTGATTGCAACATTCTTTGAGGAAAAGTTTCAAAGTTTGAAATAATTTTACTGTTACTATTGAATTTTGCAGTCACCCCGACAAAAGAGCGCACAACAAAAAAGAGCCGACAAAGGAGCGCAAGAGAAAAGAGCTCAATACCAAAAGAGTACCGACGAAAGAGCGCAAGACATATAAGCTCACATAATTTTAGTAATTGAAAGTCTTAAATGCTTAAAATGAAGTGTATTACAATTTAAATTAGAAATCACTTCTGGATAAATTAGGTAAATGTTTAACTAAATTATAATCATTACTTAAAATGACTTAAAAGGAATTAATGGCACTATCTTCCCCTTCTCTGACTCGATTGTTTAAATGTAAATTTTTGTACAACTATTGTACTGTATTTTTTTAAATGTTGTAAACTGCAGAATATGGTGAACTTAAATAGGAATTTGTAACTATTTACAAATAATGTCCAACATATTATTTGATCACTAGTCTGTTTGTACCAACGTATATAGATCAAAGCTTCCATAGTTTGAAAACTTCTCTATATAACTATTTGATCTCTTATACTTAATAGTATCACTTGGGATAATGGAGAAATCCTGCCTTCATTAAATATGCAAATATGCAAATGACTTTGTTGAAACGAATGTTTTCATTGGTCATTGTGGTTTATAGAACATAACATTGACGTTGAGACTTGTGCTGCTGGAAATTTAGTATTATGTTATCAGACCTGTAGTATATATACTTGAACCGTTACTAATAGTTACTAATAGTGCATTGTACGTTTCATTTCAGCGCTGGTAATTACATGTTATTTTCTTTATTATTACAATTTTTTTTAAGTTCTATTTGAAATTAGACCGCCATTGGTGGCGTTATCAATTTTCGTGGATTGGTTGAATTGCACGGTTATTTCGCTAGTAGTTTTAGTTTTGTTATTATTATTATTATTATTATTATTATAACCGTATCTATGAATTCTTTGTACTTTTATACTTTTTAATAGACACGTTTTGAAATTAGAACTGAAATTATATGAAACAGTACGCCTCATACCCATTTATGACCGTTACCAGTTTTCGTGTTTTAGTAATAAGATCGCATTATTTTGTCTACACGGCAGTACTCGTATTAATATGTATACTGACAGCGTTACTTAGAAATAATTTACATTTTATTTGGGTACTGGCAATTATATTTCTTTCCGATTAAAACACTTCTACGTTTATTACCGTTATTTATTTTCGAGGACTGGTAAAAAAAAAAAGTCTGAAAAACCCACAGGGGCTCGTATAGTTGTTTACAATGGACCTGTCATGCATGTGCTATATTGTAGTTATTATATAGTACATTAGTCCAAGTTTCCTCTATCCCTTGCCTCCCCATTTCATATATTTCGACAACATAAATATCGTATTATAGTATATTTATGACCGGTCAGTTCTAAGTAATGATACGAGCCCCTGTGGAAAAAACCAATATGGTGTGTCCTAGCTTCCGACGATACTGGTTCTGTGGTATCTCGAAATTTTTTAACATTTCTGTATTTATTTTATCTATTGCACCACATATTGTCTACTTATATGTACCACATGACTAGAGCTGTACCGATGTCACTTTTTGCCGATTATGCCGATACCGCTTATAGCCGATTATCAAAATTGCCGATACCGATTATGAGACCGATTATTTGATTAGCATATTATGTACTCGGGTATAAGCCGACAAATTTAGAAAACAATAAAGGCCTGGAATGGGGGGAGGGCTTATCCGTGGGCCAATGTCAAAACTATACAGGTTTTAGGTGTTTTTGTTGTCTATTGTAACGGCAGTACATCTTGGGGCAAAAATATCCGTGTTCTAAGTCATAGGCATGTTAAAAAAGTAACTTTCGGTGACCCGAAAATTATTGAACTTTTATAAAGTACTATTTATTATTGATTTTGTTATTATTTTGCATGTGCATATTTTCTGATTTCCATAACACGAAATTACATAAAGGTAAAATACAGCCTTCATAATTCGCGGGTCGGTCGAGTTTACCAGGGAGACTATATATTATAATGTACAGTACTTACGCAGTGCAAAGTGTGCATAGCGTCACTTAAATCCTTTTTTATTCCCAAATATATTAGTTGCAGATTTTGCTTTATTCGTTGTTTCGACCAAAGTGTATTCTTTCAGATTTTTTTTTTTGCAAACAGGAAAGTTTCGCGGCGCAATAAATATGTTCTAATCACTATGTAAATTGAGGCAATGCTTTTGAGTTTATTGCCGACTTTCTATGAGCAAAGGTTGTTGGCTTGCTTTGACAACAACAAATACTTGTTATTGCTGCGGCAACATCAGATAATTGTAAAACATTGATATAGAATTGTTTTATTTGTTTAGTATATGTCGGTGCCTCAAAGGTACAGTAAAACCTGTTATGACTTATGAGAGACCGCCCCTTCTGCCAGATGGTGGCTTGGTGAAACACTAACAAAAGAAATAAAAAGTAATTTTAAAAAATCCGGAAATGATTCTCACTTACTAGTATTAAAGACAATAAGTTTGTTCACCCTCCAGGCATTACGGATTAACTGAAAGACAGACGACGTACTCAAACCTACACTGAAGCCCTTTCAAAATTTTTCTCACTGGGACATAAGGACTATCGGTGTTTTGTGAGTTTTCATAAAGATAAAGAAAAAACACAAACCTCAAAATTGACTGTGTATATATCCATCATTACTTCCTTTGATGTTAATCTTAGATGCTATTCACATGACTTTGGCACTACAATGGCGGTTAGCGACATGTACTTTACTCTGGTTTACTGCAGTTTACAAATGTTACCGGATGCTGGAGTTGAAAATTTCGCACAACTGGCAGCAAGATAAATTCTTTTTAAATACTTTATTAGAGCAATCTCTTTTACAAAAGATTAATTGATGGTTCGATGTGTTTATCTCGATATATGGTTATTCGACTATACAGTAGTGTTAGTTAATGTGCAACTTGTTTGCATACTGCATTTATCTCGAGCTCTAGTGTTACAAAGGATTAAGTTACGGTCAGTCAAAACGCGACTGTATGTACAACTTTTATCAGGAAAAATCGGTTATTTAAAAAAATTATTTGCATCGGCACCGATTATTTTTGCCGATGCCCGATTATACCAATTGTGCTAATAATCGGCCAGATTACGCGTACGGGCAATTAATCGGTACAGCTCTACACATGACCATAGGTTACTAGTTCTAAATCACCAGTTTATTTTGGGAAAATGTCAGGATTGCTGACGCGTACACTATTTGATAAATAAACCCATGAATACTACTGTTTAAAAATAATATCCTTAACCTATGCTCTTAGATATAATCAATAACTTCTTAAAATTTCTATCACTTTAACAAAATGTTTAGCCAGTTTGTTGTCTGATAATGTTATACAAGAGTTAGATCTTATGATTACTGTGATGGTCAATGACTAGGAAATCTAATCATTGTTAGCAAATAAGAATCAAAATGTGAAGCATGTTAATGTCGTTTTTTTGGTGGCTTTTGCATTTAACAGGTGTTGACTTGAAAGCTGCATTATACGCAATTTATTACTTTTCATTGGAACACCGGTTGTTGTTCAAACAATCACAGAGCAACTCCAGTCATTGTGGGTGGTTATTTACAAACTTTGTTGGTTTATTTGATTAGGATTTTTAACGTAGCTTTAACAATTTTTCAGTCATATTGCTACGATGTCTGCAGTGAGGCAGTTTATAGTGATGTCGAGCACTGAGACATCATGCCGCAGACATGTATGTAGCATGATGTCTCACCCAGTCACATTATCCTGACACCAGGCCGACCAGTCCTAACACTAACCTCTTCATGCTGGGTGTCAAGCGAGGCAGCTGTTAGTACCATATTTGTAAGTCTTTGGTATGACACGGCCGGGGATCGAACCGACGACCTCCCGCTTCCGGGGCGGATGCTCTAACCACTAGGCCACCGGAGCGGTTGCTATTTACAAACACATTTCTTTTAATTCTTTCTTATAAGTTTATGTTGCTGTAGGGCACAGGTGGCATAATGAGTGCCATATAAGTAGCATCCATTTTTCAATTTGATTACACTTTGTGCAAGACAATGATACATTAAATTTCCAACATTAATACAAGTATATGCCATTATCAGATTATTTTTTTTGTTGCTGGTCTTACTGCAATATCAGAGTAACTCCCCTTTCACAACTAGGACTTTACATAACGTCTTTTTATTGCTTGTTTCCCACAGCCATCTGATTTATAGTGGAAAATAAATTCATTTTAATACAAATGACAACAACAGACTTAAATTATATCTTGAGGGTCATTGTTTTTATTAACTTACTTGCTGATTACAGACTTTATGACCTGAAATATCAAAGCACTCATGTATAGTAGACAACAGAAAATATAAACAAAAGGAAACAAATAATTCGATTTTTAATCATTTTAAATAAAAAATCTCATAAATTTTGTGACATAACTACACAAGTTTTAAGACCCTTTTTGGTCTACTTAAATGATAAATATACATTATACAGCTTCATCACTCAAATGTATGTTACCGGAGTAGTTGTAAAGACTTAGCTGGGTCTATATACTGGTCTATATCTTCCCATATCCTATACGTACCAAAATCCATCCAAAAAATCTCCTAAAACAGACATTTTACAACCTTGATGGTAATCATATTGATATTTTACAGTCAGCTGATCATTAACATCAGAAGTCTGTTCAGCGGATGCATTAAGTTGAATGATAAAAATCCCTATCTGGTGACAATAACAATCAGTACTGTTCATGTTTTACGAATAACATGTCCATATAAACGTACATTTGCCTGTATATTACAGTATGTATTTTAGATTTTTAACATAGCTTTAAAACAATTTAAGTCATATCACTATAATGTCTGCAGTGGCAGCTTATAGTGATGTCTAGCACTGGTTTATCATTCCCAGACATGCAGCATCATCTTCCACCCAGGCACACCCAGTCCTAACACTAACCTCTTGATACTGAGCACCAAGCAAGGCAGCTGTTATTACCATTTTTTGAAGTCTTTGATATGACTCAGTTGTAGCTTGAATCCATGACCTTCCACATCCGAGGCGGATGCTCTAACCTCTAGGCCACCAGAACGGTCACCTGTATATTATATAATGTATCTACTGGTAAATCTTGTGATAATGATATGATTAGTTAATTCTGTCACTTTATTTTTTTCTGTGACACTAATAGGTCGAGCATAAAGTATGTATTCATTGAGTGGAGGTTAGATGTGTTAAAAAAATTCAAAAAGCAGTAGCCTTTATATTTGGCAGGGTAACTGCTAAGTATGTTCTGCAGCGATAGGGGTCAATATTTCTTGATAACTGTGATGTTTATGAAGACTAGTCAATTCAGAAACATAACTAGCAGATGAGTTTGATGCAAAGTGGCTGGGATAGACACATGGATTGCCTTTTAGACACGTATTGTCCTTTACTTTTATAAGCGTGACATTCAGAAGCGTGTCTTAAATTAATTACTCATCCTAAGCCATCATGAAATGTCACATGATCGCACACACATAACAAAAATTGTCACCCGAGAAAAGAACTGTTATTGTTCATGATTTTGATGATATCACTTATGATAACAGAGAAATCCTGCCAGTCATTAAATAATCATATATGCAAATGAGTTTGGTACAAACGACGGTTTTCATTCTACATTGTGGTTTTAAAGAAAACAACCTAGTTCCTTTGGCCATTGAGACTTGTTCTGCTAGAAATATACTATTGTCTTATCTGGCTGGTGTTATATATACTTTAACCATTACAAATAATTCATTTCATGTTTTATTTAAGCGCTGATAATTACATTTTATATTGTTTACTATTACAATATTTACATACTAATTTAATTGACTACACCATTGTTTGCGTTATCAATTTTTGTGGATTGTCTCAATTTCTCAAATATTATTATTATTATTATTATTATTATTATTATTATTATTGTTGTTTAAAATGTAACTTTGAATTCATTAAACGTTAAAAGTTTATATTTTAATAGATAAGTTTTGAAATTAAAATGGAATTTAAACCATACATTATATACGCCAGACTGTTACCGTTATCAGTTTTTGTGAATTGGTAATAGGATCGCATTGTTTTATTACTATTTAGTACTACTATTATATATAATGAAACTGTTAGTAAGAATTCATTTACTTTTAGTTTGGTCCTTGCAGTTACATTTCTTCCTACGATATCGCGGGTTTAATATCTTGAAAATTTATGTGTTTTTTTTGCATAGCGCCACCTATCATGTACATATTTTATATGCACTACATGACCATAAGATACTAGTTCTTCTGAGTATGTGCGTGTGTGTGTGTTTAACATAGCTGTAATAATTGTTCAGTCCTATCACTATGATCTCTGCAGTTGGGCAGTTTATAGTGATGTCTAGCACTGGGTCATCATGCTGCAGACATGTAGCATCATCTTCCCCCCACCGCTCCGGTGGCCTAGTGTTTAGAGAGTCCATCTCGGATGCGGTAGGTTGTGGGTTCGATCCCCGGTCGAGTCATAACAAAGACTTACAAAAATGGTACTAACAGCTGCCTCGCATGGCGGTCATCATTAAGAGGTTAATGTTAGGAATGGTCAGCCTGGTGTCATGTCAGGATAATGTGACTGCGTGGGACATCACATTACATGTTTGCGGCAAGATGTTCCAGTGCAAGACATCACTATAAACTGTCACACTTTAGACATCATAGTGATAGGACTGAACAATTATTAAAGCTACGTTAAACACACACACATGCACATTTTATCAGTCCAAAGAATGTCTTATTCCAAGCACTTTCATACATTTAGATACTGTGTCATCCGAACTATCAGTTCTAGACTAGGGACTTGAGTACTCTTCTGAATCTCTTTACAGTCTTTGTCAGTTTGCTGTTTAACCCCAAAATACTTATCCAAATTTGCGAATGGTATTTTGTTTAAGTCTCAGCATGTATTGATTCTGAGGTCACATGCACTGCTTATTCTACTTTGCTCAGAAATTAAGACAATAATAAAATATAAATTTATTTTTTTGATGTACTCTTATAAATGACCACATTTACATCTATGGTTCTTTCTGCCTCTGAATTCATTCACAGTAAATATCAATACATTGTCCCACCCAGCCACCAGTTAGAGCCTTTGAACCTACCATCCAGTCATTGCATTGTGTTCTTTTTTAATGTACTCTTATAATGGCAACCTGTATATCAATGGGTCTTTCAGCCACTAAATTATGTCAATGTAAATATCAACACAGCTAATGAATCAACACATTTACCCACTAAGCAGGTGGCTGAAGCATGACAGTCAAGTCTTTGATTGTAGCCGCCCACCTATTACATCCCAGATAAAACATTGGTGTCCAAATACGCGTGATTAAGCATTTCCGAGACCTCTGAAATAACATGTGCATATAAATTTACATTTACCAATTATTATATAATGATTTATATAAGGCTTGTGATACTGACCTAATTCATTCTAAACTAATGGGTCATCCATAAAGTATGTATACATGGTGTGAGGGTGAAGTGTTTTGAAAAAGGATTAGCAGCAGGGTGACTGTTAATAAGCATTTTCTACAGCTGCAGTTGTCAAAATCCCTTGATAACTGATATTTATTTAGAGATGTTGAGCCAGTCAAGTCAGAATCATAACCAGCAGATGAGTTAGATGCAAAGTGACTCCTATGCCAAGTCAAGCAGAGCCAGTTACTACTTAAAGTTATGAAGTGTGATTACCTTGTAGTGTTCTTGCCCATGGTGCACATTGTGGAAGACATATTTATTCTTCATTTTCCTACCGGACCGGTTGGGATATCTCATGATCTGACATATTATGCAATCCAGACCCTAATGCCTCATGATAATTTGTCAAGCCATACCATTTACAGTTCAGCATGAAATGTCCCATGATTATACACAGCTTACAATAGTTGTCACTCAGGAAAAGAACTGTTAATGTTCATGATTTCAATGATGTCAAAGCTGGTGATAAAAATTGAAATCGGTCATTTTGTCATTTCAAGTGATGACAAGCCTGAAAATATTCAAGTAATCCAGTTCGATTGGTTGAAATCATAAATTTAGTCACTTTCTTATTTTTGACTATTACACTTTTTAACCTGATAAAATCTACTAAATATTAGTTGCTGTTTAACACTTTCTTATTTTCATTTGTAAAGTTTCATTACTTAGTATTAATTTAAGCCTCTGCTTATATTTAATGAATATCCTAATAACTTCATCATTCCAAATTCAATTGTCCCAGCTATTCTTGGAAAAGGGATGGTGACTCACCAATATGTTTACACAGTGGGTGTACAAAAATATATTCTGTGCAGTCTGTAAGGGGATAGGTGGTAAAAAATCACATACTTTCAACATCCAAAGTGGCAAGAAAGCTGTTTGAAGGTATTTTGATATCTCTAATTTTTTCTAAAAATATTACTGTTATCTGTGAATTAATAAAAAGACACACACACACACACATATATAAAAGAGAGAGAGAGAGAGAGAGAGAGAGAGAGAGAGAGAGAGAGAGAGAGAGAGAGAGAAAGAGAGAGAGAGAGAGAGTTGTTGTTTTCATTGTTATCGGGTTTAACGCCATTTTTCAGCACAATATAGGCTATACATGGCGGCCAGTATTAATGGTGGAGTAAAAAGCCGGGATATCCCCGTAAAGATCCAGGACACAGCACACTGTCTCTCAGAATACAATGAGAGAGAGAGAGAGAGAGAGAGAGAGAGAGAGAGAGAGAGAGCAAATGACAGCGAACAAAAGAGCGAGTAAGAGAGAAAAAAGATGAAATGTTATTTTGGAAATAAAATTTATTTGTTGACAGCCAGAATAATAATACAAAAGTATTTTGAAGAAGAAAGAACAATTTAATTACAACAGATACAGCAATATAAAATTTTATATGAAAATCTTGAAATAACATTATTTAAAAAGTTATAATAAATGAATATGTCTGAAGCGTTTCACTAAAACCCAATAAAATATATGACAACTGATGATATAAAACATAAACATCAGTTGGTCATTATCCTAAGGGGTAATAGCGCCAGTCAATTTCAGCAGGAGATATCACATCATAATGAAGAAAAATTAAGACCCATGTATTGAATGGAATGAAATATATAAAAGTATTGGGTTAACAATTGGAGTGAGGAAAAAAACAAGAAAAAAAAAATATTTAAAAGTAGTACATTAAAGATCGGACAATAAATATTATTAATCTTGTTCATAAAACTGTATTTGAAAAAATAATGTGTTGTAACTATTACATATATCAAAACCATACTAATAATAATATTCAAAAGTCAAATCTTAGACCATTATTCTACTCTTGAATATTAACATACAAAGTTGTGCAATATTGAAGGAATGAAGACTATTCGCAGTATAGATCATGACTATCAAAATATGTGAAGATTTATTTAAAGTAAGACAAAGATCTGACAGTAACCTTAACATTAGTGTATAAAAAGAAAGTAAAATAATTTAAAAAAGCAGGAGGAAAATATTTAAAACATTATTTACATATAAGTTCATATCAAATTCATAGAAGCAAAATTAAGACATATGTTTTACATGTAACATAATTTATAAAAATATAGTATTGGGTTAATGGAAGAATTGCTAACTATATACCGTAATGAAAACATGAGAAGTAAATCTAATACTGTGCCGTCTACCAGCAGTTTAAGGAGCTGAGCAGTGAAAACCACTAACATGTTATTAACATGTCGTTCTGTCCGGCAGGTGTTAATTTGCAGGCACTCTAGCATTAGAATTGGAGTGAGGGAAAAAAAAAAGAAAAAAAAAAATTGAAAAGTAGTACATTAAAGATCGGACAATAAATATTAATCTTGTTCATAAAACTGTATTTGAAAATATAATGTGTTGTAACTATTACATATATCAAAACCATACTAATAATAATATTCAAAAGTCAAAACTTAGACTATTATTCTACTCTTGAATATTAATATAAAAAGTTGTTTAATATTGAAGGAATGAAGAATATTCGCATTATAGATCATGACTATCAAAATATGTGAAGATTTATTTAAAGTAAGACAAAGATCTGACAGTAACCATAACATTAGTGTATAAAAAGAAAGTAAAATAATTGAAAACAGCATGAGGAAAATATTTAAAACATTATTTACATATAAGTTCATATCAAATTCATAGAAGCAAAATTAAGACCTATGTATTACATGTAACGTAATTTATTAAAAACTAGTATTGGGTTAATGGAAGAATTGCTAACTATATACCGTAATGAAAACATGAGAAGTAAATCTAATACTATGCCGTCTACCAGCAGTTTAAGGAGCTGAGCAGTGAAAACAACTAACATGTTAATAACATGTCGTTCTGTCCGGCAGGTGTTAATTTGCCGGCACTCTAGCATTAGAATTGGAGTGAGGAAAAAAAAAAAAAAATTTAAAAGTAGTACATTAAAGATCGGACAATAAATATTATTAATCTTGTTCATAAAACTGTATTTGAATAAATAATGTGTTGTAACTATTACATATATCAAAACCATACTAATAATAATATTCAAAAGTCAAAACTTAGACCATTATTCTACTCTTGAATATTAACATACAAAGTTGTTTAATATTGAAGGAATGAAGACTATTCGCAGTATAGATCATGACTATCAAAATATGTGAAGATTTATTTAAAGTAAGACAAAGATCTGACAGTAACCTTAACATTAGTGTATAAAATGAAAGTAAAATAATTTAAAAAAGCAGGAGGAAAATATTTAAAACATTATTTACATATAAGTTCGTATCAAATTCATAGAAGCAAAATTAAGACCTATGTTTTAACATAATTTATAAAAAAAATGGTATTGGGTTAATGGAAGAATTGCTAACTATATACCGTAATGAAAACATGACAAGTAAATCTAATACTGTGCCGTCTACCAGCAGTTTAAGGAGCTGAGCAGTGAAAACCACTAACATGTTATTAACATGTCGTTCTGTCCGGCAGGTGTTAATTTGCAGGCACTCTAGCATTATAATTGGAGTGAGGAAAAAAAAAAGAAAAAAAAATAATTTAAAAGTAGTACATTAAAGATCGGACAATAAATATTAATCTTGTTCATAAAACTGTATTTGAAAAAATAATGTGTTGTAACTATTACATATATCAAAACCATACTAATAATAATATTCAAAAGTCAAAACTTAGACCATTATTCTACTCTTGAATATTAACATACAAAGTTGTGCAATATTGAAGGAATGAAGACTTCGCAGTATAGATCATGACTATCAAAATATGTGAAGATTTATTTAAAGTAAGACAAAGATCTGACAGTAACCTTAACATTAGTGTATAAAATGAAAGTAAAATAATTTAAAAAAGCAGGAGGAAAATATTTAAAACATTATTTACATATAAGTTCGTATCAAATTCATAGAAGCAAAATTAAGACCTATGTTTTAACATAATTTATAAAAAAATAGTATTGGGTTAATGGAAGAATTGCTAACTATATACCGTAATGAAAACATGAGAAGTAAATCTAATACTGTGCCGTCTACCAGCAGTTTAAGGAGCTGAGCAGTGAAAACCACTAACATGTTATTAACATGTCGTTCTGTCCGGCAGGTGTTAATTTGCAGGCACTCTAGCATTAGAATTGGAGTGAGGAAAAAAAAAAGAAAAAAAAAAATTTAAAAGTAGTACATTAAAGATCGGACAATAAATATTAATCTTGTTCATAAAACTGTATTTGAAAATATAATGTGTTGTAACTATTACATATATCAAAACCATACTAATAATAATATTCAAAAGTCAAAACTTAGACCATTATTCTACTCTTGAATATTAATATAAAAAGTTGTTTAATATTGAAGGAATGAAGAATATTCGCATTATAGATCATGACTATCAAAATATGTGAAGATTTGTTTAAAGTAAGACAAAGATCTGACAGTAACCTTAACATTAGTGTATAAAAAGAAAGAAAAATAATTGAAAACAGCAGGAGGAAAATATTTAAAACATTATTTACATATAAGTTCGTATCAAATTCATAGAAGCAAAATTAAGACCTATGTATTACATGTAACATAATTTATTAAAAAATAGTATTGTGTTAATGGAAGAATTGCTAACTATATACCATTATGAAAACATGAGAAGTAAATCTAATACTGTGCCGTCTACCAGCAGTTTAAGGAGCTGAGCAGTGAAAACCACTAACATGATATTAACATTGTTCTGCCCGGCAGGAGTTGATTTGCAGGCACTCTAGCATTAGCATTAGAGTACACACAAAAAAAAATACAAACAAAGTACATCAAAGATCGGACGATAGTTATGGCTCGCTGGTAAGTGGTATGTTGATAAATATACATTTTCTTTTTGACCGTTGACCTTCAGGAAAATACCTGAAGACAAGAAACTGCTTGTAATTAAACCACTCTGGGCCCCTGTATTAAATGTAATGTAATTTATAAAAAAGGTATGGGGTTAATGGAAGAATTGCTAAATATATAATATTATGAAAACATTAGAAATAAAGCTAATAATGTGTCGTGTCTTCTACCTTCAGTTTAAGTCGCTGAGCAGTGCAAACCACTAACATGTTATTAACATGTAATTCTATCCAGCAGTAGTTAACTTGCAAATGTAATATATGTATATAAAAGTATGAGGGCAATGAAAAATTAATGAATCTAAATCATTATGAACGGAAAAAAGGCAAATACTGTGCCATTTACCTGCAGTTTAAGAGCTGAGCAGTGAAAAATACTAAAATGTTAGTAGTATCTGAATAAGAAAGGCTAGCAAAATTTATGAAATATAGAAAAAGATCTCCGGCTCTCTATGAATTTTTCTGTTGACTGATACACACAACATTTGTGCCAGTTAACATTTTTGAAATTAACCACAAAATAAAAGTGTATAATTTTTAATACATTAGTAAAATGAACAATAATTCTTTAAAGTATGACTGGAGAAACATAAGGAGTGTAAAATAATTTTATCAGAGTTTGTTAGTTACAATCCAAATGTTTAAAGTGTAACAGACCAAAAGATATTAGTGACAGTGGTCGGGTAATGATGAAGTGAATCGCTAATGTTGATTGATAAATGTAGAATTTTTTGTTTAATGGAGCAAATAAAAATGTCTAAGTGGGTGTTAATATATGGATACATTTGTCAAGTACATTTGATTAAAGATATAGCAGCAATAGTGAATAGTACTAAAGTTTGTATTTATAGTATTATGTATGAGTATAATAAATGATTATAAATTAAATACAAAGAGATGAAAAACTGCAGGCATGAACGACAAATCTTTAAAAGAACAAATGTGAAAACCCTAAGAAGCTTAAACAGTGGGCAAAGATTGGAGATATTATAAAGATCTAGGCTTTGGAAATTGTGATCAGGTAAAGGATGTTGAAAAGTTGGAATGGCGGCATAGGAAAAAAATGAAGCCATATTTTGTGAGGCTAGAACATGTAAATGAGAAATATTGAAAGAATAAAGGTATGCTGCTACTGGAAAAGATGACAACGATATTTAATAAAGCAAAAAGTTGTGATTCTTGTTTTAATGTACAATAAACCCTTACATTTAATAATCTGAAAAAATATTGAGCTTGGACAATCTGGAATGTGTTTACTATAATACTTCTTAATAACGTACAGTAGAAACTGTAACAAGTTTATTTCAATGTTGTTATGAAAATAACTTTTAAAAAAGTTAGAAATATAAACAAAAGTACCTATTTGGAATCTTCGGATGCTTTTTCAACTTACAACTTAATCTGACATCTTATCATGTGTAACAATAATATCAAATGTCATTTTTTTTAATAGAAAAAAGTATCTTTACATTACTTTATGAAATTTGTCTCTGTTTATGATCATTTTATATATTGTAAATATGTTTCACATCTAAATTTTGGACTAAAAATTACTCCCTCAACTGCAATAATATACCCAGAAATTGTATCAAACAAAACAATGTAAAATGCAGCAAAGAAATTTAAGAATATGAAAGTGTTCCAATGATGTATAACATACATCTAAACTCCAGCTAAAGCAACTGTCATTTGTTTTTGATACCTTTCACTTTTTCTTACATTCCATTCATGTATGAAAAATTGTAAGTAGAAGCAAAAATGTTCTTGGGTCATTTGACGAGCTGATGATTTAATACACTGAATGAAACTGTTAAATTGTTCACATATTGAAGAATTTATCGAGTCAAATCCAATAAGTCTTGATGATCGATATGCACAGGAACATTTGTGAGCAAACCCATGGAAAATGTCATGGAAGAATCTAACATCTCTAAAAAAACCACTTTCTCGGTTTAAACAATACTCATGGAGATTACATGCAAAGTCATAAAATATATTCTTTGGTGGAGTTTCCAAGTGGGAATAAATTGATGCTGATGGGTCTTTACGTCCTTCGGCATTTGTCATATGAAATCCATAACAATGTCCATGATTAGGACAGAACCAAAGAAATAAAGATGAAGTACCAGGTGCGGAAATATGAGTTTTAGAGAAATATTTTTCACAGCGATCATGATCTAAAGGTGGATCATCATAAGCCAATGTTGTTTTCCTTTCACAGTCAATAGAAAATTTTCTGATTGAACGCAATTTCTTTCCCGACTCAGAAAAATAGTATGCTCTCCCGAACTTTGGAGGATTATAAGTACCAAACTGTGGCAATGCAGGTTCAGCTGGAGTTACATTTATTTCACTAACTTGTGCAATTAAATAGCGAATGAAGTCAACTACATCTTGGCGTATACAATCTTCACCATTCTCATTAATGTTGCCCAGCATTGATGTTGCAATCAAATCTCTTATTTCAGGTGCATATTCACGCATTTCCTGCATTTTTCTATTGAAGAAAAGATCTCCACCATTATTAACCTTTTCTCCTGTCATATGATCCAAAAGTTCTACAATGCAATCTAAATACGCATGAGGGATCAGGCTAATGATAGGAGCTGTTGTAGACAACATTTTAACAACATTAGCAAATGCAATGTTTTCATCTGGTAAAATATTTTCATCCTCTGACATGTGTGCAAGAAATCGTCGGAAAACTGGCTTAACTGAATCACATAACAAAGACAAAAGCAAATTATTTCTGTTAAATTGTTCTTCATGTGGGAGAATCTCCTGCTGTGGTATTTCTTTTAAAATTACACTGCTTATGTAATGCAAATGTTCTCTGGCTTGTTTTAAGCTATCTTTATCAATGCCTGTCCTGTCAGGAAGGAAACATCTTGTCATTCTTCTGTGAAGTGTTGGTAAGATGGTATCTGGGTCATCTGGCTTGCTTATTTCCTCAAAGTTAGCATTGCGAAACCCAACTCCAACTTTCGTTCCATCACATGCAAGCTGTTTTGGGGCAAACCCACAAACTGGACAGGGTTTTCTGAAATCAATCTTCATATTTGAAGCCCAGCTGAACCACCATTTCCTAAATACTACAGGATCCATGAATGTGCGGAAATGTGGATGTGATTCACGGTAATCTTTAGTTCTAAGGTCACAAAATGATGAAAACGTCAATTTAGAACACAAAACCTGGTTTACAAATGCCCAACCAATCTCATCACCTGCAGCAGTGTCCCTTGTAGCAACATGAATGCACAGAGATTCCCCTTCATCCCATTTTATTTTACATGGCGCTTCAGTTTTAACACATATTCGTGTTAAAACTCTACAATGCACTGGTGCAATTTTTGTGTAAATGGTCAATGTACGATCAAAAACAGTTTTACCATTTAAATGATCTAAATTAGTCCATCCAGCACCGCACTGACATGGAAACTCTGGTATCTCATTCACAAGGTCAGGTCCTTTTACACAACCATTTTCGATATTGTTAAAGTCTGAAGTGATCCAAATGTATCTTTCCCTTATGTTCTTGGCCAATTTTGAATCTTGCTGTTTTCGTGCTGAATGTGTACTTACACAAGGAAAGGACCAAAGTCCATCATTAACATTAAAGTTTGAGTCATTTCCTGTTGAAAACTGGTCTTCAATATTCATTTCAACATCCATACTTTCAGTAAAGGCTTCAGTTGGCAAATCATCTGCAGTATCATTAAATAAACAATTGGAAAACTCCATCCAGTAATGAGGTGCATTTTTTAGTTCCAGCAAATGGCAACATAGGTTACCTCCTTTAGTGAGCAAATCTACATTTCTTTTGAATCCCTTTCTACTTCTGCAGAAACCATTTGTACATGAAAGTATAAAACGCTGAACACGGTCACTGAACGTTAAATGTACAAATGAAATTTCATCATCATGCAAGACTGAAAATTTCTTTGTATTTGGTCGGCAAGATGACAACTCAACTACCTTCATATCTTTGAATGATAGACTTCTCTGTATCACTGCTTGTATGTTTGTAATTGCTGCATTTTCATCACATTCAATATTTGGAAAAATATCTTCTTTTAATACTCGACAATGCATGCACTTTATACCATTTATATCCAAGGCATCATACTGTTCTTCTTCTATATCACTGAAACATTCTAAAAGTGTGCGATAAATTTTACATGTACAAGTGTAGAACATTCCATTTTCAAATTGCTCTCTTGTCGTCACAACATACTCAGACTTCTTGAATTCTCCCGTTTCATCATCATAGTCATTCATGACAGCAATTAATTTGTGTTCATCAAAAACCTGTATAACTAAATCTCCATATTCAAGTAGCTGTTTCTTGAAATTATCATATATACTTATATCTTTCATTACATTTTCATTCTTTAGGTCAACAGTTTTCAATACCATTTCTGCTGTCACAATCTTTCCACGTGGTGTGAACATTTTCCTACGTACTGGTGCAGGTTCAGCATGATACACAATATTTTCACTGGCACTATTATTGTGATCATTTTCCTGGCAAAGGTCTCTGTAGATTTTGAATAATTCACCAAATTGTTTGTTCTTGTAAAGATAAAGCACCTTGTTCCTTAATGATTTAGCACTAGAACAGATAGAAAAGCGATACAGAAATTTTATTATGTCAATTCCATGGTCATTTGATAATAAATTTAGCATAATACTTTGTTCATATAGAGACTCAACAGAAGCAAAACTTTTTAGAAAGTCTAATGAAGATTTCTAATAACGATCCAAAATTCTGATCTCTGGATAATGACATATGCTATCACGAATAGCAGGAGTCTTCAGCATTTCATTGTCACAGGACATGTAATAGGCATCTGATACATCTTTGCCGATTTTAACAGTGAATCCTTTGCGAGTGGTAAGAACAAAACAGGCACATAATTCCAAGTTGGTGAAATTTTCAGCATGCTTTGCAAGTTGTATTTTTCTTTCCTTCAAATGACTTAAATTATATTTATATACTTTATCTGGTCTGCTATGACTTTTATGTGAACCTTTCATTTTCCTCTGTGTTATCTTTTTTTTTATCTTCATCAGTGGCAATGTTGCACAAGAAAAGTGATTCTTTTGAGATAGTCAATTTCTCACATATTAGATGTGAAAAATTCTCCACCATAAAATTTTGATAATATCCTGATTCAATATATCGCATATAATAAAATGGTGCTTCACTGCTGTCATTAATAATTTTAAGTAAAGTAAATACGAATACTCCCTCAGTACAATTAGGAAAAGTGGCTATATTTATAGCAGCATCCTCAAATTGTTGAAGCTGCTTATTCTTTGAATCCATGAAATGGCACTCTATCAACTGACTGATGATGTCATGCTCTATGTAAATGGCTTTATGGCACTTTTCCAAATTGGTTGTAAACACATTTTTAGCAATGCTAACTTCTGATAAATCTGACTTTCTTTTCCAGGATAAAGTTTTATTGTTAATATCTCTAGGATGTAATGTGGCTTCCTGCTGTAAAGAATTTGACACTGGACTTTTAACTTCTATACTGTCATCTGTTGTCCACTTTTCTCCTAGAAGCTGCCTCTTGCAAATAAATTCTGCAGTTTGCTTTTCAAATTCACGAGCATTGGAACTGTTTAGCATTGATAAGTAGTGGCTGTGATCTTCAATAGTGTATGGGTATTTTGGTGGCATTCTGAAATCTTCATCCAGTAAAAGGAGATGCAGCTTACTTCGCTGTTGACAGAAAAATAAAGTTAACTGTTAATAAAACATCTTGAATATCACTATAAATACTATTTTATAAAGATCTTTGTTATCATAAAAATTTTATCAAATGAGCTTAATTATTAGGAGACTATGCAAATTGTTATATATGAGAGACATTACACACAGACTGAAAGTTAAATGAGAAAAAAGGGTGAGCTGATTACCTAAAAAAATAAAAAATAATCAAGGTACGCATTAGTAGTAATGTATTACATTATAATTAAACTATTCCTTGAGTGGAATATTGTCTTAATCAGTTCCAATATAACTATCAGTGAACCAAAAACATGCATTTTTTAATTTCAAAGCGCATTTCTAATGACAATCATTGTAATATCTCACCAATGGCACTGGACATAAATGCAGATCACTAGTTATTTTTGATAACTGTCCAAGAGGTAAAGCTTGTTCCCATTCTTCAATGGAATTAAAAGAAAACTGTTCCTGCAAATGTGATAAAATGTTTGTTAAATGTTTAAAATAAGTAATTTTTTTCATTAGAACAAAACCTTAAATATCATGTATATTCCAGGGAACAGTACATAAAGAAGCTGAAAACAAAATATATTCTGAACATTCAAATGTTGTCAAAGAATTAACTCATATGATAATCAAGATGGCATTAAAAACATGACAGTGAATAAAGAACTGGGCTCTCCTTCACCAACAGTCAGATTTTCACAAGTTAAAGATGAAGAAATTCATAGTACGTAACCAAAACATGGTGAGGTCATCAGAAATAATTGTCTTTTATATATGACTAATGCTGTAGCTGGTTTTGAAAGAAAGTTCGTCTTCCAGTTTCACCTGCCACTGCTGAAATACATTTCTTCAGTAATGTTACTATGCAGAAGATTATTTTAATATGTTACACAGTATATGGAATATTTAAGCCAAATAAGTACAATTGTAATAATGAAGCAGTTAATATTGTCATTACAAAGTTACTATAATTATGATTAAGGTCTTCATAAGGACCAAACTAGTGTTACTGGCCACATCAGATTTTTCTAGGCCAAATAATTTTCATAGCCCAACATATTTAATTTTTTCAGTGATGTAACCAATTTGTGAGGACTGTAGCATGTGATTGACATTTTCAAAAGTTTCAGTGTACTATTATTATGTTTTAAGGACTACATTATTCATGAATGAATGAAAAAAGAAATATATGACAATAACCGAGTCACACTCTACAATGTAGACAAAAAATGCAAAATCTGTTAGATTACATACCAAATAAACGTGTTTTAATACATGTGTTTCCAACTCATTTCCATCGTAACTGGTAAAAGCACAGTCTTTCCATTGACATAACATGCCAGGATGAATATGGCCTATTACATGCTGTCCTAAAAGCTGCTCTGTTTGGAATGTTTCTGTGCAAGATTCCCAGGAACATTCGATCTAGAGAGAGATTAGTAGAATAGGGCATGATATGGGGAACTAAAATACTGTAAGTATGAGAACTAATTCACGTGTTAAACAAAACTGAACCTGTTTGAAAGTATTTTCCTACCTTTTAAAAGTATAAAAAAAGAGAAAAAGATGACCAGGAAAACAAACAAGTTTAAAATGCTAATCTTGTATATTAGGGAAATACTGGCAGTTAAATTTGGTTTATTATGATCACTCACACTGCATAGAAACTTTAACAATTCAGACTGTACACACTACTGCTAGTTATATTTGCTGATCAGGAAATACCTAGAACTTATTTCTCATTGATACATATTCTGTTTTAGTGCTATACATATCAATTCCTCATATGATAATTTTTAATATATATATTGTGAACAGAAGAGAGAAAAAAAATAAAATGTATGTATCTAAAAGGTATGTTGTTGTTGTTGTTGTTGTGGGGTTTTAACACCATTTTTTAGCACACGATAGGCTATGCATGGCAGCCTGTATTAATTGGTTGAGGAAGAACCAGGGAAAAATCAAAGGAAAAACAACCAACCCATAAGAAGCTCCTGGCAAGCTTTCTCTTAAAGGTATAGATGACAATATAAAAATAATTACCACTGGAGGTCCAGGATTTTCTTCAACATCACCAGAAAGGATCAGTTTCATTTTTGCAAAGTTCTTCCAACAAAATGCAGCAATTTTCTTTACAAATGACAAACAGTTTGACAGCACTGTTTGATCTCTTTTGTCTCTTTGTTCACATTTCATGCCTATATATTGATAAAGAAGATAAATTTAATAATAAATGAACGAAACATCCATCAACAATATTAACAACTGTATTCAAGGTGATGTTAAATGTGGCATGGCATCACTTTGTTGACAGGAATTTTGGATGAGTAGGCAAGGTATGTGCTTAAACAATGGCGAGAAACAGCATAAGAAAGATCTGATAATTTGCTTAATGATATTACTAAAGGCATCAGCTTCTTCAGCCAGAGTAAATATTATATCGTAATATCATGGTTTTCTTTCTGATAAAATATTACTATCACAGATGATATATGGCATTAAATCCACAAAGCTGAGTATCGTGTCTGAAAGGAAATTAATCATGCCTTATTGACAAATAAATGTTGAATCATTCATTGTGAAAGACACAAAATAATGTTCAAATTTAATAAAGGGAAAACGATTAAGTCACATTAAAGTTCAACTTTACACATTCTATACCTCAGTCTTAATGAAACGGCACATTAGGATTGCAATATATATATATATATATATATATATATATATATATATATATATATATATATATATATATATATATATATATATAGACACACACAGAAAGTAAGAGAGATGAAAACAGTAAACAGACCAGATACATAACTGTAATACTGAAATGTATATTTACCAAATAACTGCATTTCAGGAACATCCAATGCAATAAAATCAATATCAGTTATGGAAATTATGGGACTGGATGTAGATGCTTTACAAGTATATATCTCATCCTGTAAAAGGGTAAATTAATTATAAAACCAATGATTGAGGGTTGTTGAGCATTTCATAAATAGGACACTAGAAGTATTAAATAGCTATACATATACAGATATCAACAAAAATAAAAATTGTACCCTGATTCTGTTTGAAGATAAATTTTAATTTATGCATGAATTATTATCATCAAAAGAAAAATTGATATCTTTTCAAGATATTATTATAGGAACATTCAAATATAACAGGACTTATTAAGGTTTTAGAAATAATTTTATTTAAATCAACTTTATGTGTCATGTTGCAGTAACTATGTGTGTGTGTGTGTGTATGTGTGTTTGTGTGTGTGTGTGTGTGCACACACAAATACCCAATCATGAATCATATGCATTAATTAAAATATGTACACCATGAATTAGTTATGTAAGTATTTCTTGAACAAACTAAACAGACGAAGTAGTATAAGTTGTCCTCATTCAAAAGAAGTGATGGCTGCCTTAACACAAGAAGCCAAAATATAATTTTGGTAAACATAATTAAAATTATTAAGTTCTGAATTGAAGTTAATCAGAAACTAATATATATCATACCTTCATATGGCTTGTTTTGAATGAAGCATCCTTATCTGGAAAGGAATAAATGTTTTAGATTTGATTAAAGAAAAGGCTTACAAAGAGGAAACCAAAAGCTAAGTAATAATTAAGGAAGAAAATAATATTTGTGTATCTATGCTGGAAAATGAAAAACAATCCACTTCATATCACAGAATTTACAGGTCAAAAGCACCAAATATTTAACACAATATAATTGTAAGGCATCTATTTCACCAAGAATAAGCAAATTAACTGGGTTAATTTTTTTCAAAATTTAATAATAATTTGGCAATAACTACTTAAAGAAACATACACATGATCTCCTCCATTTTCTTTCTATGAGGAACATGTCTGCTCAAGTAATGGTTCAAAAGAAAGTCTTCCTTAGTGCATTTCACACAGCACTCAGGACAGCAGAATACCTAAAAAAATAAAAATATTTCAACAGTAAAAGTGTATTAGGAAAATAGAAAAGCACTTAAATGTTAACAATGCTACACTTTTTCATAGCTTAGTATTCATTATTATTAAAGAACAGTGATTCAAAAATATATATAAAAAATATCAAGATCAGATTTCTTCTTTACTGATCAACTGTGAAAAAAGGAACCACAAAACAGTATTTAGAATGATAAAATAAGGGAAAAAAATTGTATAGTATTTTATACTTACCTTTGTAGGGATGATTTTCTGGATGAATCTTTTCAATTTTGGTTTCTGGTGTGTACAGGCAGCATGAATATGTAGATCCTTAAAAAGTTAACCGTTATATGATGGCACAAAATGAAGCAAATTTGATAACAGCAAATGTTGTCATAAACACAGTCATATGCAAAGTTGCCTATATAATCATTTGCTCTGAAATTTACAAATAAATACCTTGTTAATTACATTATCATATATTTAAAAAAAAAGAAATTTACAAAGTCATTACTTTCACTGTAGTTTCTATAACAAACTATAATACCGAAAACAGCACCGGTCTTTTATTCATTAACTTTTTTCTTAACTTTCAGACTGAAAAATTTATACTTTGATAATTAACATTTATACCTTAATACTAAACAATTACCTTGTATATGCTATGAATAGCTGTTGGTGGTAATATTACAGCAACATCCTCACTGACATGCACTATTATCTCATGATGCTCTAATCTGCATAAAAAGTATATATAATCAAAAACATTTCAATGGTTATTTTCCTGAGAAAAAAATTAATGGAAACAAATTTATCAAAGTATCAGCAATAACTCTTGACACATAAAAAGGACACCTGATACAGTTAAATAAAAGACATGGCAAATGCGTCACTCGAATTATAAATGAAAAAATAAATACTTGTCTTTCAAGAGAATTTTTTAAAAGAAAAATAAGAATATGCGAACAATATTATAATGATGGCTGTAAGGGGTGGAATCTGATGAAGAATATTCACTCTAATATAAAACATTAATTTGAAATAAAGATACACAGAAATGTAATTTCAATTATTATTACCATTTAGCAAATATGCAGTTTATATAAAAAGTTAAGATAGATTCATATTGCTGACAATGTCAGTTTTCCATAAAAAAAATAAAGGAATAGCCCATTCTTAATCTATGATGGTATATATGTTCAGTACACAAGCACTACCAGTTAACAATTCTCAGATGATTTATTAATCATAATGTAGCAACGCAGCTGTACAGATATCATTATATTACTATCATCAAACAATAGCATAACTGATGATTATTTTCCTGCTCAAGTCAAAAACATATCACTTGGAAAAAGGGAAAAGAAAGACAACAAAAATAACAATATTAAATATGTAAACTGAAGCTGCTTTTACACAGGTTCCAATCGACACATGCACACATGAACACAAAACACATGCACATGGAACACATGCACATGGAATAAATGAAATAAATGGAATAATGAACACATGCACATGGAATAAACTTTAATTAAATATATAATAAGTGTGAAAATTTTGCTCTTGTATAAGTGAACAGATTCAGTATTAACATCTATAAATAGACATGCAGAATAGGTTAACATATTTTTTAACTAAGCTGCAGGATTGATCATAATCTAGAATTGGAAAATATACCAGGCATGGCCTTACATAATTGATTAAATGTACAGTACCAATCCTCTATTTCTTAGAATGCCAAATATTGTAATTTTTATGTTTCATATAAATGTATGGCAAAATATAAAACAATTATTAAAGTTTGTTTGTTTGTTTCATTAGGATTTTTAACGTAGCTTTAACAATTTTTCAGTCATATCGCTATGATGTCTGCAGTGAGGCAGTTTATAGTGATGTCTAGCACTGAGACCCAGTCACATTATCCTGACATCAGGCCGACCAGTCCTAACACTAACCTCTTTATGCTGAGCGTCAAGCGAGGCAGCTGTTAGTACCATTTTTGTAAGTCTTTGCTATGACTCGGCCTGGGATCGAGCCGACGACCTCCCGCTTCCGGGGCGGACTCTCTAACGACTAGGCCACCGGAGCAGTTCAATTATTAAAGCAGTAAACAACATTGTTTGAATATTTAATGTACAAATGAAGTAACAATGATTGAAAAGTTAACTAACCACAAATTTTGAAACACACTGGCTGTTATAAATACACACAGGAAGCCCAATACGATTTTAATACCTTTTAAAGAAATTGAAAATTCTCATTGCATGAGTGTTGTATATATTCTTTCTAGTGGTTTTATACTTCTACAGGCCAGGGGAATTTTGTTAAAAATTTAAACAAATATTGTTAGTAGTAACAATATAACAAATTTCATTTCTGAAGCATGTGCATTATTAAAATGAATTGAAAGAAAAAGGAAACCAGTCTGGTCCATAATGAACACATTTTGTTATGACTGAATAATAAATAGTAATTTTATAAAAAAAAGTAACAATATAGAAGGTAGTGAACATACTGAGCTTTTGTACTGTGAATAAAGATATGCCACACTGCATGATTTCATTATGTGCTGATGAAAGGATAATTTAATGGTTAATTAACATGCACATTGTGACAAGGATAATTGTACTATAAATTAACATCCACATTCAGAGATCGCATTAACTTTATAAGGTGGCATGATTTATGTCATCATTTGTATAGTAACTGATAAAGAGCAACTGGAGTCATCTGAGAAAGATTTTAATTAGTTTTATTGGATTTTTAATGAAGCTTTAACAATTTATCATTTACACAAAACCGGTTTTGGCCAAAGACCAGATTGCATTTTCTAAGACCAATCGAGGGCCGAAAACAAATTTCTGTAATATTATTACTGTTCACACGCCAGATTAGGCCCACTGGCCAGGGCTTGTGCATCTATGGTATATAGTGATGTCAAAACCATGCCAAAAACATATTGTGTCACACATTATCATGACAGTGGGCTAATATACATTTACTGAAATGTGATTGCAATACAAATGAGATACAACATCAGAGGTAAATTTCTGGTGTTATAACTCAACTAGAATAATGATGGTACTTATTGAATCATAGGATTTTAAAAATAAAACTTGTTACGAAAAAAAGAAATCTTCTGTATTTAAATGTGAAATATGTCTGCTTTTCCAACATGATTAATGATATAATATAACCTGACAATTAGCTTACAATCAGTTTAGTTGTAATTGTAAAAAATGAACAGAAATGAAATATCAAAAAGGGAATTAACATAATAAAAACTTGAGAAAAACAAACCTTTTCTGAGAACAAACTCTAGTTCTATGAGACTGAAAAGAGTTTCATTTTTATTGAAATTAAAATAAATATAAGATGCATTTCAGGATGAGAAAATTTATATCTTTTTCTTGTTAATGATATATCTGTCTGATCTGTGAAACCTAACTTATGAAACAAGCGAGCTATGTACATTTTGGAAAATAGACTAACAATAATCATGAAATTTATGTACAATATCTTTCAGATTTAATAAGAAATAAAAATGTCTCTTCCCACACCCACTATTTTGATGTTCAAAGGCAATGGTGTGATGGTGATGGAACTTATGTTTAATGACATTTTAACACACTGTGAGATGGTTAAGGCTGAAAGTCACATAACTGGAACCAACTATGACATTCCTTTTTTGGAGTGTGAGTGGACTTGACAGCATTGGATTCGTATGAACAATTCCTCAAACTATTTTTAAAATTTAAAAAGACTTTCAAACTCTGATACAAGACAAAAGCTACATTATGTCTATTTCAACCCTTGAACCATACCTGGACATTTCCAAGCAATCTGTGTGTGAGTTTATATAACCAACATCACTGTATATGTGAAAAATCAGAATGCTTATAACAATTCCAACCTGTATATGTGGTATAACTGTTTCAACCTTTCACCCCCAACACAAAGCAGGTAGACTGAAACAATTCAGCTAAAATATTAGTGCAAAACTATTAGGCATTAGATAGTTAGGCCAAAGAAAGTTACTGCATAGATAAAGCTAGAGTATAAGAGTTTTGATCTATGAACAATAGATGTGTCAATGACTTTCACAATTTATGGGTGGATGTAGATATGACACATGATCATATGATTCACGTTTCATATGAATAATTCTATGAAATCTTTGTGAAAACCCAGATATCGTTAAAAAGTTGCAGCCTGGATAAGCCTGACGTAGGCCTAACCTAACCTTTTGACTCAAAACCATAAAGTGGAACATGTAGTTGAAACTGGTATATGACACCACTAGGAAAATATAAATAAATTATACAACATATATTCAAGACAGGAGTTATTCAAAAGACGTTGTGGCCGGGTCAAGACGATTAACTGACCCAGATTTTATTGAAAAAATATCAAGCTTTACATTTCAGATTTATGGCCATAATGTGAAAATGTGACGAACAGAATCTCTATCTAATACAATATGCTCATACCTTTTTAACTTGTGTTGAAACTGGTATTCTGTATCGCTTATACCTTCTGAATTTGGGAATAAATGGCTTTTTGCTAAAAACGCAGCTCTCCTTAAATGAAATAATTATAAAACATTAACAATATATGTAAAAAAAAATCTGTACTTTGGTCAGTCCAATTACTCTTAGGTATATAATAAGCACATTAATAATTTTACCTGTCTTTTTAAAAAGAACAAACATGAAGTTGACATTTTCTAAAAAGAAATTGGGGCAGAACATTATGATTTAACATGGACATATTGCTGTCATACCAAAATCATTTACCAAATATAGACTGATGTGAATATGTGACCTTATTCATGTTAAAGCAAGTTTAGATTTTATGTAAATACTATAATTTATGTTATTCACCTTATCCTTGTAATCCATCGACTTAAGTTTATCTCTGGGTGGAAACTGCTTCACTACATCTGCATAAGACATACGGGTATCGTCAAGGTCCAAGGATAACAATTTTTCGGTGCTGTTTATCTGCTCCATGTCCAAACTAACAACAAATGACTCCAATACTGTTTTCAGTACATATGCACCATTTATATTTACATGGAGTCCATCACGTGCCAAATGCATACTTCGATCAAACAATGGGTTATAGTCAATAAAATGGCACTTATCACATTCTTGGCTTAAGCTCATAATGACATCATTAAGTGCAGCACATCCTCTTTGTAAGTCTGGTAAAACAGTAGAGTTCCAATGAAAAGATTTAAAGTTACTGGTGGTTCGAGGCAGAATTCCACAAACAGTGACCAGCATCGTGGGATTCATTTCCAGCAGCTGACGAATAAAGTCTCTGTAACAACTGAAAGCAAAAAGTGCACAAAAAGAATTAACTAAAATGCAAACAAAACTTGACTAATAAAACTGTGAAAATTTCAGAAATTCACCACCATAGTAACTGCTGCCATTTGGGAAATATAAAGAAAATGATACAAAATTTAAAACATCTGCTACCAGGGTTATTTTGTTCAACTCTCAAGTTCTAAGCAAAAATAAATATCCCATTTTGACATCATATGGCAAGATTTCGGAACAATCAACAGACTTCATTTTTGTTGTAGCAATGTACAAATTGTATTGTCATAAAGTACAATATGTATTACCTAATTAATGTTACCCTCCTCCTGATGTTAAGCCTGTTTATTTGTGGCATTTGGTGGATTATTAGTTAATAAATATAGATTGCTGGAAGCTGAGAATACCAAAATCAGTTAAAATTGTGACAAGAATCTTGAATTAAATGAAGCTACTGAAACACTTTCTTCAATACTTCGATACTTTTATTCATTTTGTTAAAGAAACATACTTCAACTTAATCGGATTATGGCATTCCCGGCATAAATCACATTTCAGGCAAATGAAATGTAGACCAACATAACTGGAAATCAGGTCAACATGATTGTGTGAGAATTTTAATTTATTAGAAAAAAGGCATCAGAGTAAGAACAATCTCGCTAAATCATTGTGACTTTAATTTGTAGAAAAGCATCAATACGGGCTGCATAAAGTTTGAGATATTTCTGAAATCTGACTTCTCAATATGATGCTAGGTGACATCAAAACATGCTACACAAGTACAATTAATTAGGCAATAAAACCTCGACCCCAAAACATAAATATCAGGGTCATTGTCCTAGACTGTATGACGAGTAGTCAATATGGATGCTAATCATGTAAATTTGTTATTTAAAATTACGCTGGTCATATTATAATTAGAGAGAATATTTGGAATTCATCACTAGCCAGTTGTAATCTGTAAGATCAATATAATAAATTAAATATACAATAGAAATTTATAATAGTTATGCTGCAAATATTGGGCACAAGTAATAAAGGTTTTCAAAGTCAAATTTACAAGCAAAAATACCTTGTAAATATGCCAACATCTTTTCCAACATCATTTGAACCTATGTGAAGAATCAGCAGGTCAGGTTTTTGGGCTCGGACAACATCTAACACTTTGGATTTAAAATTGGTGACATCTCCAACCAATTTCGCACCAGGAACAGTCAACAGGAATAAGTTGGGAAGATTCAGAAGACAACCGAGTTGCTTCAAATTGGAATCACCTGCAACGAAAATGCTTCTCGACATTCTGACAAGTATGCGGCAGCTATGCAAAATATACAATGAATATTAAATAAATATCCACTATTTAAAAGAAGTAACTGTCTTTCTGAAACGAAAATATAAATTACATAAACACTAAATTATACTTTTCACACCAGATCAAGTGTAATAAAATGGAAGTTAATCATAAACACTTCAGAAAAGAAACTACTATATTGGGGTAAAAACGTGTCAAATGAATATAATTAATAAAATACTTTCTAGTATATTATTCACGCTATCAGTTCCAATACCTTAACTAGTATGTGAATATGAAAACTAAACTTCTTACTTAAGTAGTAATCAAATTTAAACACTAATACATATAAATGAACAAAAAAACTTAGCAATGCATGTACAATATAAAATAAATTCAGCCAACACTGCAAAAAATAGATAAAACTTAAAAGGACTGAAACGAAAATTCAAATTTGTCTGGCAGTTGGTAAACGTGACTGGTCTATAATAACAAGTTTGTTAAATTTGCGCACTAGGATAAACTGTAAAATAAATCAAAGCGTGATTAATTATAATTACATATATGTCTACAATTTTTAAATATATATGAATAGAGAATATGGTAACTAAGATGCAGCAATTATTAATAGTTATCGCTCAAATTTGAACAGCGTTCGCACGATTTTTTGGTTCCAACGGAAGCAGGAAGTAGAATTGGTTGTTTATGGGATTGTTTCTGAGGGATGTATTGTACAACCAATCAAAACCATCGTTTTAATACGATTCATTTGCATATCTGAATGTATGAATATTTAATGAAGGCAGGATTTCTCCATTATCCCCCCTCGTATAGTTGTAAACATATTTCTGTTGCTCAATAATGTTATAAAACTTCTCTACTTGATCTCTGCTCTACTTGTTAGTATAATTTAATCTTCATTCTTTTGGTATTGAGCTCTTTTGTCTTGTGCTCATTTGTCGGTGCACTTTTGTCGGGTCACCAAGTTTGCAACATTAGTGTGCTGGTCAATTTGGAATTGATATTGGAGTCAATCATTGTATAGATAAAAAATGCAAGCATTCAGAATTTGAGTAAGTAGGCATATAACATGGTTAATTATTTTTTGTGTCCTATATTTTTCATATGTCTCACAATTAAATCAAATATTGAATTGATTCCATCCTCTTTTTGTGTTGTTCTGTTAGTTTGTATGAAAGCCCCATTTTATTATTTTACCCCAATGAAATTGGTTGTACATGTATAGGCCTATTTTGTTTTATGTATTATTTAAGTTTATTTGAGATTATTGTTATGTATGACTTTTCATTTGGTTGTGCATTTGTTACAGATTGCTATGAGCAAAACATGGCAATAATGCCTATATTAATTTTCCAATATCAAGAAATTTATTGTCAACTTGTAAACAGTAATGAATTTTCCAGTAAAATGTGCTTTGGACCCAGAAAATGCACTTTTCAGTGTGGAGTAAGTACCCATAGATACAGTGTATCATATTGTATTATTTTCATGTGAACTCTTTTCAGTGTGGAGTAAGTACCAATAGATACAGTGTATCATTTTGTATTATTTTCATGTGAACTCTTTTCAGTGTGGAGTAAGTACCCATAGATACAGTGTATCATATTGTATTATTTTCATGTGAACTCTTTTCAGTGTGGAGTAAGTACCCATAGATACAGTGTATCATATTGTATTATTTTCATGTGAACTCTTTTCATTGTGGAGTAAGTATACATAGATACAGTGTATCATATTGTATTATTTTCATGTGAACTCTTTTCAGTGTGGAGTAAGTACCCATAGATACAGTGTATCATATTGTATTATTTTCATGTGAACTCTTTTCAGTGTGGAGTAAGTACCCATAGATACAGTGTATCATATTGTATTATTGTCATGCGAACTCTTTATTGCACATATCCCATTGTCTTTAAGAGAAGGGGGTGGGGGAATATGCAAAATAGGTTTCAGTGATGTTTCATTTCTTGCCAATAAACGTTATTTAGTGCAGTTAATACAGCAATTCATTTATATTCATTTCAGGCAACCATAGATATGACTAAAAGCAAATTAAATTTTATTTATTTTGAGTTTTTTTTTACTTTTTTAAAATTTATTTTTTATTGAAAATAGTAAGGAATAATGAAATCTGCAAAACTTATATTAACATGTATTATATTAACAATATTAAAAATTTAGGCAGTGAGCAATGAAATTGTAATAGATTTAAATTTATCATTTTAAGCATGTGGTGATTGTTAAGTTATGAGGTTAGGTAATGTAAAAAAAATGACATACGGTTCCTCTAGTGTTTATGCCCCTCAAGTTATTCTGATTACAACTTTAAGGCATAAATTATTGATTATAGGCAAAGGGCAATAACTCATATTCATTAGCTCCCCTTTTCTACCTACAGGTGGTGCTAATTTAAAGCTTTTACTGTGAACTGAACAGACATTAATCAGTTTACATTCATTCATCTACTGAGGATGGCATTATTATCAGATTTATTAATTCTATTCTTCATGTGGTATACTTGATGTTTAAATTTCGAAATGTGGTAATTATGTGTAATTTCGATTATATTTGTGTGAATTTTCTTCTTCTACAGGGACTTAGTCTCTTTGTTATGGGGCACATGGTTCTAATGGCTACACTGAAGAAAAGTGTTTGTTTTGTTTGCATTGGTACATGCTTTCTATTTATTTAACACTACTAGCTTAGCGGGTGTCTCTGTTAAATATAGTATTTCTTTCTTTATTCCATTGTCATCGCAGAATATAAAATGATGACTACGTGAATGAAGTGCAAAGAATTCAAGGCCAACATGGATTCATATCATTGGTGCATAGCATGTACAAAGTGTCATCAGAAACATGCGGTATGTACACTTATTTGCCAGATAATAATAATAATAATAATAATAATAATAATAATAATAATCAGAACTTTGTATAGCGCCTAATCTTTCGAAGCTCTAAGCGCTTTACAACATCTATAATGATATGACTACACTACAGAAAAACAAATGACAAAAACAAATGAAATTGGAAAACATAAAAACATGCTGAAAACAGATAAGATACAAAATTATTAGGTCTCTAAGTTTGTCCTTGCAGTTGGAAAAGTTGAGTTTTAAAAGCACTCTTAAAAGGGACCACAGTGCCTTTGTGTCTAATTTCAATGAGTAATTCGTTCCACATAGCCGGGCCCTGGTATGCAAAAGAACGTTGTCCATATGACTTCGTTTTCACAGTGGGAACAATGAGTTGGACTGTAGTCTGACGGTGAAACATAGCACAGCGAACAAATTTTGTGTTTGATTCTGTATCGAATTGATAGCCAGTGTAGAGTACAGAGCAGTGGTGAGGTGTGCTCTGATCGATATACTCTAAAGATTATCGTCTGATGCGTCTCAGTTCAAGATATACAGCCTTGCATATGTTCATGACATGTTGGTGCAATGTGAGAGTACTGTCTAGAGTAACAATTAGGTTTTGTACTGACTGTGAGAATTTAATGTTGGTGTTGCTGATATTTATTGTATGAGGTAAAGGATGTGAATGAGAACGTCATTGTGTTGTGATCAGCCTCAGTTTTATCATCATTCATCTGCAGCTTATTTCATGTCATCCATGATTTCGCATCAGAAATGCACCTCTCTACTCTATGGATGGTAGCATCAACTTCAGTTGGGTGGCTAGTCTTGTATATTTGAGTGTCATCAGCGTACAATTGGTGCATCAGTGGGTGATGATCTATGACACTTGAGAGCAGCTGAGTGTTTAGAATGAAGAGAACAGGTCCGAGAACAGACCCCTGTGAAACACCACAACATACGTCAACTGGGCTGGAAGGTATTCCATTTGCAGATATAATTTGTGTCCTATTGACTAAGGAGGACCTGAACCAAATACAGGTAATACATGGTTGACATTGCTCAGTATAATTTTAAAGAACAAAGAAGAAGAATTCAAAGTCAGAGGAAGAGAGAAAAAGTACTGAGTTTCCCCTAATATAGTGGATGAGTCACTTTGTTCACATTGTTAGCTATTATTATTATTATTATTAGTATTTATTTATTTATTTATTTGTTCATTTGTCGTTTCAGAACATACTAGTGATGACTAAGTGTACATTAGGTACAATAGGTGTTGACGCATTTTATTGGTTCTGACCAACTTTTCTTTTTCCTTCTGTCTTCGTCTGTCCTAGATGGCAATTTTAACACTATGGAGGATGATTTTCCTCCTAATTCTAGGCAGTCCATTGGGACCTGTAAGTTGGGGTGCATGGGGTTTATCAATCCTGGCTGTAAATTCTCAGCAGATTTATTCATCTCCATGGTCATATTTGAGATCAGCGGAAATTCTAGTAGAAAGTTTTGAGAAGGGGAGGCCATCAATCCACAACGACGACAAAAATTTTTATTATCATTTGTCTGTAATTTAGACAGCTTATCACTTGTCCAATAAAGACTTAAATATCTCATTGCAAATATTAACCAAGACTGTCCAATAAAGACTTAAATATCTCATTACAAATATTAACCAAGTCTGTTTAATAACACTATACTAATCAAACAACATTTTGAGCTGAAAAAGATAGCAACGGAAGAAATTGCAACTTTTAAAACTCATTGAAAACTTAGTATTGTAATGAAAAACGAGGAATCCAGAGTAAAGTAAATTGACAAATACATGATGAATAAATTTCTATTCAAATGTTTTGAACGTTATGTAGAATTAAGGATGGGTTAATTAGGCAACACTATTTTCAAGTGTGACGTACCGGTACAGGTGCTGTGCAATTAGTGTTCAAGGCAAATAAATGAGAGCAATCATGGCTTCGTTGCTCTTGAAGATCACATCAGGTCAAGAAAACATGTTACTTTTAAAATATAAATGCTCACAATACAATTTTCACAAGTTGATTAAATAGTTCAGCGATGAACTCTAACTCTGCAGCAGCAACTGCCAAATTCCCACATATTGTTCTAATGTGTGAAACGATAGAAAATACTATGGTATGTTTTTTTAAAAGGTTTTTATACAACGAATTTCTCACAGAAGCACATAAATCTGGCCCAAAAGTCATCTGATAAATGATTCGTCACGTATTCAATAAGAATAGCTCAAGTGCGACCTCTTGGAACCTCGGCATACATTTCTCGGGTGAGATGCGTCGGTCTTGCATTGTCCATTTCCATTACAATAAGTAACAGCCAGAGATCTTCTGCGACTAGTTTTATTCGACGCCGACGCAAATCTTATCCCGCTGGTTCGCCTTTATATGTGCTGTTTACAGACTACCTTACTCCCTCAATAGCGCTCATTTCCAATGCCGCTCGATGATAAGTTCGATCTAGGAAGCGAGTTTACATCATTCCTGAACCAGTGTCACAGCTGGGTTATGTTAGGAATACCACTCAAACCTCCACCACAAGATCTGACAGGATAAACAGACACAATGTCACAGAAAGCCCATCTATTTCAGTACTTTGATATAGTCAGCGGCCAGTGGTATCCGGAAGACCTAAGCGAATCTCTTGGAGACGAAAATTGTCATCAAAACTTTTCAATTTCGAAGCGACCGTCTTTAGAACAATGTCGTGCTTATCATATCCTAAAATAGGACAGTACAACATCACTCAAACGCAATGCACAACTAAGCGTCGACATCCAGATCATAAATATTCTTGCCACGCTCAATGTCTTGGCATATTTTCTGTCAAGGAGAGAACAGATTCTCCATAGACAATGGTCTCTATTTTCGACAGTATTTCATAAGATTTTCAATTTATTTTTTCTCTGACGACAAATCTTTCTGCAACCCGGTGGAATCACAATCAGTTCATCTTCGTTTCACCGGTACCAGATCCCAAGGGTTGGTCCATTGACAGTCATTCTCTTACTTGGGAGGATATCTCTTTGTCCCACATTTGAACCGTCTGTTTCAAGGTCGTACAAAAAATCTTCTCTCCTGTATTGACATACCCCAAGAGGCTTGGAAACATGATATGGTACGTACGCTTAGACTTCATCGGAAGTGTACTAAGAAAAATTGTGGTACCCGAAAGCATATCTTTCTTCCAGTTAAACCTGGGTACGAGAACATAACCTTTAAGCTCTATCATTATTGCTGAAGTGAGTAATGCATACTCATTATATTAGAAGAATATCAATAATCCGTGATTTTCATTGTAATGATTTTGTAAAATGATTTCCTAAAGTCATTCTGTTGGCATGCCTTCTCGAGATTTTATCTTCGTTATTTGGCTCCATCACAACACACTGTTAGGCCAATTTTCAACCGGACAAGCAGCCACCAGACCCAATTGACATCGGCACAACCGCTCGATTCTTATTATTTCTTCTTTCCCTACGTAATCCAAATTGTATTCGCTTGTGCTGGTTGGAGTTGATATAGTAGGTTAACCTTATTATGGGAATCCAATATTCTCCTCTCAGAGGTTACCTGGAGTATAGGTTGGATGCCCAACATTCCCTACACATATTACTTTTTCTCCTAACGTTAATGTAATCTGGGAATGTATTTGAAGGATAAAGCAGATTTTTTAAAGTAAATTATATTTCTCCTTGAATCACATTACTTTGATACCCTCTCAATGTCTACGCAGTACGATCATTATTTTACATGATGTTCTGCTGATATTGAAACTAGCGTCACATTTAGGTGGGAAAGGGAGGTAATGGGGGAAAAGCTATTGCTCTTTGTCGCTATTTTATATACTCCAAGAAGAACTTGTTTGGGAAGGCTGGATTTGGGAGGTAATAGGGTTTTTATTCCTAACTTTAATGTGATCGGGTAAGTAATTCTAGGTTAAATATAATTTACATTTAAAAAATGACTTATTATGATATTTTACATGAGACGGAGGCTGATTTGATTTCTCATATGGCAACCACAGCAAACATCTTCCTGTTATTGCTATTTCCAGAAAGTCATATTGACATGGGATTTTCACCAAAATGTTTTGTTGTTGCATAGTGTTATATTATATCAATGAAAACGTTCACCGGTTTTCTTCCATTTCCCCTATTTTATTTAAAGAAGACGTTGTATATCTTGAATATTGTTTAAAAGAACTTTAAATATTTTTATGTTGGTGTATTATTGATGGGTGTACCATGGACTATAGAGTATGCAGCTTGGCCTTACTTTAAATCTGCACCTGCGCAAGAGACTTTTAACTCCTCTTTGTCATTTTCACGTCTTGGATTCAGAGGTAAATTGTAAGAAAGAAGAGCCGATAAATTGTTTTACATTTTATTTATTTAATATATCGTTCATTGCACTTTCATACGTTGGTATGGTTTAATCTGTAAATTTCGTTTTCCTTATTTTAATAACTGCTAAAGATAGTGTAGAATAGATTTATTAAAGCTGATCTTTCGAGTTGATGGGATCAGTTATTTTGGATAGCTGTCTGCTTAGGTCCTGTAGTTTCCACAAGTACAAATATCCAAAGAAATATTAACCACAGTATATATAAGTAACATAGAGGAATACCAAAATTCTCTCCATTGTGCTTGTTGAAATGCAAATAACTTCACATTACACATGAAACTCCCTCACAAGTTCATACTATATGATAAGTGCCCACTAAATTAAAATAGTGTCAGTCTGATATTCAATATTGCCCCCAAAGCATCCATCCTGAAAATCTTGTTGCACCCTATCACATTACTATAATACCCTCCCATCCTCCCTGCAATGGGAGGATTACGTTACACGATGTTACGTTCAATTTATACTGGTGCATCCAACAGGCATCAAGAGAGGAAAGGCGACAATTAATAGCTTTTTCAAATTATTATAAATAGAAAAGACAAATGTTCGTGTATGGTAGGGCTAGATTCGTGAGGTAGTGGGACTTATATTCCCAACATTCGTGTGATCGGGTACTTAATCTAGAAGAAGCAGCGATTTTTAACAAAATATTTGCTTTTTATCGTCTGTCTCAAAATATTGGATGTACGATAATTTCAAATCTTCAATAGGTATATTCATTAAAGTGTTCTATACCAATTTCAAAGAGAACGTTTAAATTATATACCTTTATATAATGACTGATTTAATGCACATTTAAAGCACATTAAATTCGAAAATATTTGACAATATGTATGCAGCTATTGAATTAGAGTGTTACAACGTCACGTAACGATGCTGATGTCATTAACAACGCTAACATTCGATGGCCATTTTATTACTGCTCTTCAAGATCAACATGCCACATATTTGCGATATGGCCGTAGACTGTTCTGGTTTGATTGGCCGATTTGTGTTCTGGTTTGATTGGCCGCTTTGTGCTCTTGTTTCATTGGTCGTTTTGTGTTCTGCTTTGATTGACAGGGACATGTGAAGGTACCTTAAGGATAAATCTGACAGAGACTATGATGACTACTTCAATTTAGGCGGACTGAAATGTGATCCAGGATCTCTTTATTACACATAACCAACGTCTGTATTTCATGACTTGTAAATATAAATTTTGCTTGCCTAGTATTTGTATGTTTCATTACAATTGATGTATATATCACAAAAAGAGATAGGTACATTATTTTCCTCTCAGTTACAATATTCTAGAAAATGTGATGAACATAAAAGTTTTTATCATTCTAAAACTGATTCCAACACGATTGTAGTCACTGAATCGAAGACTGGAATATACCCGATTTTGTCAACACGTTATGCACAGCAACAATGCAGTTAGAACATTGTTTGACTGTTGTATATCAGGGTCAACATGTCAAGGATTTGCCATACTGCCGCGTTGTGTTCGGGCTTCACTTGTAGCGATACCAGAAGGCGTTCCAGAGCCAGATTCACCAGACCCTCCTGTCTCAAGCACTAAGCCAACAAATTTAGACACGTCTCCATATGTCTTATCCTCTCTTGTCCTATTGACCAAGTCAGGTTCTGGAGTGCCACCATTCTGTGTTTTTCCATCCCAAGGGCTAAGTATGTCTGGTACTGCAAGAAGTACATATAGGGTCTAGCGTCCACCACTGCCCAGTCATACCAGTAGTCTTTCTGCGGATCTCTGAGGTCAGGGTCAGCACCTATAGACCGGAGCATCTCAAAACAAAGGGGAAGTAGAGTGCAGTGGATCTCTGATGGTAAATATACCACAGACAGAGCTACGTAACTCTTAAAGGCTTGATCCGTTGTTATTTCCTCTGAAAGTACATTATGAATAGTCAAATTTTTGCTAAACATGGGATCCTCGGGTGAAACATCAGAAACAATATGCCCGAAATTCTGCTCAACCGCAATCAGTACCTCTTCAGCCAGAGAAGCATATCCTAATTTGAGATAGAATCTAGCTAGTTTGAGGCTACCGGCAGTGACGTCGGAATTTGTGCCAATCCAAAGGAACATGTGTGCCATCTCCATGTTTCTACAATACATACTGTTTGTTGCAATACATGAAGATGCTAGTTGAGAGCCAAAGTGACTACAGAGAAGAGCAGTAAGTACGAGCAAGGAATCTTGCAGAACTGTGTTACACGTCTGATACACCTGTATTAGTGTAAGAAGCGCATCCCTTTCACCAAAGCGTAGTAACGTTGTGTAGAAAAATGTTATTACAGGTACAAATATTGTCAATAAATGGTTTTGGAAATCACAGTCATTCCTTCTTTAAAACGCTTCTAAGACGGGAGGTACTGCATCGGGTTGGGTGTGATACTTGCTACAGGCTTCTGATAATGCTTGTCCAAGTCTATCACATCCAATTTGAGTAAGGTACTTGAAGTCCTGGTCTATTAGATGAACCAAAACACTGTGTAGTCGCGTTCTTAGTTGTCCATCTAATTTCCCTAGAAACATATTTTCATTTGTTATGAAATAGTTCGGGCAAAATCCAGATTCCACCCATGAAGAAAGTGTTTTTAGCATTAGATTCAAACAAGTAAAAAGATTATTTGGCTTCCAAAACCCCACGTTTGTATTGTCTTTCAAGTGGAACAATAATGTCTTACAATGATAACTTGAAACACACTTACCAACTGCTGGTGTAATGAAACATTTATTGATCATTTTCATCAGAACACAACAAGCAATTTGTGTATTGTTTAGTCTCTACATCAGCTCTCTTTCTATTGCAGTAAAAGAGAGTCTCCACTCTAAATGTCGTTCAATGCTGAGAGGGTTTCCTACTGGGACAAGGAATAGTTCTTTCTCAAGGAAATATTGAGACTCATTTTGTGTGATCCAGGTGTTTTGTCTGGGCCTCGATAACCATCAAATGTCATCTTGTGTCCGTGTTGCAACTCTTACAGCTCTTATATAATCTTGAGTTAAATTTCTGTGTGATAATGTTGCAGCAGGCTCATGAATTTCAGTTGCGTCAATATAAATAAAAGATAAATTATTCAGTAGAATGCGGTGGTGACGGTCTATAGCTATATCGTGATATGGAACCGATTCAAAAGGTCTTGCATGCATAGCTTCCATAGAGAAAGGATCCACGCGTTGTAGCTTATAGTACCCTGGATGGGTTTCCTCATCTGTTACCATCAGAACAGTATATATTCCGGGCGCAGAATCTTGTATATTTCTAATCGCAAAGATGTTTGAGAAAAGTACATAGTCAATGTCTGATCTGAGACCCGGTGTAGTAGAACCCTCAATTTGACTTCCGAAAACAAACACTGGCGTATGTTTTCCGCTTGCATGTGTCTCTATCAACGAAAGTAGTTTCTCATGCTCTGTCAAACAGTACCGCCTCCACTTTCTCATCTTCTTATTGATCCCGATTTGATGCAATAGTTTCATGACGATCACTGATATCTTAGACAGTGCCTCACTTGTCGCTCTGTCAGCCATTCCATCTAAACAAAAATAAATTCAAATATTCATATAATGTTATTGTACAATCTATCTCTGCAATGAAAAAAAAATGTAATCAAATTCCTTCCTATTAAAGACACGGTACAAAGTATACAACTTGTATAACATAAAATAAAGATACTAATTAAAGAAGGATTATGACTGAAAGCATATAGTTACTTACATAAATCGCATAGCGCGCACGTGTGTGTGTGTGCGTGTGTGTTTTTTTTTGTCTCGGTAAATGTGACAAATTAGACATATGGTACACTATGTAACAAACAGGCACGATACAACATAAATTAGATTCATAAAAGTTAAGTTTTTCCCTTACAGGTTCTTGCCTTATTTCTCACAGCGTTTTGAAGATTTCTTCAAATTTTAGAGAACACACCATTTTTTCCCAACTTTAACAAGTTTTCATGTGCTGAACATTAAAACAAAAGTGGTTGTTTTATCCTTTCCGTTGTCGCCACCTCTGACAAGATATTGATAATCAGATATCACATTTTGATTTGAAATTTGGTGAAACAGCAATTTATTTCTATCCAGTTTGCAGTTGGGAATGTGTTATTCTTGCTATCAGTGAACATGTCCAGTCCTAAAATAAATTTGCAACACTTGTAGACAGGCAGTTTCTTTATTTAGCATTTTTGGCCTTTCAACTTTGAAATACTTGGTCAGGATATGTCAAGGACCAAAGCTCATAATCTAATATAGGGGAGAAGTTATTAGAGTCGTTACCCCTTTAAATCTCTTAGAGATTCAGATTACCATACACACTAGTGAATAAGTTGAAAAATTTAGGGAAAAAATAAAGCCTAGATTAGGGGTGGGGGCTGGTTGATCTGCAGGCCAAGGTTTAAGTCTAAAAAATTTGGAAGCTGTTTCATTCAATTACTGGTATTTATTGTTACTTTGGATTTCCGAAGGTGAGATCACATGCCTAATGATGCCATATGGTTCATATGTTATGCACTGTTTTAAAGTGAAAAATACTTTTTCAAACTTTACTGGTAGGATAATGAACGAAAAACAGGTATCACTGTACTTAACATCTATTTGGTAGATGTCCATCGATCAGAAAATGCAGCTATACATGTAATTTGAACCATGGTGGTATCTATATTTTCCAAAAGAACTGCCCTATCAGTATTCTCTCAATCAAGTATTTAACCCTCAACTAATCAATGATATTTAAACTCAGCGGTAACGTACAAATGCATGTTAGCTTATTTCAGTGTTAATAAAAACATGCAGATGCAAATAACAATTGTGCTGCAGCATGTGAATTTTGTGTGAATGAGATGCATATACAGGAAATGACAGAAAAGGAAAGCAGCATCAGAAGAAATGCAAAGAACAAAGAAGGTTCATCAGACTGGGATTGTCTCATTCCTTGAATTGGAGAAAGAACTTTTGTGATTTTGTAAGTGAATGTCACCAAAAGGGATACATTGTTACATGATCTGCAATTCATCTGTGTGCTATACAATGGCTAAAGATGACAAATACAAGTTGGTCTATTCAAAACTTGTTACATCAACCATTTAGTGTTCTCATTTTATGAAGTGACATTGTTTCTGGCTCAGGCAGTGAACAAAGACAGAACAGAAGCTACCAAAAGAATTGTAATAGAAAACAATTGAATCACTTCAGAAATTCATTATTAAATGCAGAAAGGAGTGTTCATTCGAACTATCACAAATCAGAAATATGAATGAGACGCCTATGACCTTTAACTTACCAAGGAATAAAACAGTCAATGCTGTTGGTGAGAAAACTATTCAGATTAAAACAACCAGCCATGAAAAAACACATTTCACAGTTTCTTTTGGCCTGTTTAACTAATGGATCAAAGCTGCCTCTTGACATCATTTTTAAAAGGAAGACAATATTGAAAAGCATGAAATTTCCTGCTGGTGTCATTGTTCTTGCACATTAAATGGGATGGATGGACAAAAGTGGAATAATTGACATGTTAGAGATAACCTTGAACAAGAGATCAGGGGCACTTCTTCAAAAAACCTCATTGCTTGTCTGGGACATATTATGAGCTCACAAGACAGACGAGGTAATAAAATACTGGAAAAAAATGAAAACTACATTGGCTGTGATGCCAAGAGGTTTAACGTCAGTGTTACAACCTTTTGATGTCTGCCTAAACAAGCCATTTAAAGACAATTGAAAGGTTTGGTCTGAATGGTATTATTTAGGTGCAGTAAAGATGACAAAAGGTGTGAATTTCATGAGGCCAGACATCGACTTGGTAGCCAAGTGGGTCAAAGACACACATGACTAAATTCCATAAAAAATGATTGCCTTATCATTTCGAAAGTGCTGTATCAGCAATGCCATGGATGGAACTGAGGATGATGTCTTGTTTGAATGAGACAATGATGAGGAGAATGAGAAGCAGAATGACAAGCAATTAGATTACCCCTTATGACAATGATGATGTATATGAATTTATGATTACAGCATGCCAATAACAGAAGCTAAATTTTATGAACTGTTTGGCAATTCTGATATTGAGCCAGATTTTGAAGGATTCTAAATGTGATAGAACTCTTATAATTATGGATTTTAGTATTAGAATTTTATTATTTCAATTAAGACTTACAATTGAAGATAAATTGTAACCATCGTTTTTATTTGAATTTTTGTTTGAAGATAATATTTGATTTAAGTAATGATTTGCCAAAATAAATGCTTTTAGAACTCACCTTGTGCATCTTTTGATGTAGTCTAGAACAGATTGGTTGGCTTTTGCATTGGTCATGCATTTTAAAAACAATACCTATTCATTTGGGGGCAGGGCTTATACATGAACAGGCTTATACATGAGTATATACGGTAGAATTTCAAACAATACAGAATCATTGCAATAGAAAATGCTCATCAGACATTGCTTAAATATTTGTAGAAAATGTTTTTTTGTTTAATTCACTGTCAGGAGATAAAGAGAAGAAATGACTTAAAATGTGTATAATAATGATTGCATGTACTGGGAATTTTATTTTACTTTACTTATGATCATAATACAAGTAACATAATTATTAATTCTGCATGAGATGTATTCTTTCCTTGGATCGTTGTGGTATGTGACAAGTTATTTTTGTGAACAATGATTTTGTTCTTGAATGTGAGATTACATGAACTCAACAAGCCATCTCTGTTCTTTGTTTTCCATACTTTGATTGAAAATTCTTGCATTTTATTTCTTTTAACTGACAATAACTAGAATATATTTTTTAATTAAAATAATTGATTCATGGACTATTTGGAATCAATGATTGATAACATTTAATAGATCTCATGTTGTAAAATACTATGTGATACAGATTTCCTTTCAAATAATGAAGATTGAATGCTCATTTTATTAATTGATCACATCCTCACAATCCTACATATATGCTGTTAAATTATCTAAATAATCACATTCTTTAATATGTAGTTTTGATTTTTGCATTGCATTGCCTTATTTGGGCATGGTGTGTGGAATGCTTATGTTTTTCCCCTCACAGCAAGAAGGAGATAAACAGCTTGGTGAAGACTCTGAAAGTTGTCAAAATCAAGTTAGGAAATCTTCATGGAAATACAACTGCTGTCTTGGTCCTGTGGTAATAATGACAGAGTTGTCTTCTTGTGTTTCCATAGCTTTTACAACATTAACATCACTAGTGCATCTATACAATATCACTCTGTATATTCGAGATTTCTTCATTAACACTTTGCTGTCTCATTTCTTTTCTTTGGTTCCCCATGTGTGAGATGTGGTAATGGATGAACAGGTGGATGATATCACATCATTCTCCTTTGAAGCATGGGGATGAAAATTGTTCTTTTGTGCCATAAAATAGAATTAACATCAGCTTCTCATTTTAACATTCTGGCTGTTACATGCCATCTTTTAGTTTGAATCATAATTCTGGCACTCTTTTATTAGACATTTTTTTAAAAAAGTTATTTGGATTAGTTATTTTGGTTAATTTTTCACATTTTCCTGCATATCTATATTTTTTTTAAATAGCATTCATTTGGTGGAGCATTTAGTTTTGCTTTTATTGAACATGTCATGTTTTTAAAAAATATCTTCAAAGCCCTGTAACACACTTACATGACATAGGGAATCATACTTGCTATTTAAGACATGTTTTTACCAGCTTGTTTGAAAAAAAATGTGAATGTTTCTAACTCCAGATAGCATGTCATGCAGTCTCTGCACTCTTTGTAGGATTTTGAAAATGCTGAGACCAGTGCTGCAATTTTGAAATAAATTTAACTCTAGTGTATACAAAATTCTTGACCAGATTTTGACTACAGAGAGTTCCAGCCAATTTCTTGAGAAACTGGTGAAGCGTAAAATTCACGATAATGCCCCAAATTCCACAAATCATATTACACTTACTGGAGCTTAGTTATTTCAATGAAATGTAAAATCCCAGAATTTAAATTTAAATGTGCAAACCCAATCCTGAAAGATTTTCATTTGTAACTTTAAATAAAGTTTCAGAATGTCAAAAAAATGTATTTTTTGATCTGGACTCTGCTGGAGTTTTTTGCTCGGAAGGTTTTATGATATGTATCATGGACTGGGAATGGAAGATCTCTGAAGCAAGATTCTCTCAAAGTCTGAATGTATTGGCATCAAGGCGGAAAAATGCTCAGCAAATATCTAGATTTATAAATACACTGTATAGTGTAATTCTTGTACATGTTGAAAGTTAATTTCATTTTTTTTGCTGTTTGTGGTATCGGAATTCAGTTATAGACAGTCATCCAGTCTGAAAATCTTCTTAGCAAGATTGATCAAGAACCAACTCAATGGAAATCAATAATATGTATAAAAAATATAAATGAAGCAGTTATGATTAGATTTTCAGATCATTATAAATTTTTTTAACTTTACATTTTGTAATCAGTACCTTGTTAGTACACTTCAGAGAAAACGAAATTTGGTTGGTATGTATGTATAAAATCTGAATAGATTTTCATGTCATTATTTAATAAAGTTTACATTTTTATTAATTTAGACATTTTTAATAGAGACATTTTGGGCTAGTGTCTCACAAACACAAATCTTGTTTGGATATTGCTTTGTACTAATAGTTGTTTTAAGTGATTATTAAACCTGCTTCATGTAGCTTTTGTTGGTGGTGTTCTCTCAATTCTTTTCCCTTAACTTTTCATCCTTTCTGCAGTTTTTTTATTTAATTTTTTACACTAATTTACATATCATTATGCATATCATGCCTAATTAAGAATGTCACGTTTTCAGTCCCAGGTTAAAATGCTGCCAGTAGCTCAATGGCCTAGCAAGAAATTTGGAACCAACTACCCCTGTATTTGTTGTTTGTTTGAAATTGTGATTCTCCACAGCATCTGTTCCCCACCTCCATCCTGGCAGTTGCAGGGGTTACATGGATTGTTGCTATGCCACTGCTGTGGCTCATTTTATTTTATTATAAATATCTGAATTCAAAAATTAAATTGGACTTCGTAGCAAAATACATGTATCTTATTATGTGTAAATCTCCCAATGCCCTTATCTTATTCAGTGTACACATGCCATTGCCTTATTCAGTGTACACATGCCTTTACCTTATTCAGTGTACACATGCCTTTACTTTACTTAGTGTACACATGCCTTTACTTTATTAAGTGTACACATGCCTTTACCTTATTCAGTGTACACATGTCTTTACTTTATTCAGTGTAAGACTCACACATGCCTTTACCTATTCAGTGTAAGACCCACACATGCCTTTACCTTATTCAGTGTAAGACTCACACATGCCTTTACCTTATTCAGTGTAAAACCCACACATGCCTTTACCTTATTCAATGTAAGTCTCACACATGTCTTTACAAGTGCACACTCCCAATGCTGGTTGAATCTCCTGAAAATTGTTCTTGACTTAATGCACATTTCTTAATTCCAGTATGCTTCATGGGAAGTCAGGAATCATTGAGGAATCCTTCAGATTTTTTACTCACACACTTTACTAAGAAAACAATTTTTTTTAATGATCTTGGATTGCTTGGACCCATAACAATGTAAAAATGTACATTTTACAAATTGCTGACTACTCCCAACATTTCTTAAGTGGTGTAAGCTGCGTACTTTTGGATCAGACATAAAAAGAATAACGCAACAATGATCATTTTCTTACAAATTGTTATAATTTAGATCTGTCATAAGAAGATCTTACATAAATTCTCATTCCAAATAGATCATACATTAATTCACATTCCAAATAGATCATGCCTTAATTCACATTTCAAATATATTATACATTAATTCACATTTCAAATAGATCATATATTAATTCACATTTCAAATAGATCATACATCAATTCACATTCCAAATAGATCATACATTATTTCACATTTCAAATAGATCATACATTATTTCACATTTCAAATAGATCAATTCTCTTTTCAAATAGATCATACATTAATTCACATTTCAAATAGATCATACATTAATTCACATTCCAAATAGATCATGCATTAATTTACATTCCAAATAGATCATTCATTATTTCACATTTCAAATATATCATACATTAATTCACATTCCAAATAGATCATACATTAATTCTCATTCCAAATAGATCATACATGAATTCTCATTCCAAATAGATCATACATGAATTCACATTTCAGATAGATCATACATTAATTCACATTTCAAATAGATCATACATTGATTCTCATTCCAAATAGATCATACATTAATTCACATTCCAAATAGATCATACATGAATTCTCATTCCAAATAGATCATACATTAATTCTTATTCCAAATAGATCATACATTAATTCACATTCCAAATAGATTAATTCGCATTCCAAATAGATTAATTCATATTCCAAATAGATAATATATTAAAATGACATTTCAGATATATCATACATTAATTTACATTCCAAAGAGATCATACATAGATTCACATTTCAAAAAGATTAATTCACATTCCAAATAGATCATACATTAATTCACATTCCAACTATATTTAAATCATAAATTAATTCTCATTCCAAATAGATCAGACATTAATTCACATTCCAAATAGATGTAAATCATAAATTAATTCATATTCCAAACAGATTACACATTAAATTACATTTCAAATAGATCATACATTAATTCACATTTCAGATAGATCATACATTAATTAACATTCCAAATAGATGTAAATCATAAATTAATTTGCATTCCAAATAGATTGATTCACATTTCAAATAGATCATACATTAATTCACATTTCAGATAGATCATACATTAATTTACATTCCAAATAGATCATACATTAATTCAGATTTTAAATAGATCATACTTTAATTCACATTTCAGATAGATCATACATTAATTCACGTTCCGAATAGATCATTCACATTTCAAATAGATCATACATTAATTCACATTTCAAATAGATCATACATTAATTCACATTCCAAATAGATGTGAATCATAAATTAATTCATATTCCGAATAGATCATACATTAATTCACAATCCAAATAGATCTTATATTAATTCATAATTCAAATAGATCATACATTAATTCACATTTCAGATAGATCATTCATTAATTTATATTCCAAATAGATCATACATTAATTCACAATCCAAATAGATCATGCATTAATTTACATTTCAAATGGATCATACATTAATTCACCATTCAAATAGATGTAAATTATCAATTAATTCACATTTCAAATAGATCATACATTAATTCACATTTCAAATAGATCATACATTATTTCACATTTTAGATAGATCATTCATTAATTTTTATTCCAAATAGATCATACATTAATTCACATTTCAAATAGATCATACTTTAATTCACGATCGAAATAGATGTAAATCATAAATTAATTCACATTCCAAATAGATCATACATTAATTCACAATCCAAATTGATGTAAATTATAAATTAAGTCACATTTCAAATAAATCATACATTAATTCACATTCCAAATAGATGTAAATCATAAATTAATTCATGTTCCAAATAGATCACACATTAAATCACATTTCAAATAGATCATAAATTAATTCACATTTCAGATAGATCATAAATTAATTCACATTTCAGATAGATCATTCATTAATTCACATTCCAAATAGATGTAAATCATAAATAAATTCATATTCCAAATAGATCACACATTAATTCACATTTCAAATAGATCATACATTAATTCACATTTCAGACAGATCATATATTAATTTACGTTTTAAATAGATCATACATTAATTCACATTCCAAATAGATGTAAATCATAAATTAATTCATATTCAAAATAGATCACACATTAATCCACATTTCAAATTGATCATTCATTAATTCACATTCCAAAAAGATCATTCATTAATTCACATTCCAAATAGATGTAAATCATAAATTAATTCACATTCCAAATAGATCATACATTAATTCACAATCCAAATTGATGTAAATCATAAATTAAGTCACATTTCAAATAGATCATACATTAATTCACATTCCAAATAGATGTAAATCATAAATAAATTCATATTCCAAATAGATCACACATTAATTCACATTTCAAATAGATCATACATTAATTCACATTTCAGACAGATCATATATTAATTTACGTTTTAAATAGATCATACATTAATTCACATTCCAAATAGATGTAAATCATAAATTAATTCATATTCAAAATAGATCACACATTAATCCACATTTCAAATTGATCATTCATTAATTCACATTCCAAAAAGATCATTCATTAATTCACATTCCAAATAGATGTAAATCATAAATTAATTCACATTCCAAATAGATCATACATTAATTCACAATCCAAATTGATGTAAATCATAAATTAAGTCACATTTCAAATAGATCATACATTAATTCACATTCAAAATAGATGTAAATCATAAATTAATTCACATTCCAAATAGATCACACATTAATTTATATTCCAAATAGATCATACATTAATTTACATTCCAGATAGTATTTGTGGTAAACAATAGTTAATCTAAGATCTCATTATTTCTGTGTTGAAAGGAGAAACTGAATTCATAACAATGGAGAATTGTTGTGTTATCGTATAGCAGAATTATTTAGATTCGGTGACAATAAAACTTGCTTTTCTAAATTGTAAACCTGCACTTTGTTCAAATGATTTTTAATTCACTTTATTAAATGATTTTTGGGTAGATCATATTTTGGATTGGGTACAACTTATCTAATAAAAACACCTTGCTCATAAGGATGACTTGCTGCTAATACATAGCTTTGTCAACTCATGATTTACTTATGGATCAACTGGTTAACTCATGATTTAGTTATGGGTTAACTGATTAACTCATGATTTAGTTATGGTTTAACTGGTTAACTCATGATTTAGTTATGGGTTAACTGGTTAACTCCTGATTTAGTTATGGATTATCTGTGGTCATGAAAGCTCAGTGTCTGTTTAAGGACATACAGATACAGCTGACCAGACTGGTCTGGAAAGGTATTGAACTCATGACTCTTGGATTACTGGTCTGATGCTGTACCACCATGGTGCTATGGCTCCTGTCAGAGGTCAAGGTTCCAGGGATGGAGAGGAGGAAACTGTCTAAACACATTAACTTGAATTGTGGGTTGAGATAGGAAAGGCAATCTACTAATTGTTTTAGTCCATAGACCAAGGTTACATTGACATGGAAAACTAGTTTCTTCATGTTATCTGGAGGTTAATTATGAGCTACTTTGACTAAATTTGGGGATGGCTTGTATTTGAAACAAAGTACACCTGTTATTTTGGGGGTCAAAGGTCAGGGTCACATGGATTGAAAGATGGAAAGTTGTTCCACAAAACTAAAGTTCTGAACTACCAGAGATCAAGATCAGAGGAACTCCAAGAACAAAACCATTTTTCCAAAAAACTTGTCACATACCACAAATATTAGGGAAATCTTGTGGATGGTTTGTATTTCAGATGAGGAAGAGACACGTCAATTTTGGGGTCAGTATATCAAAGGTTAAGGTCACAGAGTAAACAAAGAAAAGACCATTTTCATTCTTTTACCATGACCAAATTTTGATGACTTGCATTTGAAACCAGAAAGAAATAAACTGATAAGATGCATTGGATCATTTAGTATTTCTAGACAATGAGGTTTAGTGACAGTGATATAGTACAAAAGTTAACAAATGGATGCTATTTCTTTTTGTTCCTGAGTATCTGACTAATTAAAAAGTTTCATACATATAATTAGCATATAATTAATATTGACCACATGACCATCATAAAATGTATCATTTGCAGTACTCTAGTTTGATGTGGAAGTGCTGTTTGAAGAGTTAAGGATAAAAAGGGAAAGAGTTAATGCTAAATAAATACTTTTAGTTTTCAGTTTTATATGTAATGAAATGTAGTTCATGTAATATTATAATAATGTTTAACATGAAGTTTTTCATCTTTCCAGGAGGAAGATGTCAAGACTGTATTCCTACCTCCACCAGAGTATAGCAGCACAACTTATTCTTATAATAAATTGGATTCACCAACTTTTGAACATCATACATTCCATCCTGATAGTAAACAAACCTACCTAGATGACCTTGAAGAATCGGAGAGAAAATCACCATGGAGATATGAAGGTTTGTGCCCCCCACCCATTGTTTCATCATGATTAAATCTTATGGAAGGTACATACAATCTCTCTCCGTACAATCTTAAGGTAGGATTTAATCCCTCATAGTTTTATCATGATCAAATCTCATGGAAGGTACATACAATCTTTCTCTGTACAATCTTAAGGTAGGATTTAATTCCACATTGTTTAATCATGATCAAATCTTATGGAAGGTACATACAATCTTTCTCTGTACAATCTTCAGGTAGGATTTAATCCCACATTGTTTTATCATGATCAAATCTCATGGAAGGTACATACAATCTTTCTCTGTACAATCTTCAGGTAGGATTTAATCCCACATTGTTTTATCATGATCAAATCTTATGGAAGGTACATACAATCTTTCTCTGTACAATGTTAAGGTAGGATTTAATCCCACATTGTTTTATCATGATCAAATCTCATGGAAGGTACATACAATCTTTCTCTGTACAATCTTCAGGTAGGATTTAATCCCACATTGTTTTATCATGATCAGATCTTATGGAAGGTACATACAATCTCTCTCTGTACAATCTTAAGGTAGAATTTAAAATAGAAATCGGTTGATTAATGCCACAATAATCCTATAAAATGCACAATAATATTGGTTATGAACTGTACAGCAATTAGGGCCATCAGCTGTGCAGCAAAAAAAAGGATCAAAAACTGTACAGCAAAAAGGGTCATCAAATGTATTGGAATAAGGGTCATCAAATGTACTGGAATAAGGGTCATCAAATGTACTGGAATAAGTGTCATCAAATGTTCAGCAATCAGGGTCATCAACTGTACAGCGATAAGGGTCATCAAATGTACTGGAATAAGGGTCATCAAATGTTCAGCAATAAGAGTCTTCAACTGTACTGCAATAAGTGTTATCGAATGTACTGGAATAAGTGTCATCAAATGTACTGGAATAATGGTCATCTAATGTGCAGCAATATGGGTCATCACCTGTACTACAAATTAGCTACATCAACATTCATGGCTCCATCACATGCACATACATACATACATACATACATACATACATACACACACACACACACACACACACACACACACACACACACACACACACACACACACACACACATACATACATACATACATACATACATACATACATACATACATACATATAGAAAAGCAGGCTGTTTTGGCACCGGCTTTTTTTGTGCCGAGAAATTCTTATTCATTTTGAGAGGTAACCTTACACTAGTATCATCGATGGAATTTCTACTGTATCGGATATCTATTTCTTCATATCATTCAGAGTCTTTTTCAATTCTGCTTTTGCAACATCACTCCCATGATTATGTTCATTCATCAGTAAAATTAATTGGCCATCATCTGCAGCTGTGAGAAGACTACATTCGTTTTTTCAACACGCTTCGCGAAAACAATTTAAACTTATCGGCACTGTATTTATCAAAAATGTATTTGATATCCATCGTGCACCTACTTTTCTTGACGACACTTCGATTTTATAAGGCTCATTTCCCAAAAAAACTTTTACGTTAATACATTCGACAGCACACATATGTAAACAAACAACTACATGTATATAGAAGTGGGTTTGAGCCTGAATGGCTAAATCGTTAATCCTTTGTGTGGACTTCTTTTACCTTATCATAGCTTTCATTTTCAAATATGAATAACACGTTAGACATCAAAATATTAAATTGTTAATCTTTAAGTGGTCATGACTCACAGGACAATATACCAATAGAGTCAATTATCTTATGTGTCCTGCTCATATTGTTATTTCTTAATCCTTTTGTAAATGCCGACATGGCCTCTAATTATCTTAAGGATACTCCTTTTGTTGGTGCCAAAACGGCCAATGCCAAATACATCCAAATGCCAAAATGGTCACGCTAAACTGGCTGGCGCCACATTGGTTGGTTCAACTGCAAAAGGCAAGTCAGACATCATCATTGTAATATATGTTTTTGTTGTTAATTTCACAAGCTTTGCCCTACTTTAAAAAATAAAATTACCCAACCATTTAAACAAATGTTATTTGAAACCTGTGTAGTCTGTTTACATCTAGATCTGTTTACTAATTCTTGAATCTAATGAATTCATTCTGACCTCCATTGCCTTTCATTTACTGTATAAATAGTAACAGTTCATCTAGCATGTCTATTACAAATATGCCATTTAACTTTTTTAATTTCTGTATATCCTTTATAATCTTTCCTACTGTTTCAGATTCTTCTAGGGGTTCTAGAAGATATAAAGGCACATTTGACAATAACTACGCAGATGACCACATCCGAGAGAATGGTGTGGCAGGTACAGCCTATGATGTAACTGGCAGAGCAGCAAGTCATGATATGGCTCGACAAAAAGTAAGTTTTGTCTTGCTTGAAGAAGCAGATTTAGATATGTGAATATCTCATAGCTCAAACTGAACTGTGTATTGTGTGTTTTATGCACATAGATTGAATAAAGGTGTAATAGGTCAAATATTCACAAAATATTTTAGTTTTAAAGGCCAAAGTTGCAGGTGTATTTCATCAGCCGTAAGGAAAAGGTCGATGCTGAATGCTCAGTCATGGTACTTAGTGATAATACCCAATAATAGTAATCAATGGAACAAACAACATAAAATCCAATTATAAAACTCGCTCATGGTACTTAATGGGTGCTCAGTAATAGTACATAAACATAGTAATTATAAATCTCACTCATGGTATTTAATGGGTGCTCAGTAATAATACATATTCATAGTAATTATAAAACTCACTCATTGTACTTAATGGGTGCTCAATAATAATACATAATCATAGTAATTATAAAACTCACTCATGGCACTTAATGAGTGCTCAGTAATAATACATAATCATAGTAATTATAAAACTCACTCATTGTACTTAATGGGTTCTCAGTAACAATACATAATCATAGTATTTATAAAACTCACTCATGGTATTTAATGGGTGCTCAGTAATAATACATAATCATAGTAATTTATAAAACTCACTCATGGTACTTAATGGGTGCTCAGTAACAATACATAATCATAGTAATTATAAAACTCACTTATGGTACTTAATGGGTGTTAAGTAATAATACATAATCATAGTAATTATAAAACTCACTCCTGGTACTTAATGGGTGCTCAGTAACAATACATAATCATAGTAATTATAAAACTCACTTATTGTACTTAATGGGTGCTCGGTAATAATACATAATCATAGTAATTATAAAACTCACTCATGGTATTTAATGGATGCTCAGTAATAATACATAATTATAGTAATTATAAAACTCACTGTACTTAATGCGTGCTCAGTAATAATACATAATCATAGTAATTATTAAACTCACTCATTGTACTTAATGGGTGCTCCGTAACAATACATAATCGTAGTAATTATATAACTCACTCATGGTATTTAATGGGTGCTCAGTAATAATACATAATCATAGTAATTCTAAAACTCACTCATTGTACTTAATGGGTTCTCAGTGATAATACATAATCATAGTAATTATAAAACTCAGTCATGGTATTTAATGGGTGAAATAATACATAATCATAGTATTCATTCTGAGAACACCTAGTTAACAAATCTATGTAACCAAGTGAACTAGTTATGGCCACTGAGCTGGTTGGATGGTTGTGACTGTCTGGCAAGTGATTTCTTATTTACAGTAAAATTATTCAATGATCTATTTGACAATCTGAACCCTCAACTTACTCAGAAATAACTGTGACTAATTAATAGTAGGTTTTATTAAATGTTTAATTACATTTATTTGAACATCGATGAATTTTAAATCAGTTGTGTACGGGACTTACAAAGATTTTGTCAAAATGGGTAAAGTACAAAAATGTTTATATCTAAGTTAAAAACTTTTGCTTTTGTATGCAATCAAATCAGTTCTTAACACTAATGCAAATGAACCCCTGATACCAGTATTATTAATTTGTAAACAAGTGCTCCAATTTTTTCGTGGATGTCCGATGAAAGTAGGATTTCAGTAAATTTGACAATGAATTTGGTATCACTCCATATATCTATGAACTTACCAAAATTTACTAAATGACCAGAAGGTGTATTGTACTGAGATACACATTTCTATCTTTGAAATAATTTATTTGCTTTAAAGATGAATATTAAATAGGTTTTCTGGGTCACATGTTTTGGGGCAACTTCTACAACCATTTGGGGTGATTTCTTCAACTATCCTGGGGCAACTTCTCCATATAAATTTTGGGGCAAGATCTCTCAGGGAAAAGGATTTATTACTCTGAGACATTTATCATTGATAGATGTACAAGGCAACAGAATCATATATATGTTTGATATAGAAAACACTGTAAATGCAAATCATGATCTTTTCGCTACCATGGGTTACACAAATATTATTAAAGCAAGTTATTGCAGTGTACACTATTTACTCTGCAAACATCAGTTTTTTAAAATGAAGTCTGAAGATATAAGGTCCCAGCTTTAGTTCCTTTGGATTCTTTTAAGTGTGCTGATTTATTTTTTTTTGCCCACAAAGTCGACTCACATAGGAAAACCAGCATTGATTCCTTTCTACCTTTATTAACAGGAATTTTAAAAATAAATTAAAACAAATGAACAGTTTTCAAAGCAACACAACCTAGTGTGTCATACACATACATCAATATATGGCTGAATGGATGGTCATATCAGCATGAAGTTTTCACTGAAAGACTTCTATAATGTAGATTTGGTACTAAATGAAGAATGATCCAATCTGATGTATAACATGGCTGCCAATAAGATGTATAATATGGCTGTCAATCTGATGTATAATATGGCTACCAATGTGATGTATAATATGGCTGCCAATCTGATGTATAATATGGCTACCAATGTGATGTATAATATGGCTGCCAATCTGATGTATAATATGGCTGTCAATCTTATGTATAATATGGCTGCCAATGTGATGTATAATATGGCTGCCAATCTGATGTATACTATGTCTGCCAATCTAATGTATAATATGGCTGCCAATCTGATGTATAATATGGTTGCCAATCTGATGTGTAATATGGCTGCAAATGTGATGTATAATATGGCTGCCAATGTGATGTATAATATGGCTGCCAATCTGATGTGTAATATGGCTGCCAATCTGATGTATTTAATGGCTGCCAATGTGATGTATAATATAGCTGCCAGTCTGATGTATAATATGGCTGCCAATTTGATGTATAATATGGCTGCCAATGTGATGTGTAATATGGCTGCCAATCTGATGTGTAATATGGCTGCCAATCTGATGTTTAATATGGCTGCCAGTCTGATGTATAATATGGCTGCCAATTTGAAGTGTAATATGGCTGCCAATCGGATGTATAATATGGCTGCCAATCAGATGTATAATATGGCTGCCACAATAGCCATCTTGAAGAGCTTGTTATCACCACTCCTCCTGAATGGATGATGATATCAACAAAGGGTTTTTGTTACTTGTATATAAATGAGAACAGTACTTATCTGATCTCCAATATGGCCAACACAGCAGCCATCTTGAATTTATATTTTTGCTTCTCTTTCCAGAATGAAGTCATATTGACGTGGGCTTTTCACTAAAAGACTTTTTATAATGTCTTTCATAATGTCTTGTCAATTCTAAATGAAACTGTGCCTCTCACATATCTGATACCTGTGAAATTTCCTGTAAATGAATAACTTTTGGATATTGTCTTCTTGTATCACTGTTTCTTCTAGGTTGGATGTGATGGGTGATTTGAGTGTCTGTGTCATTGCTTCTAAAATGTGGCCTGTCACCAACATTTTCAGGAAAAATGTGACCTGTCACCAACATTTCATTTTCAGGGAAAATGTGGAATGTCAGTAAGACTTTCAGCAAAAATGTTAGGTCCACTGAGATGATGTCAGGGCATCCAAGTGTGCAAATCATAAATTTTTATTTTCATACAAATTTTGAATTTTGATTCTTGAAAAACAGTGATGCATGAGAACTCAGAAATTAGTTCAAAGTCACATGTATAAAATTGCACAATGGAAAGTACAAGATTTATTTTTATTTAACTGTTAAGATAAACTAAACTTTAAATCAAATTTTTTTTCTCTTCAAAGTAAGGATGCCGATTTGATCACAATACAGCTGTCCATTCCAAAGCTAGAGGATGCTTGGAATCATTATTTGCATAGAAAAATGTGTCTACGAATAGGTTCTACAATTGATGCCCTTTTCTCACATCTGAGGAAGAGAAAACAGTTATTACATGCTTACTATTTTCTGCACAAGAAAACTGTCAACTGATTAGCTTGAATAATTAAAGAACACTTCCCAACCAATTCAAGTGCATCGTTAACAATAACCCTTAATCAATCAAGGAGAATATGCACAAAGTAGCATAGCTTTGCAGCAAGCACATTTTGTCTAAATTCATCGCAAAACTTGAATCTTAAAATAATGTATAGAGTGATAAAGCACAATTGCATTTCAGTATTCATGTCAGGATCACTAAACAGTTTCTGTATATATTTCATCCTGAAGAATTTTCTTTTCTAGATTCCATTAAAATCTGAATATTTAATTCCTTGATAATAAACTTGCACAAACTTGTAAATGCACAGAATGACACTTAGGTAAGGATAGACATCAGGTATTTGGTTTATTGCTTTAAAAAAGTCCTAATTGATTTACAACTGATTAACTAAACATTTGACACTTTTTAGGGCCAAGTATGTGAGTTTATGTTATGGCCTGAATTCATTGTGCCTCTATCGACATTTACCATTTTCATCTTCTCAGAAATCACTGGACCAGTTTCAACCAGACTTGGCATACGGCATCCTGGCATGAAGAACCTTCAGTTTTGTGCAAAGAAATGCCAATCCAAGATAAGATATGGCCACTGTTGCTAAAAATAGAAAATCCTTAATATTGGACCTTTGAAAAGCCTTATTGTCAGTAATTATTCCGAATAGATGGTTATATCAACATGGGGTTTCCACCAGAAGGCTTGATATGATGTCAAGGTGGTCCTAATGAAAATGGTGCCAGGCATACATCCATATTTCTGTCATAATGATCTTAAAAAATCGTATTGCCTCCTCTGAATGGATGATCAATATGATGTGGTTTTCACCGAAAAACTTATGCTGATGTCTGCCATGTCCTAAATGATAATGTGGCAAGCTGACACCCAGTGTCTCTACCACAGCAGCTGATTTGAAATAAATATCAGCGATGGTTTCAAGACTCAACATTTAAAAGAAAGAAAAGGTCTAATCTTGAACTATTTTAACCCAATGCATCAGTCACTCTTGTTTATGACATAAGTAGGAAAATAGAATCCAACAAATAAATTAACTATTTACATCTTTTAAATGAACAACATGACACAAGTGGAAACTCATAATGTCTTAATTCATTTGGCCTCTGATCAAGAATATAAAAAAAACATTTTTCCAGAATAATAAATCAAAATTCATAAAAATTTAAAATCACTTGCGTGAAATTGGTGGAGAGGTTGTGAAAGCTCAGAAGATATTACATGACTCTGTTAATGAAGCATTTCATTACAGGTGTTTCCCCTATGTCATAAATGTACACAAAATTATAATATATTCATGAGATAATCAGTATTTAACTTTTTTTATTGTGTTGTTCAATATTTTAATATAAAAAATGTAGCAATATTCAAATATTTAAAGAAAACAATTTTAAGCTCCACTTTGCTTTCAGAGTGTAACAGACATGTCTGACCGGTTGGCTAGTCGTCCCTCCAGTCGGGGAGGATACAAAACTCCTCCTCCACCACCAGTGAGGAGCTCGAGTAAGGGTGCTGTAGATATACCCCATCTTCCATCCAGGAATTATGCCATTGAGGAGGCTTCACCAAGATATGTTCCTCCTCCTGGTACGTTTTCAACAATATTTGTAAGGATGGCAATATCTGGCAAATTTGTTACACTGAGCAGTCAGTATTTATTTATTTGATATCATTATCAGGAAGCTTGTAAGGATGGCATTATCTTGCAAATTTGTTACACTGAGCAGTCAGTATTTATTTATTTTATATCATTATCAGGAAGCTTGTAAGGATGGCATTATCTTGCAAATTTGTTACACTGAATTTTCCGCTTTTACTTTATGGATCAGAGGTTATTGTTAATGAGAATGAAAATCGCTGGTCAAAGGAGGTAACTCTTGCTGTAAAATTTCTTCAACAGTGGTTTTGTTCACAGAATGTCTAATCAGAATGATATTTAACAGAGGTTTTAGAGAGCTAACAATCGACTGGTAAAAAGGGATGATCCGGGAAAGGAAAGATGGTGATTAGAGTTGATTTAGCAATTTATTAATCATAGTAGAAATCCAGGTTAATCTAAACATATCATATTGTCCAGTCTAGTTACAGTTAAATTGGTGACAGAACCATTTGAAAAAGTGCCTTGTACAGTGTTTTTGTTTCTTGAGTAAAGCATTCTAACAATCAATATTCAGAAATAATATAAGGATAACCCTTGTGCAATTAACAATCAGTAGGGCTCTAATGAAAGACCTTCCAAAAAGACAAAAAAGTTATATCCTAAGTGCAGTATTCTTGATCATTGTAATCTTATGTCTTCCAGGATCCCTGTCTTCATTTAGAAACAATGTGAATGTTGTGCCAAATCCAAGTTACAATGGACCCCCAATGAGGGTAGTCTCCCCTCACAACCAGGGCAGTGTGGATGATATGAGAGGGCACCTTGTATGAGTGACGCCAACGTAAAACAGTTTTTCATGGAAAAATCAACACTTACTTTCAGTATAATGTAACAAAAGAACATAGATACAAGTTCCAGAGTTAATTGTTTCAATACTCAAAGTTCCTAAATGGATATGAATTTGTGAAGAATGTGATGGAATTATTTGAGAATTCAATAGTGTGTTTGGATATTGAAGCTATATGGAAGTTACTTCTAAGTAAGGCTGAAGATGATATGAAAGAAATCCAGTTCATGAAGGTCAAGATCGCTGCATTGATTTGGATATCAAAATCAGGAAGGACAGTATAGAAGATACATTTTTCTCTCATATCAGTTTGTATTTAAACGTCATTTTATTCAGGAGAAAAGTTGTGGAAACATTTTAATGTTTTTCATCGATAGGTATGTATCAAAGAGGAAATATATCATGGCTTTAACTAAAAAGATTATGAAAAACACTGCAGAGGATGCTATTACAAGCTTGTCAATGTTCAGATAATGATATTTTACATTTCTCAAGTAGGAACTTTTACATTCAGGGAAGATAATCTTAGAAATGCAATTCCAGTTTTTGTGGAGGTTTTGCTTTGTTTCATAAAATGTATTGTGATTATGTATCATTTTTATCATGTGAAATCCTGTAGCTTTGGAAGGCAGTAAAAGTGATATGAATGATGTTTTTATATTTGTACTTAACTGACCTGTAGATAGCACATAATTGACCCTAAAAGAGAAATATAAGTGTATTTCCCATCCCATTGTATATTTCCTTTTAGTCTTTGTGTACATGTAATGGTGCTGTTGGTGTTCATCAAATCAAATTTCTTTTTATTCATATTTTCATTGAAGAGATAGTTTTTAAGCCAAAACAAGTTTTAAAGAATAGATTCTGAGACTATATATCAAAATTCACCTTGAGACATAAAATATAAATACTACCGATATATATTTCAGAATCCCTTTTTGCATTTAATTTCATTAGTTTTGCTTTCAAATACTGAATATGGTAAAGTTCTTTCTGATGATATGTCTTGACCAAAAGATGCAGAGTTCTGATACATGTTTATAATTTGAAATGCTTGAAATAATTGTTCTAATCTGACATAATCACGTAACGAAATAATTCTAACTAATTACTTTTAAATGGTAAATTGATAAATGGAGATGAGGTTATAAAAGTTTGCTTGGTACATTAAATACTGAGGCCAGTTTATTCAGGTCTACAAATGTTTTGCTTTACAAATTACATACTGTGCATTTATCCATCTGCTTTTCATGGATACACATTTTTTATCTCATGTCTCCATTGATACGATGTTTCAAAACTGTTCATATTTTTGATTTAACATAAGTGTATTATGTCAGCATGATGAACATTGTAAATGAAGAAGTAGTTAATGCAGCAGATTAAGATCTTACTTTGAAAGATATGTATATTGTATATAATCTGCAGTCATAAATGATCCTCTGTCTACAGGTTTTCTCAAACTGCATTTTATTATGAAACATTTGTAGTACATGGTCATGTTGGTTGAGACTTTAAATCTGCATCCTAATTTAGTGACTTAGTGAACCATTATGTTCAAAATATCAATTGAAAAAAATAATAGCTTAAAATTGTATGAGTATGAGAGAAATTTAACTATAGGATTAAAACTGAGATATCAAATTGTTTGCATTTGTCATTTGAGCTTGATGATTGAACCTGAAATATCACAGGTATGTGTTTGTTATTTTAACTCTATTACTGAGACTGAGAAATCACAGGTATGTGTTTGTGATTTTAACTCTATTACTGAGACTGAGAAATCACAGGTATGTGTTGTCATTTTAACTCTTGGATTGAGACTGATACATCACAGGTAGATGTCATTTGAAGTCAAGGATTGAGACAGAGATGCCACATGTATATTTTTATTATTTAAATTCTTCGATTGAGACTGAGATATCACATGTATGTGGTTGTCAATTGAATTATGGGATTGAGACTGAGATATCAAAGGTATGTGTCATTTGAACTCAAGGATTCAGACTGAGATATCACAGGTATGTTTCTGTTGTGTTAGGAAATTAGGAATCCATTAAGTCTCACCTCATGTGTGTATCTTTCAAATGATCTATCTTGTATCTGTAGTGATTGCAACATTCTTTGGGGAAAAGTTTCAAAGTTTGAAATAATTTTACTGTTACTATTGAATTTTGCAGTCACCCGACAAAAGAGTGCACAACAAAAAAGAGCCGACAAAGGAGCGCAAGACAAAAGAGTTCAATACCAAAAGAGTGCCAACAGAAGAGCGCAAGACAAATAAGCACACATAATTTTAGTAATTGAAAGTCTTAAATGGTTAAAATGGAGTGTATTGCAATTTAAATTAGAAATCACTTCTGGATAAATTAGGTAAATGTTTAACTAAATTATAATCATTACTTAAAATGACTTAAAAGGAATTAAAGTCACTATCTTCCCCTTTCTGTGAGTCGATTGTTTCCATGTAAGGTTTTGTACAAATATGATACTGTATTAGTATTAATGTTGTAAAACCGCAGAATATGGTGAACTTAAATAATAATTTGTAACTATTTACAAATAATGTCCAACATATTCTTTGATCGCTAGTCTGTTTTTACCAACGTATATAGATCAAAGCTTCCATAGTTTGAAAAAATCTCTACTTAACTATTTGATCTCTTATACTTGATAATATAGTTGCAAACATATTTATTTTGCTCAATAATGTTTAAAAACTTCTCTACTTGATCTCTACTCTACTTGTTAGTATAATTTAATCGGCGTTCTTTTGGTATTGAGCTCTTTTGTCTTGCGATCATTTGTCGGTGCGCTCTTGTCGGATCACCAAGTTTGCAACATTAGTGTGCTAGTCAATTTGGAATTGATATTGGAGTCAATCATTGTATAGATAAAAAAATGCAAGCATTCAGAATTTGAGTAAGTAGGCATATGACATGGTTAGGTTTTTTTGTGTCCTATGTTTTTCATAAGTCTCACAATTAAATCAAATATTGAATTGATTCCATCCTCTTTTTTGTTGTTCTGTTAGTTTGTATGAAAACCCATTTTTTTTATTATTCCCCAATGAAATTGGTTGTACATGTATAGGCCTATTTTGTTTTATGTATTATTTAAAATTGTTTGAGATTATTGTTATGTATGACTTTTCATTTGGTTGTGTATTTGTTACAGATTGCTATGGCAATAATGCCTATATTAATTGTCCAATATCGAGAAATAAATTGCTAACATGGAAACAGTAATAACTTTTCCAGTAAAATGTGCTTTGGACCTAGGAAATGCACTTTTCAGTATGGAGTAAGTACCCATAGATAAAGTGTATCATATTGTATTATTTTCATGCAAACTCTTTATTGCACATATCCCATTGTCTTTAAGAGAAGGGGGTGGGGGAATATGCAAAATAGGCTTCAGTGATGTTTCATTTCTTGCCAATAAACGTTATTTAGTGCAGTTAATACAGCAATTCATTTATATTCATTTCAAGCAACCATAATTATAACTAAAAGCAAATAAAATTTTATTTCTTTTCAGTTTCTTTTACTTTATTAAAATTTCTTTTCTTATTGAAAATAGTAAGGAATAATGAAATCTGCAAACTTATATTAACATGTATTTTATTAAATATATTAAAAATTTAGGCAATGAGCAACGAAATTGTAATAGATTTAAATTTATCATTTTAAGCGTGTGGTAATTGTTAAGTTATGAGTTTAGGTAATGTAAAAAATGGCATAAATTTCCTCTGGTGTTTATGTCCTTCATCTTATTCTGATTTCAAATTTAAGGCATACATTATTGATTTAGAAAATAGATCTATATATTGTCTTTGGGGAAAATAATGATTCAACCTTTAATGTTGAAAAATAATCAAATTGTTAATGTTACATGAACATATATATTATTCATAAATTAGTCATTGCATCAATTAATGTATTTATGCTTGAAGGTTAGCACATTATCTGGAAAAAAAATACATCCAGGGGAATGGGTGGTTTGATGTTTTTGTTTTAAAGAAGTATGACTGAAGTTTAACTGATTCATTATTTAAAGATAGTATGATGATTTATACAATTTAATGAAGAATAAATATCTATTTATATACTACATGTGTTTTGTCGTACATAACTATGCCTTTATGAGCAACTTGAATGTAACATTTATCCATGCATGCACACCGTGCATCCAACTTCAAACAGTGCAGACCTAGACGTAGAGCAGTCTATGAGTTCTCATCACATAATCCACAGTGGATCTGTCTTTGCCATTAGCTTTTTATAATAAGTTCAACAACCAGCTTACACCCAGATCTGAAATGTTAGATCTATGTATACTTGGTAGGTATTGTAAATTGGCAGCCTTGTGATGGAATCATCTATGATACAGTATGGTTTAGATAAAATTGTATCATTACAGGTACAGAATTGGCAGCCTTGTGATGGAATCATGCATGATACAGTATGGTTTAGATAAAATTGTATCATTACAGATACAGTGAAATCACACTATAAGATTATAGTTGAGGTCCACATAGTGTCATCATGTTATATAATGTATCATGCAATGTTGAGACAAGTTGATGGAATGAATTATTGCATGTATCCCATTGTCTTTAAGAGAAGGGGGTGGGGGAATATGCAAAATAGGCTTCGGTGATGTGGTTACCAACTTGTAAAATTAAAGGCCGATAACATTCATTAAATTTTCTCTTTCTCTTTAGTATGTTCCTGTACAAAAATCCAATTGCAATTATTAAGGGATACACATTTGGAATAAAGATTATTGTTTACGAAAGAAATAATTGATTTTCATCTGCTAGTATGCTGATTTATCGATTTAATAAAGGTGTCCTTCATTTTATGATTGTTAATGAACCAGGACCATCCAATTTCAGCAGCCATTTTTCCCTAGAATTAATGTTAATAATTTGCAGTTATTTGATGGTAAGTCAATTAATTTATTGATTCAGGCATACACCTATTTCAATAATGGGCATAGGTGTATATGCTGGTTAACTGAGCAGTCATTGGTCGTCTAATCATTGCCATGGATTGAACAATAATTCAATAAAAGCATTTGAAGACAAGACGAACACAAAGAAGAATTATTAGCGTTATTATTGGTGGTTAATACAAGTTACATTAACAGTGTTAAGATTTTCGCTCTACTGTTCATAAACCAGAAGAGCTTATCGTATGGTCTTCTGTCCGTAGTCTGTACTCAATCCATCTAATAGGGCATGATCATTATCGCTACTCCTCCTAAACATCTTGTATTATTCCTATGAAACGCAGGCTCTTGTTGGTCCTAAATGTAACCGGTTTCTCCCACAATGACCCTCATGAAAAGTTTGTTTCCCTGTTCCACCTGAATGGATGATCATATCCACATATTTCTCCTTTACATACATTCCCCGATCACATTAAATTTGGAATATAAGCTCTACTACCCTCCGAATCCAACCCACCTGAGACAAAACTTAGTCTAATTGTCTATAAAATATAGACAAAGGGCAATAACTCTTATTTACTAGCTCTCCTTTGCTACCTACAGGTGGTGCTAATTTAAAGCTTTTACTGTGAACTGAACAGACATTAACCAGTTGTTTAACATTCATTCATCTACTGAGGATAACATTATTATCAGATTTATTAATGTTATTCTTTATGCTTAAATTTCGAAATGTGGTAATTATGTGTAATTTCGACTATATTTGTGTAAATTTTCTTCTTTTACATGGACTTAGTCTCTTTGTTATGGGCACATGGTTCTAATGGCAACACTGATTAAAAGTGTTTGTTTTGTTTGCATTTGTACATGCTTTCTATTTATTTAGCATCCCTAGCTTAGTGGGTGTCTCTGTTAAATATATTATTTCTATCTTTATTCCATTGTCAACCCAGAATATAAAATGATGACTACGTGAATGAAGTGCAAAGAATTCATGGCCATCATGGATTCATATGATTGGTGCATAGCATGTGCAAATTGTATGTCATCAGAAACATGCGGTATGTACACTTATTTGCCAGATAATAATAATAATAAAAATAATAATAATAATAACAACAACAACAACGAGGACTTTGTATAGCGCCTAATCTTTTGAAGCTCTAAGTGCTTTACATCAGCTATAATGATATGACTACACTACAGAAAAACGAATGACAAAACAAATGAAATTGGAAAACATAAAAACATGCTGAAAACATATAAGATAGAAAATTATTAGGTCTCTAAGTTTGTTCCTGCAGTCGAGAAAAGGTGAGTTTTAAAAGCACTCTTAAAAGGGACCACTGTGTCTTTGTGTCTAATTTCAATGAGTAATTCGTTCCACATAGCCGGGCCCTGGTATGCAAAAGAACGTTGTCCATATGAATTCGTTTTCACAGTGGGAACGATGAGTATACGAATGTCAGAAGAAGAGCGCAAGTATCTTGCTGGTGTATACACATGAGTGAGGCCAGATAGGTATGTTGGACTAGAGTCTGTCGGTGAAACATAGCAAAGAGAACAGATTTGATTCTGTATCGAATTGATAGCCAGTGTAGGGTACAGAGCAGTGGTGAGGCGTGCTCTGATCGATATACTCTAAAGATTATCACCTGATGCGTCTCAGTTCAAGATATACAGCCTTGCATATGTTCATGACATGTTGGTGCAATGTGAGAGTACTGTCAAGAGTAACAGCTAGGTTTTGTACTCACTGTGAGAATTTAATGCTGGTGTTGCTGATATTTATTGTATGAGGTAAAGGATATGAATGAGAACGTCTTTGTGTTGTGATCAGCCTCAATTTTATCATCATTCATCTGCAGCTTGTTTCGTGTCATCCATGAGTTTACATCAGAAATGCACCTCTCTACTCTATGGATGGTAGCATCAACATCAGTATGGTGGCTAGACTTGTATATTTGGGTGTCATCAGCGTACAATTGGTGCGTCACTTGTTGATGATCTATGACACTTGAGAGCAGCTGATTGTATAGAATAAAGAGAACAGGTCCGAGAACAGACCCCTGTGAAACACCTCAACATACGTCAACTGGGCTGAAAAGTATTCCATTTGCAGATATAATTTGTGTCCTGTTGACTAAAGAAGACCTCAACAAAATACAGATAATAAATGGTTGACATTGCTCAGTATAATTTTAAAGAACAAAGAAGAAGAATTCAAAGTCAGAGGAAAAGAGAAAAAGTACTGAGTTTCCCCTAATATAGTTGGTGTGTCACTTTGTTCACATTGTTAGCTATTATTATTAGTAGTAGTAGTAGTAGTATTTATTTAATTTTTTGTTCATTTGTCGTTTCAAAACATACTAGTGATGACAAAGTCTAAATTAGGTACAATAGGTGATGACGCATTTCATTGGTTCTGACCAACGTTTCTTTGTCCTTCTGTCTTCTTCTGTCCTAGATGGGAATTTTAACACTATTGGGGATCATTTTCCTCCTAATTCTAGGCAGTCCATTGGGACCTGTAAGTTGGAGTGCATGGGGTTTATCAATCATGGCTGTAAATTCTCAGCAGATTTATTCATCCCCATGGTCATATATAAGATCAGCAGAAATTCTAGTAGAAAGTTTTGAGAAGGGGAGACCATAAATCCACAACGACGACAACCAATGTTATTATCATTTGTCTGTAATTTAGACAGCTTATCACTTGTCCAATAAAAACTTAAATATCTCATTACAAATATTAACCAAGACTGTCCAATAAAGACTTAAATATCTCATTACAAATATTAACCAAGACTGTTTAATAACACTATACTAATCAAACAACATTTTGACTGAGCTGAAAAAGATAGCAACGGAAGAAATTTTAACTTTTAAAACACATTGAAAACGTAGTATCGTAATGAAAAACGAAAACACCAGAGTAAAGGAAATTGGCAAATACACGATGAATAAATTTCTATTTAAATGTTTTGAACGTTATGTAGAATTTAAGATGGGTTAATTAGGCAACACTATTTTCAAGTGTGACGTACCGGGACAGGTGTTGTGCAATTAGTGTTCAAGGCAAATAAATGAGAGCAATCATGGCTTCGTTGTTCTTGAAGATCACATCAGTTCAAGAAAACATGTTACTTTTAAAATATAAATGCTCACACTACAATTATCAGAAGTTGATTAAAGAGTTCAGCGATGAACTCTAACTCTGCAGCAGCAACTGCCAAATTCCCACATATTGTTCCAATGTGTGATAGGGTAGAAAATACTATGGTATGTTTTTTTAAAAGGTTTTAATAAAATGAATTTCTCATAGAATCACATAAATCTAGTCCAAATGTCATGTGATAAATGATTCGTCATGTATTCAATAAGAATAGCTCATGTGCAACTCCTTGGAACTTCAGCATACATTTCTCGGGTGAGATGCGTCGGTCTTGCATTGTCCATTTCCATTACAATATGGTAACAGCCAGAGAGCTTCTGCGACTTGTGTTATTCAACGCCGACGCAGATCTTATCCCGCTGGTTCGGCTATATATGTGTTCTTTACAGACTACCTTACTCCCTCATTTGCGCTCATTTCCAATGCCTCTCGATGATAGCTTCGATCTAGGAAGCGAGTTTGCATCATTCCTGAACCAGTGTCACAGCTGGGTTATGTTAGGAATACCACTCAAACCTCCACCACAAGATCTGACAGGATAAACAGACACAATGTCACAGAAAGCCCATCTATTTCAGTACTTTGATATAGTCAGCGGCCAGTGGTATCCAGAAGACCTAGGCGAATCACTTGGAGATGAAAGTTGTCATCAAAACTTTTCAATTTCTAAGCGACCGTCTTTAGAACAATGTCGTGCTTATCATATCCTAAAATAGGACAGTACAACATCACTCAAACGTAATGCACAACTTAGTGTCGACATCAACATCAGAAATATTCATGCCACGCTCAATGTCTTGGCATATATTCTGTCAAGGAGAGAACAGATTCTCCATAGACAATGGTCTCTATTTTCCTTAGAATCACAATCAGTTCATCTTCGTTTCACAGGTACCAGATCCGAAGGGTTGGTCCATCGACAGTTATTCTCTTACTTGAGAGAATATCTCTTTGGCCCACATCGGAACAGTCTGTTTCAAGATAATACAGAAATTGAGGACCAGAAGTTTATAATTATTCTGATTGCCCTCTTCGCTGACAGAAAGCTTGGATCAACAATCTTCTCCATTTAGTTATAGATCAACCTTGGAAAATCTCGGCGAAGCCTAAAATTCTCAAACAGACCCGCATTTTCCTTTCTTGCCAGGAACGCCATCGCTCTTTGTTCTTGTCAGGACAACCTTGCAACAAAAACAATTCAACCCTTCAGTCGTGAAAACCGTTGTGAACTCTTCAAGGCTCTTTAATTTAAAAGCCCCCGAAGAGACCTGACGCGTTTTTATTGACTTGAATCCATTAAACAACTATTGTCCCTTTGATTGCATCTGTTCAACATGTAACTCACTTTTTCTTTAGCTATTTGAAGAGAAAAACTTTAACTCTGATTATAATTAAGCGCTACGTTTCATAATATCGTACCCGTTTCGTCATCATGAATGGGAGGATCTTCATGATCACAATGACCTCAGATTTGTTATCCAATTTCGACTTACATAGGCCTTAGTCATTCATTTTATTTCGGAGTTGAAATCTTTCCTGATTTCTGACTTGACTGCTTTTCAAACAAGGTCGAGCCTTTCGCCAGGACCTCGCTGAAGCTCCATTCCTACAAAACATGTTTCCTGATAGCGTTAGCAGAATCAGTAAATTGCATGCCATTTAAGTTGATCTCGTCTGCCCTTAGCTTCGTTGAGATGACTCGACGATCCTAAGGACGCAATCTGGTTTTGTCGCAAAGAGTAGGTTGCCCTCCGTGGGGAATCAAAATGTAATAAAACGTCTTCTCTCCTGTATTGACATATCCCAAGAGTCTTGGAAACATGATATCGTGCTTACGCTTAGACTTCATCGGAAGTGTACTAAGAAAAATCGTGGTACTTGAAAGCACATCTTTCTTCCAGTTAAACCTGGGAAAGAGGACGTAACCTTTAAGCTCTATCATTATTGCTGAAGTGAGTAATGCATACTCACGATATAAGAAGAATATCAACAATCCGTGCCTTTCATTGTAATGTTTTTATAAAATGATTTCCTAAAGGCATTCCGTTGGCATGCCTTCTCGAGATTTTATCTTTGTTATTTGGCTTCATCACAACACACTCTGGATCTGTTAGGCCAATTTTCAACCGGACAAGAAGCCACCAGACCCAATTGACATCGGCACAACCGCTCGATTCTCGCAAAATTATTTTGGGCTATGAAGATCTCATTATTTTTAATTTCCCTACGTAATCCAAATTGTCTCCGCTTTTGTTGATTGGAGTTGATAGAGTAGGTTAACCTTATTATGGGAGTCCAATATTCTCATCTCAGAGGTTACCTGGACTATAGGTTGGATGCCCAATATTCCCTACACATAATACCTTTTCTTCTAACGTTAATGTAATCTCGGAATGTATTTGAAGGACAAAGCAGATTTTTTAAAGTAAATTATATTTCTCCTCGAATCACATTACTTTGATACCCTCTCAATGTCTGCGCAGTACGATCATTATTTTACATGATGTTCTGCTGATATTGAAACTAGCGTCACATTTAGGTGGGAAAGGGAGGTAATGGGGGAAAAGGTATTGCTTTTTGTCGCTATTTTATATACTCCAAGAAGAACTTTCATGTTTGGGGAGGCTGGATTTGGGAGGTAGTAGAGTTTATATTCTTAACTTTAATATGATCGGGTAAGTAATTCTAGGTTAAATATAATTTACTGTTTGAAAAAAGACTTCTTATGATGTTTCACATGAGACGGAGGCTGATTTGATTTCTTATTTGGCAACCATAGCAACCATCTTCCTGTTATTGCTATTTCCAGAAAGTCATATTGACATGGGATTTTCACCAAAAGGCATTGTTGTAGCATAGTTTTTAATTTATATAGATGAAAACTTTCCCTGGTTTTCTTCCATTTCCACTATTTTATTTTAAAACGAACTTGTATATCTTGAATATTGTTTTAAAAGAACTTTAAATATTGTTATGTTGGTGTATGATTGATGGGTGTACTATGGACTATAGAGTATGCAGCTTGGCCTTACTTTAAATCTGCACCTGTACAAGACACTTCTAGTTCCTCTTTGTCATTTCACGTCTAGGATTCAGGTAAATTGTAAGATAGAAGAGCCGATAACTTGATAGTGTAGATTAGATTTATTCAATCTGATCTTTCGAGCTGATGGGATCAGTTATTTTGGTTAGCTGTTTACGTAGGTCGTGTAGTTTCCACAAGTACAACATCCAAAGAAATATTAACCACAGTATAGATAAGTAACATAGAGGAATACCAAAATTCTCTCCATTGTGCTTGTTGAAATGCAAATAACTTAACATTACACTCCCTCTATTGTTCATACTATATGAAGAGCGCCCACTAAATTAAAATAGTGTCAATCTGATATTCAATTTTGCCACCAAAGCAGCAATCCTGAAAATCTTGTTGCACCCTATCACATTACTATAATACCCTCCCATCCTCTCTGCAATGGGAGGATTACGTTACACGATGTTACTTTCAATGCTCGTGTATGGTAGGGCTAGATTCGTGAGGTAATGGGACTTATATTCCCAACATTCGTGGGTACTTAATCTTGGAGAAACAGCGATTTTTAACAAACATATTTGCTTTTTATCGTCTGTCTCAAAATATTGGATGTACGAGAATTTCAACTCTTCAAAAGGTATATCCATTAAAGTGTTCGATACCGATTTCAAAGAAAAAGTTTAAATTATATACCTTTATATAATGACTTATTTAATGTAGATTGAAATGAATAACCTGCACATTTATCGCAGAACAAAAATCTTCTGTCTTCTAATGTTATTCATGCCACAAACATTCCTGAATCCCATTAACTAAACTATTCATCCTCATGGGCCCTCTATTATAGTTAATTTCTGTCATAAGTCTAGATATGTTTAAATTCGAAAATATTTGTCAATATTTATGCAGCTATTGAATTGGAGTGTTACAACATCACGTAACGATGCTGATGTCATTAACAATGCTAACATTCGATGACCATTTTATTACTGCTCTTCAAGATCAACATGCCACAGATTTGCGATTGCCATAGACTGTTCTGGTTTGATTGGCGATTTTGTGTTCTGGTTTGATTGGCTGGTTTTGTGTTCTGGTTTGATTGGCCGATTTGTGTTCTGGTTTGTTTGGCCATTTTGTGTTCTGGTTTGATTGGCCGATTTGGGTTCTTGTTTCATTGGCCGTTTTGTGTTCTGCTTTGATTGGCAGGGACATGTGAAGGTACTTTAAGGGTAAATCTGACAATTCTTGAAGAGACCATGATGACTGCTTAAATTTAGGTAGACTCAAATGTAATCTAGTATGCCTCTTTATTACACATAACCAGCTTCTGTATTTCATGACTGATAAATATCAACTTTGCTTCCCTAGTATTTCTGTGCTTCATTAGAATTGATAAATATATCACAGAACAGGTACATTATTTTCCTCTCAGTTACAATATTCTAGAAAATTTGATGAACATTAAAGTTTTAATCACAATCTGTTTTGTCGACTAACAGTGCGGTTATTTTACCATTCTAAAACTGATTCCAACACGATTGTAGTCACTGAATGGAAGACTGCAATATACCCGATTTTGTCAACAGATTATGCACAGCAACACTGCAGTTAGAAGTTTGATTTTTGCGTATCTGGGTCACCATGTCAAGTATTTGCCATACTGCCGCGTTGTGTTCGGGCTTCACTTGTAGCGATAACAGAAGGTATTCCAGAGTCAGATTCACCAGACCCTCCTGTCTCAAGCAGTAAGCCAGCAAATTTAGACACGTCTCCACATGTATTATCCTCTCTTGTGTTATTGACCAAGCCAGGTTCTGGAGTGCCACTATTCTGTGTGTTTCCATCCCAAGGACTGAGAATGTCTGGTGCTGCAAGAAGTACATATAGGATCCAGCGTCCATAACTACCCAGTCATACCAGTAGTCTTTCTTTGGATCTTTGAGGTCAGGGTCAGCACATATAGACCGGAACATCTCAAAACAATAGGGAGGTAAAGTGCAGCGGATCTCCGCTGGTAAATATACATGTGTGCCATGACCATGTTTCTACAATACATACTGTTTGTTGCAATACATGAAGATGCTAGTTGAGAGCCAAAGTGACTACAGAGAAGAGCATTACGTACGCTCAAGGAATCTTGCACAGCTGTGTTACACGCCTGATACACCTGCATTAGTGAATGAAGCGCATCCCATTCACCGAAGCGTAGTAATGTTGTGTAGGAAAGACCCATTCCACGTAAAATAAATTCCGTTAAAAAGGATTGTAAATCTGGGTCATTCCTTCTCTGAAAAGCTTTTAAGACGAGAGGTACTGCATCGGGTTGGGTGTGATGCTTGCTACAGGATTCTGATAATGTTTGTCCAAGTCCATCACATCCAATTTGAGTAAGGTACTTGAAGTCCTGGTCTATTAGATGAACCAAAACACTATGTAGTCGTGTTCTTAATTGTCCATCTAATTTCGATAGAAACATATTTTCATTAGGTATGAAATAGTTCGGGCAAAATCCAGATTCCACCCATGAAGAAAGTGTTTTTAGCATTTGATTCAAACAAGTCAAAAGATTATTTGGCTTCCAAATCCCCACGTTTGTATTGTCTATCAAGTGGAACAGTAATGTCTTACAATGATAACTTGAAACACATTTACCAACTGCTGGAGTAATGAAACATTTATTGATCATTTTCATCAGAACAAAACAAGCAATTTGTGTATTGTTTAGTCTCCACATCAGCTCTCTTTCTATTGCAGTAAAAGAGAGTCTCCACTCTAAGTTTCGTTCATGGCTGAGAGGATTTCCTACTGGGAAAAGGAATAATTCATTCTCAAGGAAATATTCAGACTCATTTTATGTGATCCAGGTATTTTGTCTGGGCCTCGATAACAATGAAATGTCATCTTGTGTCCGTGTTGAAACTCTAACAGCTATTCTATAATCTCGGGTTAAATATTCGTTTGATATTGTTGCAGTAGGGCCATGAATTTCAGTTGAGATATTAGGAATAAAAGATAAATTATTCAGCACAATGCGGTGGTGACGGTCTATAGCTGTATTTTGATATGGAACCGATTCAAAAGGTCTTGCATGCATAGCTTTCATAGAGAAAGGATTCACGCGTTGTAGCTTATAGTACCCTGGGTGGGTTTCCTCATCTGTTACCATTAGAACAGTATCTATTCCGAGCGCAGAATCTTGTATATTTCTAATCGCAAAGATGTCTGAGACCAGTACATGGTCAATGTCTGATCTGAGACCCGGTGTAGTAGAACCCTCAATTTGACTTCCGAAAACAAACTGTTCTACGGTTTCCGCTTTCATCTCTTTGTGTCAACGAAAACAGTGTCTCGTGTTGTGTCAAAACGTACCTCTTCCACTTTCTCGTCTTCTTATTGATTCCGATTTGATGTAATAGTTTCATGACTATCACTGATATCTTAGACATTGCCTCACTTGTCGCTCTGTCAGCCATTGCATCTAAGCAAAAAAAAAATCAAATATTCATATTAAGATATTGTACAATCTATCTCTGCCATTAAAAAAATGTAATCAAATTCCTTCCTATTAAAGACACTGTACAAAGTATCCAACTTGTGTAGCATAAAATAAAGATACTAATTAAAGTTCCGTCTGGTTTATTTTTCCACGCAAACACCAAACTGTTATTCGGTTGTTGACCACCAAATGCTACCGGTCTGATATTAGGCCAACTGTGATATACCCGTAGTTTTGCCAGCGCGATTTTCTTCTCTGGAATCGGAGTCGGGAAATTCACACTGAATTCGGGATTCGTTGATGTTATTGATATCATACTTGTCTTCACTGGGTTGGTATTTTCTACTATTTGTTGAAGTAGTTCCTGCGGGGTTGTCATTATTATTATTTTCCTGCTCTAATTTCGATAGTGTTGACTCATACAATTGAGCCATCGCTGAGAATTAACTATCTGATATTTTTTTATCATCGAGCGATAACGATATCATCGAGGATAATTGTGAGTACGCGGCGGATGCAATATGAAATTTAATTACATAATCGTGCAGTTTACTCTGGCTACACGATGATAATTTTTTTGTGATCCCGGTTAATATACCAGCGACTGTAGCCACCGCGGAGATAGCGATTGGAACTACGTCGGGCGCGACCATTACCATCGAAGATAGTATTATTCCAGCAGCAGTGATTACTCCGGACACCGAGTACACTGTAACGTCAATGACTGTAATTCTTCGTCGGTATTTTTTTTTATTTGATATTCCTCGGTGAGCGCGCTAAGTTTCATTGAAAGTTCTCTGACCTGATCATAGCGATATTGAGATACCGAAGGTATCATCGATGATGAAATCATTTATTTAAAACCCGCCAGTGTTTTTCAATTGCTGGCAATTGAGTTTAATTATTTAGTTAAATCCGCTACGAACTCTACGTACCACGTTACTGAAACCCTGACTAAATTCTATCTGTGGTCATTATCGTGAACTCATCAGATCTATCCTTGTCGATGAATATTGATATCACATTGTTAACTCCAGATGAACTACTCGATGATATATTGAATTGAGTCGGCGACGTTATTATTAATCGATGAATACCCTTGACGGCTGCAGTGATACTTAGAATATTGTCTGTAGGAGTCCACACAAATGATCCATGTTGGATCGTGTATACTACATTGATGGTTTTCTCATGAGGAATTGTTTTTTCAATGACGCTTATCATCCTCGTTGCATCAACTTTCATTGCTTCGATGAAGTTTTTCATCTCATCGATGGATTTCTTAATATCAGGTAGTTTTATGTCTATTTTATCGAATGTGGTTCCAAGAAATTTATCTATAATGTTTTTACGAAGAATTGAAAATCGTTTTATATGCTCTTCAAATCGGGATTGAAATGCTGCAAATTCCAACATAGAATTTTTTATCTCTGTGAGTTTTGTTGTGGTCACACGTGGAACGTCAAAGAAGTTACTTACAGGAATTTCGATGTTGTTAATGATATTTCGTTGAAGTTGATTAAATTTATCTTTGAATGTTTCTAATGAATTCGTAACAGATATGTTATTGTTATCGAGTGATAATATTTTATCTGTAATTGTTGAAATAATTACACCTGGTTTGAATTTACCCTGATCGGAAAATAACGCGATAGTATCCTCTGCTGTGTCTCGTCGTTTAACTAAAATATCATCAAGAGAAACATTACTAGTTTTCAATTTACCCTGACGATCCTGAAATACAACTGTTTCACCGGGATCAATACTTGCTAAGTTAAACGTTTCAGCTATTTCATCTTCGATGATTTTTTTTTTACATCCTTGATTTCAACTCCATCAGTATCGGTTTTCTTCAGCGCTGATAAGGATCGTCCCCAAATATCGATCATGTTTATTAAAAAATTCTTTCTCTGTCTAAAATCTAAAAGATTTCATCCAAAGGATTTCACCGAGGGGATTTCCAGCGACTGCTAGTATACTCATTCACAACTATATGAGGTGGTTTTGATTGACGAATCAAAGATTCCCGTGAAATGTCATCAAGGACATTTAATACTTCATTGCCGAATATTGGTGGGTCATTCATTGTTGGTGTTGATAACGTGGAATACCAACGAGGAAAACTCTTTGGATTTATCAATCGTAGATTTCCAATATAACGCATAAATTCCTTCGGCGGCGCTAATCCATATGAGTCAAAATAAATAATTCCACTTGGATCAATCGCGTATGCAGCCCAGTGAGTTCCAGGTTCGGTGCTGTTATCTAGATTAATAATACCGGTTTCAACATCATTGGGTTGTGCCGGTAACTGATCTTTCATAAAAACACCTCTGAAGTTTTTAATCGCGAGTTGTTTTTAGCGGCATCGAGTAAATCAAAATTTGACATTGGTGAAAAATTTGTAGTTGAAAATGCAAAGGATTTTCCATATTCAACAAGGAAACCGTTCTTGGTATTCTTAAGCCGCTCCCTTTTTTATACTTAGATCCGCGAACAGATCCTCCGGTTGCTTTCTTTAGTGCCATTCCTGCCGCGGTACCAACGGCTCCTAACGCTGCCGCTTTAGCTACCGCTGAGACGGCCGCAGCAATCAGCGCTGGAATCGCAGCCAACAGCGGGAATATACCACCGGTTTTTATCATATTTTTAATCGCAGCTGCAGAAAGAGTAACCTGGACACCTTTCTTTGCGACAAGTGCGTCATTGAAATGTTTCACTTGACGAGTTGTCAGGGATAATTTATTTGCACCGCTATTCATTTGATTAGGTTTCAGTGTTAATATGGTTCCACATTGCTTAGCTGATTTGGATTGTAATTTTTTTAACTGACCAGGTGTCAACGTGACATTGATATTACTATACGACATTATAAAAACGCACATTGATTAATTGCTATAGAGTTTTCACTCAAACATTTTCCACCGGCGCATCAATGATTCTCATTCATCCACCAACACCTTCGAGTAGCATTGATTTATCACTGAGAATGACAGCAACTGCTCTATAATTAGCAATACCACCAGGACGGGTTACACGAGGTCGAAAGTGTATATCAACGACGGATTGCCTTGTTAAATCAAGATGTTCCAGCGAAAAGTAATAAATCGGGTATAGATTTTTAAAATCCAATTGAGATATTTGTAGACCAGTATCATCATTTTTATCGCGTCCCATCTACAACAACCGATGATACGCGCGTGCAATATGATTGTTGTTATAATCAAGTTGTATATCCTCGGATGGTTCTTGCTGTCCGTTTACTCTCAGCGAGACTTCGTTAACACCTAATTGATCAAACATAATATTGGAACGTTCTTGATTACCAACTCGTGTAGTATTCTGTAGCGCAACAAAAATATGCCGTGGAGCTGAAATACCCTGTCGTGCTGCCAGGTGCCATGTAAACATACCATCAACATTAGATTCCATGGTATCCATGGACACTGACAACCAACTCAACAATGACTTTCCTCCTTGATCCATAAATGATGGCAATCGTTCTTCTGTTGACAACGACGGAGTCAACACTGGCATCCACAATGACAGTTTTGATAAAACGACTTTACCGGCAGGAACACCAGCGTCGCGCCAGATTGCATTATTGTCAGTACCCCCCTCGCACGAGTGATACCGTATGTTTCGCTCCATAAATAACTTTTCTGACGTTTCTACAAAATCCAAATATTTGATGCAACGGAATCGCGCAGGAAAACCGTCGACGTTGTCCTTGCAACGTTGCTACTCGTGTTGCAAATCCTAGGTTGTAACCGGGAATATTATTTATGACATCAAATGTACCAGCTGGTCTTACATACCTGGCTGGTGCTGGATCAACTGCAGTAGCTTGTACAGCTTTTACTCTAGAATACTGGACGTGTTCAGCGTTATCAGTAATATCCTTCGCGAACATCATAGACGGACCTGCCGATCTTGTATAGTCATCGGAATATCTTGCTAACCCGATTATTCCCGTAGCAATATCAACTTCACGCTCAATAGATTCGATCTCTCTTTCATCAAGGAGATATCTTGCACTTTCAAATAACGCCATAATCTTGTTGTTAATAAAAACCAACTCGGATAGTTGGGTTATCTGCGTATGGTGTATCATCTGCTTGTAGAAGTTCACCTTCGACTTTAATAAAGGCTTCACATGGCAAAAAGTATTTACTGGTATCATGAACTTGAAGATCAATTCGTGATTTAAGATCAGGTTGCACTGTGTGATAAGAATAAAATTGATTATCACGTACATAATCATCTTTAAGTACCGGGGCATCCATATCAAATGCACTATCAGGTACCCGTTTGAACATTTTTTATTATATATCTGCCGGTCTAAATTGTAGGCGAAAATTATTTAAAGATAGTAAGAACTTTAAAAAGTTATGTAAGAACTTTTTCTTATGGAAAATCCCATACAAAATCGACTACTTTACTAGTCAGAAATCAGTGAAAAAACATCAGAAATCAGTGAAAAATCATACAAAAAACACCCAAAAATCAACAAAAATCAGTGAAAAATCAGTGAAAAATGCAGAATAAAATTTATTATAATAATTATTTTTTTTTATAATAATTTATCAGTTCTGCTTGGAAAATCTTCGATTTTTAATTTCACCGACGTCGTTGACGTTTGTTTAAGCCACTTCCCGCTATCATATTTGCGGTTATGTTATCTTGGGCGTTAGTCGCCATCAATGATGCTAGTTTTTCATCTGCTGCGTTATTTATTATTTTACTAACACTTGCAGGCATCATTGCCGTAGATGGTAACGGCAATGACGAAGTCATCGGTTTCTTTCGCCGTCGAACTAACGCTGTTAATTTATCTTTCGCGGCTGAAAACGCCTTCCCGGCAACATCACCAATAGCGCTAATACCCTTATCTTTAATAACATCAACGGCTTTCATTGATAGTTGTTTTGCTATCGGAGCTAATTTTGGAGCCATTCTTGCAAATAATCTCATTATAGTATCACCGATCTCCATAATATGCTTTATAAACAGGCAATCGTGAGCTTACCACATACACGCTTGTTGGTTTATCATGGTTGTAGTGTATGATCATCTTGTTATAAAAACACTAGTATTTTCAATTGCTCTACAATTTCAATTCAATTAGTCACTATGATAACCACGGTGAAAATTCGTATGATTTTCTGCTAACTCGTCAATGAAATCTCGATATGTTGCAATATCCATGATACCACCCTGAAATAACCTTCTGCAGATATCAGCTGCTTCATTAATTACTTCCGGTGAGTTATTTCTAGCCCGTTTTCCTCCTACGAGTACTTCTAATCGTGATATATCACTAAGAACATTACCGGGACAACTACGAAATGTCAAGACGTTTTGACCACTACCTGATATCCCACTCCCAGAAAATTCCTCCTGTGTATCATCATCGTATGGGTCTTGTTTTTTTTTTTTGTCTTGCTGTTTGGCGTTTTCTTTCTTGTTGTATATAGTCATCAAATTTTATTTTGAAGGTTCTATATTCCCTCATCCTTTTATCTGAATTCCCGGTATTTATTTTATACCACATATAACCCCAGTTATCGGGTGACATTGTATAATCTTCATACTCGTCGGCGAAAAACTTCTCTTGTGAATTATAGCTGTTAGCAGCAAATTCACTTAAATTGTCCTCCTTCTCATTGAGAATTTGTTTTTTTTTAGCGCTGTCGGTAAATATATCCGTTATTATTTTTAATTTAGGTGGTTCACTATGATCAATACCACCTTGTCGTTGTATTTCCATCTCACCGTGAAGTTTTTGTACAGCTTGTTTTGTTTGTCCAGTTTCCATTGCTATTTTTTCAAGTTCACCAAGAAGAGGTCTCTCTACTCGTTTTCCCTCCTCAGGAATATCTCCGTATATAGCTCGTTCAATTGCTGATTTTACATTCTTGGTAGCACTCGTTATTGGGGTGAATAGATATTCACTTCCAATAGAAAAGTCAGTTTGCATTTCCTGTCTACGTTGAAATTTATTACGTACCCTATCTCGGACCGGTATAAACCTTTTAATGGCTGAAGTCTCTCTCGTGCTAATTTAGTCGTTAATGCTTATTCGATCATTATTGTAAAACCCCACTGAATTTTCAAATATGAAAATCGTTTAAGATTTCCAATCGAAGATTTCCAATCGTGAAAATCCTTGTTGTATTGCATGACTTTACAGGGAAAAAAAGGGAATCTTTAATAGGCACGCCCCCCCCCCCAACCTATAAGAATTTCATTCATGTATATGCCCCTTGAAGGTATGATCAGTAATTGCGGTCGCGTTGGGGGTTATGTGATTCTTCATTTATCAATTTTTTAATGTTACGAACTTTAGAAGCTATCTCAGATCTAATATGGTACTGTTGCCCTAATTTCTGTCTAATTGATTCAACGATACTGAATAACTGTATGAATACATTAACGTCGTTATTTTATAACAAGGCATTAATTGATTTTTGTATTCTTTTTATCAGCGAATACATCTTAGGTAAAACGTAACGACCTCGTTTTGATTGATCATCGATATGCTCATATACTGATATAATGCGTTCACAGTCTAGATTTTCAGATAATACTATTCCGCGATTTTTCAAATTTGAAATTTCAACAATTATATAATTTACATCTTGGATATCCATTATTATTATAATTTATTTTATCTGTAATTTAAAAAAAAATGAAACCCTGTTTGGAAACCCTTTTCGCGTCAAATAACGTGAAAGAGACCCAGAGGTTACTTAATTAGGTTACATGAAAGTAATTAAGATACATGAAAGTAATTAAAGTACATTACAATGGCAATCTCGCTGGCGTCCTATGACGTCAGAGAGACCCAGAGGTTACTTAATTAAGTACAGCACATACATGAAAATCCCATTTGGAAACCCCTTTTGCGTCAAATAACGTGAAAGAGACCCAGAGGTTACATATACGACAACACATCTTTGGAACTCCTTCGTTGCCTTCGCATCCAAGCAAGCCCAAAGGGGCCCGAAACATAAATCTCCGGCGGGAGGTCAAACGTGACAAACGTCATATTAGACCTCCCAGAAGATATGCATGGGGATATCACTACTAGCCGGTAATCTCCATCGAGTGTTTGGCAGAATGTAGGCATATATATACTTAATTAACTTAATTAAAGATGAATGATACTTCATTAAAGATGAATGCTACTTAATTAAGGATGAATTACAGCACTAGACGATACAAACATGAAACGACGGGGCGGATTTTCTACGGCAATCCGACCAATCTAAAGCAACCCACGAAATCAACCCGGTTGCATGATTGATAAAAGACAACCAATGGCGTTGGTTAGTTTTGATCGGTCGGTCGGATTGGCTTTTGAAAGTCCCAAGCTTAATACCTTTCATTCGGTATATAAGGTGACTAATACAGCAGCGTCAATCCACACGGTGTGTTATTTTATTTCCTAGAATACTTGTCATTGGTGTTTAACAGTATTTAAATGAGACCTAATATTTGAATAAAACTCTAAAAAATATAATACAGCTGTTAGCTAACAGTTTTCATCGTAACGGATAATTAATTAATCGTAATTGACAGTAATTGGACTACATTTCAATCACGCGACATAACTCTGTCATGCGACTTTGTCATATGGACTTATCCATAAAGGATTTATCTCCCTTGATATATGAAAATTGTATCTTATATCCATTTCGCTTGGAGACGGCTGTTTGATAAATTCCTTCTGCTACCTTTCGTACTGAAGGTATACAAATATCAAAATGTTTTCCAGCCGCATACATTTATTGAAATACCTTTATTTCGTTATTTTCTAAATCAAATGATTTAACGCGTTTGAGGTGTTTTACATACATACCTGTGATACCCAAACGAGTGTTTTCGCTCTGTGTAACAAGTCTTAAATTACTCAATTCGTTATTTTGAGGAAATCCATCAACGCGATCAATCACAAAGCCATCTTTGATTAATCCGTTATGACATTTAAAAATAATTCTATGATTATAATATCGTTTCTTCTCGACTGTAAATCGCAAATATCCGCTATTGACAACACCAACCGGTTTCTTCAGTCTGCGATTTCTAATAACATCGTCACTGGATGCTTCGTAATTAACAAGAACAGGGTGAGGTCTTAAGTCTTGGCTCATTTGTATAATAATACTATTTTTCTAATTTATTATTTGCTTTAATTATAAGTCTTTGAATGTAATTTTGGGGGGTCTTTATGATGTTGTTGTTGACGTATTTTTTATTCGTTTGTCATAATAGCGTTTTAGTTCTCTGTATCGTTTGCGGCCACAATTGAGACATAATTGTGATTTTACCCTAACGCCCACCCCACATCGGACGCATGGGAGAGGGCCTTTCGAACCGATTCTAACGCTTTGTAAATGGTGCCTACATAATTGGCTTCTGCATGATTTGTTACACGGGGTTGTTGATCCAATCATAAGCCATTTGCAGTGATTCATTATATATAAATTTCTTATTTAAATACTTGTTTTAATTATATGAATGATGAATTCAAGAGATTATCATCAATTAAGCCTTACAAAAATATTAAATTTAATCTCAATAAAACCCTCAAAGATGTACTGGAACGGGCAGTAAAGGATAACAGCCTGATGATGAATAAAATACGCGACTGTGCTAATGAGTTCAAGCGTGATACAGCATCTCATAGCTGGTCAACATTTCGAATTGATGGCGTTGTTGATGCCACCATGAACGACAAAAACTCAGCTATGATAATATCACAACTTGACAGTAAAAAGTATTTTTTTAGAGTGAAATTAATTGTCAATTTAGAATCAGGTGATTGGATTATACGAGACAAATTTGAAAGAATTCTCAAAGACAAGAAAACAGTCGTTGTTAGCCGTGATTCTAAGCCGGGTCTGTTAAGTAGAATTGACAAACCATACTATAAACGAGCATATCCTGAAACAGCAGTTGTTTATGGGATATATCCGTTAAATGAAAAACCTGATATAGGAAAACTAGCGCCGATGAAATACTCATCGCCGGCGACCTCGTCGCTGAATTGTGTAGCAGAACGAATAACAGAGCATTTTACAAATGCATCCCGAGGGAACAAACCAACTGATTTACGGCGTAGCAAAATAGCTCAATGGGGTTTAACAGTCAAAGAGCGCGGAGCAACTATTAGCGATATAGCGAAATTAGAAACATCACTGAGATTTCCAATAACCGTTATGACGATAACCGGAAAAGTATTATATGAATCGAAATATAACAAAAATGGAGCCCCAATTAAAATTATTGATCATAACGAACACGCATGGACATCCGCGGTCAGAAAATTTCCACGGAACAGAACAGTAGACTATATACCCGACGAATTCTTGGGAGAAGATGATTTTCTCGAAGAAGAAAAACTATTCGATGTTATTGCGCATTTGAGTAAAAACGACCCCGTGTCAGTGTGGTTGCTTCGCAGCACTGATACTTTTGATCAGTTTGTAAGACCAAATAGTGAATTATACCGCACTGAAACGTTGCACAACAAAATGAAAAAAACTGATAATGGTTTTTTAACGATGGGCGACGAAGCAGCCAATGACAATGATGAACAATTACTGACAAACTGCTTTATGATTCCATTGGTTGCAGCTCATTTTGCGAGAAAGAAAAACGCATGGAAACCAAAACGAACTGAATTCTTGCCAGATATTAAGTCTAGTTGTCTCGAATTTAATCATGGCGGTTTATGGAACCAAAAATACGACCCTGGACCCACAGGTTTCTCAAGTATCATTTCAGTTGATATGGTTGCTTGTTATTTAGCTAGTTTTCCTGGTTATGGATCCGCCGCAGAGTAATTTAAACGATCTGGACACCCCGTACATGAAATGACTCGTGTTGCAATTAATGGACCATTACCCGACTTTGATTTAACCGATTTTGCTTGTGTAGTATCATTTGAATTCGCTGCAGGACTTCATCGCTGTTGTTATATTTGGATTGGTAGACACATGTCTGAAAAGACGTGGCTGCCAATAGCGTTATTACGGTTAATGATTGATACAACAATGTTAATTTCGTTGACAGTCAGTGAAGCAATTATATCTTATCGGAAACAAACTAATGTCTGGTTACCAGAACCGGAACGTCTTGATAGTATAATTGACGATTCCAGAAAACATATTGATGCCGACGAAAAATATATCATTGAGTGGTCCAAAAGGATATTTAATCAACGAAACAGTGAAGCAAAAGATCTCGGCAGAAGAATAATTGGAAAATTCACTCAGGGAGGGAAAAATGTGACTATAAAAGATATTCTTCACGGTTGATTATAGATAACACCGAATATGACTTTGTAATCGCGGATGCAGTTTCTAAAAACATATATGTGGATCGCAAGGACGCTTTCTTGTCCGATGGAACAAAGTTGGGTAAAGTTGTTACTTACAGTGACGTTATCAGTTCTCCGTATACACATTTGAGGTCGTCTATGCTGGGTTATGCTTGTATCAATTTATTTTCAATGATAAATAGATTTCCTGACACTGCGGTTAGATTTGCAATTGATTCATTTTACATTGACAAAAAGTACATCAACGAGGTGGCTAAATTCACTAGCAGTAGCGACGTTATTGGCGAAAAGCGCTGGGGTACATGGAGAATTAAAAAGGAAACACTGCGTGACTATTCTGAATCAGCAGACGTTGAGATTAAAAACAGTTACTTACAAGGAGATAATTTATCAGAACGTTCTAATGCACCACCGATATTTGATACAATTTGTAGATATAAAACAGTTTATTTAAACGGCTGTGGCGGGTCAGGAAAGACGACTCGGGCAATTGAATTATATCATGGGCGAGCAAATATGATTGTGCTGACACCAACCCAGCTTGTACTTTATCACAGCTTTTTTCGATACAAGGGCGATGAATGGACCCCTGAAAGAATGGGTGAGAAATTCATTCCCGAGATTATTATTTGGGATGAGATATGTACTGTTTCGGTGGATGTATTAAAAATGTGTCTTGATTGGTTGCTGCGCACGAATACAGCAGTGATAATATATGGTGATTATGGTCAACCACCACCATTTGTCGATGGGAGTCCACATGATTGGTTGAAAGGTTTATTCACTATTATGAAGAAATCGATACAGACTATAGAGCACTTGATGAAAAATTACGTGAAGAAATTAATTAGATTACAACCGGATAAAATCCAGTGTGAAATAATCAGAGAAATAATTCCTGAAACTCCCATGGAGGAATTTTGGGAAGCATGGAGACCATATGATTTTGTAATGGCAAGTAGAAAGATAGTCAGAGACAAACTTCAGAGAAATTTGTTTGAATTACACAAAGAAAAATTTCCAACACTTCCAACACCGCTGTGTTATAGACCCTCGGATACACGGCGGCAGAATATTGAAGTTGAAATTCCAGGCCGGTTGATAGAGTCAGGACCAGAAAAACAAATTCTAGTGTTAAATGATATTGTGCTGGTTGATATCAGTGTTGTCGAAGATGCATTGCGTGCTGATAAATCGCCATGGACGCTGGGTTATGTAACAACAATTCATTCCTCGCAGGGATTAACCATCACGGATACAATTGTTTGGATAGTTGATAATCGCATCGAGTGGTCGAATTTAGTCTATCTTGCAGTATCCAGAGTACGGCGAAAAAATCAGCTTCGAAGAATTGTTTTCGACGACGACACAACAATGGATGATATTGATGTTAAAATTATTAATAAAAAACTCTCCGGATATAAACAAGAGAAAAAAAAAACAACGAGAATTTGATATTGATGCCGAATTAATAATTGCACTGAAACAACAACAGAATAATCACTGCGCGAGTTGCAATTGTATAATGCGTTGGCAGTATTCGGATAAAGATCCTCGACAATTTTCCGTAGACAGAAAAAATTACAGTCTCGGTCATGTCAGAAACAATGTGATGTTGACTTGTCTTGAGTGCAACAGACGCAACGGCGCTAGTTAAGACCATTCGGTGGCAATTGAGTATCATCAGGAATCACTTGTAGTTGTTCGCGTGTAAACCCCCACTGAGGGGCGGTTGAATCCAATCTAAAGATTGACGATCTACCAGTTGATCGTGTTATAGTAGATATTTTATGCGTAGTGACACTCCAAATAGGATCAGAAGCCCTTCTTTTACCCCCTTCAAGCTCTCCTGGTTCATATAAATATCTCACGGTGACATTGCCGAGAATTGGCTGAGAAACGCTAGCGTTTCGTGGTTGTAATATATACTTCCTTTTTATTGCGTTGTTAGGTTTTATATTGATTGCTCTGGTAATCTCGTTATTTAGCGCTGCAACTACTCCTGGTAACCTTTTGACCCATTCACGAGATCTTTTTTCTTGGATGAATTCTTTCGCGTATTGATATCCAAATAACCGCTCAGCAAGAGTCCGATTAAATCGTTCAACAATTGCCTGATCGCGATGTAGCGCAGTATGCTCTCGTCTGATGGTGACATTGTGATGCTTCATTGTGGATGCAACCACACCTTGAAATTCCTTGCCAGGATCAACTTGTAATAGATTTGGCCAGCGTAGTGGGCCTCGTCCATAAATCCTTTGAAATGCAGAAGTTACTTCAGTGGCCGACTATGTTTTTAGCGGTTCTGCTTGTTTCTATCGACTCGCAACATCAACTACGGTTAGCGCGTATTTATAACCGTCGTCATGTGGTAAAAATAATAAATCAGCTTGATGAACTTCATTGAGTACGATAACATCAAAATATGAGAAGTTCATTTGTTTAGGACGCGGTAAATAGATTTGCCATAGTGCCTGTTTGGATAACCAATTAGCCGCAGTGGCCCTTTTCACTTTTGCAGCGTTGGCGAGTTTACTGATTGCAGCGCTGCCCCTCCAGTATCCTCTTGGAGAATAATAAATAGATTCCATATTATTAATTACCAGCGCCCATCATCAATTTGCCTTTCATAGCTGATTTTACCAACCATGAAGCCAATTTTTCTATGAAAGATATATCCTTGACGGAGTCAAGAATAGCATTTAACGCATGAATTAATTTCACATCTGCTAGATGTCTATGCTGCAAATTGCTGCTTTTATATGCAACATCATGAGCATGACACGCCTTATCAATAGCGTTTATTGGTTCTTCACCACGCTGAGGCTGATTTTGATCATCGAGTCTGATATCTAATCATGTTCCGGGGCCACAGTAGCTATATCCTGGAAGGTGCTTTTCTCCTGGATACTTTGCCTATGGGGTTCCAGGGAGTTTTGCTAACTTGGCTGCAATATCATCTCCTCGTTTTTTTTTTAAAACATCTCCGGATTTCATAGAAACAAATCTAAAGTTTTTTATACCACATGTTACACACCTACCAGTAAGTTCTGATTTGTTATTTTTAGTTGTAATCGTCGTCACATCATTTGTGCTAGTACGCCTTTTACACTTCACACAATATAGTTCCATAATTTATTTATAATAATATGAATGTAATTGATTTTTCAGCGACTAAAACAAGAGAACCAGTTAAGCATCATACAGCGCTACCAAAGTTTATCCGCGCAATTATAATTGGGCCATCTGGATCCGGCAAGACGCAATTATTACTCAATTTAATAATGATATGCATGAAGTGGGATAAGTTGTATTTAGTTGCTCCTAGTGTAGATGATCAGCGATGCTACGAAGTATTAAAAGACTTTAACGAAAACGCTTCAGAAATTAAAGGTGAGAACGTCATTGAGTTTATAACCGATATCAATGATGCACCAGTCGTGGATGACCTTGATTGGAGCATTAACAATTTAGTTGTATACGATGATGTAATGTTAGACATTCAAAAAAACCAACTAGGATATTTTCCCGCGGGCGTCACAAAAACACTGACTTGATATATGTCACTCTACACTACACTCAGATTCCAAAAGTGATCACAGATAACTGTAATATTTTGCTGTATTCAACGGCGTTGATACACATACGCTACGAAATATTTGGCAGACATGGTGCTCCGATATGGACTTCAATCAATTTCGAAATTTCTTTAGTCACGCTCAGTCGGTCCCACACGGATTTATAACAATAAATCTGCATGACCCTCGAACACGAGATCGTATCGGACTCGATCATATATTCGGTTGAAATAATTTATTAACCCGACGCGACAATATCAATGGTGTCGATTTTTTTAAATTTTATTTTGCTGAATAACTCATAACTTATCGTTAACTGCATAAATTGTTAAAACCATAGCAGCAGGGGGGTGGGTGAAATTACAACAACGTTGGCGTCGTTTTTTATACCCTAATGGAGGCTTCTATTAATCGTTAACTACATAAATTTTTAAATCCATAGCAGCAGAGGGGGTGGATGGCGTCGATTTTTTAAAATTTTATTTTGCTGTATGGGCGCAACTATAAAGCATTTTCGAGGAAGCCTCAGATTAACTCGTCGACGCTTCTAAAAAAGTTGTAGGATTTATCCCCCCCCCCCCTGCTGCTCATGAAGATGCTAGTTGAGAGCCAAAGTGACTACAGAGAAGAGCAGTAAGTACGCGCAAGGAATCTTACTGAACTGTGTTACACGTCTGATATTCCTGTATTAGTGAATGAAGCGCATCCCTTTTACCAAAGCGTAGTAACATTGTGTAGAAAAAACTCATTCCACGTACAAAAATTCCCTTTAAATTGGATTGTAAATCTTGGACATTCCTTCTTTGAAACGCTTCTAAGACGGGAGGTACTGCATCGGGTTGGGTGTGATGCTTGCTACAGGATTCTGATAATGTTTGTCCAAGTCCATCATATCCAATTTTAGTAAGGTTCTTAAAGCCCTGGTCTATTAGATGAACCAAAACGCTGTGTAGTCGCCTTCTTAGTTTTCCATTTAATTTCTCTAGAAACATATTTTCATTAGTTATGAAATAGTTCGGGCAAAATCCAGATTCCACCCATGAAGAAAGTGTTTTAGCATTATATTCAAACAAGTCGAAAGATTATTTGGCTTCAAAAACCCCACGTTTGTATTGTCTATCAAATGGAACAATAAAGTCTTACAATGATAACTTGAAACACATTTACCAACTGCTGGTGTAATGAAACATTTATTGATCATTTTCATCAGAACAAAACAAGCAATTTGTGTATTGTTTAGTCTCCACATCAGCTCTCTTTCTATTGCAGTAAAAGAGTGTCTCCACTTTAAATGTCGTTCACGGCTGAGAGGGTTTCCTACTGGGACAAGGAATAGTTCTTTCTCAAGAAAATATTCAGACTCATTTCGTGTGATCCAGGTGTTTTGTCTGGGCCTCGATAACCATGAAATGTCATCTTGTGTCCATGTTGCAACTCTAACAGCCATTATATAATCGTGGGTGGAATTTCCGTTTGATAATGTTGCAGCAGGACCAGGATATTCAAATGCTTGATTATAAAAAAATATTGATTATTCAGCACAATGCAGTGGTGACGGTCTATAGCTATATATTGATGTGGAAACGATTCAAAAGGTTTTGCATGCATAGCTTCCATAGAGAAAGGATCCACGCGTTGTAGCTTGTAGTATCCTGGATGGGTTTCCTCATCTGTTACCAATAGAACAGTATCTATTCCGAGCGCAGAATATTTGTATATTTCTAATCGCAAAGATGTGATGGAAAAGGTCAATGTCAGTGTCTGGTCTGAGACCCGGTGTAGTAGAACCCTCAATTTGACTTCCGAAAACAAACAATGGCGTATGGATTTCCTTTGCATGTGGGTATATCAACGAAACCAGTGTCTCGTGTTGTGTCCAAAAGTACCGCCTCCACTTTCTCGTCTTCTTATTGATCCCGATTTGATGCAATAGTTTCATGACGATCACTGATATCTTAGACATTGCCTCGCTTGTCGCTCTGTCAGCCATTCCATCTAAACAAAAATAAATTCAAATATTCATATTAAGATATTGTACAATCTATCTCTGCCATGAAAAAAAAATATCATCAAATTCCTTCCTATTAAAGACACTGTAAAAAGTATCCAACTTGTGTAACATAAAATAAAGATAATAATTAAAGAAGGATTATGACTGGTAGCATATAGTTACTTACATAAATAGCTTAGCGCGCACGTGCGTGTGTGTGTGCGTGTGTTTTTCCTCTCGGTAAATGTGACAAATTACACATATGGCACACTTTGTATGCACTTTAAATAAAAGAGATTCAATCTTTAGAATCAATGCTAGGGGTGTAGTAAAAAGATTACTACACAGTTATCCTACATAATTAAGTTGATTGCATTCGTTATCCTACATAATTTATTTGGTTGCATTCGTTATCCTACATAATTAATTTGATTGCATTCGTTATCCTACATAATTAATTTGATTGCATTCGTTAATGCTGTACTCGAAAATATGGTTTTAAAGTAAAAAAGCTCCTATAAGAAACATCGATAAAGTTCAGATCATTATAAAAAATAAGCGCGTTAGATCTGGTAGTGTTCCTCTTTCTTCAAAATATCCGCACGTAATCATTTTCTTTCTGGTTTTATGCCATTATTTATTTATTCTTATTCCTTTCTTATGTAATTATTACTATTATTATTATTTTTATTATTATTATTATTATCATTATTATTATTATTATTATTATTATCACTTTCTTACGAAATTATTTTCTTCTTTTTCTTCTTCTTCTTCTTCTTCTTCTCATTATTATTATTATTATTATTATTATTATTATTATTATTATTATTATTTTCTTATGAAATTATTTTCTTCTTCTTCTTCTTCTTCTCATTATTATTATTATTATTATTATTATTATTATTATTATTATTATTATTATTATTCACGTCATCTTACTTTACTGGACACTGCTTTATAACAGTGAAGATACTGTTAAATTAGAAATAATCGTAAAAGAATCGATTGCGCTCTTCTTGAATAGGAATATCATTTTTTAAAAATTCTGACCGAGTCTTACAAGACAGGAAGGTTTTGGTTCACACAAAACCAAGAACAACAGGAAAACACAACGAGATGGAGAGTTGATCCTATAATAATAATAATAATAATAATAATAATAATAATAATAATGGACCTCTTCAACATTTTCACGTATTCTAAACTTCTATTATACGTGCACTTTCTCTCTTTCTTCTTAAGTCCGTTGATCTTATATATTCCGTTGTTCTGTATTTTTTTTTCTATTTTGTGTGCTAAAAATTTTGTTCAGAATTCTAAGTTGCAAACAATTTTTAAGTTGTCCCTGTAAAAAAACTGTTTACATAGCATTTTAACTCAATGCCAGTCTATTTCACAGATAGACTGGAATTAAACGTGAGATTCCTTCGCATTTCATTACAACAAAGGTCAAGTAAAAATGTAGATGTATCAATAGGGATTTGATAAAATAAAATATTCATTCCGTCCTAGTATTGATCAGTTTGTGGGAATCGCTCTGTGATCAGAATTTACAGTCGTGTCTACATCTAATTCGAGAGTAGTTATGTATTTAATTTATTCATTAGAACTAATTTAGGATCATTTTTTTGGATACACACTACTTTAAAAATTTTGTGAAATCATTAAAAGACATTGTGTATTGCATCATTGTGGTACATCGGGAAATTCAAGATTTTTGGAATTCATTCTGAAGATTTTATATTTGTATTGTAGAGAAATAAATAACTCCTTTATTTTAGTTAAATTCTTAGTTTCGCTCTTTCTGTTATATTTTGAGGCCTAGGGTTAACACCGCTCGTATTTGTTTGGTTTTGGAAAATAAACGCTTCATCAGGACAACCTGAGGTCCACGCTTTGCTACAGGATTACGACTTTATTGAAATATGTGACAAAAGGCGGAAGAAAGAAACAATGACGATAATGTTTCCATCATGGAACAATGGATAGTGTACCCAGCAATATTTCCCGAAGGAAGTATGGATAGTATTTCCCGATGTACCACAATGATGCAATACACAATGTCTTTTAATGATTTCACAAAATTTTTAAAGTAGTGTGTATCCAAAAAAATGATCCTAAATTAGTTCTAATGAATAAATTAAATACATAACTACTCTCGAATTAGATGTAGACACGACTGTAAATTCTGATCACAGAGCGATTCCCACAAACTGATCAATACTAGGACGGAATGAATATTTTATTTTATCAAATCCCTATTGATACATCACTATCCATCTTCCTCTTCATCATCATCAGCAGCATCATCATCATCACACGAGACCTTTTCTAAATGACACCAACTGATTTCAGGGACAATTAGAGCCTATGCTATTGATAATTTTGCAATCGTTGTATCTACAGCTGTCTGATTATCTATGCCTCTGTTTTCTAACATGTCCAGTTAATATCCAAGCCTCGCAGATAGCTATGACAATATAACAAAACGTCTATTTTTGAAAGACGTTTTATGGTTTGAGAGACTTGAACAAATTATATTAATGTTTATGGTTTTTTTTATATATAAATGTCTCTATAATTCTCACCTACATCTATATGTGATCCCTATCCTGTCCGTCTGTTGTCGGGTAAACATGAAATGAATTCAAAATAATGGTGATTTTACTGATTCCGCCATGTTGTATTGATACGAAACAGCATACAATGGAAATACCAGGCGATTGAAGTGTGCTATTTATAAACACCTGGGATTTTTGCCAGGTAATGTCAAGGTAGATACTTCCTTCGGGAAATATTGCTGGGTACACTATCCATTTCAAATTATCTGGTTAGTGATTTAGTTTTATAATAGTCATATATGCATATTTCATGCCCATTCATTTTGGTTTGTTTCAACATTTTGCCCAGTTGTTCGTTCTTTTTCTTTAGCTGTTTGAAGAGAAAAACTTTAACTCCGATTTTAATTAAGCGCTACGTTTCATAATATCGTTCATGTTCCGTCATCATGACAGGGAGGATCTTCGTGATCACAATAACCTCTGATTTATTATCCAATTTTGCTTTACATAGACCTTAGTCATTCATTTTATTTCGGAGTTGAAATCTTTCCTGATTTCTGACTTGACTGCTTTTCAAACAAGGTCGAGCCTTTCGCAATGACCTCGCTGAAGCTCCATTCCTACAAAACATGTTTCCTGATAGCGTTAGCAGAATCAGTAAATTGCATGCCATCTAAGCTGATCTCGTCTGCCCTTAGCTTCGTTGAGATGACTCGACGATCCTAAGGACGCAATCTGGTTTTGTCGCAAAGAATAGGTTGCCGTCCGTGGGAATCAAAATGTAATAAAACGTCTTCTCTCCTGTATTGACATATCCCAAGAGGCTTGGAAACATGATATGGTACCTACGCTTAGACTTCATCGGAAGTGTACTAAGAAAAATCGTGGTACCCGAAAGCAAATCTTTCTTGCAGTTAAACCTGGGAAAAGGGACATAATCTTTAAGCGCTATCATTATTGCTGAAGTGGGTAATGCATACTCACGATATAAGAAGAATATCAACAATCCGCGCCTTTCATTGTAATGTTTTTATACAATGATTTCCTAAAGGCATTCCGTTGGCATGCCTTTTCGAGTTTGTATCTTCGTTATTTGGCTCCACCATAACACACTCTGGATCTGTTAGGCCAATTTTCAACCGAACAAGCAGCCACCAGACCTATTTGACATGGGCACAACCGCTCGATTCTCGTAAAATTATTCTGTGCTATGAAAATCTCATTATTTCTTCTTTCCCTACGTAATCCAAATTGTCTCCACTTTTGCTGATTGGATTTGATAGAGTAGGTTAACCTTATTATGGGAATCCAATATTCTACTCTCAGAGGTTACCTGGAGTATAGGTTGGATGCCCAACATTCCCTACACATATTATCTTTTCTCCTAACGTTAATGTAATCTGGGAATGTATTTGAAGGATAAAGCAGATTTTTTAAAGTAAATTATATTTCTCCTTGAATCACATTACTTTGATACCCTCTCAATGTCTACGCAGTACGATCATTATTTTACATGATGTTCTGCTAATATTGAAACTAGCGTGACATATAGGTGTGAAAGGGAGGTAAGGGGGGAAAAGGTATTGTTTGTTTGTTTGTTTTTATGGTTTAACGCCATTTTTCAGCACAATATATAGGCTATACATGGCGGCCAGTATTAGTGGTGGAGGAAGAAACCGGAAAAACCCCGGAAAGAACCACCGACCCACGATAAGCTACTGGCAAGCTTTCTCACTTAACTACATTAGCTGAATCTTAGACTCGAACCCACGCAGACAGAGGTGAGATGGCAGTGGTCCGTAACGGACAGCGCTTTAGACCACTCGGCCACTCGGGGCCCCGAAAAGGTATTGCTCTTTGTCGCTATTTTATATACTCCAAGAAGAACTTTCATGTTTGGGAAGGCTGGATTTGGGAGGTGGTAGGGTTTATATTCTTAACTTTAATGTGATCGATTAAGTAATTCTAGGTTAAATAAAATTTTCTTTTAAAAAAAACCTTCTTATGATATTTTACATGAGACGGAGGCTGATTTGATTTCTCATATGGCAACCACAGCAACCATCTTCCTGTTATTGCTAGTTCCAGAAAGTCATATTGACATGGCATTTTCACCAAAAGGCTTTGTTGTTGCATTGTATTATATTTATATAGATGAAGAATTTCCACGGTTTTCTTCCATTTCCCCTATTTTATTTAAAGAAGACCTTGTATATCTTGAATATTGTTTTAAAAAAACTTTAAATATTTTTATGCTGGTGTATTAGTGATGGGTGTACTATGGACTATAGAGTATGCAGCTTGGCCTTACTTTAAATATGCACCTGCGCAAGACACTTCTAGTTCCTCTTTGTCATTTTCACGTCTTGGATTCAGAGGTAAATTGTAAGATAGAAGAACCGATAACTTGTTTTACGTTTTATTTATTTGGTAAATCGTTCATTGCACTTTCAAACGTTGGTATGGTTTAATCTGTAAACTTCATTTTCCTTATTTTAATAACTGGTAAAGAAGGTGTAGATTAGATTTATTCAATCTGATCTTTCGAGCTGATGTGATCAGTTATTTTGGTTAGCTGTCTGCTTAGGTCGTGTAGTTTCCACAAGTACAACATCCAAAGACATATTATCCACAGTATTTATAAGTAGCATAGAGGAATACCAACATTCTCTCCATTGTGCTTGTTGAAATGCAAATAACTTTACATTACACATGAAACTCCCTCACAAGTTCATACTATATGAAGAGCGCCCACTAAATTAAAATAGTGTCAATCTGATATTCAATTTTGCCACCAAAGCAGCCATCCTGAAAATCTTGTTGTACCCTATCACATTACTATAATACCCTCCCATCTTCTCTGCAATAGGAGAATTACGTTACACGATGTTACTTTCAATGCTCGTGTATGGTAGGGCTAGATTCGTGAGGTACTGGGACTTATATTCCCAACATTCGTGTGATCGGGTACTTAGTCTTGGAGAAACAGCGATGTTTAACAAACATATTTGCTTTTTATCGTCTGTCTCAAAATATTGGATGTACGAGAATTTCAAATCTTCAATAGGTATATCCATTAAAATGTTCCATACCAATTTCAAAGAAAAGTTTAAATTATATACCTTTATATAATGACTTATTTAATGTAGATTGAAATGAATGGGACGTTAACATGCACATTTACCTCAGAACAAAAATCTTCTGTCTTCTATTGTTATTGATGTCACCAACATTCCTGAATCCCATTAACTAAACTATTCATCCTCATGGGCCCTCTATTATAGTTAATTTCTGTCATTAGTCTAGATATGTTGAAATTCGAAAATATTTGTCAATATGTATGCAGCTATTGAATTAGAGTGTTACAACATCACGTAACAATGCTGATGTCATTAACAACGCTAGCATTCGATGACCATTTTATTACTGCTCTTCAAGATCAACATGCCACAGATTTCGATATTGCCGTAGACTGTTCTGGTTTGATTGGCCATTTTGTGTTCCGGTTTGATTGGCCAGTTTGTGTTCTGGTTTGATTGGCCGATTTGTGTTCTGGTTTGATTGGCCATTTTGTGTTCTGTTTTGATTGGCCACTTTGTGTTCTTGTTTCATTGGCCGTTTTGTGTTCTGTAGTTAGAAGATTGTTTGATTGTTGCGTATCTGGGTCAACATGTCAAGTATTTGCCATACTGCCGCGTTGTGTTCGGGCATCACTTGTAGCGATAACAAAAGGTATTCCAGAGCCAGATTCACCAGACCCTCCTGTCTCAAGCAATAAGCCAGCAAATTTAGACACGTCTCCACATGTCTTATCCTTACTTGTTTTATTGACCAAGCCAGGTTCTGGAGTGCCACTATTCTTTGTGTTTCCTTCCCAAGGGCAGAGTATGTCTGGTGCTGCAAGAAGTACATATAGGGTCTAGCGTCTATCACTGCCCAGTCATACCAGTAGTCTTTCTCCGGATCTGTGAGGTCAGGGTCAGCACACATAGACCGGAACATCTCCAAACAAAGGGGAGGTAAAGTGCAGTGGATCTCTGATGGTAAATATATCACAGACAGAGCTACGCAACTCTTAAAGGCTTGATCCGTTGTCATTTCATCTGACAGTATCATGTGAATAGTCTCATTTTTGCAACGCATGGGTTTCACGAGCGAAACATCCGAAACAATATGCCCGAAATGCTGCTCAACCTCAATCAGTACCTCTTCAGCCAGAGAAACATATCCTAATTTGAGATAGAATCCAGCTAGTTTGAGGCTACCGGCAGTGACGTCAGAATTTGTGCCAATCCAAAGGAACATGTGTGCCATCTCCATGTTTCTACAATACATACTGTTTGTTGCAATACATGAAGATGCTAGTTGAGAGCCAAAGTGACTACAGAGAAGAGCAGTAAGTACGCGCAAGGAATCTTGCACAACTGTGTTACATGTCTGATACACCTGTATTAGTGAATGAAGCGCATCCCTTTCACCAAATCGTAGTAAATTTTTGTAGGAAATACCAATTCCAACTAAAAACATTTTCGTTAAATGGGATTTTAAATCTCGGTCATTTCTTCTCTGAAACGCTTCTAAGACGAGAGGTACTGCATTGGGTTGGGTGTGATGCTTGCTACAGGCTTCTGATAATGCTTGTCCAAGTCCATCACATCCAATTTGAGTAAGGTACTTGAAGTCCTGGTCTATTAGATGAACCAAAACACTGTGTAGTCGCGTTCTTAGCCGTCCATCTAATTTCCCTAGAAACATATTTTCATTAGGTATGAAATAGTTCGGGCAAAATCCAGATTCCACCCATGAAGAAAGTTTTTTTATCATTAGATTCAAACAAGTCAAAAGATTATTTGGCTTCCAAAACCTCACGTTTGTATTGTCTATCAAATGGAACAGTAATGTCTTACAATGATAACTTGAAACACATTTACCAACTGCTGGTGTAATGATGCATTTATTGATCATTTTCATCAGAACACAACAAGCAATTTGTGTATTGTTTAGTCTCCACATCAGCTCTCTTTCTATTGCAGTAAAAGAGAGTCTCCACTCTAAATGTTTTTCATCACTGAGAGGGTTTCCTACTGGGACAAGGAATAGTTCTTTCTCAAGGAAATATTCAGACTCATTTGGTGCGATCCAAGTGTTTTGTCTGGGCCTCGATAACCATGAAATGTCATCTTGTGTCCATGTTGCAACTCTAACAGCTATTATATAATCGTGGGTGGAATTTCCGTTTGATATTGTTGCAGCAGGCCCATGAATTTCATTTGCGATATTAGGAATAAAGAATGAAGTATTCAGTACAATGCGGTGGTGACGGTCTATAGCTATATCTTGATATGGAACTGATTCAAAATGTCTTGCATGCATAGCTTCCATAGAGAAAGGATCCACGCGTTGTAGCTTATAGTATCCTGGATGGGTTTCCTCATCTGTTACCATCAGAACAGTATTTATTCCATGCGGAGAATCTTGTATATTTCTGATCGCAAAGATGTCATGGAAAAGGACACGGTCAGTGTCTGGTCTGAGACCCGGTGTAGTAGAACCCTCAATTTGACTTCCGAAAACAAACAATGGCACATTGTATCCGCTTTGATGTGGTTGCATCAACGAAACCAGTGTCTCGTGTTGTGTCCAAACGTACCGCCTCCACTTTCTCGTCTTCTTATTGATCCCGATTTGATGCAATAGTTTCATTACGATCATTGATATCTTAGACATTGCCTCATTTGTCGCTCTGTCAGCCATTCCATCTAAACAAAAATAAATTCAAATATTCATATTAAGATATTGTAGAATCTATCTCTGCCATAAAAAAAATGTAATCAAATTCCTTCCTATTAAAGTCACTGTAGAAAGTATCTAACTTGTATAACGTAAAATAAAGATACTAATTAAAGAAGGATTATGACTGATAGGACATAGTTACTTACATAAATAGCTTAGCGCGCACTTGTGTGTTTTTTTCTCCCTCGGTAAATGTGACAAATTACACATATGGCACACTATGTATACTAAAAATAAAAGAGATTCCATCTTTAGAATCAATGCTAGGTGTGTAGTTAAAAGATTACTACACAGTTATCCTACATAATTAATTTGCATTCGTTATCCTACATAATTAATTTGATTGCATTCGTTATCCTACATAATTAATTTGATTGCATGTTATCCTACATAATTAATTTGATTGCATTCGTTATCCTACATAATTAATTTGATTTCATTCGTTAATGCTGTACTGGAAAATCTGTGTAGACTCCTTAGGTTTAAAAGTACAAAAGCTGCTAAAAGAAAAATCTATAATATTCAGATCATTGTAAATTAAGCGTGTTAGATCTGTATAGCTTTTCTATTTCTTCAAAATATCCACACGTAATTATTTTGTTTCTGGTTTTTTGTCATTATTTTTTTTATACTTTCTTATGTTATTATTATTATTATTATTAATATTATTAATATTAGTACTAATATTATTGTTATTATTATTATTATTATTATTATTATTATTATTATTATTTACGTCACCTTACTTAATGGACACTGCTTTATAACAGTGAAGATACTGTAAAATTGGAAATATTCGTAAAAGAATCCATTACGCTCTTCTTTAATAGGTAAATCATTTTTAAAAAATTGAGACCTAGTCTTACAAGACAGGAAGGCTTTGGTTCACAGAAAACCAAGAGCAACAGCAAAACTCAACGAGATAGAGATTTAATGCTATAATAATAATATTAATAATAATAATAATAATAATAATAATAATAAAATGGAAATCTTCAACATTGTCACGTATTCTAAACTTCTATTATACGTGCACTTTCTTTCCCTCCTTCTTCTTAAGTCCGTTGTGCTTTTATATTCTGTTGTTCTGTATTCATTTTCTATTTTGTGTGCTAATAATTTTGTCCAGAATTGTAAGTTGCAAACAATTTTTAAGTTGTCCCTGTAAAGAAACTGTTTACATAGCATTTTAACTCAAAGCCGGTCTATTTCACAGATAGACTGGAATTCACCTTGAGATTCTTTCGAATTTCATTACGTCATAGGTCAAGCGAAAATGTATATGTATCAATTAGGATTTGATAAATAAAAAAATTAATTCCGTCCTAGTATTGATCAGTTTGTGGGAATCCCTCTGTGATTAGAATCTACAGTTGTGTTTACATCTAATTCGATTGTAGTTATGTATTTAATTTATTCATTAGAACTACTTTAGGATCATCTTTTTGGATACACACTACTTTACAAATTTTAGTGAACTCATCCAAAGACATTCTCTATAGCATCATTGTGGTACATCCGGAAATTCAAGACTTTTTTAATTCATTCTGAAGATTTTATATTTGTATTGTAGAGAAATAAATAACTCCTTTATTTTAGTTAAATTCTTAGTCTCGCTCTTTCTGTTATATTTTGAGGCCTAGGGTTAACACCGCTCGTATTTCTTTGGTTTTGGAAATTAAACGCTTCATCAGGACAACCCGGGGTCCACGGCTTGCTACAGGCTTACTGAAATATGTGACAAAAGGCGGAAGAAAGAAACAATGACGATAATGTTTCCATCATGGAACAAAATCTACGTCTTCATCATCATCATCAGCAACAGCAGCATCATCATCACACGAGACCTTTTCTAAATGACACCAACCGATTTCAGAGACAAGTAGAGCCTATGCTATTGATAATTTTGCAATCGTTGTATCTACAGCTGTCTGATAATCTATACTCCTGTTTCGAACATGCCCAGTTAATATCCAAGCCCCGCAGACAGCTATGACGACATAACAAAACGTCTATTTTTGAAAGACATTTCCTGGTTTGAGAGACCTGTACAAAGTATATTAATGTTTATGGCTTTTTTTTATATATAAATGTCTCTATAATTCTCACCTGCATCTATATGTGATCCCTATCCTGTCCGTCTGTTGTCGGGTAAACATGAAATGAATTCAGAATAACAGTGTTTTACTCATTCCGCCATGTTGTATTGATATGAAACAGCATACAATGGAAATACCAGGCGATTGAAGTGTGCTATTTATAAACACCTGGGATTTTTGCCAGGTAATATCAAGGTAGATACTTCATTCGGAAAATATTGCTGGGTACACTATCCATTTCAAATTATCTGGTTAGTGATTTAGTTTTATAATAGTCATATATTCATTTTTCATGCCCATTCATTTTGGTTTGTTTCAACATTTTGCCCCGTTGTTGTTCGTTTTTCTTAATTTTATATAAAGTATTTAACAAATAGAATCTACATTATGAAAGGAATTCATGCACTTGTTTCAAAATTCTCTTTTTTTGTTATTGGAAGTCTCCAGTCACAAATATACCCAATGAATTCCTAAATCAAATCATGACGATCAAGAAATCGTTGTTTTTTTATTTACATTTCCATTCAAATTACATTAGCTGCTACAAATATGTTTCACTGTGATCTTATCTTTGTGACGTGTACTAGTCCTTAGGTTGTGTTTACTTTCATGTTACATTTCGGTGAGATGTGTACTAGTGTTTAAAGATCTCAGGAAATATATTAGGTTACAACCCTACTGTGTCGATTGTGCTAGAGTTTATTTATGGTTGTACGAATTGCATTTTCTATAAGTTTTTTTGCTATGAAATTCTTGGAAGAATTTTCAAGATGTTGAAATTAATTTCCTTGTTTTTTAATTGTCCCATACAACATTCAAAGTGGACTTTCAAATTTTTTTACAAAATAAATAGGGGATACTCAATAAATATAGCTCTTCTCAAAAGATGTGAAGTTTACGTTACTTTGGCAATGAAGTTCATGTACGATCTATAGCAGATGCATACATCTGTGTGTGTGTGTGTGTGTGTGTGTGTGTGTACCAATACAAAATTGTTGTAGATATTTTTCGCAGCACATTTGTCGTGGTCAGCGTGATACGTCACTATTAAGACTGATGTACGGGATAAGATTTCAATCAATCGGTTGCATGAGATGGTGAACCTGTCTTGTTCGGGACATCATTTAATTTTCATAAAATGTTCATTCGAATAGCTTCCAGACATATAAGAAGAGGGAACGTTTAGGTAAGGATAAGTAGCAGAAAATTACATTTTTGAGACAATCCAGAAGCAATCTTAGGCCATTAGAAATAAAATGTTCAGGACATTGTTGTTAATAATGATGGACTAGAGAGATTTAAAATTATGACTGGCATAGGTAAACGAGGGACGTATTTTGCAGACGGAATTAAATTTTGTATTAGTTTCCCTTGCGAAATTTGGCAAACCAAGATTTTCTGCTGAAAGGAAAGTCTGAGGATCTCTGAAGGAATTAGGAAGTAATTAGTATCGTTAAATAAATTGTCCGTTGGATTGGGATCTGGAAGAATTTGAAAGAACTGGATCCAAGAGGAGTTTCAGGCATAGGAAAGGTACAAATGTACTATCTTAATTACATATCATATGACACTGATATTGCGTTCATTCATATTCAATTTCATTGACTTCAGAGATTAATTTTGCATTCATTGATTTTGAATGTTATACTATTCGCGTATTGTCAGAATGTCATAGATTCAGTGGCTTGTATCTAACAGAAATCATGTATGGTTGTAGTCTCTTGCATTACTCTGATACTATTTGTGAGAATTAAATTAATTGTAGTAAATGATAGTATATTAAACCACGGATTAATTTTTCTTTGTCAATAAATGTGTATCCCTGACTTACTAGTTAGTACGTAATGTAATAGGACAGAGCGTTAAGCTCATTAATTCATTTGTGTACTTTAGTTGTGAATTCTCTAAACCGAGACAATCGGCTCGAGCAATGAACATTGTTCAGCTTGTAATTTCTATCCTACGGTGGGACGTAATAGTGTATCTATCAGGTCTAGTCATGTCATGATTCCAGTTGGGAATGCCAACATCAGTGAGATACGACATTAATGTTATGGTAATAGGGTTGGGCGGGTTTCAGGCTGCAAACTGGTCACATTAGTCTTAGTTCTGTTTAATGACGAGAAGACGATATTCGACTGGAAAAGATGTGGAAAATATTCGATGCCCAATATGAAAAACCTGACAATTATTTAGGTTGCGTTTTGTTTGTTTAAAGGGAAAATAGTTTAATTTGTACGCCATGATGTGAGATGAATACTGAGCAAATGAGTTTGATTATTCACACGATTCTATGATGAAATTCGTTTTATCGATATAACAAGTAGGCTAAGTCCATTTCACATAAATTTTGTAATTCTATTTTAATGACAAAGTGTATCATTCGAATGTCATATTCAATGTATGTAATGTATCATGCAATATTCAGACAAGTTGATGGAATGAATTATTGCATGTATCCCATTGTCTTTAAAAGAAGGGAGTGGGGGGGGGGATATGCAAAATAGGCTTCAGTGATGTGGTTACCAACCTGTAGAATTGAAGGCCGACAATAGTCATTAAATTTTCCCTATCTCTTTAGTATACGATTATTATTAGTATTATTAGTATTCCTATACGAAAATCCCTTTGCAATTATCAAGGGATACACATTGTGAATAAAGTTTATTGTTTACAAAAGAAATAATTGATTTTCTACTGCATGTGTTTTGTCAAACGTAACTGTGCGTTTATGAACAATTTGAATGTAATATTTATCGACACATTCACAACATGCATCCAACTTCAAACAGTGCAGACCTATACGTAGAGCAGTGCTTGAGCTCTCATCATGAATCCACATTGGATCTGTCTTTGCCATTTGCTTTTTATAATAAATTCAATAACCAGCTTACACCCAGATCTGAAATGTTAGATCTATGTACCTGGCAGGTAGTGTAAATACGCAGACTTGGCAGCCTTGTGATGGAATCATGTATGATACAGTATGGTTTAGATAAAATTGTAGCATTACAGGTACAGAATTGTCAGACTTGGCAGCCTTGTGATGGAATATGCAAAATAGGTTTCAGTGATGTGGTTATCGGCTTGTAGTATTTTTTCTGATAGATTCTGTTAGAGTCCAAATACTTTCAATTCTTGCTAATAAACTTTTTTAAACATTAAATGTACTATATTTTCAAAATTATTCATAATAATTGTGTGAAAGGGGACAAATTTCTGAATGGTAATAAAATGCCCAAAAGGAATATTGGGAGTTTATTTAAACTGGTATAAATGGTAATAAAAATTAGTTCAAACTTCAAGAGTACTAACTTGATAATGTACTTGAGACAAACTTTGCAACAGATGCAAAAGTGCATCACTGTAAATACAAAAAGAAATCCTTCCACCCCTAAAACTTAGATGATTACTGTAATATTTATCCATGGATGACATGTTTTCATGAATTTTCATTAAAGACCTTTCGGATAACGGCCAAACATTCAAGAAGAGCAGACGTTTCGGAAAAGATAAGTAGCCGAAAACGACAGTGTCATAATAAAATTCTCAAGAAATTGTTCTTAATATTAAAGACGGACTAAAGCGAGTTAATATAATGGCGTTTTACGAAAGTTAACTATGACTGACAGAGGTAAATGAGGGATGTTTTTTTCGAGACGAATGTCATTGTTTTAGTAATTTACCTTGCGAAATACGGCAGTCTATAAGCTTTTCAGCTGAAGCGGAAGTCTGAGGAACTCTGGGGGAAGTAGTAAGTACATTGTTTCGTTAAAAAAAATTGTCCGTGGGACGGGGATCTGAATGAATTTGAAAGAACAGGGTCCAAAGGGAGTTTCCGGCATTGGAAAGGTACAAAATGTACTGTCTTAATTGCATACCATATGTCATTGATATACGTTTGCAATTATGTGTTGCGTTTATTCGTATTAAATTTCATTAGTTGAGAGATTAATTTTGCATTCATTGCTTTTAAATGTTATAAAGAAAATATTCGACGCGAAATATTAAAAGCCTGACAATTATTTAGATTGCGTTTTGTTTTTTCGAAGTAAAAATAGCTCCATCTATACGCCATGCAGTGAGACAAAAGAAAAGACAGCCAAGTTATAGTTGATGACCTGAAGAGGCTGAAGAGATAGAAATAAGTTGTAAAGGACTAAGGCTACTCTGACCTGTCACCATTATTGAATTTGAGAGGACTGCAAGCAACCAGGTCATGCATGATTGGTGAGGAAATGGGTTCGATTATTCACTCTATAATGTGATGAAATTCGTTTTATCGGTATAACAGAACGTCTTATTCCATTTCGCATACATTTTTTAATTCTATTTCAAAGATAAATGTGATAACATCGTAAGGGGTTGAGACAATTGTCTTTGTTGTTATTCGGAACGTTGAGAAAAAAGCGTCGTATTCTGAAGATGTGAAACTGGGGGTGGGGTCATTACCATATTATTCTCTTGTTAAAAGGATGAATTAGCCAAGCATGCAATTTATTTTGTTGTGTAAGTTTTAAGCTGAAAATTTATGAAAAAAATCCAATCTTATACTGCCCAGCAATTGATTGTTTGATAAAGAAATATTCTGGTTTATACGAGTCCATAGTGTAGGGCCATACCAAAAGCAGGTAATTACGTGTGCGTCTATGTTTTTATGCAAAGTCGCAGGTACCCGGTAGGTGATTATAAAATATCTCTCTATAATTGTATATGGACAACAATTAGCGGCTTTTATAATGATGGTGATTAAAAGGTGTCACTTCTAAAATAAGCGGCTCCTAAAAAACTTTTTGAAGAATCCGGTGATTATAATATTCCGATCCCGTTTTAGAGTTGAAATCTCGTTGGGCTGTGAAGACGGAGATCAATATTATCAGCGGCGTTACTGTTGAAGGCGCTGGTGATTATGGCTAGTAGACTGAACTTGAGATATTTTGGAGCCGTTAACTGTGATATTTTGGTTTTAAAAATATGCCGTAGATTAATTAATTGTTTTCGAAACCACTAAATGTGGTAAAGACCGCTAATTGTAGTCCATTTTCAAAAGTAGGGAAAATTGTAATCACTGTCATTTTAGGAGCCGCTTATTGTTGCCCATATACGGGTGGGTGGGGTGAAATCATCGGCAGGTACCCGTCCCTTTCCTTGATTTTTATGAACGTAGCCGTAGTTTAAAAAAGTGTTTTGGAGCCGCTAATTGCAGACTATATCAACATATAGTGAAAAATTGTAATCACCGTCATTATCTGAGCCTAAAATTCTTGTCGGAACCGTGAATTTTTGTCAAAATAATAGATTATAGGGAACATTTTAATCTTCGCGGTATTTGTGGTATTCATTAATGTTGAGTAGGACAGTAAGGCTCGAGTGGGTAGAGAACATAATTTATGTGACACCGTACAAGTAGACATGGAATGGCGACATACAGTTAGTCAAGGAAATTAAGTCGATTGTTAAGGACGCGTTTGATTCTACGAAGATGCCCAGTTAGCTAAAAATTTGAGGAGCGAAGTGCTAAAGAACACAAGGAACAACAAACGGCAGATGATTAGAAAGACAAAAACAAGCAGCAGACCAAGACTGCCTAAACAAGCAAGAGAGAGCAAAGGTGCCATCACCACGATCTGGGGATAGGAAGCGCAAGAAGAAAAGGCGTTATCTGATCGAAATTATGTATAGCTCAATGGTATAGGTTTCTTTACATTTATTTTATTTAAGTCTGTTTAATTTTTTGTTCATTAATAATTACAATTTAGTGATCTAGTATAACGAATATCTATACTACTTTAATAGCTATAACTTGTAGTAAAGACAATATTTCAAAATTGTTCACAAATCACATTACATTGTTTCTCTAGGGGAAACCCTGGACGACGAATCTATCCAAATAATGACAGATTTAGGTGGCGACGTCCCTGACATGACGGGAAGAGCGACGCCTGAAGAAACACAACTGGGAATAGACAGAAAACTAGAAAGAAGAGTACGATAAAATGCTTCAAGCCATGTTAAACGCAAGGACATCAGGTATAAGCAATAGACTGGAGAACTACTTCAACACCGTGATCGAGGGAGACCCTGGAAATAAAAGGATTATTGCCTATCACGCTGAAGGTTGCCAAACGCTACAATTCATGGGAGAAACTTTCCCTAGACAGGCTGAGACATTACCAGCGTTAAAGGTCATGCCGTATGATCAGCGCCGGATTAAGCACCGTGGAGGCCCATAGGCAGTCAAACTTTTGGGGCCCCAGACTCACGGTCTCATGGGGGCCCCTGATTGGGCCCATAAAAGTCGCGGTTGCCTACTCTGCCCAATGGGTAATCCGGGACTGTGTATGATATGGATGACATCGATGCCCTACAATATGTGAGGTGGAAATAAGTATATATTGTACCCTAAGAAATATAGACGATTGATAAAAACAGGATGAGATCACTGTACAAGGGTAAGAGTAATGGTAATAGAGACACCCCCAATTGCAAGGGAATTTATTTCTGACATACCCTGTGAAGTTGTTTCGCAGGAAATGACATTAAAGATAATAAGCGAATTTGGCGTCTCCATAAAGACAGATACCATGGCAACCATCTATGGCTTAAACGTGAAGACGGGAGAACGTGATATCCAAGTGCCAAAAGAGGAGGCCAAAAAAAAAAAAAATCCCCCAACATACTTCTACCTCATGGGTTGTCTTCTCAAAACCTGTGAAGACAATGCACCAAATGTTGACTAATGGGACATGCAGCAAGGGTATGTACAGCCCAAAGCAAAATAGAATATCAACAGCAACACCTACGCAGGAAAAGTAGCGGGACCCAAACCAACACAACCAGAAGCACCAGTGGACTCTCTGGAAAAGGACTCCCCCTGCAAAGAAACCTACACAACTCCAATCAAAACAGCTAGACAAAGGCAAAAAGATAGTACAGATGTATCAGTAACAGATTCACCATTTTAGTAGAAAAAGAATAAGAAAATGAAGACATGAGATCCTCCCTAGATCTATCGGTTGGAAGTGATGGCTCACAGGATCTGAGCGGGATGGAATCCTTAGAGTCCACCCCTATACCCAGCCAGAGGAAGAGGAAAATGACTGAAACCTTGTCTGGAACCTCATCCTCCAACATGGATACCACAAAGGAAAAGACTCAAAGTATAAAGGAGACCCCAGCGGTTAATCTCAACAAATGAAAGATGAGATAACCCAAACAACAACAATCTCCAAATGTACCAAACAACCAAGAACAAGATCCAATCATAGACATGCAAGAGACCTACGGACAAGGCACATAAAGTCTAAGAAAAAACGACCTGGACACTGATACGGACGATGGAAATGAGACAATTCGAAACTGGATGACAAAACAAACGAAATGACAAAGAACGAAATTACAGACAAAGAACAGAGGCCGAGGCCAGTGCCCCTAAATACACAAAATTTATAAATAGGTGTAAACTTTATATATATAATATAATACAACCACCTGGAGAAGCATCAACCAAAATGAAAGGAAAAAACTTCCACATTGCATCGGTTAACACAAATGAATTTGACAAATATAAAATGATAAAATTAATAATACTAAAAAATTATGACAGTATACTAATACAAGAAACATATAATCAACTCACTAAACAAATGATTGGTACAATGGAAGAACCAATGAATGCAATTATAGTCGCAAATGATTGCAAGGACACGGACATTAAAGCGGGAGTAACAACTATAATAAATAACAAAAATAGGTTAAATTGGGAACGCATTAAGGAAGGGAAGTACTTAAAAGGGATGGTTCTACACATAAAAATAGATAAATTACACATGAAAAACATGTATAGCCCTGCAACACGGAACAAAAAGCACCAATTTATACAAAAAAATTAGCATACATATAAATAATTACACGTCGCAACACTTAATATTATGAGGAGACTTCGGTTGTGTACTTGATGATATTGCTATACTACAATAACTAACAACGGGAGATTTGAATGCAGTGAGTCGATGGGTAAATTTTTAAAAATTACATAAACAAACTGATGTATATAAAAGACTAAATTTATTAAGAACAGAATATAAACATGAATAGGCAACTGGAGAGGTAACCACCCAGGATTACCCCCCCCCCCCACACACACACACACTTAATAAAAAATAGAGTTTAAGCCCTAGGGATTTTCTTTGGGCTAAATAAAGAAAGAGAAAACTGTAATATAAAGTTAAGCAAAAGATAAAAGAAATAATTCAAATCTGGGCACTTACGACACTTAGCTTGATAGAACGTTCACATTTTGCCAAAAACATATATGTACTCAAATCTGACATTTAGTAAGCTCTGTGAACATAACAAACAAAACACTAGAAACAATAAATAATGAAATAGTAGACTACATCTGGAATTTCAAGACACATTACATAAATAAAAATCCTCAATATATAGGTCTAAACGTAAAGGGGACTAGCCTTACCTAGTCCCATTCTTTTAAAACACAAAAGCATTTTAAATGGATGTTAAAAAATAGACAACACACCACATAAACCATGGGAAGCATTATGCATTTTTTGGTTTTGTTTTGGAATGAAGAATAGATACGACATATACACAAACAACAAATTAAGTAAGAAATTAGAAGCACCTAGACACCTTAGGAATATTCAAGAAATTTTATATAAATATGGGAAACGAAATGAATTTTTGAAACTAGATCCTAATAAGACCTATGTCTGGATTCGGGATGATATAGATAAACTAACCAAAAATAATGTAGAAATAGAAAACATAGCAGTTAATTAGGGTTGGGTATGGAGACACCACTGGTCATCATACAAAGTACAGAACATTATATTTAAGTACCTCCACAACGCCTGGCTTACAGGCGAAGTGGCGTGAAGGAGACGCATGATACGGACCCAAGTTAGATGCCCACTATCTATGCAGGAAAGTTCCCGTTTCTAAGTACCACATAATGACGCAATGTGATAATATTAAAGAAGAGAGACTAAAACTTATTTTGGAAATTTTTTACATCGACAAATATAACAGACAACATATACTCTTCTTTGGAAATTTCAATAAAGACTTAATCAGACAGATTACAGACTACATTACAAAGACGATGTTTAGATATGGACAAATAATTACGATCAAGAAATAGGGTTAAACTTTTCTTTCTTCTTTTATTTATTTTATTTAATTTTTTTTTAAAAAGTGATTGGCAATTACATTTAATTATTTGAAAAAAATATAGCTGCAATTATTGTTAATTTGATTGTATAGAATAGGAAACTTAATGGGGAAAGTAGTACATTATGAGGCCTGTGGAAGACTTTGGAAAAACGCCACATTAAGGAATAAGTATATTTAGAATAGGAATAGTTAAAAAATTTAACTTTTGGATGCCAACATCCTAAAAAACTATTTCTCTGTTTAGCTCCCGTACTGCAGAGAACCCAAATTCATGGGAAATAAAACCATTTCGAAAGATTTCAAGATTAAATAACTAAGCTTAACAAGATGACCTAACTTGAGACGGGAGAAGTACAGCCAAAAATACAAAATGTACAGACCCCGACTCAAGATCAGTCGGACTATACGAAGATAAATATAGAAAGTAAAGTGAGACACATTAAAATAAACATATATAAATAAAACACCCCACTTTATCGAAATTCAAAATTAAATAAAAATAAACGTATGTACTACCTTAAAAAAAAATGATGAACGTGATGACCCAATCAGAGGTAGAAATCACGAAATAAGACAACCGGTCAAATTCAAACGAAAAGGCTATCCTAACAAGAAAACGATTTATATATATGAATATATAGCACACAGACAAATAACACCAACATTAATAGCAAACACAGGATATAGGAGACCACTAGCCATAGTGAAACCAAAATTATTAAGAAAGTGGATCCAAAAAAGGGTAGATAACCACCTCGGAAAACCATTTTATAGTAACACTAAGGAAAAAGAGAATATAAATACCCCTTTCAAACGTTTTATATAATCCCGATGAAAAAAAACTAAATTTAAGGGAACTTTAAAGAAAATTAAAAAGGGCCCACATAAAGTACATATCGGGGGGAGCACATACACACATGAAAACCTTTTACATTTTTTAATGGGGGGGATCTGTCTTGTGCTCCCCCCCCCCCCAACAGAAAAAGAAAGAGAAAGGCAACCAGCATACCAAGAAAAAGGAAGACAAGTATTGGAGCGAGAAGAAGAAGAAAGAGCTTGAGTTGGCCAGATTTCAAGCCGTGGAAAGAGCAAGAGAATGTTCAAAACAAACAAGTAGGCGATTCGAAGAAAGACAACCAATACAGATCACCATGCCCATGTTCAACGACAAGGTAGAAATCACTGACAACGTTCTGACGCAATTCAATAAGTTGGCACTGGTTCATCAGATACCCAAAGACCAGTGGGCTATCAACGTCTAAACATTCCTGTAGGGTGCCATGAAATACGTCTAGATGTGAAGAGATAGTTTATAAGCCAAAACAAGTTTTAAAGAATAGATTCTGAGACTATATATTGAAATTCACCTTGAGACATAAAGATAAATACTACTGATATATATTTCAGAATCCCTTTTTGCATTTTCTTTCATTACTTTTGCTTTCCAATACTGCATATGGTAACGTTCTTCATGATGATATATCTTGACCAAAAGATGTAAAGTTCCGACACGTTTTTATTTTGAAATGCTTGAAATAATTGCTCTAATCTGACATAATAACGAAACAAAATAATTCTCACTAATTACGTTTAAAAGGTAAATTGAGATGAGATATGCAAGATAAAATGTTGTTTGGTACCTTAAATGCCGATGACAGCGTATTCAAGTTTGCAAATGTTTCGAATCTTCTGTTTTGCTTTACAAATTACAAACTATTCATTTATCCATCTGTTTTTCATTGAGACACATTTTTTATCTCGTGTTTCCATTGATACGATGTTTCATAAACTTGGTTCATATTTTTGATATAACATAGGTGTATTATGTAAGCATGATGAACATTGTAAATGAAGAAGTAGTTTATGCAGCAGATTAAAATCTTACTTTGAAAGATTTGTATATTGTATATAATCTGCAGTCATACATGATCCTCTGTCTACAGGTTTTCTCAAACTGCATTTTATTATGAAACATTTGTCGTATATGGTCATTTTGGTTGAGACTTTAAATATGCGTCCTAATTTAGTGACTTAATGAACCATTATGTTCAAAATCTTTTTGACAAAATGATAGCTTAAAATTGATGAACATGAGAAAAATTTAACTATAGGATTAAAACTGAGATATAAAAGGTAAGCATTTGTCATTTTAGCTTAAAGATTCAGACTGAGTTATCACATGTATGTGGTTGTCATGTGAACTCTATGACTGAGACTGAGATATCACAGGTATATGTTGTCATTTGAACGCTACGGTTGAGACCGATATATCACAAGTATGTGTCATTTGAACTGTAGGATTATGAGTGAGATGATAGATGTATATTTTTGTTATTTCAATTTTAGGATTGGGACTGAGATGTCACATGTATGTCGATGTCATTTGAACTCTACGACGGAAACTGAGATGTCATATGTATGTGGCTGTCATTATAAATTCTAGGATTGAGGCTAAGATATCACAGGTATGTGTTTTTCATTTGAATTCTAGGATTGAGATGAAGATATCACAGGTATGTGTCATTTGAACTCAAGGATTCAGACTGAGATATCACAGCTATGTGTCATTGGAACTCAAGGATTGAGACTGAGATACCACATGTATGTGATTGTCATTTGAACTCGATGATTGAAACTGAGATATCACAGGTATGTGTCATTTGAACTCTAGGACTGAGACTGAGATATCACATGTATGTGGTTGTCATTTGAATTCTAGGATTAAGACTGAGATATCACAGGTATGTGTCATTTGAATTTTATGATTGAGTCTGAAATATCACCTGTATGTGGTTGTCATGTAAACTCTATGGTATGTGTTTGTTGTGTTAGAAAATTAAGATTTTATCATGTCTCGCCTCATGTGTGTATCTTTCAAATGATATATCTTGCATCTGTAGTGACTGCAAAATTCTTTGGTGGAAACGTTGCAAAGTATTTAAAGTCAAATTTAAAATAATTCTCTTGTTACTATTGAAGTTTGCAACAATAGTGTGCTGGTCAATTTGGAATTGATATTGGAGTCAATCATTGTATAGATATAATGCAGGCATTCAGAAAATGAGTAAGTAGGCATATCACATGGTTAATTATTTTTTGTGTCCTATGTTTTTCATAAGTCTCACAATTAAATCAAATATTGAATTGATTCCATCCTCTTTCTGTGTTGTTCTGTTAGTTTGTATGAAAGCCCCATTTTATTATTTTACCCTAATGAAATTGGTTGTACATGTATTGGCCTATTTTGTTTTATGTATTATTTAAGTTTCTTTGAGATTATTGTTATGTATGACTTTTCATTTGGTTTTGTATTTGTTACAGATTGCTATGAGCAAAACATGGCAATAATGCCTATATTAATTGTCCAATATCATTAAAAAGATTGCCAACTTGGAAACAGTAATGAATTTTCCAGTAAAATGCACTTTGGACCTAGGAAATGCACTTTTCAGTGTGGAGTAAGTACCCATAGATACAGTGTATCATTTTGTATTATTTTCATGGAAACTCTTTATTGCACATTTCCCATTGTCTTTAAGAGAAGGGGGTGGGGGAATATGCAAAATATGCTTCAGTGATGTGGTTACCAACCTGTAGAATTTTTTCTGCTAGATTGTTTAAGAGTCCAAATACTTTAATTTCTTGCCAATAAACTTTATTTAGTTAATGCAGCAATTCATTTATATTCATTTTAGCCTCAAGCAACCATAATTATAACTAAAAGCAAGTTGCCAGGTACTACATAGTTGACATTGCTGAGTATAAGTTTAAAGAACAAAGAACAAAGTCTGAGAGAGAGTATTGATTATCCCCTAAAACAGTGGGTGTGTCACTTTGTTGACGTTGTTAGCTATTATTATTAATAGTAGTAGTAATAGTATTTATTCATTTATTTATTAATTTATTTAGTTGTCGTTTCAGAACACACTAATGATGATGAAGTATACGTTTAGTACGATAGGTGATGACGGATTTTATTAGTTCTAGCCAACTTTTCTTGTCCTTCTGTCTTCTTCTGTCCAAGATGAGAATTTCAACACTAATGGGGATGATTTTCCACCCAATTTTAGGCCGTCAACTGGGTGTAAGTTCACCCCACTTGGCCAAAAATGGCCGTATAATCTATAATTTGGGGTGCATTGGGTTTATCAATCATGGCTGTAAATTCTCAGCAGATTTCTTCATTCCAAAGGTCAAATGTGAGAGCATCAAAAGTTCTAGTAGAAAGGTTTGAGAAAAGGAGGCCATCAATTCACAAAGACGACAACTAACGATAGTATCATGTGTCTCTAATTTAGATAGGTCATCACTTGGCCAATAAGGACATATTTATCTCATTGCAATTATTAACCAATCACCAAGACTGTTTAATATCATTTTACTAATCAAACAATATTTTGATTCATTTTGGTGAAAAAAAGCTGAAAGATACTTTTAAAACACGTTGAAAACTTAGTATTGTAGTGCAAAATGAGGATTACAGAGTAAAGAAAATTGACAAAGATGTGAAGAATTTTCATTCAAATGTTTTGAATGTTGTGTTAATTTGAAAGTGGGTTAATTAGGCAACACTATGTTCAAGTGTGACATACTGTGATTAATGTTATGCAATTTGTGTTCAAGGCACATAAATGAAAGCCACTGGTTGCTTTTGAACATCATATCAGGTCAAGAATACGTGTTACTTTAAAACAGAAATGGTCACACAACACTATTGACAAGTTGTTTAAATAGCTCAGCGATGAACCCGAACCAGTTGGAGAAGATACTAGTGCCAGTAAGTCTGACACTGAAGCAGCAACTGCCACATTCCCACATTTTCAAATGTGTGATAAGATATAAAATTCCAAGGTATGTTTCTTCAAATGTTTGTATACAATGAATTTCTCACAGATGTACAATGATTCCTTTAGGATCACAGGAATCTGGTCCAAAAGTCATCTGAAAAATTGTTCATCATGTATTCAGTAAGAATATTTCATGTGCGGCCCCCTCGAACCTCAGCATACAATTCTCCTCTTTTTTTCGTAAATGCTGCTCACAGCACTGATCAGTGAAATGAGACATACTATCAAGCTGCACATCAGTTTGATGCCATACCGGTTACCGACAGATCAGAGAGACGTTCGGCAAATGATCTATACCGTGCAGGGTCTGTATGGTTTCCATGGTGTACCATATTATGCATCATGAAGTAGAGCAATGAAATGTTGAACTTCCTGGGCATATTATTGATCGGTCTGTCCATTCATCAATGATCACACATTACCATTTCAACGGCAATGTCGCCATCTACCCTATTGGCCGTATAACCAACTCCAGTAACGATAGCTTTTGGTTTCGACAAGCTCTCTGTACCAGTACAACAGCTACATTCTACAGGATTTCCTTACAGCTTACCCTCTGGAACGGTATTGTGACACACTTAGAGAAGACGGCCATGTCTACACGTAAGTCCCCCATGGAAAGGACTGGGATTAGGTTTAAAGAGGCTGCATAGTAAATATATCAGATGTTGTAGAACTCAAAATGTTTATAAGCCCCTCTTCTTTAGTTGGGAAGAATGAAAGAAATTGCCAGGTGTCTTTCTGCCAAGATCAGTTTTTCAGGCAATTTCAAAACCTTTCGTTTTGTGCGATTCGAATACCAATATCCTTGATATCTTGCTGATATGGAACTCGTTCCTACGCATTCTCTACAGATATTCCAGCATTAGACAAAACATACGCCAATATGACTTTACATTCTATTATAAAATGGATAAAGGAAGTTTGCATGCCACTTTAAAGTTCGTTCACAACATTGCGGTTACATCCTTGTTATTGGATTTGACATCGCTGGCCATTTTCAGGCTTGTGGACAATGCTGGCGGTGACCACGCTTAGAAATTCTATGGCTAGAATAGAAAAGGCAATTAACTGAGCTGCCCACCATGCGGTGGCGAATGCTTGAAGGCTTCTGCTAACTTTTATCTTGTGCGATGGGACGCTTATTCATGCTTTACCTAGCTTTATTCCACATTATAACCTGGCCCTCGGAACTACTCCCCTTGAATCGCCAATACTTTCGGTGACAAGATAGAGGATGTACGGAGACAGGCATCTCAGGGACTGCCCCTTTATCTTTCTGCATAACTATCATAGTATAAATCATCTCCTATTCCCATTCAAAGACGGGATGACAAAAGATGAGAGGATATGTGATCGTTCGCCTTTCAGCCCATGAAACTGCCATTTTTGCAACACTAACAACAGAGATAATCATCTTGTGTGCGTATGAAACCTAATTTATCTACACCTAAGCAGTTGCTCTCTCGCCCCTGATTCGTTTAACCATACGCTTACAGAGAACTAGGTGTCAGACTCTTGTATTAAAAACAATTTTGAATCGATCTTTTTCTGCAAAATGAGTGGGCGATCCAATTGTGTCAGATGGACTTCGGATCTCGTTTTGCTATTCCATTCCACATTCGTCCTCTCCATTCCTGAGGAGGTACCATCTGGATATGGATTCGCTTTTACAACACGAGATCAGGGTGCATATCCAGAAGCGGGAGTTAAAGATTATCCGAAATCCACAATCTCGGGGAGTTCTGTTCCAAGTTTTTCTTGTCCAGACGTCCAATGGCGAATTCAGACCAATCATTGTTCTCAGTCATTTCAATCTATTTATCCTTCAACCTTAATTCAAGACGGATACCGTCTGATCAGTTCGTCTCTCTATCTGCCAGTACGATATGGTTATAATCATAGATCTGATAGATGCATATTTCCATATTACCCGCTATCCATGGTCACCAAAATGCTCTGGATTTTGTATCAGGGAATTCTCATCAGCTTAGCGCTCTCCCATTCGACTTAAATATAAGTCCTTGGGCGTTTACGAAAGTCGTCTCCTTGCTCCGTACGACATCAGCAGCCTACACTGCGGCGTATTTAGATAACATTCTCTAACAACATATGGTACGTTCGGTTTTAGTGACTGAATAAAGCAATTTCATTTCCCTTACTTTGTCTAGGTTTTATGATCAGTTTGGAAAGGTCCAGCCTTTACCCTTCTCAAACTTTCCGCCATCAATATATAGCTTTTCTCACCCACTTAAACTTGCTTCGTCATACCTTCGCTCTGGTGATCCGAGTCTTTCGTTTTGAATTGTCCATTTCCATTACAACATGGTAACAACCAGGGAGCTTCTGCGACTCGTCCTGTTATTCAACGCATCCACAGGTCTTATCCCGCTGGTTTGCCTATATATATGCGCTCCTTGGAGATGACCTTACTCTCAGTAACGCTCATTTTTAATGCTGCTCGATTTTAGGATCGATCTAAGAAGCGATGTTACATCATTCCTAAACCAGTGTCACAGCTGGCTTTCGGTAGGAATACCATTCAAACCTCCACCAGAAGATCTGATAGGATGAACAGACACAAGGTCACATCAAAGCCCATCTATTTCAGAACTTTGACATAGTCAGCGACCAGAAAACAGTAGCAAGGTCCTAATCTAGGATCAATTAAAAATGGAACATTTCAAGTCAGAAAAAGTAGCAAGGTCCTAATCTAAGATCAGTTAAAAATGGTACATTTCAAGTCAGAAAACATTAGCAAGGGCCTAATCATCTAGGATCAATTAAAATGGTACATTTCAAGTCAGAAAAAAGTAGCAAGGTCCTAATCTAAGATCAGTTAAAAATGGATCATTTCAAGTAAAAAAAACAGTAGTAGGGGCCTAATCCAAGATCAATTAAAAATGGTACATTTAAAGTCAGAAAACAGTAGCAAGGTCCTAATCCAAGATCAATTAAAAATGGTACATTTCAAGTCAGAAAACAGTACCAAGGTCATAAACTTAGATCAATAAAAAATGTTCATTGCAATACACCATTTCCAAAAACAAATACCTTTTTCAAATATCTTTTGTTTACGCCTATGCTATTTTATTGATTGAACTCCCCAAAACCATATGATAAGAAATAAATATTTAAATGTATTCAAACAAAAACGTGACTACTATAAGAGAAAGCAATTTTCGTTGTAAATATTGAAAAACATGCACTCCAATTTATTCAGTTAATGGATTTCATACACACTGTGATTTTCTGCTCAATGTATTTAAGAAGGCATTATATATTGTTTTCATGTTTTAATGTTTTTTGTCTCTTTTATTTACAGTAGTTTGTTTATCCTAAAGGACATGGGGTAGAAAAATACATTGTCCTGTCAGTTACCTCAATCAGTTAAAGTATTATTATTATTATTATTATTATTATTATTATTATTATTATTATTATTATTATTATTAAAAGGTTGGTAATTATTGCTGTAATACATTCATATGGAATTCCATATAAAGAAGCAACTGTTTGGGGGCCACCATAATATAGTCATGTTTCCAGCAAGAATGAAATATATATAGTCTAATACACTGTACATAGATTTCAAAGTCATGTTTCCAGCAAGAATGAAATATATATAGTCTAATACACTGTACATAGATGCAAAGAATGAAATATATATAGTCTAATACACTGTACATAATTTTCAAAGAATGAAATATATATAGTCTAATACACTGTACATAGATTTCAAAGAATGAAATATATATAGTCTAATACACTGTACATAATTTTCAAAGAATGAAATATATATAGTCTAATACACTGTACATAGATTTCAAAGAATGAAATATATATAGTCTAATACACTGTACATAGATTTCAAAGAATGAAATATATATAGTCTAATACACTGTACATAGATTTCAAAGGTGTCATCAATGGTGTACAGAATATCTAACAAGCTTAAAACAATTTACTTTCAAAACCTGTGTCACTGGCCTTGTAGGAAATAGTAATTTGATGATGCAGCAAGTGAGTGTAAACTCAGGCGGAATTTATTACGTATGTATAGGGTTTAATTGAGCACAACCCAGCTATATAATGCCTATTACAAAGTTGGTTCTTTAGTATGAAATCAGAGAGGTTTGAAAAGATGTAGGTAGGTAAACCCTTCACAATAATAAATACAAATGCATATTCATTCACAAATGTAGGCAAAGATCTTAAAATGATTATAAAATAAATAGGAAGAAACAAAATGCTAAAATCTTTCGAAAATAAACCCATCCAAAAAAATAAATATTTCTCAAGCAAGATAAAAGATGCCATAGTTCTTTTAAAAAAATAATTAAAAAGGCATAAAGATTAAGAAACAAAGTCCATAAAATATAGGACACAAATTTGATATATATTGCATTAATATGGAAAGTCTAAACATTTTTCAGTGCTGATCATCATTAGAAAGCTTCTTGATTAAGCTGACATATAATTTCAGGTATACAGTTTATAAGCCCATGCACTAAAGATGAATGTACTCCACTCTGCAGAAAAATGAAGCAAAGCTCAGGTTAATTTTTTTCTCAAAATGTTACAAATAAAAAACTTATGCTTAAAAAAACCTGAAGATATAGATACTGTATTTGGAATAACATAATTATTTTCAAACTTGGCATGACAGCTATAAAAGTTAGGAATTTCATGAATGTTCTGTGGTGAGCATTCCATTTTTATAAAATTTAGAAAATATTAGTCTGATTTTGGATTTAAATATTTTTCCAAACAAGTTAAGTATACAGGGTCTTGGATGCTGGAAATATTAAGTATGTATGTTAATATATTACTCTCCAGGTCCCAAATAAAAGGTCAGGATGGCCAGTAGGTCAGGTTTCAAGGTATTAAATAGGAACAGATAGCAATTCAGGGGATCTTTGCAGTTTGATATTTTGATAAGCAAGGCATTTAACTTCTAAGGTTTCTTTGACTTCACAATGCACTAAATATTTGATGCACTGCATTTCTTTAAACTTGATAAACAAAGTACTATATCTACTTGTGTATAAGTCAAATCAAACTGCAACAACAAAGATCCTGATCTGCTGTAGCATAATTCACCTGCATATCAGGTATGTGTTGTTTGTTCTTCTGATATTCCTACCAAACTGCGCCTACCCAGATCTGACAGTACATTAGATGATTAGCTATCTGGGTCTATGTAGTTAGACACAACTTAAAAGTGAGTAAAAGGTAGTATTTTACTTAAGACATTTTTTAGGAATATTATTTAAAATAAATATGTAATTCTGTTACTAAATCTTTCACTTTCATGTTATGACCGAAAAATTCCAGGTTACTCAAGGTACAGCATGATTGGTAACAATGACCAGGAGTATCACTTACAGATCATTGATGTCAATCTGGGTGATGATGCAGACCTGTCATGTCAGGTATCCCCTGTAGTGAACAACCCACCTCTGGTGGCCATGGGACACCTCACCGTCCTGGGTAAGTTTACAAGTACAGGAATATTTTGTCCATCTGTTCTTTCCTCTATAAAGGCACCTACTGGACACCAGAAATTGAATATTTTTATGTACATCTTTGGAGAATGGCAGGATGCATTCAGTTTTATTAATTTTGGTATCTCCAATATAGCTACTATGATGTCTCTCTTAAAATCTTGTCGTCTCCCCTTGAATTGGATTGATTGTTAGGCATCAGGTTTTACCGAAAGATTTCAAGCAATGTCTAGTGTTGTCTTAAGTAAAAATGGTGCCAAGGTGACATAAGATATGTGTACCACAGCAGCTAGTTTGAGTATCTTGTCACAGAAGAATATCAGTGATGATTTCAACACCTTGCTCATAAAAAGAAGATTATTTTTATCTTGAATTTCAGAGAATTCTTTTTGCCTAGTAAAGCATCATTCTCTTCAGGAGACTCATGAATCGTTTTGCAGACGACCACTCCTGTGGCTTAGTGGTTAGTGTGTCTGCCGCGGATATGGAAGATTGCAGGTTCAAACCCTAGCCGCATCAGGCCAAAGACATAACAATGATACTAACAGCTAACTAATTACTGCCTGACTAGATGCTCAGCATTAAAAGGTTAGAATTAGGACTTGTCGGCCTGGTGTCAAATAATGTGACTATGTCGGACATCATGCTACAATTATGTGCAGCATGATGCCCCAGTGCCAGACGTCTGTCTTCTACTTTGTTATTTGTAAAAAATTGTGGGAAATTTTAAAACAGAGATTCATTGCTGTCATCATGATGAAATTCCTGCATTGGTGGAATAGGAACATTTGCTTAGAAGTTTATATCCCTGGAAATAGTATGGAATCTTGGTGTGAAAGCAAAAGGAGGAATCGGCAAAAGAAAATAATTTAGTTTTCCATCAACAGCTCTGGCACATCTTTCTTTGTACCTAAATAAACTGCCTTTTTTACTTAAATATAGTATATTGCTTGTATTAAATCTTTCATCACTACAGACCGGTTTTCCGGTCATGGGAAAGTAAGTCTGTAACCCTATAGACCGCTTTATCATTCTGGTATAACGGTAACAATTGCGCAAGTCCAAGTGGGTGGCGCTTAAAGTGTAGGGAACATTGCAGTCAGAAATAAACAACAACACTAGTTATGATTGGTGGATTATGGAAAAGTTGTACCTTCTGTTGGGCTTAAAAAAGTTTAGCCTATTGGCAACATGTGAATTTATGCTAATTCCTATATAGATCATATTTTCTATTTTGTTATGATTTTATGAAAATGTAATACACATGACTGAAAATATGTATGTTGTGACTAGATAACTCATACCCCTGTCTAGTTCCAGCAGAGTTATCTCTCTTAAATGCAATGGAGTACCTGGTTTTGTCATCATCAAATTGACAATCTAACATTGTTCTCTATAACTTTATATGAGATGCATGCTAAATTAGGATAGAAAATATATTTATCTCTCCAAATACTAGCATTGAGGTCTATGGAAAAACAATTGGTACCGTGATACCTAAAAGATAATACCAGCTTCACAGTGTATCCATAGTAACGAGTATACATAGCCACCATTTATATACTGTCATAGTGTCATTTGGTTAAACAATGGATATTGAGATGTTTTGGTCTAATATTGACAGACTTTTACATAGAAGATGTAGAAAATAACACATATTAGCTTTGAAATGGGGGTTTTGTAACTATATCTATGACATATATAGACTGATGGCTTTGTGACTGTGTAGTCAGCTCCAATATTAGCATACAGGCAACAAAAATAAGTTATGTAAAGTTAATATAGTTAATTTTAGCCAAACATTGACTATTTTATGCGCAAAAGATGAAAAATCATGGATAAAAAGCAGCTCTCATGTTCTTCTAAAGCATGTCATAGACCAGGAATAGAGGACACTCCTGGTCCTCTTGTAGATAGTTCAATTGTATCATAAAGAATATTCTGGTATATGTATATTAGGTACTTTGCTATTCCTTCCTATTTTTATTTTAATTGTCCTGCTCTAATTGTCTTTTTTTGTAAACTTTTGTGTCTTGAAATAAAAAATGCGATTCTCTAGTTAGTTACATAATCATTCTTGAGGTCTCCACTACATAAATAATCCTGGATTTTAGGTTCTCACTTTAACAGTAATACATTTTTGGATAATTTAATTGCATTGAAGTTAATACATGTGTTCTTGAACTCATCTGTATTACATGGATAATATATTGGAGGAAATAAAAAGTACACACCTTTTGTATATCATTCAGTTATCTCCCTTACACCAGACATAACATTTCAATAAATAGAAACCCAGATTGTTACTGATGGTGTATAAAAATAATAGAAGATTTGTGAAATATCATATTATCCCTCGTTCTTGATGCAAATTTTACTAGAAGTACTTTCATAATTTCTCCCAGTAAAGTTTACAAGTTTGAAAACTGATCCAACATGCTTTGTTTGGTTTAGATGTTTTTTCTGCCTAACTGAAGCCCATTATTATTAATTTCTTATTTAGAAGAAATATGAATTATATGCATCTATATTATCTACATTATTCACCCTTTTATATTAGCTGGGAATGAACATCATGTCACCTGATATTTGGTGCCTGTAAGGGATGTTATAGCACAGGTGCCTTTTTTATTGTCCCTGCACATATGGTCCACTGCCTCCAAATATTGTCCAAAGTAATATCATCAAGCTCTCGCTTCTCATGTTTCTTATTGCTGCTTGTGTCTCCTTTAATTCCAGTATCATTAGCTAAATCTCCCGTTTAGATACACCCTTTCCTACTGTTTTTAAATCCATTGGACTCACTATACTCATTGTTAAAGTTTAGCCTTTTTCTGTATTTTAGTCCCAATTTTCACCCCCAAATCCAGCATAACCACTTAGAAAGCTGTTATCTACTTTATTTGGTGTCAGGTTGGCTTACTGCATCAATTTTATTCACTACACAAAGGAGGGAAGCTTTCTATTTGTATGACAAAGAGGCTGGGTTGCTTGACCTTTGTGTGAGGACTGGGGTTAGTGACCTCTTCCATATGCTTACAGTGTAAAGTGTTGAAAGCTAATACTTTATAATTAGATTGGACCATGTCCACCTGTCCCTGTTGTTACTTTCTGTGTTCATGAAACAAATATAAGTCCTTTGTTTTAGATCAAAATGTCTTTTTAACAGTAGAACTAGTACATGCTAACAAGTGTGCATTGACCTTTGACCTTACTATTAAACAATATGACATAATGTGATTTATCCCATATTACCAAAGTAAAGTTCGATAAGTGCTAATATTTATAAAACACAACTTATAGTTTAAAAAATTAATTTTATTTCAAAAGATAAGTTTGATAGTGAAGCGAAGGTATGAAAACAAGAGTTCAAACAGCTCAATTACATTTCTATACACAATCATATAGAACATAGCTTAGTACTTCATAAAAAAAATTTTGACAAGCGAGACTAAGTACATTTGTTACTATTATAGTCTCGAGCTATTTCACAGATTATTGGAAAAATCAAGGTTTGCTATGGGTATAACGGTAACAATTTTACAAGTCCAATTGGGTGGCGCTTAAAGTGTAGGGAACATTGCAATCAGAAATAAACAACAACACTAGTCATGATTGGTGGATTATGGAAAAGTTGTACTTTCTGTTAGGCTTAAAAAAAAAGTTTAGCCTCTTGGCAACATGTGAATTTATGTTAATTCTTATATAGATCATATTTTGTATTTTTTATGATTTTTTGAAAATGTAATACACATGACTGAAAATATGTATGTTGTGACTAGATAACTCATACCCCTGTCTAGTTCCAACAGAGTTATCTCTCTTAAATGCAATGGAGTACCTGGTTTTGTCATCTTCAAATCGACAATCTAACATTGTTCTCTATAACATTATATGAGATGCATGCTAAATTAGGATAGAAAATATATTTATCTCTCCAAATATTAGTTTTGAGGTCTATGGAAAAAGCAATTGGTACCTTTATACCTTCTGGGGCCAGGGGGGGGGGGGGTGTTGATCCTCGTGTCTCTCCTCAGCACATACAGCTGGTTTGAGTCGGAAGAGGAACACCGTCATTACTGAACATGTATGTATGGTGTAGTGGAACCCTGTCCACCCATGTTTGCAAAAAAGTGTGTATTCATGTTTTTTATAAGTTTAAATTTAATTCAATGAATTTAGAGACGGTTTATCTTTGCTTTGTATTATCAAATATATATTAGTTACCTTACCCGAAAAAGGAAGTTCGACCGATAATACTCTCAATTACTCTCCAAGTGCCACAGAGCTTAAAGATTTCTTTAGTCTTGTTCCTTATACTTAGGATTGTACTCTTTTCCCTTAGAGTTATTAAAATTCGATGGCCAATTTCCACTCCTGTTTTAACTATTGTATTATATTATATAGTATATGATACCCAGTTGACTTTGCTAGAGTCAAATTTGTCCATTGTGTATGCAAAGTTGTATTTTTAATTGTATGTTTGCTTCATGTTATGTTGGACAGCACTAGCTAGTTCAAATTTTGTATAAGAGTTATTTCCTTATGGTATAATAGTGTTATTTGGAAATTTTGAAACCCTTCATTAAATCAAAATTGCATTCCAAAAAGGTGCAAATTATTTAAATAGTTTATGTGTTTGTGTTCACTATTAATTTCTTTGAATGCTGCGGCATTTTTATATAAAAAAGTGTCTAGATGTGATATATTTTATCATTAGTCGTCGGATAGTAAAAAAACGTTCAAGTCGTAAACTGAAAAAGAATTTAGATAAGGTTTAAGAGTAAACTATTAATTGTCATAGTCATTTTTTGGACCTTGGCCCTTTTTTCATAAAAATTTTGGATATTTAATAAAGTGCCTTAGCACTAGGGGTTAAAATTAAAAGGGAGTTATTCATTCGCTTTCTTTGTATTCTGAAAAGTTAGATAATATTACAAAAGAAAGGCAGAGTAGAAATCAATTGAATAATCTCTTACAGGTGAAGATCTTTTTACATTAACTGTAAATATAGGTATGTATATTTCTCTATTATATTTAAAAGTTATTGGAGTGAAGAAAAAGTTTGTATTAAGTCTTTTATTGACTTGTTTGTTTTGAAAGTAATAGTTTTCTATTGCTATCAAGTTTTTATAAAGGGTCAATGTATCAAATTGTTTGGAGTGTATGTTTTTAAATTCCTAATATAATTCATTTAGATAAAAATTTCTTATCTGAATTGTAGGTATTTTTTATGAATGAAATTCCTTTAGGGCACGTGGTCTACAATTTCTGTATCACATGACTCTAAATACTTGGAAAGTTGTATTCTAAAACTATAAGAGAGTCCACGTGGTCGCCTCAGGCGTGTGAAAATTGTAGGGTTGTAATCACCGCTATAGGAATTGACGGTGAAAGCCGTAAGCCTGGCAAAAGTCAAATTTGGCATTTAAGAAACACAATGAAGTAAGATAAAATATCTCTGCAATTTTGGATGAGTAGATATCTAAGTTGTTAATTTTGTGTTTGTCTAAAGATTGAGAGAAGAATAAATAAAGAGGTAGTTTTAATTATACAAGTTTACTTAGAATTATATCTATTTAAGAAATTCTTATTGGTCACGTAATCTGTATTAATAAGATTACTGTTAATTGGATGATCATACTAAAATGTATTTATATTTGTGTAAAGTTATAAAAAATTTTAAATCACTTTCTAAGATCTAAAGGATTGTGTGAAACTTTAAATCTAGTTAATGTTCTATATCACGTGACCTCTAAGTACTGGGAAAGTTGTATTCTACAACTGTGGGAGAGACAAAAGTCTGTACCACGTGTTCGCCTCAGGCGTGTGAAAAGGTTAGAATCACACGGTGCGTTTAGAGCTATAGGAATTAACAGTGAATGCTGTAAACATAGCAAAAGTCGAACTTGGTATTTAAGAGACACAAAATAGTAAGATAGATTATCTCTGAAAATTTGAGTGAATGGATTTTTATATATGAGGCTAAGTTGCTAAGTTTAGTGAGTTTGCCTAAAGACTGAAAGAAGAACAAATAAAGAAAGAAATTTATATTATCGTATCTAAGGGGTAAATTGTCTATAGATTGAGAGAAGAACAAATAAAGAATGAATCTATGTTGTAGTGTCTAAGATCAAGTTTGCTTATTTCTAGTTAAAATTATATGAATGATTGAGAGATGAACAAAAAAAGAATGAATCTATGTTATAGTGTCTAAGACCAAGTTTGCTTATTTCTAGTTAAAATTATATGAATGATTCAGAGATGAACAAATAAAGAATGAATCTATGTTGTGGTGTCTAAGACCCAGGTTTGCTTATTTCTAGCTAAATTAATATGAATTAAAAACAAGTTTTTGAGATTTTTCAAAAGATAATCCTTCAATATTAATGGAGGCTAATTTTATATTCTGAATCTCAGCCATTATATTTATATTTTAATTAGAAAGATAATAATAGTAGAATAGAATAAAATTCATAAATTATGAGTTTATATCATGTAGATCAAAGGTACTTATGTTTTATGACTAGGTGATAAATCTAAAGGAGATTCATCAGATTCTGTGTTTTGTTCCATTTTCCTTTGGAATTCAAGTACTCTCTCCTTCCTAACAAACTCGTTATAGGAGTTCCTTGCTGAGTTGGAAATATTAGATCCTGTGAACTAGGTGTCAAAAGGATTTCTGAGTTTTCTTCTTCCACTACCAAATTTTGCTGTTTAGAAAGTTTTTTCTTTCTAGTTAAAGCAGGTGAAGAAGTCGACACTTTTCTTTAGTGTTTTTCTTTTTAGGGATTTCCCATGTGATTTCGAAACTCTGAATATCCATTTCTTCATCATCGTTTTTGTTTTCTTCTGGTTCTTTTTCTACTTCTTTTCCTTTCTCTATTCCTTCGTCTTCTGCCACATTTTTTTGTTTCTTTATCTGTTTCTTTCATTCCTCTTCTATTTGATTTTGCCTTTGCCTTCTTAGGTGTTTCTTTGAAAGTTTCCTTAGGCATAGTTGTTAACTTTTCATTCTCTTTTTCTTTTTCCATTTCTTTTCCAGCTGTTTCTTCTTTCTTGGTTGTTTCATCAGACTTCTCTTTTTGTAATTGATTTTCCTTCCCTTTTACTTTTTCTTCTTCTTTGTTTGATGTAGCTTGTGGAATCTCAAAGATTCTTACGTTATTGTTCTTTCTAGTGTTTTGTTTTTTCTTTTTCTTACTTTCCTTTAAACTCCATATTGCTCTCTCACGTGTGTCAGAGTCATATTCCTCTAGTTCACTTAATTCCTCATTTTCACTGTCCGAAATGTTCAAATCTTTCTCTAACGAAACTTTCCTGGATATTTCTTGTTCCAACAGAGTTCCTTTTTTAAATGCATTCGCATAAGAAAAAGTTTGTTTCTCCATTCTGGATGTTGTAGCTTGGGGTTTTGGTTGTTCTACAACTTTTGGAATTGTTTGGCCAGAAGCACCAGAGGTGGAGGTGTTCACATTATTTTGTGGGCACTTCCATTTCTCGTGCGTTTACAAAGTCATCGTACCAGACTACATAAAGTTCGGGATACCTCTAAGAACTTCCTTATTGTTATGTAGATATTATACTTGGATTATCTAGCGAGTTAAGCTTGAATTCAACTAGAAATCATGCACATAAGCGTGTTTTCCGAATGGTGAGTTTCTATTCAAAATGTCAGAGTTCGAAGCAAAACGAGAATGCAGTGTCAGATTATGGTTTATCAAAATATTTTGCTGTTATGACCAAACACAGTTGATTGAAAATGTGAGAAAACATATGGAGATGCATTTGAATGTGCTTGTGGGCGACAGTTATGACGATGAAGAGGACTTTAAAGGTTTTAAACCAGATGAAGTTACAGGTGCTCGACGCGAGCTTGATGTGAAGAAAAAAAAATAATTTAAAGGAAAAAAAACATACAGAGTGAGAAAACTACCTTAGAGTACCCCCATGACCCATTCAGACATATGACCCCCTTTTATATAGTAATATAGAGGGGGTCATATGTCTGAATGGGTCATGGGGGTACTCTAAGGTAGTTTTCTCACTCTGTATGTTTTTTTCCTTTAAATTATTATTTTTTTCTTCACATCAAGCTCGCGTCGAGCACCTGTATTTTACAAGTTATAATAAATATGCACATTTTATTGAATTAGTCATACAAGTTGACATTTAACCTTTAATTTATTACCAAATCCAGCCAGATATCTTTAAAGTTGGCAAAGTTATGTTCTATCAAAGTCTACTGGTTATTCTGCTTTACAAGTCCAAAGTTACTTAAGTGTTCAGGGCTCATGCCTGCAATCTTACTTAGTGATGAAAGGGTTAATTATATGTGCATGGAAGGCAAACATACAAGACCTCCATGGACTGCTAATATGGGAGTGCCCCTTCTTATATTCAAGTTTTGAGGCAGATTTTGTTCCCCCCCCTCAACCCCCATGAGAGACCAACTCTTATTTTGAGGCCACCTTTTTGCTGCCTGCTGCAAAAGTTGTGTTCTTGAATGAGTTGGCAAGTGGATGCAGTAGTAAGGAGGATATTTGCAGTGCAGTAAACCTTAATTGAAACCAAGGAAAAGGCTGCATTCAAATAAGGATCTTTCCTAAGCATGCAAGATCAAGTTAGCATGGGGAATTCAATATAAATGTTAGTGTTCTGAAACTTTAAACAGCTGTTAACAAGGCCATTATTATTTAGTTAGGACCCATTTATCTGTAGGCATTCTCAGGTTTTTCACATTACAAGTCTCATTAGCAAAGTGCTTACCAGGAAAGAATCAGTATTTTTGGAAAATTTATAGAGCAGTTTAATTAAACTGATATGATACAGTATAGTTATCAACCCATTGAAAATTAGCATATTTTACTTGCAGGAAAACCAATATTGAGCATGCAAGTTAAAGGTCATCAATGTGTGCAGGGAATCTCCATTTTGTAACTAGTGATACATTAAGTGTACCTTTAACATGATGATGAGATGTACTTCTGTTACAAAAAAATGAATAAAACAATATAACAGCTCCAGATAGGAATTTAATATTGTAGGTATTGTATTCACTGAATTGGTATTTATAAAATTAGGTGGTGTTTATCATGAATACAGCAAGACATAAAACGTGTACTACTAGACTGAAATCTTATAATCATTAGATAATTGTGTCTTTCTTAAGGCATCAGATGGCTTAGAAATCAAGACTAGTTCAGGGTGTGTTTTATTATATGGATCTGCTTGAATGAATGTTCTCACAGTGATCCAATACATGTATGTTCATTTCAAATGAGCACAAAACATCTGCAGCGTGAACAGATAGATTATATCAGGCATGTGCACTTTCTTCTATGAGCAGGCCAGATGAGCAATTTTAAAAATTATGCCTGCTTGATGTAAATAAACCGGATGTAGGTTGCACATGCCTGGTTTATAGTGATTGAACATGCCATAAAATACATCATGGACTGTACTTAGGGCAAATGCAGAATGCTGATAACATTTGACTGAATGTTTAAAATTAATTTGGTTTGGATATTTTGAGGACATTGAAACATTTCTTTGTGCAACTTTTAATTGAAGTATACAAAACATTGGTCACTAGCAGCACCCTACCCCTGGCTGACAAAAGAACAACTTAAAATTGGAAGCAAGGTCAAATAATATCCACACTTAGCAGCAGCCTACCCCTATACCCTGGCTGAAAAAACAAAAGATGAAATAATATCCACACCTTTGATATAAAATTTGACAACATTTACAAAGACAAGAAATTGATTTGCTTGGTAAGGTGCCCTCTTAATTCAGTTGAATATGACACAGTAATAATTTGCATGGTGAAGATCTGGACAGTATTTAAATTAAATGATGGAACTAAAGCTGTGCCTTTTTCTATTCTCTTTGATACAAAGAGAGATTTTATCAAAATGATCAAGAAATGTACTACACATTTGTACTGCTTAAAATTCAGATGCATGAAGTAGATCTGTGAAGGAGTTTTGTAAGTTATCATTTATCACTCCTTAATTGACAATACCAACCAATAGTAATATTCTTAATTCATTGAAAAAATTGTTTAATTTTAATTGTTTTGAAGAAACTCGTCAATATAGATGATTGTGGCAAATGAATTTGACGGGATTGAGATGTGTACAAAGTTATCTTATCAGAACTTGAACAAAATGTCATCACATGGGACGAAATAAAGAACAAACATGAGGATTTCAAAAGTTTACCAAAGATTAAAAATGAATTTCATCATTGTTTTGAGAATTCCTATCTTCTGTCTACTTCAAGGCTATATTATTTTAAGAATTTATTATTGTGTATTTGATGTTCATGAGTCATTGTTAAGCCTTGTTTAGGCTTGTATATGTTGATTCTAGTTAAGGTGCCATTTGAAGAACATACCAGCATTCTTTGAAGAGATAATCTGTACTTTTATAGGACAGCTTGTGTCAATCCATTATATCTTTATTGAAGATCTCAGCTTCTTACAGATGAGTATTGCAGTACTTGGATCTAGCTATAACAAATGATTTTGAATCCATACAAATTATAATAATCACACCCTTGTTATGACAATGCATTATCTGTATGTATAAACAATCTATGGGATCTATTGTGGTTTTTGTTTTGTAAAGGAATTCATAAAGCATGGTTTGTTTATAGGCTGGGTTTAATTATATGTTGAACCTTTGCAGATTTGGAAACAGAAATCATAAAAATATTATTGTCACAGCCCTATTTGAACACAAAGTCATATTGATGTGGGATTTTTACCAAAACTTATTTTGATGTCCAGTGTGTCATAAATAAAAATGGTGCTGATCGAATTTCAATATGGCCACCACAGCAACCATCTTAAAAATCTTGTTATTCCCACTCCTCCTGAATGGAAAGTAAACCTTGAAAGTATCTCCATTCCTTTCCAAATGAATGGCTATATCAACATGGGGTTATCACTAATAGACTTTGTATGATACCTGGTTGGTTTTAATTGAAAATGGTGCTGGTTGTATATCCAATATGGCTGCCTGTCTTAAAAATCTGGTTGTTACTACTCCCATTGACTGGAAGATCATTATGACATAGGGTTTTCACCAAAAGAATTTTAATGTTTACTTTATCCTCAATGAAATGTTGCCAAGTAGGTATTCAGAAGAGGTACCACAGCAGCTAATTTGAAAAATCTTGTTAATCGCTGAAGAAAATCAGAGATGGTTCATCTCTAGACAGTTACAAGGATTAAGTGGTCTTATCTTGAATTCCTGGAAATTCTTTTCTTCCATGAGAGTGTCAGTCTCTTTGAGAGACTCAATTTGTTAACTTTGGAAATATATTATTTGTACCATAGTAGAAAATATGTGTAAGATCTATTTCTAAAATTGATTTGAACCACAGGGTTTAGGTAAAAGGAGCCACCAGGAATGCACAGTATTGAGTTCCAAGAGAATATATGATATTCTTGTCAAGTTTTTCAGCCATGTCACTCCCATATGACATACTAGGCATGAAACATGCACATTCATGATGACAGTTTTGACAGGTGTATATACTGCCATTACCTGCAAAATGTTGTATATGCCAAATTGTCTGAATAATACTGAATTTTGAAATATAATGGTCTTAAACTTCATTGGTTCCATTAAAACTAGAAAATATCAATGTTGCATCACATTTTGCATCTTTTGATTCATTCATTTAACTGGGAAATCACATGCCTTCAAGTTTAATCCAATGGTAATTGGTGATATCAGTGGATCAACTGATTTGAGTTAAAAGCTGGAACACAGGATTTGATGTCATAGCTTTTGTAAACATGCGATTCTTGCACCATGCTATGTGAGGTTGGTAGGTGATTATTATGTGTTACACTATCCTCAGTTTGCATTTGATATAATGCAATACTTGTTCTAGCATTTACAAGTATTTTTGCTTTAAAGGCATAACTGATGTTCATTATTTTATAAGTCTTTTTTTTTTTATTTTACTATTCTTGTCAATTAATATGGAAATCCGCCAACAGCTGGGTTTGTCTTTTTCCTTCAAATTACTACAACAACCTATCTGATTGCTAATATTCACCTGAGTCTTATTTTTATCTAATGCACATCTTTTCATTTTCTTCTTAAATCCACTTAAAAAGAGTGGGCTTGTCTTTATTTCCTCTCTAATTAATTTGACTGCCATGTGTGAAATGTCATCGTTATTAGATTAGTGACTAACTGAATTTGTTGAATATATCACATCACTACTTTTGTAGCATTCTTGAAAAAGAATAGAATTATAACTGACCTTGGCAACTGAATTTAAGACCTCTTTTTTCTAAATTTAATATTTGAACATCATTTAAATGTAACATCTTGATTATTTCAAAGAACAGTTTATGTCAAAAATGTGTTTTTACATATCATTTGCTTCCTTCCTAAGAATCCTAACTTTATTTGGATAGAAAGAATTGTGACATTTATGACCAATTTCAGGCATGCATTGTTTTGATCATCAAGTTTGAAATTTATGACCAATTTTAGGCATACATTTGTTTTGATCATCAAGTTTGAAATTTATGACCAATTTCAGGCATACATTTGTTTTGATCACCAAGTTTGAAATTTATGACCAATTTCAGGCATACATTTGTTTTGATCACCAAGTTTCCTTACAACTTTACTCAAGAATCTTGTCTTGTGATATACTGAATGCATTTGCTGCTAATCCAATGCTGAGAGGGGGCCACGAGTGACCGAGTAGTCTAAAGTGCTCTCCATTACGGATCACTGCCATATCACCTCTTTTTGCGTGAGTTCAAGTCTCAGATACGGCTAATATAGTTATGTAAGAAAGCTTGCCAGTAGCTTCTCGTGGGTCGGTGGTTCTTTCCGGGGGTTTTCCGGGTTCTTCCTTCACCATTATTACTGGCAAATGCTTAGAAAAATACTTCTTTTTTGGAAAATATTTTAAAGTTCTTTGTCTAATCAAAAGCTTTTTCCATACATATGGCCCAAAAAATGAACTTTCCCCCTGAAAACAAGAGAAATACTGTATGTGTTAGAATAAATTCCCATTCTCTATGCACAAATTTTCATTTTAATTTGTATATTTTATTTCAGTTCCACCGAACATGCCAGAAATTGTTGATCACGCCAATGGGTCATCTATTGAAGTCCGTTACACAGATCCAGTTCTCCAATTTACTTGCATTGCTACCAATGGCCGTCCTGCTGCGATGATTAAATGGTATCGCAGTGGAGAAGAGCAGACCAGTAAAATAGAATATTCAGTGGAACCAATTCCAAATGACGAGACAAAATGCGCGGAGTGTCATCACAATATCACCACGCTACCCAGATGACAATGGAGTTTTTTATACCTGTGAAGCAAGAAATGAGGCCTTGATTGGGGGACCATTGCAGGTTAAAGTGAAATTGTTTTATGTAAGTAAATTTTTTCTGTCATGATCACTTTTCATCTTTAGACTGCTTATAACAGAGACTTGTACAAATTAAAATTTGCCAGATTTTCTGCATTTTTTTTATGCCAATGAAGAATTTGATAGCATTCAGACATTGTTTTAAAGTAAATTTAAAAGTCTCAACTTGGGTTTTGAGCTGCACTGACATATGAACATTAAACACAAGCAGAACAAATGAATTTATATCAAACTTGTACATACATGAAGAATACATGGAATGATGCCAAACTTGTGTTTTTTCTTCTCCAAATATAATATTTATTGATTTAACCAAACTAAGCATGAGGATATATCTTGAGAAACTGATTCATTTTCTGTTTGTTATATCAGGTTCAAGGTCAGTGGACATGACAACACATTTTCACTTGTGCTTATCTGTGAACATGTTAGCTCCAACATCATGTACAGAGATACAATGTCTTTCCATTACTGTATATATTTGCTTATAAGACTAGTCCAACAGCCAACTGCACAGACCCAGATCTGCCATCACTTTATGGGCTTTTAGATATGGGTATATGCCATTTGTTGGGAGTAATTAGTAGAAGAAAAAAAACCATAGACCCTGATCTACAGGTGCATTATGCTATGGCAGATCAGGATATTTGTTGTTTGCAGTTTGATTTGACTTGTAAGCGAGTAGTATGGTATCAAATTAAATGTTTTTTTTCTTCTTCTGAAGCATACCTAAGATGATCTCAATATTCAGCAGTTACAAAAAGACAGAAAAAGCATCCGTTAGTGTGTCAGTTCCTTCAAAGGGATCTGATCTTAGTTTCTATGATAGCAGTGTACAGTTTATATAGCTGCTAGTGTAATGGCAGACTGTATCACAAACCTTGAACTGCCAAATATGAGGTTCCCGCAGCATTATTTTTGGGGGTGGGTGGGTGTGGTTGGGATGTAAACATGGTGATCAGCTATTAAGTTTGACTTATGTATGCCAAAATATGTTTAGAGGGGAAATGGGGGGTGGGTAAATGCCTCCTCCTTGCCCATATGTGTAGGTGCCCATGCCAATCCTGTTTTTTTAGAAATGAAATGAAAAGCACAGCATCATTATTAAAAAAGCAGGTTTTGTGAACAAAATTTCACATTTGGCAGTTTTATTTTTATTTCTGTCAGAAATTGTGTAATACAATTTAATATTAATGTAGAGGAGTAATGATTTTAAGTCAGTATATCTGCTTGGAAAAACCTTTTAAACAATTATACTTTTGATGACAAGTTTTATAATAAATCAATACAAATTAACTACCAAGTGAAATGTCAAGTTAATTTTTCAATCAGGTTCTTCTGTATCGGTATCCTGAATTTAATTCGAGATGATTGCAATTTTTCCTGTGTGCACTGTAAAAGCAATTCTAATGTAAATCATTTACATGTACTTGAACATTCTTTAGAAAAGAACCTAAAGAACAGAATTGAGACTTAAAGCTTATATAAAGTTGAACAGCAGGTTTAACAGTTTAAAATAATTAAGTATCCTTAATTACCCAAGTGGTTGACTGCATTAAACTGTATCTTTCAGTTGCCCCGAAGAAGGTAACCATCAGTGGAGACAAGCTTGCTAAAGCTGGAGAGGTTGTGACCTTGTCTTGTCAATCAGCCAATAGCAACCCAGCTGCTGCAATCACATGGTTTGCAAAGGGAAGACAACTGGCTGAGACCACATCACGAGTAGAGGAGTCTCCAGATGGGGGTTATATCACATATTCGGAGGTGACAGTCACCATGACTCACCAGGATAACAATATTATCTACTCCTGTCAAACCACAAATGAGCAGCTTGGACAAACAGTGGCTGCCACTGCAACCCTGAGTGTGCTATGTAAGTATTGGCTTTGGTAATGGTGTTGATAATACCAAAAATGGTAAAGATGATAATGATGTCTTCAACATTGATAACAACATTAATGACAAAGAAGATGGTTATGATGATGGCAAAGGTCATGATGACATACCATAGCAAATGATTGAGATCAATTGGAACTGTTTTATATTACACAGCATTCACTGTGAAATCTCGTGTCTCTCTCAGGCAACTTGTTAGAAGATTCTAGTTTCCAATTATTACAATACTCCCCATTTATCTGTACATCCTCAGGATCAATTATTACAATGCTACCAGAGGGAAAGATTTTTTAAAGGTTTTCTTGATAACATTTCTGAGTTTCACCAGCAGAATTTAAATCAAGATATACATTCCAGTGGCATTTGGCTGAAATTTAAATAAAGCTTAATATTGATCAATCCGTTTCTTAAATCAAGATTTAATTTATAGTGCTGAAATTGATTTCAGACCTATTAAAAAACAAGAAGGTAGAAGTATCATCTTCTTTCATGGTTTCTGAAAAGATATATTTCTTTCGGGTCAAAGAAACTTTACACTGTTGGTACACAGGTACAAAAAGTAAATCGGTTCTAAATTGCCCGGAATCATGCAGTAAATACAAATGTGCAGTTCTGCATTCATCAAAAATGGTAACAGATATGGCTTGCAAATGATGGTAGTAACATGCCAACTACAAGTGCATGTCCTCTGCCACATTGAAGTACCGTTTTTTCGTGTATATAAGACGCGTCTTATACAAAGTTTTATGTACCCCGTACCCAAGGTTTGTCTTATATTAATGGGCGTCTTATCTAAGTATTTTTTAACATGAACTTACGGTAGAGTGTGTGATATTGAAGGACAATTATTCACGTTTCACGATTTTCATTCCTAATTGTAAAAACAATTGGGTAAGTATTCACAATATAATAAACTGTTACTAAATAGTGTTGGACATGATTAAAAATCAATGTTCTGTATTGCTCTATTGATCTTCATTTTCATCGTCATCAGTTTCGGCTTCAAATCCATCGAAACTTGAATCAAATTCACTGTCGTCATTGCAGAATAACTCAATAACTGATGCTAATTGATCCTCATTGGTGTCAGTGGTATCGGATGCAGCTGAGTCGTCGTCCAAAGAACTGATATAGATAGCCGGTTTGGGAATTATCCCTCACTTTCTGAAGCCATTGATGATTGTTGTAATTTTCACTTATCATTATTAAAATAACTTTAACTAAAACTATAAGTGAAAGATAAAAGTGAAAAGTTCTTGTTTTGTAAATTTTATTCCAATAGCAACATGGCTATACAAAAAAGTCTGAAAGCTGATTGTTCAGTAATTATTGTGTTTATTCCATTAAGAAACTATGAGCCAGTCCACGTAGATATTTGTTAATGTTTCTTGATCTGTAGCTCTCCACAATTCTCTTGATTCATGCGTCCGCGTCAATATATTTCTTGTGCTTCACAGGCTGTTCATCTCCGCGAATGAATTCCTCATAAAGTTGGCTGTGACCCTTCTAAACGATTCATAGTCCATCGATGAATTTCCAAAGAGTAGGGTGCTTCATCCCAAATTTGGACTGTAATTTCGATGAGCAGCTTCAGCATGCTTCTTGGTGTGATCATCTCCGTTTAAAATCCTTTCATACACAGACCAGATTTCCGGTGGAAACATTGGTCGACGTCGACTTCGGTTGCGATTTGGGCTTCCAACAAAATTGTATTTGATGATTGGTAAAAAGTCATCTGGTATCTCATTTGAAACTGATTCTAGCCCAATGTCCAGATCGTTTATTGGTACAAAAGCAAGGGCAACGATCATTCAACAGGGCAGAGCAAATACGGTTTCCTTGTTGTACCTATGTAGGAGACCGCCATCTGCAAGTTTCTTATCTAGGTACATGTTCCTAGTCAGATGAAACAGACATCCATGGATTTCAGCAGAAGGAAATGTTGCTCGAATTGCTCCTATCACTGCTTGTTCAAAGTCAATGTTTACTGAAGTAGGATTCAGGTTTGGCCACATTGCTTTCAAAGCTTCGAACAGTCGGAAGTATGTACCGCCTTCTTTGTTAGGCTATAAAGCATACAGTACCAGGTGAACAAATCCTTCTCTTGCCGCCATGATGGCATAAATTTTTGCAAAGAGAGCAGGAGCCAGGCTGAACGTTCCATCAAAAAACAGCTTGTCCGTGTGTTGACTCCAATTCCTATCTGATTTACGACCAAAAATCAATATCATATCGTTGTTTCTGCCTGAATCCCACAATAGAAATTCTTCTACTTGACCTGCTGCAACCACATACCTCTGATAGCCTTCCATGATGACAATGGACGCTCGCTCTTTTGGTTGAGGAAGTGCTGCTTGAATGTGGTTTTCAACTCTTTGTATTGCTTTGTGAACTGCATTTTTCCACGGACAGCAACTGATGTTCCCTGCAAAGCACTGTTAAGTATCACCAATGGGATTTCTACTGTATCGGATGCTTTTTTCTTCATATCATTCACAGTCTTGTCCATCAGCAGAGGGGGTGAATCGGACAACATTTTTAAACAAGTTTTCAATGAAATCAGGCTTAAAACAATGAAATCAGGCGAATCGGATAGCAAGTTTTCATAGATCAGGATGAAATCAGGCCAAAAAAAATAATGAAAAAATCAATGAAATCCTGAAATGAGTAAAAACTTTTCAACCGAATATTTTATCAAGTCTGGTCCTAGGTACGGGGGGTGAATCGGACAACGTTTTCACTGAAATCAGGGTTCTACGGCCAAGATGTGGTGAATCGGAAACAAGTTTTCATGGATTAGGCAAAAAAAAATCAATGAAATCAATGAAATCAAAAAAATGACTAAGCCTCCGTCTTCAACCGAATATTTGATCCAATCCGATACGATATCGTGTCCCAGACCTTGTCTGGGGGGGGGGGGACGAAAATCCTTTCAGGATTGAAAGTCCTTTCAGGATTTCACAAACAGACTAATCGCTAACACCTCGTCTTGTAAATCAATCAAATTATTGGACTGGTCGGTGAGTTTGAAATTAATTCTGGTTAATGAATTATTATGACATCGCATATAGACTGGATTAGTTGGATCCTCAATAATTAAAAACCCTGGAGGAGCTGTTGGTGCAAATGAATACAAAATATATCCTTGCTGAGCTTGATTTGATCGTTCTAAATTTATTTGATAACTTCCTTCGATTGCATCTCATACTAAATTGAGCGCAATCACTGTTGAAATATTCACATTGAACGGAGCAATATGCCTGCCACCACCATCTGGGTCATTATTGTGTTTGAGGATAGTTGTTTGTGGTTGTGATGTTGTTTTTTTCCATTCGTCATGGATTTTTTTAAAACCAAAATCGATGGCGTCACTGAGAAGTTTTTTTAGTTCTGGTACGTTATATCCTGGTAGTTTGACTGTTGGAATATCCTTGACGGGGATTCCCTTGCCTTCTGCAAAAAATGTTCTTGTTTCAGGATTACTGTCATCCAATATCTCTTGAATAATTTGTGAATTAAATTTTTCCATATCGTCGATAATTTTGTTACATGTTTCTACGACGCTGATAAATTCATCTCGGGTAAGAGAGCAGGTTTTAAGAGGTATTAACAACAGTGAAAAAACATTATTCATTGCTTTGAAATTTTTATTGATTTTAAGTTCGCTAGCAAGAAGATATTTCTCTCCCTTATCTATATCGTCAAGGATAGCAAAGAAATCTCTAGCAATGCTGTAATCGCTATAGCTTTTTACTGGATTATCAGATTTTATCCTGTCGGTGATATAATCAGTTTTTTGTGGTTCAGGTATTTGATGAGCTGTCTGAGGTGGTAATTCAGGCCATCCTAGTACGGTCCTTATTGAGCTTTGATAGATATCTACCACGTATCCTTCTGTGCTTATTTCAATGGCAGATGATAGTGTTGGCTCATGAACTGTTATAGCTATTTTTGACTCTTTTCCAGTAATCGATTTTATTCTACGCGCGAATTCATTATTGATTTGTTCGATTTGGTATGATCCGGTTGGTATGGAAACAACATTCCAGTCTGGGGTACCGTCGTCTTTATTCTTATTTGCAAATACCAGGGAATTATTGGGTTGTTGACCACCAAATGATTTTGATCTGATATTAGGCTAGCTGTGATACACTCGTAATTTTGCTAGCGCTATCTCCTTCACTGGGACCGGAGAGGGGAAATTCACACTGAATTCTGGATTCGTTGAGGTTATTGAGATCATGCTGGTTTGTACTGGGTTCGTGTTCTCCACTATTTGTTGAAGTAATTCCATCTGTGTTGTCATCGTTATTATACTCATGATGTATTTCTAATTTTGATACTGCGGAATCATAGACACGTACCATCACTGAGAACTCACTATCTGATATCGTTGAGGTTATTGAGATCATTCTGTTTTTCGGGTTTGTGTTCTCCAATTCCATCGGTGTTGTCATTGTTATTATACTCATGTTTTTGTATTTCTAATTTTGACATCGCAGAATCATATATATCTACCATCGCTGAAAACTCACTCTCTGATATAATTGTATCATCGAGAGATGACGATATCAATGAGGATAATTGCGAGTATGCAGTGGACACAACATGAAAATGAATTATGTAGTCTTGTAGTTTTCATTGGCTGCATGATGATATTTTTTTTGTGATTATTGAAATTATTCCCGGGATTGTTGTTGCCGCAGAAATGCAAATTGGAACAGCTATCGGGGCCATCATTGTTACTGAAGACAGTATAATACCAGCTCCGGTGATTACACCACTCACTGAATACACGGTAACATCAATTGCGGTAATTCTCCTGCGATATTTTTTAATTTTCATTGCATACTCCTCAGACAGGGTTTTGAGTCTAGTTTGAAATTCTCTGACCTGATCATAACGATATTGCGATGATGAAATCATTTTTATTTTAAAAACGCTAGCGTTTTCAATTGTGAAATCCGAAGGATTTTCCTTTCAATTTTCAACTTAAATCCGCTACGAATTCCACATACCACGTTGTTGAAACCCTAACCAAATTTTTATCAGTAGATGTGATCGTGAACTTTTCAGTTGTATCCTTGTCGATGATCGTTGAAATCGTATTATTGACCCCGGATGAACTGGACGATGAAATATTAAATTGAGTCGTTGTTACTAGTGTTAATCGATAAATACCTTTAACGGTTGCAGTGATATCTAATTTGTTGTTTGTAGGTGTCCACGCAAATGATCCGTGTTTGATCGTGTATACTACGTTATTGGTTTTCTCATGAGGGATTTTTGTTTTTTCAATGATTGTTATCATCCTCGGAAAATCAGTTTTGATGGCTTCTATGAAAGTTTTCGTCTCATCAATAAACGTTTTAATTTCAGCGATAGATGGTGTAACTACCATTGGGGACCCAAAGAACTTATGAATGACATTTCTACGAAATTGAGTATAATTTTTCAAATGATCTTCAAATTCTTTATTGTATTCAGTGAATCTATCTGTAATAGTCGAGAAGAGTACACCTGGTTTGAGTTTACCCTGATCGGAAAATAACGCGATAGTATTCTCGATTGCGTTTTGTTGTTTAACTAAAATATCATCCAGAGAAATATTACTAGATTTCAATTTACCCTGTTTGTCTTGAAATACAACTATCTCATTAGGATCAACATTTACTAAATTCAACGTCTCAGCGATTTCATCTTTAATTATTTTTTTTATATCCTTGATAGAATCAGGGGTTGCAGTGTCATCGGGTTTGGGTTTCAGAGGTCTTCCCCAAATATCAATCATGTTATTGTAAAACTCTTTCTCTCTTTAAAATCGTTTCGATTTCCAGCGATTACTAGTGTATTCATTTACGACAATGTGTGGTGGTTTTCTAGATGCTGAAATAGCATCAAGGACATTTAATACTTCGCTGCCGCATATTGGTGGGTCATTGATTTGTTGTGTTGGTAGCGTAGAATACCAAGTCTTCATTGGAAAATTTTTTATATAACGCATAAACTCTTTTGGCGGGGCTAATCCATATGAATCAAAATAGACGATTGCCCGTGGATCAATAGCTTATGCAACCCAGTGAGTTCCAGGTCCGGTGCTGTTATCGAGATTAATAATACCTGTTTCAGTTTTGTTTGGTTGATGTGGTAATTGATCTTTCATAAAAACACCTCTGAAATTTTTAATCGCTAGTTTTTTAGCAGCATCGAGTAAATCAAAATTGGACATGGGAACCATAGGTTCGGAAATCGAAGATTTCTGAATTGATAAACCGTTCCTGGTAGTCTCAGACCTTTTCCGCTGTACCATGAATACGGGGTTCCTGGTAGTCTTAGACCCAATCCGTGAACGGATCGTCCCCTTTTTTTATAACCCCGCCCAGTTGCTTTTTTTAGTGCCATTCCTGCTGCAGTACCAACGGCTCCTAACGCCGCTGCTTTAGCTACTGCTGGGGCTGCTGCTGCAATCAATGCTGGTATTGCAGCTAACAATGGAAATATACCGCCTGTTTTCATCATATTTTTGATAGCAGCCGCAGAAAGAGTAATCTGAACACCTTTTTTTGCTACAAGTGCATCATTGAAATGTTTTACTTGACGAGTTGTCAGTGATAATTTATTTGCACCACCAGTCATTTGATTAGGTTTCAACGTGATTGTGGTTCCACATTTTTTAGCCGATTCTGATTGCAATTTTTTTATTTGACCAGGAGTTAACGCAACACTAATAACACTATATGACATTATACATAATAGATTGATTCTAATGGAAAAATCCTTCGGATTTTCAATCAAAGATTTTCTACTGGGGCATCTACCACTCTCATTCTTCCTCCAACACCTTCAAGTAGCATTGATTTATCACTGAGAATGACAGCAACTGCTCTATAATTAGCAATAGCACCACGAGTCACATTAGCTCTAAAATGTATATCAACAACAGATTGTCTTGTTAAATCAAGATGTTCCAGTGAAAAGTAATAGATTGGATACAGATTTTTAAAATCATATTGTGATATTTGTAGACCGGTATCCACATTTTGATCACGTGCCATAAATGACAACAATCTATGATAAACTCGTGCAATATGATTTTCTGTGTAATTAAGTTGTATATCCTCGGATGGTTCCTGTTGGCCGTTTATTCTCAGTGAGACGTCTTTCACACCTAATTGATCAAATATCATATGACTGGAGAGTTGATTGCCAACTCGTGTGTTATCCTGTAACGCAATAAATATATGACGTGGCGCAGCAACACCTTGTTTTGATGCTAGATTCCACGTGAATAACCCGTTGATATTTGATTGTTTAACATCCGTGGTCACTGATAACCAACTCAACAACGACTTTCCTCCTTGGTCCATAAATGATAGTAATCGTTCTTCTGCGGTGATTGCTGGAGTCGACACTGGCATCCACAATGATATTTTTGTTAAATTGACTTTACCGGCATCAGCATTGGGGGTTGCATTGTCTGCTGGAATCCTCCAAATTGCGTCATTATCATCACTCTTTCGTACAAGCGATACTGTATGCTTCGCCCCGTAGATAACTTTTCTGACGTTTCTACAGAATCCAAATATGTGATGCAGTGGAATCGTGCATGAAAATAATTTACGCGCTCCTTGCAACATTAAAATACGTGTTACAGCCCCTAGATTTAAATTAGGATCGTTGTTTATAATCATATCCTCGGCATCAATATTAGCGGTGCCAGCATTATTCTTTGGTCGTCTTATAATAAATTGATTTCCTCCAGCGGTATTTTTAACATCTTTTGCAAACATCATAGAGGGTCCTGCTGATCTTGTATAATCATCAGAATATCTCGCTAGTCCTATTATTGTTGTAGCCACATCAACATCACGATCTATCGACTCAATTTCTTTTCCATCAATGAGATATTTTGCACTCTCAAATAACGCCATAATACCATTATTGACAAAACCGACTTGAGTACCAGCTGGATACGGTGCTGGTACAGCAGTAGTATCAGCAGTTGTTACAATTTCTCCTTCGATTTCAATAAACGCTTCACGGGGCAAAAAGTATTTACTGGTATCATGGACTTGAAGATCAATTCTTGCTCGACTATTTGAGTCTATGGCATGATAGGCGTAATATTGATAATCGCATACAGAATCATCCTTGCCAACTGGGGCATCTATATCAAATGCTGGATCACGTGACTTTTTGAACATTTTATTCTATTTATCAGAGTCTAAATCGTGAAATCATAAACGATTTTCCATTTTCATCGTGAAAAACGCTAGCGTAAAAATCCGTAGGATTTCATCGACGTAGTTTTTTAAGGCCACTCCCCGCTATCATATTTGGGTCGGGGGTTAAAGCCATCGACGCTAGTTTTTCATCTACTGCGTTATTTATTATTTTACTAACACTTGCAGGCATTTCTGCTGTAGACGGTAACGGTTTTGAAAATCCTTTGGATTTCATCCGTGATTTTACTAATGATGTTATTTTATTCTTCGCAGTTGAAAATGCCTTTCCGGCAAGATCTCCAACAGCACCAATACCCTTATCACGAATAACATCAATGGCTTTCATTGATAATTGTTTAGCTAACGGCATCACTTTTGGAGCCATTCTTGAAAAGAATCCTAAAATGGTATTGCCGAGGCCATCTCCGTAATATGCTCTATAAACTGGAAACCGTGAATTAACTACATAGACGGGGGTTGGTTTATCATGATTGTAATGTATGATCATTATTTGAAATCAGAAAAAAAATTTTCAATTGTAAAACAATTTGTCAATCACTGTGATACCCATTTGCTAACTCGTCAATGAAATCTCGATATGTTTTGATATCCATGATACCGCCGGCAAATAACCGTCTACAGATATCAGCTGCTTCATTAATTATTCCTGGAGAGTTATTTCCAGCTCGGAACCCTCCTACAAGAACATCTAATCGTGATATATCATTGATAACACTATCAGGACACGAAATCCTTGGATTTTGCAATCCACTTCCGCTATAACCAGTTGCTTCATCTAGTTTTTCTAAATCCGTTTCTTGTAAATAAACATCATCATCATCATTATCACGTGGTATTTGTTGTTGTTTTTTAGGTGGTAGTTGTTGTTGTTTTTTAGGAGAGAAAGATATTTTCTTTGCAGGTTGCTGTCGCTTTCCTTGTAATTTTTGTTGTTTTAGTTCTTCATATTGATTATACACGTGATCCACTATCTTGATATATTCGATGTATGATGCACTATCTGTCTTTTTTTGACTTTTTTCAGTTTTGATTTTGTAGAATATATCAGCCCAATGGGTTATATTTCTAACAAACTTATGATGTTCTGGTTTCAACCATTTTTTTCTGTTTTCATAAGACGTAACAACAAGCGCAGGAATTTCTGTTGGATCAGTCCCATCAATTTTTGCTAACCCTTCCTCGTTAAATCTCATGCGTAAATCATCTACTGTTCTTTTTGATTCCATTTGTTTTGTTTGTTCAGTTTTCGCTACTATTTTTTCAAGTTCACCAATAACAGATTTCCTCGTCTTGGGATCATCTCCCAGTAAAGCACGCTCTACCCCTTTCGTTGCTGTGGTTACTGGTTTAAACAACTCTTCAGATCCCGCAGCAAAATCAGTTTGTAAACTCTGTCGTTGTTGCAGTTTATTCCTGACAGAGTCACGAATTGGTACAAATCTCTTAATTGCAAATCTCTTAATTGCAAGATAAAAGTTTGTTTGGTACATTAAATGCTGAGGCCAGTGTATTCAGGTCTACAAATGTTTTGCTTTACAAATTACATACTGTGCATTTATCCATCTGCTTTTCATGGAGAAACATTTCTTATCTCATGTTTCCATTGATACGATGTTTCATAAACTCAGTTCATATTTTCGATTTAACATAGGTGTATTATGTAAGGATGATGAACATTGTAAATGAAGAAGTAGTTAATGCAGCAGATTAAAATCTTACTTTGAAAGATCTGTATATTGTATAAAATCTGCAGTCATAAATGATCCTCTCTTTACAGGTTTTCTCAAATTGCATTTTATTATGAAACATTTGTAGTACATGATCATTTTGGTTGAGACTTTAAATCTGCATCCTAATTTAGTGACTTAACGAACTATTATCTTCAAAATATCAGTTGAAAAAATGATAGCTTAAAATTGTATGAGTATGAGAGAAATTTAACTATAGGATTAAAACTGAGATATCAAAGGTTTGCATTTGTCATTTGAGCTTGATGATTGAGCCTGAAATATAACAGGTATGTGTTTGTGATTTGAACTCTATTACTGAGACTGAGAAATCACAGGTATGTGTTGTCATTTTAACTCTTGGATTGAGACTGATACATCACAGGTATGTGTCATTTGAACTCAAGGATTGAGACAGAGATGTCACATGTATATTTTTGTTATTTGAATTCTTCGATTGAGACTGAGATATCACATGTATGTGGTTATCATTTGAATTCTAGGATTGAGACTGAGATATCAAAGGTATGTGTCATTTGAACTCTAGGATTCAGACTGAGATATCACAGGTATGTTTATGTTGTGTTAGGAAATTAAAACTCCATTAAGTCTCACCTCGTGTGTGTATCTTTCAAATGATCTATCTTGCATCTGTAGTGATTGCAACATTCTTTGGGGAAAAGTTTCAAAGTTTGAAATAATTTTACTGTTACTATTGAATTTTGCAGTCACCCCGACAAAAGAGCGCACAACAAAAAAGAGCCGACAAATGAGCGCAAGACAAAAGAGTTCAATACCAAAAGAGTGCCGACAAAAGAGCGCAAGATAATTGTAGTAATTGAAAGTCTTAAATGCTTAAAATGAAGTGTATTACAATTTAAATTAGAAATCACTTCTGCATAAATTAGGTAAATGTTTAACTAAAATATAATCATTACTTAAAATGACTTAAAAGGAATTAATGGCACTATCTTCCCCTTCTCTGACTCGATTGTTTAAATGTAAATTTTTGTACAACTATTGTACTGTATTTTTTTAAATGTTGTAAACTGCAGAATATGGTGAACTTAAATAGGAATTTGTAACTATTTACAAATAATGTCCAACATATTCTTTGATCACTAGTCTGTTTGTTCCAACGTATATAGATCAAAGCTTCCATAGTTTGAAAACTTCTCTATATAACTATTTGATTTCTTATACTTGATAGTATAGGTGCAAACATCTTTCTTTTGCTCCATAATGTTTGAAAACTTCTCTACTTGATCTCTACTCTACTTGTTAGTATAATTTAATATTCGTTCCTTTTGTCTTGCGCTCATTTGTCGGTGCGCTTTTGTCGGGTCACCAAGTTTGCAACATTAGTGTGCTGGTCAATTTGGAATTGATATTGGAGTCAATCATTGTATAGAGCAAAAAATACAAGCATTCAGAATTTGAGTAAGTAGGCATATAACATGGTTAATTTTTTTTTGTGTCCTATATTTTGAATATGTCTCACAATTAAATCAAATATTGAATTGATTCCATCCTCTTTTTTGTTGTTTTGTTAGTTTGTATGAAAGCCCCATTTTATTATTTTACCCCAATGAAATTGGTTGTACATGTATTGGCCTATTTTGTTTTATTATTTAAGTTTATTTGAGATTATTGTTATGTATGACTTTTCATTTGGTTGTGCATTTGTTACAGATTGCTATGAGCAAAACATGGCAATAATGCCTATATTAATTGTCCAATATCAAGAAATTTATTGTTAACTTGTGAACAGTAATGAATTTTCCAGTAAAATGTGCTTTGGACCTAGGAAATGCACTTTTCAGTGTGGAGTAAGTACCCATAGATATAGTGTATCATATTGTATTATTTTCATGCGAACTCTTTATTGCATGTATCCTATTGTCTTTAAGAGAAGGGGGTGGGGGAGTATGTAAAATAGGCTTCAGTGATGTTTCATTTCTTGCCAATAAACGTTATTTAGTGCAGTTAATACAGCAATTCATTTATATTAATTTCAAGCATCTATAATTATGACTAAAAGCAAATCAAATTTTATTTCTTTTCTGTTTTTTTTACTTTTTTAAAATTTATTTTTTATTGAAAATATTAAGGAATAATGAAATCTGCAAAGTTATATTAACATGTATAACAATATTAAAAATTTCGGCAGTGAGCAATGAAATTATAATTGATTTAAATTTATCATTTTAAGCGTGTGGTGATTGTTAAGTTATGAGGTTAGGTAATGAAAAAAAAGGACATACGGTTCCTCTAGTGTTTATGTCCTTCAAGTTATTCTGATTAAAGCATTAAGGCATAAATTATTGATTTAGAAAATATATCTATGTATTGTCTTTGGGGAGAATAATGATTCAACCTTTTATGTTGGAAAATAATCAAATTGTTAATGTTACATGAACATATATATTATTCATAAATTAGTCATTGCATGGTATCAATTAATGTATTTATGCTTGAAGGTTAGCACATTATCTGGGAAAAAAAAGATACATCCAGGGGAATGGGTGGTTTGATGTTTTTGTTTTAAAGAAGTATGACTGAAGTTTAACTGATTCATTATTTAAAGATAGTATAATGATTTGTACAATTTAATGAAGAATAAATATCTATTTATATACTACATGTGTTTTGTCATACATAACTATGCCTTTATGAGGATCTTGAATGTAACATTTATCCATTCATGCACACCGTGCATCCAACTTCAAACAGTGCAGACCTAGATGTAGAGCAGTCTATGAGCTCTCATCACATAATCCACAGTGGATCTGTCTTTGCCATTAGCTTTTTATAATAAGTTCAACAACCAGCTTACACCCAGATCTGAAATGTTAGATCTATGTATACTTGGTAGGTATTGTAAATTGGCAGCCTTGTGATGGAATCATGTATGATACAGTATGGTTTAGATAAAATTGTATGATTACAGGTACAGTGAAATCACACTATAAGATTATAGTTGAGGTCCACATAGTGTCATCATGTTATATAATGAATCATGCAATGTTGAGACAAGTTGATGGAATGAATTATTGCATGTATCCCATTGTCTTTAAGAGAAGGGGGTGGGGGAATATGCAAAATAGGCTTCAGTGATGTGGCTACCAACTTGTAAAATTAAAGGCCGATAACATTCATTAAATTTTCCCTTTCTCTTTAGTATGTTCCTGTACAAAAATCCAATTGCAATTATTAAGGGATACACATTTGGAATAAAGATTATTGTTTACGAAAGAAATAATTGATTTTCATCTGCTAGTAGGCTGATTTATTGATTTAATAAAGGTGTCTTTCATTTTATGATTGTTAATGAACCAGGACCATCCAATTTCAGCAGCCATTTTTCCCTAGGATTAATGTTAATAATTTGCAGTTATTTGGTAGGTAAGTCAATTAATTTATTGATTCAGGCATACACCTATTTCAACAATGGGCATAGGTGTATATGCTGGTTAACTGAGCAGTCATTGGTCGTCTAATCATTGCCATGGATTGAACAATAATTCAATAAAAGCATTTGAAGACAAGACGAACACAAAGAAGAATTATTAGCGTTATTGTTGGTGGTTAATACAAGTTACATTAACAGTGTTAAGATTTTCGCTCGACTGTTCATAAACCAGAAGAGCTTATCGTATGGTCTTCTGTCCGTAGTCTGTACTCAATCCATCTAATAGGGCATGTCCATTATCGCTACTCCTCCTAAACATCTTTTATGATTCCTATGAAACGCAGGCTCTTGTTGGTTCTAAATGTAACCGGTTTCTCCCACAAAGACAACATGGCTGTCACAATGACCCTCATGAAAAGTTTGTTTCCCAGTTCCACCTGAATGGATGATCATATCCACAACATGTTTCTCCTTTACATACGTTCCCCGATCACATTAAATTTAGGAATATAAGCTCTACTACCTTCCGAATCCAACCCACCTGAGACAAAAGTTAGTCTAATTGTCTATAAAATATAGACAAAGGGCAATAACTCTTATTTATTAGCTCCCCTTTGCTACCTACAGGTGGTGCTAATTTAAAGCTTTTACTGTGAACTGAACAGACATTAACCAGTTGTTTAACATTCATTCATCTACTGAGGATAACATTATTATCAGATTTATTAATGTTATTCTTCATATTCTTTATGCTTAAATTTCGAAATGTGGTAATTATGTGTAATTTCGACTATATTTATGTGAATTTTCTTCTTTTACATGGACTTAGTCTCTTTGTTATGGGCACATGGTTCTAATGGCAACACTGAGGAAAAGTGTTTGTTTTGTTTGCATTTGTACATGCTTCCTATTTATTTAGCACCCCTAGCTTAGCGGGTGTCTCTGTTAAATATATTATTTCTTTCTTTATTCCATTGTCAACCCAGAATATAAAATGATGACTACGTGAATGAAGTGCAAAGAATTCATGGCCAACATGGATTCATATGATTGGTGCATAGCATGTGCAAAGTGTATGTCATCAGAAACATGCGGTATGTACACTTATTTGCCAGATAATAATAATAATAATAATAATAATAATAATAATAACAACATCAACGAGGACTTTGTATAGCGCCTAATCTTTCGAAGCTCTAAGCGCTTTACATCAGCTATAATGATATGACTACACTACAGAAAAACAAATGACAAAAACAAATGAAATTGGGAAACATAAAAACATGCTGAAAACATATAAGATAGAAAATTATTAGGTCTCTAAGTTTGTTCCTGCAGTCAAGAAAAGTGAGTTTTAAAAGCACTCTTAAAAGGGACCACTGTGTCTTTGTGTCTAATTTCAATGAGTAATTCGTTCCACATAGCCGGGCCCTGGTATGCAAAAGAACGTTGTCCATATGACTTTGTTTTCACAGTGGAACGATGAGTATACGAATGTCAGAAGAAGAGCGCAAGTATCTTGCTGGTGTATACACATGAGTGAGGCCAGATAGGTATGTTGGACTAGAGTCTGTCGGTGAAACATAGCAAAGAGAACAGATTTGATTCTGTATCCAATTGATAGCCAGTGTAGGGTACAGAGCAGTGGTGAGGCGTGCTCTGATCGATATACTCTAAAGATTATCGCCTGATGCGTCTCAGTTCAAGATATACAGCCTTGCATATGTTCATGACATGTTGGTGCAATGTGAGAGTACTGTCTAGAGTAACAGCTAGGTTTTGTACTCACTGAGAATTTAATGCTGGTGTTGCTGATATTTATTGTATGAGGTAAAGGATGTGAATGAGAACGTCTTTGTGTTGTGATCAGCCTCAATTTTATCATCATTCATCTGCAGCTTGTTTCATGTCATCCATGAGTTTACATCAGAAATGCACCTCTCTACTCTATGGATGGTAGCATCAACATCAGTTGGGTGGCTAGACTTGTATATTTGGGTGTCATCAGCGTACAATTGGTGCGTCACTTGGTGATGATCTATGACACTTGAGAGCAGCTGATTGTATAGAATAAAGAGAACAGGTCCGAGAACAGACCCCTGTGAAACAACTCAACATACGTCAACTGGGCTGGAAAGTATTCTATTTGCAGATATAATTTGTGTCCTCTTGACTAAAGAGGACCTCAACAAAATACAGATAATACATGGTTGACATTTCTCAGTATAATTTTAAAGAACAAAGAAGAATTCAAAGTCAGAGGAAAAGAGAAAAATTACTGAGTTTCCCCTAATATAGCTGGTGTGTCACTTTGATCACATTGTTAGCTATTATTATTATTAGTAGTAGTAGTATTTATTTATTTTTTTGTTCATTTGTCGTTTCAAAACATACTAGTGATGACAAAGTCTAAATTAGGTACAATAGGTGATGACGCATTTCATTGGTTCTGACCAACGTTTCTTTGTCCTTCTGTCTTCTTCTGTCCTAGATGGGAATTTTAACACTATGGGGGATGATTTTGCTCCTAATTCTAGGCAGTCCATTGGGACCTGTAAGTTGGGGTGCATGGGGTTTATCAATCATGGCTGTAAATTCTCAGCAGATTTATTCATCCGCATGGTCATATTTAAGATCAGCAGAAATTCTAGTAGAAAGTTTTGAGAAGGGGAGACCATCAATCCACAACGACGACAACCAGTGTTATGATCATTTGTCTGTATTTTAGACAGCTTATCACTTGTCCAATAAAAACTTAAATATCTCATTACAAATATTAACCAAGACTGTCCAATAAAGACTTAAATATCTCATTACAAATATTAACCAAGACTGTTTAATAACACTATACTAATCAAACAACATTTTGATTGAGCTGAAAAAGATAGCAACGGAAGAAATTTTAACTTTTAAAACACATTGAAAACGTAGTATCGTAATGAAAAACGAGAAATCCAGAGTAAAGGAAATTGACAAATACATGATGAATAAATTTCTATTCAAATGTTTTGAACGTTATATAGAATTAAAGATGGGTTAATTAGGCAACACTATTTTCAAGTGTGACGTACCGGGACAGGTGTTGTGCAATTAGTGTTCAAGGCAAATAAATGAGAGCAATCATGGCTTAGTTGCTCTTGAAGATCACATCAGTTCAAGAAAACATGTTACTTTTAAAATATAAATGCTCACACTACAATTATCAGAAGTTGATTAAAGAGTTCAGCGATGAACTCTAACTCTGCAGCAGCAACTGCCAAATTCCCACATATTGCTCCAATGTGTGATAGGGTAGAAAATACTATATTATGTTTTTTTAAAAGGTTTTTATAAAATGAATTTCTCATAGAATCACATAAATCTAGTCCAAAAGTCATCTGATAAATGATTCGTCATGTATTCAATAAGAATAGCTCATGTGCAACTCCTTGGAACTTCAGCATACATTTCTCGGGTGAGATGCGTCGGTATTGCATTGTCCATTTCCATTACAATATGGTAACAGCCAGAGAGCTTCTGCGAATTGTCTTATTCAACGCCGACGCAGATCTTATCCCGCTGGTTCGCCTATATATGTGCTCTTTACAGACTACCTTACTCCCTCAATTGCGTTCATTTCCAATGCCTCTCGATGATAGCTTCGATCTAGGAAGCGAGTTTACATCGTTCCTGAACCAGTGTCACAGCTGGGTTATGTTACGAATACCACTCAAACCTCCACCACAAGATCTGACAGGATAAACAGACACAATGTCACAGAAAGCACGTCTATTTCACAACTTTGATATAGTCAGCGGCCACTGGTATCCAGAAGACCTAGACGAATCACTTGGAGATGAAAGTTGTCATCAAAACTTTTCAATTTCGAAGCGACCGTCTTTAGAACAATGTCGTGCTTTTCATATCCTAAAATAGGACAGTACAACATCACTCAAACGCAATGCACAACTAAGCGTCGACATCAACATCAGAAATATTCATGCCACGCTCAATGTCTTGGCATATATTCTGTCAAGGAGAGAACAGATTCTCCATACACAATGGTCTCTATTTTCGTCAGTATTTCATAAGATTTTCAATTATGGGGGTGTCTGACGACAAATCTTTCTGCAACCCGGTGGAATCACAATCAGTTCATCTTCGTTTCACAGGTACCAGATCCGAAGGGTTGGTCCATCGACAGTTATTCTCTTACTTGAGAGAATATCTCTTTGGCCCACATCGGAACAGTCTGTTTCAAGGTCGTACAGAAATTGAGGACCAGAAGTTTATAATTATTCTGATTGCCCTCTTCGCTGACACAAAGCTTGGATCAACAATCTGCTCCATTTAGTTATAGATCAACCTTGGAAAATCTCGGCGAATCCTAAAATTCTCAAACAGACCCGCATTTTCCTTTCTTGCCAGGAACGCCTTCGCTCTTTGTTCTTGTCAGGACAACCTTGCAACAAAAACAATTCAACCCTTCAGTCGTGAAAACCGTTGTGAACTCTACAAGGCTTTTTAATTTAAAAGCCCCCGGAGAGACCTGACGCGTTTTTATTGACTGGAATCCATTAAACAACTATTGTCCCTTTGATTGCATCTGTTCAACATGTAACTCACTTTTTCTTTAGCTATTTGAAGAGAAAAACTTTAACTCTGATTATAATTAAGCGCTACGTTTCATAATATCGTACCCGTTCCGTCATCATGAAAGGGAGGATCTTCTTGATCACAATGACCTCAGATTTGTTATCCAATTTCGACTTACATAGACCTTAGTCATTCATTTTATTTCGGAGTTGAAATCTTTCTTGAGTTCTGACTTGACTGCTTTTCAAACAAGGTCGAGCCTTTCGCCAGGACCTCGCTGAAGCTCCATTCCTACAAAACATGTTTCCTGATAGCGTCATCAGAATCAGTGAATTGCATGCCATCTATGTTGATCTCGTCTGCCCTTAGCTTCGTTGAGATGACTCGACGATCCTAAGGACGCAATCTGGTTTTGTCGCAAAGAATAGGTTGCCGTCCGTGGGGAATCAAAATGTAATAAAACGTCTTCTCTCCTGTATTGACATATAAGAGGCTTGAAACATGATATCGTGCTAACGCTTAGACTTCATCGGAAGTGTACTAAGAAAAATCGTGGTACTTGAAAGCACATCTTTCTTCCAGTTAAACCTGGGAAAGAGGACATAACCTTTAAGCTCTGTCATTATTGCTGAAGTGAGTAATGCATACTCACGATATAAGAAGAATATCAACAATCCGTGCATTTCATTGTAATGTTTTTTTAAAATGATTTCCTAAAGGCATTCCTTTGGCATGCCTTCTCGAGCTTTTATCTTTGTTATTTGGCTCCATCACAACACACTCTGGATTTGTTAGGCCAATTTTCAACCGGAAAAGAAGCCACCAGACCCAATTGTCATCGGCACAACCGCTCGATTCTCGCAAAATTTTTTTGGGCTATGAAGATCTCATTATTTCTAATTTCCCTACGGAATCCAAATTGTCTCCGCTTTTGCTGATTGGAGTTGATAGAGTAGGTAAACCTTATTATGGGAATCCAATATTCTCATCTCAGAGGTTACCTGGACTATAGGTTGGATGCCCAATATTACCTACACATATTACCTTTTCTCCTAACGTTAATGTAATCTCGGAATGTATTTGAAGGACAAAGCAGATTTTTTAAAGTAAATTATATTTCTCCTTGAATCACATTACTTTGATACCCTCTCAATGTCTGCGCAGTACGATCATTATTTTACATGATGTTCTGCTGATATTGAAACTAGCGTCACATTTAGGTGGGAAAGGGAGGTAATGGGGGAAAAGGTATTGCTTTTTGTCGCTATTTTATATACTCCAAGAAGAACTTTCATGTTTGAGAAGGCTGGATTTGGGAGGTAGTAGGGTTTATATTCTTAACTTTAATATGATCGGGTAAGTAATTCTAGGTTAAATATAATTTACTGTTTAAAAAAAAGACTTCTTATGCTGTTTTACATGAGACGGAGGCTGATTTGATTTCTCATTTGGCAACCACAGCAACCATCTTCCTGTTATTGCTATTTCCAGAAAGTCATATTGACATGGCATTTTCACCAAAAGGCATTGTTGTAGAATAGTGTTATATTTATATAGATGACAACTTTCCCCGGTTTTCTTCCGTTTCCCCTATTTTATTTTAAAACGAACTTGTATATCTTGAATATTGTTTTAAAAGAACTTTAAATATTTTTATGTTGGTGTATGATTGATGGGTGTACTATGAACTATAGAGTATGCAGCTTGGCCTTACTTTAAATCTGCACCTGCGCAATACACTTCTAGCTCCTCTTTATCATTTTCACGTCTTGGATTCAGAGGTAAATTGTAAGATAGAAGAGCCGATAACTTGATAGTGTAGATTAGATTTATTCAAGCTGATCTTTCGAGCTGATGGGATCAGTGATTTTTGTTAGCTGTCTACTTAGGTCGTGTAGTTTCCACAAGCACAACATTCAAAGATATATGAACCACATTATAGATAAGTAACATAAAGGAATACCAAAATGCTCTCCATTGTGTTTGTTGAAATGCAAATAACTTCACATTACACTCCCTAAATAATTCATACTATATGAAGAGCGCCCACTAAATTAAAATAGTGTCAATCTGATATTCAATATTGTCACCAAAGCATCCATCCTGAAAATCTTGTTGCACCCTATCACATTACTATAATATCCTCCCATTCTCCATGCAATGGGAGGATTACGTTACACGATGTTACTTTCAACTTATACTGGTGCATCCAACAGGCATCAAGAGAGGAAAGGAGAAAATTAATGCCTTTCTCTAATTATTATAAATAGAAAGGACAAATGTTCGTGTATGGTAGTGCTAGATTCGTGAGGTAATGGGACTTATATTCCCAACATTCGTGTGATCGGGTACTTAATCTACGAGAAACAGAATTTTTAACACAAATATTTGCTTTGTATCGTCTGTCTCAAAACATTGTATGTACGAGAATTTCAAATATTCAATAGGTATATCCATTTAAGTGTTCCATACCGATTTCAAAGAAAAAGTTTAAATTATATACCTTTATATAATGACTGATTTAATGTAGATTGAAATGAAAGGGACGTTAACATGCACATTTATCGCAGAAAAAAAAAATCTTCTGTCTCTATTGTTATTCATTCCATCAACATTCCTGAATCCCATTAACTCAACTATTCATCCTCATGGGCCCTCAAGTATAGTTAATTTCTATCATTAGTCGAGATATGTTTAAATTCGAAAATATTTGTCAATATGTATGCAGCTATTGAATTGGCCATTTTATGTTCTGGTTTGATTGGCCGCTTTGTGTTCTTGTTTCATTGGCCGTTTTGTGTTCTGCTTTGATTGGCACGGAAATGTTAAGGTACCTTAAAGGATAAATCTGACAATTCTTGAAAAGACTATGATGACTACTTCAATTTAGGCAGACTGAAATGTGATCCAATATGCCTCGTTATTACACACAACCAACTTCTGTATTTCATGACTTGTAAATATAAACCTTGCTTGCCTAGTATTTGTATGTTTCATTAAAATTGATGAATATACCACAAAAAGAGAACAGGGGCATTGTTTTCCTCTCAGTTACATTATTCTAGAAAATTTGATGAACATAAAAGATTTAATCACTATCTGTTTCGTCGACTAACAGTGCGGTTATTTTACCATTCTAAAACTGATTCCAACACGATTGTAGTCACTGAGTCGAAGACTGCGATATACCCGATTTTGTCAACACATTTTGACAATTCTTGAAAAGACTATGATGACTACTTCAATTTAGGCAGACTGAAATGTGATCCAGTATGCCTCGTTATTACACACAACCAACTTCTGTATTTCATGACTTGTAAATATAAACTTTGCTTGCCTAGTATTTGTATGTTTCATTAGAATTGTTGAATATACCACAAAAAGAGAACTGGGACATTGTTTTCCTCTCAGTTACATTATTCTAGAAAATTTGATGAACATAAAAGATTTAATCACTATCTGTTTCGTCGACTAACAGTGCGGTTATTTTACCATTCTAAAACTGATTCCAACACGATTGTAGTCACTGAATCGAAGACTGCGATATACCCGATTTTGTCAACACATTTTGACAATTCTTGAAAAGACGATGATGACTACTTCAATTTAGGCAGACTGAAATGTGATCTAGTATGCCTCGTTATTACACACAGCCATCTTCTGTATTTCATGACTTGTAAATATAAATTTTGCTTGCCTAGTATTTGTATGTTTCATTAGAATTGATGAATATACCACAAAAAGAGAACAGGGACATTGTTTTCCTCTCAGTTACATTATTCTAGAAAATTTGATGAACATAAAAGATTTAATCACTATCTGTTTCGTCGACTAACAGTGCGGTTATTTTACCATTCTAAAACTGATTCCAACACGATTGTAGTCACTGAATCGAAGACTGCGATATACCCGATTTTGTCAACACATTATGCACAGGAACACTGCAGTTAGAACATTGTTGATTGTTGCGTATCTGGGTCAACATGTCAAGGATTTGCCATACTGCCGCGTTGTCTTCGGGCTTCACTTGTAGCGATCACAGAAGGCCTTCCAGAGCCAGATTCGGCAGACCCTCTTGTCTCAAGCAGTAAGACAGCAAATTTAGACACGTCTCCATATGTCTTATCCTCTCTTGTTTTATTGACCAAGTCAGGTTCTGGAGTGCCACCATTCTGTGTGTTTCCATCCTAAGGACTGAGTATGTCTGGTGCTGCAAGAAGTACATATAGGGTCTAGCATCCACCACTGCCCAGTCATGCCAGTAGTCATTCTCCGGATCTCTGAAGCCAGGGTCAGCACCTATAGACCGGAACGTCTCAAAACAAAGGGGAGGTACAGTGCAGTGGATCTCTGATGGTAAATATATCACAGACAGAGCTACGCAACTCTTAAAGGCTTGATCTGTTGTCATTTTCTCTGACAGTATCTTTTGAATAGTCTCCTTTTTGCAACTCATGGGTTCCACGGGTGAAACATCCGAAACAATATGCCCGAAATGCTGCTCAACCTCAATCAGTACTTCTCTAGCCCAAGAAGTATATCCTAATTTGAGATAGAATCCAGCAAGTTTGAGCCTACCGGCAGTGACGTCAGAATTTGTGCCAATCCAAAGGAACATGTGTGCCATCTCCATGTTTCTACAATACATACTGTTTGTTGCAATACATGAAGATGCTAGTTGAGAGCCAATGTGACTACAGAGAAGTGCTGTAAGTACGCGCAAGGAATCTTGCAGAACTGTGTTACACGTCTGATACACCTGTATTAGTGAATGAAGCGCTTCCCTTTTACCAAAGCGTAGTAACGTTATGTAGGATAAAGTCATTCCAATTTCAAGAATTTTCGTTAAATGGGATTGTAAATCTCGGTCATTCCTTCTCTGAAACGCATCTAAGACGAGAGGTACTGCATCGGGTTGGGTGTGATGCTTGCTACAGACTTCTGATAATGCTTGTCCAAGCCCATCACATCCAATTTGAGTAAGGTATTTGAAGTCCTGGTCTATTAGATGAACCAAAACACTGTGTAGTCGCGTTCTTAGTTGTCCATCTAATTTCCCTAGAAACATATTTTCATTAGTTATGAAATAGTTCGGGCAAAATCCAGATTCCACCCATGAAGAAAGTGTTTTTATCATTAGATTCAAACAAGTCAAAAGATTATTTGGCTTCCAAAACCCCACGTTTGTATTGTCTATCAAATGGAACAATAATGTCTTACAATGATAACTTGAAACACATTTACCAACTGCTGGTGTAATGATACATTTATTGATCATTTTCATCAGAACACAACAAGCAATTTGTGTATTGCTTAGTCTCCACATCAGCTCTCTTTCTATTGCAGTAAAAGAGAGTCTCCACTCTAAATGTCGTTCACGGCTGAGAGGGTTTCCTACTGGGACAAGGAATAATATTTTCGCAAGGAAATATTCAGACTCATTTGGTGTGATCCAGGTGTTTTGTCTGGGCCTCGATAACCATGAAATGTCATCTTGTGTCCATGTTGCAACTCTAACAGCTATTATATAATCTTCGGTGAAATATTCGTTTGATACTGTTGCAGCAGGCCCATGAATTTCAGTTGCGTGATTATAAAATAAAAATGATTATTCAGTACAATGCGGTGGTGACGGTCTATAGCTATAGCTTCATATGGAACCGATTCAAAATGTCTTGCATGCAAAGCTTCCATAGAGAAAGGATTCACGAACTGTAGCTTATAGTACCCTGGATGGGTTTCCTCATCTGTTACCATCAGAAAAGCATTTATTCCGAGCGCAGAAGTTTGTATATTTCTAATTGCAAAGATGTCATGGAAAAGGACACGGTCAGTGTCTGGTCTGAGACCCGGTGTAGTAGAACCTTCAATCTGACTTCCGAAAACAAACACTGGCGCATTGTATCCGTCTTGATGTGGTGTTATCAACGAACGCAGCGTCTCGTCTTGTGTCCAAACGTACCGCCTCCACTTTCTCGTCTTCTTATTGATCCCGATTTGATGCAATAGTTTCATGACAATCACTGATATCTTAGACATTGCCTCACTTTTCGCTTTGTCAGCCATTCAATCTAAACGAAACTAAATTCAAATATTCATATAAAGATATTGTACAATCAATCTCTGCAATGAAAAAAAAATGTAATCAAATTCCTTCTGATTTAAAGACACTGTACAAAGTATCCAACTTGTGTAACATAAAATAATGATACTAATTAAAGAAGGATTATGACTGATAGCATATAGTTACTTACATAAATCGCTTAGCGCGCACGTGTGTGTGCGCGTGTGTGCGCGTGTTTTTTTCTCTCGGTAAATGTGACAAAATACACATATGGCACACTATGTATGAACTTTAAATAAAAGAGATTCCATCTTTAGAATCAATGCTAGGTGTGTAGTATAAAGATGACTACACAGTTATCCTACATAATTAATTTGATTGCATTCGTTATCCTACATAATTAATTTGATTGCATTCGTTATCCTACATAATTAATTTGATTGAATGTTATCCTACATAATTAATTTGATTGCATTCCCTATCCTACATAATGCTGTGCTGGAAAATTTGTGTAGACTCCTCAGGTTTTAAAGTAAAAATGCTGCTACAAGAAAAATCGATAAAGTTCAGATCATTGTAAAAAATAAGCGCGTTAGATCTGTATAGCTTTTCTCTTTCTTCAAAATATCCACACGTAATCATTTTGTTTCTGGCTTTATGTGATTATTTATTTATTCTTATTCCTTTCTTATGTAATTATTTTATTATTGTTATTATTATTATGATTATTATTATTATTACTTATTATTACTTTCTTATGTAATTATTTTCTTCTTCTTTTTCTTCTTCTTCTTCTTCTTCTTCTTCTTCTTCTTCTTCTTCTTCTTCTTCTTCTTCTTTTTATTATTATTATTATTCACGTCACCTTACTTTACTGGAAAATTGGAAATAACGTAAAAGAATCGATTGCGCTCTTCTTTAATAGGCAAATCATTTTTAAAAAATTCAGACCGAGTCTTACAAGACAGGAAGGTTTTGGTTCACAGAAAACCAAGAACGACAGCAAAACACAATGAAATGGAGAGTTGATGCTATAAAAATAATAATAATAATAATAATAATAATAATAATAATAATAATAATAATAATAATAATAATAAAAATGGACCTCTTCAACATTTTCACGTATTCTAAACTTCTATTATTAGTGCACTTTCTTTCTCTCCTTCTTCTTAAGTCCGTTGTGCTTATATATTCCGTTGTTCTGTATTTATTTTCTTTCTTGTGTGCTAAATTTTTTTTCCAGAATTGTAAGCTGCAAACAATTTTTAAGTTGTCCCTGTAAAGAAACTGAAAGGAAAAGTAGGAAAAATAAACAGAAAAAGAAGATACAAAGCGAGACTCCGAGAGCTAAAACACACAGATAGAACGAGAAAAAATAGCGGAAGCAAGAAAAACGATGATTGAACTGCAAAAGTATTTTAGAACACGGCGGGTGGAACTAGAAGACGGAGACTATATAGAGTGCAAGTTAAAAAAGGGAACACAACAACTAATATTTACAGACTTAAATGGCAGAGAAAAACCGGGAGTAGACTCTATCTTGGTAGAACTAAAAATCAAGGACGAGGAAGTACTATCAAAGTTATACTCAATCAACCATACAAAAATGGCTAAAACATAAGATACAGAGGAAATACACCGGCCCTACCATATGGAGAAATAAATATGTGTGGACACAGAGCAATAATAAAAAGCCCTGAACCAATTATGAGGAAAAAAAGGAAACAAACAGGGGAACTACACATAACAGGAATACCAATGCAAATACCAATAGAAACTGAATAGGAGTCCACACGAATAATCCGTGTTGGATCGTGTATACTACGTTGCTGGTTTCTCATGAGGAATTTTTGTTTTTTCAATGATTGTTATCATCCTCGAAAAATCATTTTTGATTGCCTCGATTAAGTTTTTCGTCTCATCGATGGATTTTTTAATATCCGGGAGTTTTATTTTAATTTAATCCAACGCTGTTCCCAAAAATTTATCTGAATATTTTTACGAAAAATTGAAAACTGTTTTACGTATTCTTCAGTTCTAGATTGAAGTGTTGCTAGTTCCAACATAGAAATCCGTAATTGATTTTAATTCGTCATTGACAGTCTTTATACTGTCCATATAAGTTTTTATTAATGATAAATTCGGTGATGTTATCGCTGGATCACCAAAAAAACTTAGTATGAATTTTAACTCATTGTTGAGAGTTTTTAATTTATCTGTAATCGTCGAAACGAGTATACCGGGTTTCAGTTTACCCTGATCGGAAAATAACGCAACGGTGTTCTCGGTTGCGTCTCGTTGTTTAACTAAAATATCATCCAGGGAAAAATTACTAGTTTTCAATTTACCCTGACGATCTTGAAATACAACTATTTCATTGGGATCAACACTTGCTAGGTTCAACATCTCAGCTATTTCATCTTTGATTATTTTTTTAAATATCACCGGTTGCAACACTATCAGGTCCGGGTTTCTTCAGCGCTGACAATTGTCTCCCCCAAATATCAATCATGTTATTCTATATAATCTCTCTCTAAAAAGCGATTATTATTATATTCATTTACGACAACATGAGGTGGTTTTCCAGATGTTGAAATAGCGGACATTTAATACTTCGTTGCCGCATATTGGTGGATCAATCATCGTTTGTGTTGGTAGCGTGGAATACCAACGAGGAATTTTTAAATCAAGGATATAACGCACAAATTCCTTCGGCGGTGCTAATCCATATGAATCGAAATAGACGATTGCACGTGCATCAATCGCATATGTAACCCAGTGAGTTCCGGGTCCGGTGGTGTTATCGAGATTAATGATACCTGTTTCAACGCTGTTTGGTTGTTCCGGTAACTGATCTTTCATAAAGACACCTCTGAAGTTTTTTATCGATATTTTTTTAGCAGCAATGAGTAAATCAAAATTGGACATTGGAGTCAAAGACTCTACAACCAAAGGTTCCTCAACTAGTAAACCGTTCCTGGGATTCTCAGGCCGTTTCCGCTGTACCATGAATACGGGGTTCCTGGTAGTCTTAGACCCTTTCCCTTCTTTTTTTATACTTGGATCCGCGAACGGATCCACCAGTTGCTTTCTTTAGTGCCATTCATGCCGCGGTACCAACGGTTCCTAACGCCGCCGCTTTAGCTACCGCTGGGGTAGCCGCGGAAATCAACGCTGAAATCGCAGCTAACAACGGGAATATACCACCTGATTTTTTCATGTCGCTGATCACAGCTGCAGAGAGATTGATCTGAACATCTTTTTTTATCCTTAAACACATCATTGAAGTTTTTTACTTGACGAGTCGTCAGCGACAATTTATTCTCCCTGCTAGTCATCTGATTGGGTTTCAACGTGATAGTGGTTCCGCATTTTTTAGCTGATTCCGATTGCAATTTCTTGAGTTGACCGGGAGTTAACGTAACACTAATATGACTATATGACATTATGCAATAACAAATTGATCTAATTGTTACATATTTTCCACTGGCGTATGAATTACTCTCATTCTTCCGCCAACACCTTCAAGTAGCATTGATTTATCGCTGAGAATGACAGCAACCGATCTATAATTAACACCGCCAAGGGCATTTACACGAGCTCTAAAGTGTATGTCAACGACAGACTGTCTTGTTAAATCAAGATGTTCCAACGAAAAGTAATAGATCGGATATAAATTTTTAAAATCATGTTGTGATATTTGCAGACCAGTATCAACATTTTGATCGCGTGCCATATATGTCAACAACCTGTGATACACGCGTGCAATATGATTGTTATCGTAATTAAGTTGTATATCCTCGGATGGTTTCTGTTGTCCGTTTATTCTCAGCGAGACCTCACTAACGCCTAATTTATCAAATATCATATGACTAAGTGTTTGATTGTCTAATCGCGCTCTATTTTGTAGCGCAATAAATATATGACGTGGAGCTGAAATACCCTGTCGCGCTGCCAGGTGCCATGTAAATGTATCATTAATATCAGAATCTATAGTATCTGTGGACACCGATAACCAAATCAGCAACGACTTTCCTCCTTGGTCCATAAATGATAGTAATCGCTCCTCCGTGGTAATTGATGGAGTCATTACTGGCATCCACAGTGATAGTTTTGATAAAATAACTTTACCGGCAACAAGACCAGCTTCATCACCACGCTATATTGCATCATTATCAGTACCCTTTCGCACGAGTACTACCGTATGCTTTGTTCCATAGATGACTTTCCGGACATTTCTGCAGAATCCAAATATATGATGTAACGGAATTGCACAGGCAAACCGTCGACGCTCTCCTTGTAGCATTGCTTTGCGTGTTGCATAACCTAAATTGTAATTAGGATTAGCGCCTCCGACAATATCAAACGCAGCTCCTGGACTTGCTCGGTGTTCATAGGAATCGGGTTGGTTGGGACCAGATGCAGTATCTTGCGGTGTTTGTATTTTAATATACGGAGAGTGATTAGGGTGATCAGTAATATCCTTAGCGCACATTATAGATGGACCCGCCGATCTTGTATAATTCAGAATATCTTGCTAAACCTATTATTGTTGTAGCAACATCAACATCATTCTCAATTGTTTCAATTTATTTTCCATCAATGAGATATCTAGCGCTAGTAAATAACGCCATGATCCCATTATTGACAAAACCAACTCGTACTGTTGGGTCATTTGCGTATGGTGTATTAACTGCAACATCTGTTACAAGTTCTCCTTCTACTTCGATAAACGCTTCACACGGTAGAAAGTATTTACTGGTATCATGAACTTGAAATTCGATATATGATCGAAGATTTGGTTGTATTGCGTGATAGGCATAAAAATGATAATCGCGTACAGAATCATCCTTGAGCACTGGGTCGTCCATATCAAACGCTGTATCAGGCGACCGTTTGAACATATTATTATATTTATCAGCGTCTAAATCATCATCGTCGACGACGACGACTTTGTCGTTGTTGTGGTTTTAAGCCACTTCCCGCTATCATATTTGCGGTTATGTTATCTTGGGCGTTAGTCACCAGCGACGCTAGTTTCTGATCTACTGCGTTATTTATTATTTTACTAACCCGCGCAGGCATTTCCGCTGTAGATGGTAGTAGTCCTGGTTTCTTTCGTCGTCGAACTAGCGCTGTTAGTTTATCCTTCGAGGCCAAAAATGCTTTTCCGGCAAGATCTCCAACAGCGCTAATACCTTTATCACGAATAACATCAATGGCTTTCATCGATAACTGTTTTGCTAGCGGTGCCACTTTTGGAGCCATTCTTGCAAATAACCCTGCAATTGTATCACCGAGACCATCACCATAGTACGCGCTATAAACCGGAAATCGTGAGTTTACTACATAGACGCTGGTTGGTTTATCATGATTGTACTGTATGATAATCTTATTTAAATGATATTTAACTAATGCGATGACTTTGTCATCAGATTCATCACCGATGACTTAATCACTGTGGTAACCATCCGTAGGATTTTCCACTAACTCGTCAATGAAATCTCGATATATTTGGATATCCATGATACCACTTTGAAATAACCGCATGCAGATATCAGCTGTTTCATTAATTACTTCCGGTGAGTTATTTCCAGCTCGTACCCCTCCGATGAGTACCTCTAATCGTGCTTTATCACCGAGAATATTACCAGGACATCTAACTAAACCACTACCTGAAAAATTCTTTTGATATCCATCTCCGCTTTTACCAGTTGCACCTTTTTCAGAATCAGCTTCTGATATTTTCTGGAGGGGATGGGATACAAAAGGTGCGACTGGTGTAGGTGGGTTTTCTATTCGTGTTATCTCCTTATCAAGTTTCTTAAATCCTTCATCATTGTGTGGTAGTTTTGACTTGCCAATTTTTGCCAAATATATATTTTTTTCTCCAAGTCTTCCTATCAGTTATAGCGCTTTCATATCCTTGTTCCATATATCGTTCTCGTTGATCCTTTGGAAATGAATCAATGATAAATTGAGCAAATTCTTTATCATCAATCTTAAAGTTTTTAATATCATCTATCATATCTCTTTTAAATATCTTTTTGGGGTCAAGATCTCTTCGTTCTGTTTTACCCTTTTGTTCAAATTCAGATTGTTGTTGGATAATATCAATATCACCTGGTAGTTTAATTTCTTTTTCTTCTGCAAGTAATGCTTGAAGTTCAGGCAGTGGGGATCTAATATCAATACCACCTAATTGTTCTATTTCTTCTCGAAGTTCTCGTTCTTGTTGTTCTCGTTCTTGTTGTTCTTGTTGTTCTCGTTGTCTTGCAGCAGTTATTATATCACCAGGAAGTGTTTTTAAAGATTTTTTTTGTTTGTTTGGATCTTCTTGCTATTTTTTCAGTTTCCGTTGCTATTTTTCAAGTTCACCAATAAGAGATTTTTCTTTTCTTGGTTCATCCCCCCATAGCACGCTCTACCCATTTCGTTGCTGTGGTTATTGGTTTAAACAACTCTTCAGATCACGCAGCAAAATCCGTTTGTAAACTCTGTCTAGCTTGTGGTTTATTGATGACATAGTCGCGGATTGGTATAAATCTCTTAATTGCATCTAGTCGCTCACGAGCCAATCTAGTTGTTAATGCTTCGTTAACCATTATTACAACAGCAAAGCAATTTCCAATTTGAATCTCGAAGAGATATTCATGTACGGTGTAGTAATTTTTTCATCATCAAATGATTTTTACGTTTTAACCCGACTTAAATAGACAAGCAGCAAAAGAAAATATTTTTCAGTTAATTTGGAATAAAAAATTATTGAAATTGTAAATTTTTGAGTAAAATTATAATCTCGGGTGTATTTTTGACTATTTTTGGTGTTTTTTTTTTTTGTTGTTTTTTTTAATACTGTTTTTGGTGGATTTTTCACTGTTTTTTGGTGGTCTCAGTCGGGTCAAATGGTCGATTTTGCATGTGATTTCCCGTAGACGTTTTCACTTAGGATTTTTTTGGGATGTTTTGGAACAAAAAATCAACAAAAAATGACAAAAATCAACAAAAATGACAAAGAAATTACAAAAACGACTAAAAATTACTAGTGGTCTTAGTCGGGTAAATTAGTCGATTTTGCATGGGATTTTCCGTAGACGTTTTCACTTAGGATTTATTATTGACCGTTGTGATGATGCTGATTCAATAACTAATTTACCTCCTTGTTCAATACTTTCCATTGTATTGTATTTATACTGTCAAATCGTTAGTTGTATCCAGCTGGTTTTTTTTCATTTTCTTGAATTAATGCTTGTATATTTCTAATCTTCGAATTGACCTTTTTTTCAATTTATAATCTCGACCCAATTCTTTTCGTACTCCTTCTACGATAGTAAATAACGGGACAAACACACTTACGTCACTACAAAATGCAAGACAGTCCCGAATAGAATTCTGGACTTTTTTTTTTATCAGCGCATACTTCTTTGACAGCATATATTTGTTAGTAATAATACCGTATTCTATATCTTGAAAGTCAGACATAATTTGGTCAGGATTTAAATTTTCAGATAATTTAATCTCTTGTTTTTTCAATTTTGAAATCTTGGATATAATCCTATTCATATTTTCAGAATTCATATATGATAATACATTTTTCTAATGCAAAAATATATTTCCCAGAGATGGAAGCCTCAGACATAAATAAATTGAATTTTTTTCCAGGTCTTTTTTGATATCGCAGATCAATAAATTCCCTCTGCGACGCATTGAACAGAAGGTGGAGAAATAACGAAATATCTACCAGCTTCATTCATAGAATTAAACATAATTTCTTCGTTAGTTGCTGTATTAAATGATCTTATAGGTCTCTTTCCAACCGTTTTACAAGTGCCAGTCCTACCTCGTTTGGAATTCTCACGTTGATTAATAGCTTGCAGGTTATTCAGAAAATTATCCCTTGGATTAGAATCAATGTGATCGATAACAAGACTATCTTTGATCAATCCATTGTAACATTCGAAGACGAATCTGTGACAATAATATTTTTTCTTTCCAGCATTAAACCTCAAAGATCCCATACCATCGTAAAAACCAACCGGTTTCTTCAATTTGCAGTGTCTAACAGTACCATCACGGGACGCCTCATAGTTCGCAATCACAGGGTGTGGTCGGAATTCTTGGTTCATTTATATACTATTATTGTTTGTCTAATTCATTGTTTGGTCGAATTATTACATTTGGAAATCTTCCGATGTAGTCTTGAGGAGTTCTTATTATTTTGTCGTTGACGCTGTCAGAGGTAGAGTCATTGATGGAGTTTTTAGTGGAATCTTTGATGGAGTTTTTAACTCGTTTATCATAATAGCACTTCAACTCTCTGTATCGTTTACCACCACAACTCAGACACAACTGCTATTTTCCTCTAACCCCAACCCCACATCGAATGCAGGGTAGCGGACCAAGGCTTCCACGTCGAAAACTTTGCATATGATATACACAGAATTCATGTCTGCATGATTTGTTACACGGAGTCGTTGATCCAATCATAAGCCATTTGCAATGATTCATTATATATAGATTCTCCATTTAAATACTTGTTTTAATTATAGCATGAAGGAGTTCGAGAGATTATCGAAAATTACACCTTGGAAAAATGCTAAATTCAATTTCGATAGAGTTTCTGATACACCAAAGGGTAAAATTCGTGATAGAACCATGATAAGTAAAATCAGCGACTGATTTAATGAATTCAAACACGATGGAGCATCTCATTGTTGGTCGACATGTCGAATCGATGGTAAAGTTGATGCTACCATGAATGATAAAAACGCAGCAGTGATAATCTCACATCTTATGCGGAAAAGGTATTTTTTTAGAATAAAATTCATTATCCGTTCAGACACTGGAGATTGGATTATCAGGGATAAATACGAATCAATCTTGAAGGATAAAAAACTATCACTGTGAGTCAAGATTCCAAACCAGGAATTTTGACTGGAATTGACAATCCATACTACCAGAGATCTTATCCTGTAACAGCAGTTGTTTATGGGATATATCCGTTAAATAACAAACCTAATATTGTAAAACTAGCACCAATGAAATATTCTTCGTCGTTGAATTGTGTGGCAGAACGAATATTAGAACACTTCACAAATGCGTTGCGTGGAAATAAATTGACTGATCTAACGGTGAAACAGCATGGGGCAACAATTCAGGATATAGCTAAATTAGAAACATCATTAGGATTTCCAATATCAGTAACGACAATAACCGGAGAAGTATTACACGAACCGAAATATCAATCACAAGGAGCGCCAATACAAATTATTGATCATAACGAACACGCGTGGTCACCTGCAGTAACAATTTTTCCGCGAACACGAACTTTAAAATATATACCCCTGCTTGGAGAGTGTTTCTCTGAGAAATAATTTGATGCTATTTACCATTTGAGTAAAAAAGATCCCGTGTCGGTGTGGCTACTACATAGTTTTTAAGACGATGAATGTGGATTCGATCAGTTTGTAAGACCCAATGGAGAATTGTACCGTACTAAAGCGCTGCACAATCAAATGAAAAAACTAGCTAGTGAGTTTTCCCCAGAGAATTCTTTGGAGGAAGACAACGAACAATTACTAACAAACTGTTTTACACTTCCATCAGTTGCAGCTCACTTCGCGAGAAAGAAAAACGCGTGGAAACCAACGCGAAGTGAGCTTCTATCAGATGTCAGATTGAGCTGTCTCGAGTACAGCCATGGTGGATTATGGAATACAAAAAATACCTCTGAAACCATTATTTCCGTTGATATGGTTGCGTGTTACCCCTGGTGTTTTCTCGGGTATGGAGAATGTAGCGAATACTTTAAACGATTTGGACACCCCACACATGAAATGGCTCGTGTTGCGATTAATGGTCCGCTGCCACATTTTGATTTAACCGGATTCGCTCGTGTAGTATCATTTGAATTGGCTACAGGACTTCATCCGTGTAGTCTTTTTTAGATTGGTAGACACGTCTGAAAAACACTGGATGCCAATAGTGCCATTGAGATATATGATTGATTGTGGTATGCTGATATCGTTAATTGTCACTGAAGCGATTATATCCTATCGAGCACAGAAATCAGTCTGGTTACCACAACCCGATCTTGATAAAATAATTAGCGAACAACGAAAACAGTTTCCTGCCCTTGACGAAGAATATATCGTGAAATGGTCCAAACAGTTATTTGAAATCAGAAACAAAGAAGCAAAAGATCTCGGTAGCAGAATAATTGGTAAATTTACTCAGGGTGGCAAATACAACAATACAAGATATTCTTCACGGCTGATTATAGACAACGCTGAATACGATTTTGTAATCGCGGATGTAACGAATCAAGGCATATATGTCAATCGTAAAGACGCATTTCTGTCTGATGGAACCAAATTGGGTACAATTGTTACTTAGAACGATGGATACAATCCGCAGTACACACATTTGAGAGCTTCTATGCTCGCTAATGGTTCCATAAATTTGTTTTCGATGATAAATAGATTTCCTGACACCGCAGTTAGAGTCGCAACTGATTCATTTTACATAGATATGAAACACAGCAGCGAAGTGGCTGAATTCACAAATTCTGACGAGAGTTGGGGATCATGGAGAATTAAGCGGGAAATGCTTCATGATTATATTCAATCAGCAGATGTCACCGTTGAAAATAATTATTTGAAGCGCGATCAGATATCAGAGCGTTCTAATGCACCACAGATATCTTATCCAATATGTAGATATAAAACAGTTTATTTAAACGGCTGTGGTGGATCAGGAAAGACGACTCGTGCGATTGAATTATTTCGTGGGAAGTCAAACATGATTGTTCTAACACCAACTCACAGACTTGCAAGAGAGATGATACAGCGAGGAGTTCAAGCATGTACTTATCATAGTTTCTTTCGATGGAAAGGAGATAAGTGGACTCCTGAGCGTATGGGAGAGAAATCTATCCCCAGCGTCGTAATTTGGGATGAAATATGCACGGTGTCGTTAGATGTATTACAAACATTTCTTGATTGGCTGCTATTAGAGAATACAAAAGTCGTCATGTGTGGCAATCACGGCCAGCCACCGCCATTTGTCGATTTATCGCCACATAATTGGCTGAAGAATCATGTAGACTATTACGAAGAAATTAATACCGACCACAGAGCAGTTGATGAGCAATTACGAGAATTCAAACAACTAATCAGATTACAACCGGATAGAATTCAATGCGAAATAGCGCGTGAAATAATTTCGGAAACGCCATTAAAAGATTTCTGGGAAGCGTGGAGACCAAACGATTTGATAATTGCAAGTAGAAAAATAGGCAGAGACACACTTCAGATGAAATTATTTGAAACACATAAAGAAAAATTTGCAACACTTCCAGTACCTCTTTGTTATAGACCCAAGGATACACGTAAGCAAAATATCGAAGTTGATATTCCAGGACAGCGTGAAAAGCAGAATTTAGTGTTAAATGATATTGTGTTGGTTGATATCAGCGTCGTTGAAGATGCATTACGCACTGATAATTCCCCGTGGACGCTAGGTTATGCAGCGACAATACATTTTTCCACAGGGATTGACTATATCAAATACAATTGTTAGGATGGTGGATAATCACATCGAGTGATCAAATTTAGTTTATCTCGCAGTATCCAGAGTACGAAGAATAAATCAACTTCGAAGAGTTGTCCTTGATGACTTCGTCATTGACGACGATGTTAATAACACTATTGTCAACGATGACTCTGTCAAGGACATAATTAGAAAAAAACTATCCGGTTATAAACAACAGGATAAAAAAATAGAGAATTTGACATTGATGCCGAATTAATTATGACTTTGAAACAACAACAGAATAATCACTGCGCGAGTTGCAATTGTGTAATGAGTTGGTGTTGGTCGGATAAGCACTCTCGACAATTTACCGTAGATAGAAAAAATAACAGAATTGGTCATACAAGAGATAATGTGATGCTGACTTGTCTTGAGTGCAACAGGCGCAGAGGCGCTAGTTAAGACCACGCGGCGGAGTATCCTCGGGTATCACTTGCAGTTGTTCACGAGTAAATCCTCGCTGAGGGGCAGTTGAATCCAGTCTATAGATTGCTGGTCTACCCGTAGATCGTGTTATGCCGGATATTTTATGCGTGGTGACACTTCAAATAGGATCAGTAGCTCTTTTTCTGCCACCTTCCAGCTCTAATGGTTCGTATAAATACCTAACAGTGACATTACCGAGTATTGGTTGTTTTGAAAAATCTTTTCGCGGTTGTATTGGTATAGACTTTTTTTTAATCGCGTCGATAGGTTTCATGTTAATTGTTCTAGTAATCTCATTATTCAACGCGGTAATCACAGCTGGTAATCTCTTAACCCATTCACGAGATCGTTTATGTTGAATGAATTCCTTTGCGTATTGGTATCCAAATAACCGCTCAGCAATTGTCCGATTAAATCGTTCAACAATTGCCTGATCGCGATGCAACGCAGTATGTCCTCGTCGTAACGCGGTATTATGATTTTTCATCGCTGATAGAACCGCACCCTGAAATTCCTTGCCAGGATCAACTTGTAATAGATTAGGCCAGCGCAGAGGACCCCTTCGATAAATCATTTCAAATGCAGAAGCCACTTCAGTTGCTGATTTTGTCTTTAGCGGTTCTGCTTGTTTGTATCGACTCGCAACATCAACTACGGTTAGCGCGTATTTGTAACCACGTTCCTGTGGCAGAAATAATATATCAGCCTGATGAACTTCATTAGGAACAGTCACATCAAAATGCGAGAAGTTAATTCGTTAGGCGGGCGTATATAAATTTGCCATATCGCCTGTTTGGATAACCAATTAGCCGCAGTGGTATATTTCACCGCTGCTGCGCTAGCGAGTTTACTAATTGCTACTTTGCCCCTCCAGTATCCTTTTGGAGAATAATAAATAGATTCCATGTTGTTATTAATTACCAGCACCTAACATCAATTTACCTTTCATAGCCGATTTTACTAACCATGAAGCCAACTTTTATTTGAAGGATTTATCAGTGATAGAATTCAACGTGTGAATCAATTTCACATTTGCGATATGTCTGTGTTGTATATTGCTGCTTTTATAAGCAACATCATGAGAATGACACGCCTTATCAATAGAGTTTATTGGTTCTTCACCACGTCGAGGATGGTTATGATCATCGAGTCTGATATCGAGTCTTGTCCCGGGTCCACAATAACTATATCCTGGAAGGTGTTTTTCTCCTGGAGACTTGACCCATGGTGTTCCCGGGAGTTTAGTTAGCTTGGCTGCAATATCACCTCCTCGTTTTTTTTTTAAAATCCTTGGAAACAAATCTAAATTTTTTTGTACTACATTGTACACACTTACCAGAAAGTGCTGATCGGTTACTTTTAGTTGTAATCGTCGTCAAGTCATCTGTACCAGTACGCGCCTTACACTTCACACAATATAGATCCATAATTTATATATAATAACATGAATGTAATTGATTATTCAGCTACCCGACGACGGGAACCTATTAAACACCATGCGATGTTGCCGAATTCAATTAGAATGATTATAATCGGACCATCTGGAAGCGGCAAGACACAATTGCTACTTAATTTAATAACGAGATGGATGAAATGGGACAAGTTGTATTTAGTCGCCCCAAGTGTAGACGATCAACGATGCTATGAAGTGTTAAAAGATGCTAACGAGAAAGCAATAGAAATTAACGGCGATGGTCTTATTGAGTTTATAACCGATATCGAAGAAGCACCGAGCATTGATGATATCGATGGAGATATTAACAATTTAGTCGTATATGATGATATCATCTTAGACAATCAAAAGAACCCTGCTAGGATATTTTCCCGAGGCAGACATAAAAACACTGATGTGATATATGTCACTCAACGATACACACAAATTTTGAAGGTGATCAGAGATAACTGCAATCTGTTATGTGTATTTAACGGAGTTGACACACATACTCTTAGAAATATTTGGCAAACTTGGTGTTGCGGTGATATGGATCATAATCGATTTATAAATTTCTTTAGTCACGCTCAGTCAATCCTACTTGGATTTGTGACGATACATTTATCAGCCCCTCGGACGCGATATCGTATCGGACTTGATAAAATATTCGGGTGAAATCGTAAAAGAATTGTTAACCAGTTAGCAGCAGAAAAGCGCGACAACCACGTCGCGTGTTTTTTTTACGATTTGTTTTACCCGCGCCCTTTTTTTACTATGAAATTACTAACAATTTTAAGGAAACCTCAGTTTGCGAAATCGACGTCTCCATCGTTAACCACATAGCAGCAGAGGGGGGAGGGGACGACAACGACATTGTCGTATGTTTTTTTTACGATTTACGTGGAAGCCTCGGTTTGCCGAATCGACGCCAGTAACTTTTACGATTTGCGTGGAAGCCTCGTCGACGCCTGCAACGTTGTCTGATTCGCCCGCCCCCCTCTGCTTTTTGATCGTTTGTCGACGCTTTTTAAACGCCTAAAAATGTCGATTATGCAAATTTCGACGCTTTTTGATAGCCTAAAATGTCGATTAGGCAAATGTCGACGCTTTTTGATAGCTTAAAATGTCGATTAGGCAAATGTCGACGCTTATTTCGACTTCGTCTGATTCCCCCCCCCCCCCCTGCTGCTCAACAACTTGAACAACAAAATACAATGAAACAACCGAGAAAGAGAAACAAAGCGAATAACACGATCAGCAGTCAAGATCGAGAAGATCAAAATAAGGTCATACTACAACAACCTGAACAACAAAAAGTCGGGGAGATTACAAATATACAAGAAGAACATATAAAGAAACAAATGACTGCAGAAAAACAACTCTCAAAAGAGGATCGAGAGAAGGAAAGAAAGAGAAAGAGAGGAACGAGAAGAACGGGAATACGCACTGTATAATGACGAATATCTTGGAATAACGAATATACAAGAAGAACATACTAAGAAACAAATGACCGCAGAAGAAAAATTCTTAAAAGGGAGGATCGAGAGAAGGAAAGAGAAAAAAAGAAGAGAAAGAGAACAACGAGCGGAACGGGAACATGCACTATATGATGACAAATGTCTAAAATACAGAGGCGTAGCGAGGAGGGGGGGGGGGGGGGTGGGGTACATATGTCCCCGCGCGCCAAGGTACAGGGGCGCCAAAATGAGGCTTACAACGTTACATTATTATAAGAAAACAAGGGTAATAAATCTGTCACAAGATCGCTGGGGCGCCAATTTTATAGTTTGTCCCCGGGCGCAAAATATCATCGCTACGCCTCTGCTAAAATAGAAGAAATTTGAAATATATATATATAAAAAAATTCTAAGGAAATAAAAAAATAATATATGTATATCATATACTATAGCACACAACTCTACGAAAAAACAGGGAGGGCCTTTCCTTAAAATGGTCTGAAAAGATCAGCGGAAAGATTACCCTTTCAAAAGAAAAAGTAAAGAAACTGTTTGCATAGCATTTTAACTCAATGCCAGTCTATTTCACAGATAGACTGGAATTCACCTTGAGATTCTTCGCATTTCATTACGTCATAGGTCAAGTGAAAATATATGTATCAATTGGGATTTGATAAATAAAAAAAAATCATTCCGTCCTAGTATTGATCCGTTTGTGGGAATCCCTCTGTGATCAGAATATACAGTTGTGTTTACATCTAATTCGAGAGTAGTTATGTATTTAATTCATTCCTTAGAACTACTTTATGCTCATTTTTTTGGATACACACGTACTTTAAAATTTGTGTGAACTCATTCAAAGACATTCTGTATTGCATCATTGTGGTACATCGGGAAATTCAAGACTTTTGGAATTCATTCTGAACATTCTATATTTGTGTTGTAGAGAAATAAATAACTCCTTTATTTTAGTTAAATTCTTAGTTTCACTCTTTCTGTTATATTCTAAGACCTAGCGTTAACACCGCTCGTATTGGTTTGGTCTTGGAAAATAAACGCTTCATCAGGTCAACCCGGGGTCCACGCCTTGCTACAGGCTTACGACTTAATGTGACAGAAGGCGGAAGAAAGAAACAATGACGATAATATTTCCATCATGGAACAAAATCTACGTCTTCCTCTTCATCATCATCATCATCATCACACAGGACCTTTTCTAAATGACACCAACTGATTTCATAGACAAGTAGAGTCTATGCTATTGATAATTTTGCAATCGTTGTATCTACAGCTGTCTGATAATCTATACCTCTGTTTCTAACATGTCCAATTAATATCCAAGCCCCGCAAACAGCAATGACATCATAACAAAACGTCTATTTTTGAAAGACGTTTACTGGTTTGAGAGACCTGTACAAATTATTAATGCTTATTTTTTTTATATAAATGTCTCTATAAATCTCACCTGCATCTATATGTGATTCCTATCCTATCCGTCTGTTGTCGGGTAAAGCGGAAATGAATTCAGAATAATAGTGTTTTACTCATTCCGCCATGTTGTGTTGATATGAAACAGCATACAATGGAAATGCCAGTCGTTTTGAAGTGTGCTATTTATAAACGCCTGGGTTTTTTGGTAGGTAATGTCAAGGTTGTTGTTGTTGTTGTACGCTTTAACGCCATTTTTCAGCACCCGATAGGCATTACATGGCGGCCAGTATTATTAGTGTAGGAAGAACCCCGGAAAACCCCCGGAAAGAAACACCGACCCACGAGAAGTTACTGGCAAGCTTTCTCACATAACTACATTAGCCTAATCTTAGACACGAACCCGGCAGAGAGAGGTGAGATGGCAGTGATCCGTAACGGAGAGCGCTTTAAACTCGTGGGAAGGTATCCCCTAATGTCAAGGTAGATACTTCATTCGGAAAATATTGCTGGGTACACAATCCATTTCATATTATATGTTTAGTGATTTATTTGTATAATAGTCATCTATTCATATTTCATGCCCAGTTATGTTGGTTTGTTTCAACATTTGCCCCGTTGTTGTTCGTTTTTCTTTATTTTATATGAAGTACATGTATATAACAAATAGAATTTACTTTATGAAAGGAATCCATCCACTCACTCGTTTGAAAGTCCACCTGTTTGTTATTTATAGTCTCCAATCATACATATATCCAAGGAAGTCCTAACAGAAATCATGGCAATGAAGAAATCGGTGTTCTTTTATTTACATTTCCATTCAAATTACATTAGCTGTTAGACCCAGTTTCTTAGTTTTTAGTGTTGCTTTGCACACAGCACCAAGAAAAAAATTATTCACTTTTTAAGTTAACGTTTATTTTAAGGGATAGCTGTCACAAAGAATTACTTTTTTATCCTTTGATAATCCATTATAGACAAGTTGACAAGTTTCACTGTATCATGACTGCAATAAGCATGACATAACGCAAAGATCTGGCCTGATTATAAAATCAAATCGTCATTAACCTTAACTGTATTAATCAATTGCCTTGCATTATTCAGCCAATTTGTTCCCTCATGCACTTATATTTATAGAAACAGACCTCAGTTGAGGAACCACCCACCTTGAGATAATTTGTTTCTCTCTTCCATGAATGGACCACTTTCAGTATCAGCTTTTGATTTTACTTAAAATGACTTTTGTCTTTTGTTGTATGTAACAATGCACTTTGTGATTATACTCAGTACATACATAGGGTGTAACTGGACAACTGGACAGACCCACTATGTCCATTATGTGCCTGTGTATCTGTCATCCCAATTGGATATATGTCCAAAATGTTTTCTTTTGTCGACATCACATTTGTATTGTGTACATCAACACGTGCTATAAGATAGATATAGGAAATCCAGTGGCAACAATATATAACAAATGACATTAGTAGATTTTCAATTTTTTTTCCCTAGGAAATAAATAAAATATTTATTTGCAAAATTTAATACTGCCAAAAATGTTTTCATTTTTTACATTCAATCAAATTAATGCAGATTATCTCTTGGGCAAGAAGAGTTTCATATCTATATGGAGATTGCCCCATTAACTCATTAAGTTTTTTTGTAATTTTCACCTGAAATTAGAGTAGGCAACATATTTTGGAGGCTATTTTTAAATATATTCTAATACATCAACTTCCAAGAGATATCTGGTTAATCAAATGCTTTGTTGTGTAGAAACATTTTTTTTTTTGCCTTTCTTGCTCGTCCATGAGCATAAAGGTAAAAGTTGCATTTCTTTTTTATATATATTCCAAATACCTATCTTATCCCACTTGTTGCAAAGGTTCACTTGTGTGTCTGCCTTGGATCTGAGCCCCAAAATGCTAAAATCCAGAAAAAAATTGGTTTCCATTTCCAACCACAGAAACATTTTGGGTGAGAAAAAAAATTGGGTCCTAAAAATTACGTTTTTCCCTCTGTATTTTGTAGTGATATGCATGAAGTCCAGATTATTTGGTATCATTGTAGAGTTACATTTGTCTACCTTTCTCTGTTGAATACCACCCACTTTAGTGTATTGTACATGACTTTGATGCTACAGAGCTTGAAAGTAGGCTACTACCTCCTGATGTGTAAATGAGGCAAAGCACATGTATTTAAGAAGGCATTACTATTGTTTTTAGTTTTTTAATGTTTGTTTTTCTCTTGTATTTACATACAGTTCATCCTAATGGACTCGAGGTAGAAAAATACATTGTCCTGTCAGTTACATCAATCAGATAAAGTATTATTATTATTATTATTATTATTATTATTATTATTATTATTATTATTATTATTAAGTAGGTAATTCTTGCCGTAATGCATTATATGGAATTCCGTATAAATAAGTAACTGTTTGGGGGCCACCAGAATAGTCATGTTTCCAGCAAGAATGAAATATATATAGTCTAATACATTGTACATAGATTTCAAAGGTGTCATGAATGGTATACAGAATATCTAACAAGCTTAAAATAATTTACTTTCAAAACCTGTGATGCTGGCCTTGTATGAAATAGTAATTTGATGGTGCAGAAAGTGTAAACTCAGGCATAATTCATTAGTATGCATAGGGTTTAATTGAGCACAACCCAGCTATAAAATGCCTATTACAAAATTGGTTCTTTAGTATGAACTAAAAAAGGTTTGAAAAGATTTAGGTAGGTAAACTCTTCCCAATCAATAGATATAACTGCATATTCATTCATGATTGAAGGCAAAGATCTTTGAATCTTTCGGAAATAAACATTTTCAAAATAAAAATTAATATTTTTTCAAGCAAGATAAAAGGTAAAAGATGCCATAGTTCCTTAATAAAAAACAGAGAAAAGAATTAAAAAAGGCAAAAAGATTAAGAAATAAACTCCATAAAATATAGGACACAAATTTGTTATTTAAGTAGTATTCGTATGGAAAGTCTAAACATTTTTCAGTTCTGATCATCATTAGATAGCTGCTGGATTAAGCTGATGTATAATTACAGGCATTAAGTTTAAAAGTCCATAAACGAAAGATGAATGTACTCCACTCTATAGAAAAATGAAGCAAACAAATTGAAACTTATGCTTAAAACCATGATGTTATAGATACTGTATTTGGAATAACCTAATTAGTTTTAAACTTGGCATGGCAGCTATAAAAGTTAGGAATTTCATGAAAGTTCTGTGATGAGCATTCCATTCCTATAAAATTTTGAAAATATTAGTCTCATACTTGGGATTGAATTAGTTTGCCAAATAAGTTGTAAAATCTTGGATGTTGGAAATATTAAATATGCATGTTTATATATTAATCTGCAGGCCCCAATAATATATCAAGGGGACCAGTAGGTCAGAGGTCAAGGTATGGAAGGAGCATATAGAAATTCAGGGGATCTTAGTAGCTAGAAATTTTGGCAAACTTCTAGGGTTTCTTTGAATTCAAAATGCACTAAGTAGTTGATGCACTGCATTACTTGATAAACACAGTACATGTACTATATCTACTTGTGTAAAAGTCAAATCAAACTGCAACAACAAAGATCCTGATCTGCTGTAGCATAATTCACCTGCAGATCAGGAATGTGTTGTTTGTTCTTCAGACATTCTTACCAAACTGCACCTACCCAGATCTGCCAGTGAATTAGGTGATTAGCTATCTGGGTCTATGTAGTTTGCAGTTAGACTCAACTTAAAAGTGAGTACAAGGTAGAATTTTACATAAGACAGCTTTTAGGAATATTATTTAAAATAAATATGTAATTCTGTTATAAATCTTTCGCTTTCATATTATGACTGAAAAATTCCAGGTTACTCAAGGTACAGCATGATTGGTAACAATGACCAGGAGTATCACTTACAGATCATTGATGTCAATCTGGGTGATGATGCAGACCTGTCATGTCAGGTATCCCCTGCAGTGAACAACCCACCTCTGGTGGCCATGGGACACCTCACCGTCCTGGGTAAGTTTACAAGTACAGGAATATTTTGTCCATCTGTTCTTTCCTCTATAAGGGCACCTACTGGACACCAGAAATTGAATATTTTTATGTACATCTTTGGAGAATGGCAGGATGCATTCAGTTTTATTAATTTTGGTATCTCCAATATAGCTACTATGATGTCTCTCTTAAAATCTTGTCGTCTCCCCTTGAATTGGATTGATTGTTAGGCATCAGGTTTTACCGAAAGATTTCAAGCAATGTCTAGTGTTGTCTTAAGTAAAAATGGTGCCAAGGTGACATAAGATATGTGTACCACAGCAGCTAGTTTGAGTATCTTATCACAGAATAATTTCAGTGATGATTTCAATACCTTACTGATAAAAGGAAGATTATTTGTTATCTTGAATTCCGGGGAATTCTTTTTGCCTAGTAAAGCATCAGTCTCTTCAGCAGATTCATGAATCATTTGCAGATAACCACTCCTGTGGCTTAGTGGTTAGTGTGTCTGCCATGGATATGGAAGATAGCAGGTTCAAACCCTAGCCGTGTCATGCCAAAGACATAACAATGATACTAACAGCTATATGGTACTAACTACTGCCTCACTAGATGCTCAGCATTGAAAGGTTAGAATTAGGGCTTGTCGGCCTGGTGTCAGATAATGTGACTAGGTCGGACATCATGCTACAGTTGTCTGCATCATGATGCCCCAGTGCTAGACCTCTGTCTTCTACTTTGTTATTTGTGAAAATTGTGGGAAATTTTAATTTTCCATGCTGTCATCATGATGTAGTTCCTGCATTGGTGGAAATAGGAACAGTTGTTTACAAGTTTATATCCCTGGAAAAAAGTATGAAATCTTGATGTCAAAGCGAAATGAGGAATCAGTGAAAAAAAATAATTTAGTTTTTCATCCACAGCTCTGGCACATCTTTCTTTGTACCTAAATAAACTGCCTGTTTGACTTAAATATAGTCTCTTGCTTGTATTAATTATATGTGCATGGAAGACAAACATACAAGACCTCGTGGGACTGCTAATATGGGATTACCTGTTCTTATATCCAAATTTTGAGGCAGATTTCCCCCCCCCCCCAATGAGAGACCAACTTTTATTTTTGAGGCTACTGTTTTGCTGCCTGCTGCAAAAGGTGTGTTCTTGCATGAGATGGCAAGGGGAGGAAGTAGTGAGAAGGAGGTTTGCAGTGCAGTAAACCTTAATTGAAACCAAGGAAAAGGCTGCATTCAAATAAGGATTTTTCCTAAGCATGCAAGATCAAGTTAGCTTGGGAAATTCAATATGAATGTTAGTGTTCTGAAACTTTATACAGCTGTTAACAAGGCCATTATTATTTAGTTAGGACCCATTTATCTGTAGACATTCTCAGGTTTTTCACATTACAAGCCTCATTAGCAAAGTGCTTACCAGGAAAAAATCAGTATTTGGGGAAAATTTATAGAGCAGTTTAATTAAACTGTTATGATATAGTATAGTTATCAAGGCATTGAAAATTAGCATATTTTACCATGAAAACCAATATTGACCATGCAAGTCAAAGGTCATCAATGTGTGCAGGGAGTCTCCATTTTGTTACTTGTGGTACATTACATGTACCTGTAACATGATGATAAGATGTACTTCAGTTTAAAAAATAAATGAATAAAACAATATAACAGCTCCAGATAGGACAGCTCCAGATAGGAATTTAATATTGTAGGTATTGTATTCAATGGATTGGTATTTATAAAATTAGGTGGTGTTTATCATGAACACAGCAAAACATAAAACGTGCACAAGGAGACCGAAATCTTATAATCATTAGATAATTGTGTCTTTCTTAAGGCATCAGAGGGCTTAGAAATCAAGACTAGTTCAGCGTGTGTTTTATTATATGGTTCTGCTTGAACGAATGTTCTCACAGTGATCCATTACATGTATGATCATTTCAAATGAGCACAAAACATCTGCAACATGAACAGATAGATTATATCAGGCATGTGCACTTTCTTCTATGAGCAGGCCAGATGAGCAATTTTAAAAATAATGCCTGCTTGATGTAAATAAACAGGATGTTGGTTGCACATGCCTGGTTTATAGTGATTGCACATGCCATAAAATACATCATGGACTGTGCTTATGGCAAGAGCAGCATGCTGATAACTTTCGACTAAATTTTTAAAATTAAATTGGTTTGGATAATTTGAGGACATTGAAACATTTCTTTGCGCAATTTTTAATTGAAATGTACAAAACATTGGTCACTAGCAGCAGCCTACCCCTAACCCTGGCTGACAAAAGAACAACTTAAAATTGGAAGCAAGGTCAAATAATATCCACACTTAGCAGCAACCTACCCCTATGCCCAGGCTGAAAAAAACAAAACATAAAATAATATCCACACTTAGCAGCAACCTACCCCTATGCCCTGGCTGGAAAGAAACCCAAAAAAAAAATAATATCCACACTTAGCAGCAACCTACCCCTATGCCCTGGCTGGAAAGAAACCAAAAAAAAAATAATATCCACACCTTTGATATACAAACAAATTTACAAAATTTCCAAAGACAAGAAACTGACTTGTTCGGTAAGGTGCCCTCTGAATTCAGTCGAATATGACACAGTAATAAATTGCATGTTAAAGATCTGGACAGTATATAAATTAAATGATGGAACTAAAGCTGTGCCTTATTCTATTCTCTTTGATACCGAGAAAGATTTGCTAATGATCAAGAAATGTAATACACATTCGTACTGCTTAAAATTCAGATGTGTGAAGTAGATCTGTCAGGGAGTTTTCTAAGTCATCATTTATCACTCCTTAATTGACAATACCAACCAAGAGTAATATCATTCTTAATTCATTGAAAAAAAAAATTGGGGGATTAAAGTTGTTCTGAAGAAACTCATCAATATAGATGATTGTGGCAAATGAATTTGATGGGATTGAGATGTGTATGAATTTCTCTTATCAGAACTTGAAGAACAAAATGTCCTCACATGGGAGGAAATAAAGAACAAACATGAGGATTCCAAAAGTTTACCAAAGATTAAAACTGAATTTGATCATTGTTTTGAGAATTCCTATCTTCTGTCTACTTCAAGGCTATATTATTTTAAGAATTTATTATTGTGTATTTGATGTTCATGAGTCATTGTTAAGCCTTCTTCAGGCTTGTTTATGTTGAATCTAGCTATGGTGCCATTTGAAGAGCATACCAGCATTCTTTGAAGAGATAATCTGTACTTTTATTCCACAGCTTGTATCAATCCATTATATCTTTATTGAAGATCTCAGCTTCTTACAGATGAGTATTGCAGTACTTGGATCTAGCTATAACAAATGATTTTGAATCCATACAAATTATAATAATCACACCCTTATTATGACCATGCATTATCTGTATGTATAAGCAATCTATGAGATCTATTGTGGTTATTGTTTTGTAAATAATTCATAAAGCATGGTTTGTTATAGGATGGGTTTAATTATATGTTGAACCTTTGCAGATTGGGAAACAGAAATCATAAAAATATTATTGTCATAGCTCTATTTGAACACAAAGTCATATTGATGTGGGATTTTTACCAAAACTTATTTTGATGTCCAGTGTGTCATAAATAAAAACAGTGCTGGTCAAATTCCAGTATGGCCACCACAGCAGCCATCTGAAAAATCTTGTTATTCCTACTCCTCCTGAATGGAAAGTAGCACCTCCATTCCTTTCCAAATGAATGAGGTTATCACTAATAGACTTTTATGATACCTGGTTGGTCTTAATTGAAAATGGTGATGGTTGTATATCCAATATGCCTTCCTGTCTTAAAAATCTGGTTGTTACTACTCCCGTTGACTGGAAGATCATTATGACATAGGGTTTTCACCAAAAGAATTTTAATGTTTACTTTATCCTAAATGAAAATGTTGCCAAGTAGGCATTCAGTAGAAGTACCACAGCAGCTAATTTGAAAAATCTTGTTAATCGCTGAAAAAAATCAGAGATGGTCCATCTCTAGACAGTTACAAGGATTAAGTGGTCTTATCTTGAATTCCTGGAAATTTTTTTCTTCCATGAAAGTGTCAGTCTCTTTGAGAGACTCACTTTGTTAACTTTGGAAATATATTATTTGTCCCATAATAGAAAATATGTGTAAGATCTATTTCTGAAATTGATTTGAACCACAGGGTTTAGGTAAAAGGAGCCACCAGGAATGGACAGTATTGAGTTCCAAGAAAATATATGATATTCTTGTCAAGTTTTTTAGCCATGTTACTCCCATATGACATACTAGGCATGAAACATGCACATTCATGATGACAGTTTTGACAGGTGTATATGTTTGTGTGTGTGCATGTATGGATATTAGCATGCTTACCAAGGCATGTAAACTTCACACAGAGGGACTGTAAATTATGGTGCACTTTGTAGCAAAGATAAATCAGTCTGCTTAAAGCCCAAATACTGACATTACATGCAAAATGTTGTATATGCCAAATTGTCTGAATAATACTGAATTTTCAAAAATAATGGTCTTAAACATCATTGGTTCCATTAAAACTAGATAATATCAATGTTTCATCACATTATGTGTCTTTTGATTCCTTCATTGAACTGAGAAATCACATGCCTACAAGTTTAATCCAATGGTAATCAGTGATATCAGTGGGTTAACTGATTTGAGTTAAAAGCTGGAACACAAGATTTGATGTCATAGCTTTTGTAATTTCAGGCATACGTTTGTTTTGATCACCAAGTTTCCTGACAACTTTACTCAAGAATCTTGTCTTGTGATATACTGACTGCATTTGCTGCTAATCCAATGCTTAAATGGAGCCCTGAGTGGCCGAGTAGTCTAAAGCGCTCTCCGTTACGGATCACTGCCATCTCACCTCTGTCTGCGTGGATTCGAGTCTCAGATTCGGCTAATGTAGTTATGTGAGAAAGCTTGCCAGTAGCTTCTTGTGGGTCGGTGGTTCTTTCTGGGGATTTTCCGGGTTCTTCCTCCACCATTATTACTGGCCAATGCTTAGAAAAATACTTCTTTTTTGGAAAATATTTTAAAGTTCTTTGTCTAATCAAAAGCTTTTTTCATACATATGGCCCAAATAATAAACTTTCCCCCTAATAACAAGAGAAATACTGTATGTGTTGAATAAATTCCCATCCTCTATGAACAAATATTCATTTGAATTTGTATATTTTATTTCAGTTCCACCGAACATGCCAGAAATTGTTGATAACGCCAACGGGTCATCTATTGAAGTCCGTTACACAGATCCAGTTCTCCAACTTACTTGCATTGCTACCAATGGCCGTCCTGCTGCGATGATTAAATGGTATCGCAGTGGAGAAGAGCAGACCAGTAAAGTAGAATATTCAGTGGAACCAATTCCTAATGACAAGAGGCAAAATGCGCGGAGTGTCATCACAATATCACCACGCTACCCAGATGACAATGGAGTTATTTATACCTGTGAAGCATTAAATGAGGCCCTGATTGGGTGACCACTGCAGGTTAAAGTGAAATTAAGTGTTTTATGTAAGTAAATGTTTTCTGTCATGATCACTTTTCATCTTTTGAACTGCTTATAACAGAGGCTTGTACAAATTAATTTTTGCCAGATTTTCGGCATTTTTTTATGCCAATGAAAAATTTGATAGCATTCAGACATAGTTTTAAAGTAAATTTAAAAGTCTCAACTTGGGTTTTTAGCTGCACTGACATATGAAGATTAATATAATATTTATTGATTTAACCAAACTGAGCATGAGGGTATATCTTGACAAACTGATTCATTTTCTGTTTGTTGTATCATGTTCAAGGTCAGAAGACATGACAACACATTTTGACTTGTGCTTATCTGTGAACATGTTAGCTCCATAGCTCCAACATCATGTACAGAGATACAATGTATTTCCATTACTGTATATATTTGCTTATAAGACTAGTCCAACAGCCAACTGCACAGACCCAGATCTGCCGTCACATTATGGGCTTTTAGATATGGGTATATGCCATTTGCTAATTATAGACAGAAAGATTTCTTGTTGGCTCACCTATTTACATAAAGAAATTGATTTAAGTGATACCACTCTGGTGGTTAGAGTATTCGCCTCTGATGTGGGAGGTCACATGTTCGAAGCCTGATCCAAGTCATACTGATGACATACAAAATTGGTATAACAGCTGCATTGCTGGGCGCTCAGCATTGATAGGTTAGTGTTAGGACTGGACAGTCTGGTGTCATGATAATGTGACTGGGTGGGACATCATGCAACACATCTGCAGCATGATGCTGGACATAACTATAAACTTTCACACTGCAGACATTGTAGTAATATGACTGAAGAATTGTTAAAACTGTTTTAAAAATCCAAATCATTGAAACATTGTTAAAACTGTTTTAAAATCCAACACACACACACACACACACACACACACATTTAAGTGATTAAAGCGTTTTATTATATATTTCATAGATACTGAGATCAGTGAGAAAAAACTACATTTGTAATATCAGTTGAGATGTCACTTATGGAAGGATTTTCTTTTCCCATTTATGAAATACATTTGCCCTTTTGTATATTATTAAAACTGATATTTCAGTATTTAGGTCATAGACCAGAAGAATTTGTGGGCTGGCTTGTCCTCTTCCATTGTTTATTATTCATCCCTCATCTGTCAATATATTATCACAAATTTGTTGCTACTCCAACAACTTGGAGGATTACCATGAAACTTTACACACAAATTCATCCCATGGGTCCTGTTTTTTCATACTTAAAATGGGTCAGCTCAGGCATCCAATACTGCCACCACAATGGCCATCTTGAAAATGTTATTATCACTATTTGTTCTAATGAATAACCATGTCAACATTGGGTTATCACTGAAAGATTTCTTATGATGTCTAGATGGCCATAGATAAAAAAAAAGTGCCAATCCAACTTTTTCTAATATTTCTAGCAAAGTGGCCATCTTGAAAATCTTGTTGTCACTACTTCACCTTCTCATTATATAGACATTGTGCTTTTACCAAAAGATTTCTCATGATCCCTAGATGGTACTAAATGAAAATGGTGAATCTGATGTCCAGTATGACTACCATGGCAGCTATCTTGAAAATCTTGCTATTGTTATTCTTTCAGAATGGAAAGTCGTATCATCACAGGTTTTGTACCAGAAAAACTTTTTATGATGTCTTTTTGGTCCTAATTTAAAATGGTGACAGTCTGACAACTAATATGTACACAGCAAATTTGAAAAGATTGCTCAAGCTGAAGAATATCAGAGACACTTTCAATGCTCCTAAATGAAAAGGAAGAAATAGTCTTAGCTTGAATTCCTAGGGAAAAAATTTGTGACACTAGCATATAAGTCAGGCATATAGCATCAAGACGACCTTCGATCTTCCTTTCCTAAGGTCAAATGTCAAGGTTACTGACTAATCAGAGCGAAATATTGCCTGTGTAATAATTTTGGTTATATTTGAAATACCATTAACAAACTTTACATGTGCATTATCAGAAAAAATATATAGATTGATGGTACCAAAAAGATCAAGGTCACCTTGATCTGAGAAAGTAAAATAATTCCTAGATAATTATAATATCTCATATACAGAGAGCTATCTATAGTGCTACCCTTGATACGACTCTTCATGGAAGCCAAAATAATTCATAGAGTTACAAGCAAGGTTACCATGTATTGAAGTATGTACCAACAAGTTAATGTCATTATAGTACATATTATATTAGGATATTAAAAAAATAAGGCGGTGTTAATAATCAGGTTTTAAGATCAACAAAAATAATTTAAGTAACAATAACAGTACAGAACTTTACAATTTTCGTAATGGGATCCATGACCATATATGCATTATAAGTATTGATGTGGTATACTGAAGGGATTTATAATGAGGGATAATGGTTTGTAATTCTTTGTTATTATTTCTTTCTTCAGACCCACCAGCAACTCCTGTTATAACTGGCTACAGACTGAATGAGATTGTTCGCACCAATGACACCATGTCCCTGACATGTACATCAGAAGGTGGAAATCCCCTTGCACAAGTTGTGTGGTCCAAAAACAATGAGGAGATTGATTTTTCTTACACCCAGGCAAATAACAAGGCAGTCAACTACCTGACATTTACTGCCCAGCCATCTGACAACAATGCAGAATATCGATGTGAAGCCACGAATGTGGTCACGCCACAGCTACTGGTAGCAAAGATCAAGCTCATTGTACATTGTAAGCTTTGAGTTAAATTGCAGAGTAATGTATAAAAACAGTTAAAGACCTTGGTTTAGTGTGAACCACTAAGCCTTGTGTTGACCGATGAGAAGTGCAAGTCAATAGAATATGTTTAATAGTTCTTAAAACTTGATATTCAGTTATATAAAGGTCTAAAATATTGTTTTAGTTTGGTCTTTTTACTTTATTTAGTGCAGTATTATTTTGTTTCAGAATACTGAGAATGTAATGTCAGCTGCACAATACTACAAAAATGTTATGAAGCTACATACAAGTCAATAACATCTCAACACTGCAGTATAATACATTATAACATTATAACAGATCACATAACATGAAGTCTTCCAGTGAGAAAACATTCCTCTCAGAAATTGTGTAATACAATTTAATATTAATGTAGAGGATTAATGATTTTAAGTCAGTATATATGCTTGGAAAAACCTTTCAAACAATTATACTTTTGATGACAAGTTTTATAATAAATCAATATAAATTAACTACCAAGTGAAATTTCAAGTTAATTTTTCAATCAAGTTCTTCTGTATCCTGAATTTAATTCGAGATGATTGCAGATTTTCCAGTGTGCACTGTAAAAGCAATTCTAATGTAAATCATTTACATGTACTTGAACATTCTTTAGAAAAGAACCTAAAGAACAGAATTGAGACTTAAAGCTTATATAAAGTTGAACAGCAGGTTTAACAGTTTAAAATAATTAAGTATCCTTAATTACCCAAGTGGTTGACTGCATTAAACTGTATCTTTCAGTTGCCCCAAAGAAGGTAACCATCAGTGGAGACAAGCTTGCAAAAGCTGGAGAGGTTGTGACCTTGTCTTGTCAATCAGCCAATAGCAACCCAGCTGCTGCAATCACATGGTTTGCAAAGGGAAGACAACTGGCTGAGACCACATCACGGGTAGAGGAGTCTCCAGATGGGGGTTATATCACATACTCGGAGGTGACAGTCACCATGACTCACCAGGACAACAATATTATCTACTCCTGTCAAGCCACAAATGAGCAGCTTGGACAAACAGTGGCTGCCACTGCAACCTTGAGTGTGCTATGTAAGTATTGGCTTTGGTAATGGTGTTGATAATACCAAAAATGATAAAGATGATAATGATGTCTTCAGCATTTACATCAACATTAATGACAAAGAAGATGGTTATGATGATGGCAAAGATGATGATGACATACCATAGCAAATGATTGAGGTCAATTGGAACTGTTTTATATAACACAGCATTCACTGTGAAAGCTCGTGTCTCTCTCAGGCAACTTGTTAGACAATACTAGTTTCCAATTATTACAATACTACCCATTTATCTGTACATCCTCAGGATCAATTATTACAATACTACCAGAGGGAAAGATGTTTTAAAGGTTTTCTTGATAACACGTCTGAGTTTCACCAGCTGAATTTAAATCAAGATATACATTCCAGTGGCATTTGGCTGAAATTTAAATCCAGCTTAATATTGACCAATCCGTTTCTTAAATCAAGATTTAATTTATAGTAGTGAAATTGATTTCAGACCTATTAAAAAACAAGAAGGTAGAAGTATCATCTTCTTTCATGGTTTCTGAAAAGATATATTTTTTTCGGGTCATAGAAACTTTAGACTGTTGGTACACAGGTACAAAAAGTAAATCGGTTCTAAATTGCCCGGAATCATGCAGTAAATACAAATGTGCAGTTCTGCATTCATCAAAAATGGTAACAGATATGGCTTGCAAATGATGGTAGTAACACGCCAACTACAAGTGCATGTCCTCTGCCACATTGAAGTACCGTATTTTCGTGTATATAAGACGCGTCATATACAAAGTTTTACGTACCCCGCACCCAAGGTGTGTCTTATATTAATGGGCGTCTTATCTAAGTATTTTTTAACATGAACTTACGGTACAGTGTGTGATATTGAAGGACAATTATTGTGGTCGATATTCACGTTTCACGATTTTCATTCCTAGTTGTAAAAACAATTGGGTAAGTGTTCACAATATAATAAACTGTTACTAAATAGTGTTGGACTTGATAAAAAATCAATGTACCATATTGCTCTATTCATCTTCATTTTCATCGTCATCAGTTTTGGCTTCAAATCCATCGAAACTTGCATCAAATTCACTGTCGTCATTGCAGAATAACTCAATAACTGATGCTAATTGATCCTCATTGGTGTCAGTGGTATCGGATGCAGCTGAGTCGTCGTCCGAAGAACTGATATAGATAGCCGGTTTGGGAATTATCCCACACTTTCTGAAGTCATTGATGATTGTCGTAATTTTCACTTTCTCCCATGCCGTATATGATTTTCGCTTCAGCATTGTGACAATTTTATACAATTTAAAAATGCTAAGCAAATTGATCACTCATTTATATATAGCAAGTTATAACAAGAGACTGTTCCCACATTTATATATGCTAACCACATACATCAGGCATTTATTGATTTATGTACCAATCCCACCCGCTGAAGACTTGGCCAAGCAGATCAATGAAGCCACCTTTATAGCTGGCGTTTATTGTTCTTGAATCTAGATACCAGGTACTAAACCCATCTGCTATTGGCCTTTGATCTCAACTAAAAATGGTAATGAAGCCTTGTTTACATCTGACGGGTGATGGAACATTGGACAAATTTTCATTTATTATAAAGGAAAGGTAACCACTCGAGATAAGTTGCTCAGTTTGGCAGATGGCTATGCCACATGCGTCTTATATTTGTGGGCGTCTTATTTAAAATATTTTTTACACAAATCATGAAAACCTGTGTCTTATATATGGGTGCATCTTATAATTAGGTGCGTCTTATAATTAGGTGCCTCTTAAATGCGCGAAAATTCGGTAAATTTTTGGTACAGATTCAGTGGATTGCAGCATAGTGTCTGGTTCATTACAACACAGAATATGATGTTACAATTTGTTGCCATTATCCTTTACCATATTGATTGAATGCAAACTTTGTAATTAGTTTATTTCATGACTGGATTTTATATTACTATAGGCAATCTCCTGTTTCATTGATTTCTTCTGATTTACTGATCCAGGACTTTTGGATGAGCAGTAATGCCACATTTTTATTTAAAGTATCTTAAAGTATCTTGCATCACAAATACGCTATAGGTATGGACCATCTAATGTTTTAATATCATCCTTGAAGATGACATTGATGAGTAAGTACATGTATTAATAATGAATGTCAAGTTAATTGCTTCAATTACGTTCATTTAGTCACTGCTTTAGGTAGGGTTTTTCATTTTCTCATGTGGACAGGTTGAACATGCACATAAAATATTCATCATTCAGAATTGTTTTATAATGCCACATTGTAGCTGTGTATAAATCAACCCAAGATATAATCAGGACATAAATTGCAATTATGTTACTGCTAATTGATTCCTTTGCTATAAAAAAAATAAATGATTAATGCTTCATCATCTTCTCTAAGTGGTCAACATTGCTAATTAATTCTGAGATCGAGTTTGATTATTGAAGAAAGCTTCAGGACTTTGTTTTATGGATAAAAGAGATCTTCAGAATTCTGCAAGACTTGTGTATGTGTAAAGCAATAACTCAAGTTTGATTTATCAATTGATGGAACAACTCGTGGCATCCAGAGCACCATTTTTCACATTACAAATTGTTCATCAGCACCACCAACTTGCATCAGACAATTGTCAGCTTGATATAGAATACGTATATGTTTTATACCACAAAATACTTTGTTATAGTGATGACAAAATCCAGATATTGTACTTAGTTGAAGCATAATTGTAATTTGATTTGAGCCATCCATGAAGGTTCTTCATTATACCTTCGTTATTCAACCTATTTCTGCCATTTAATATTTTTGTTATCTATATTTAACATTGCAACATGGCAGTACCTGGCAATAGTTTGTTATCTATATTTAAAATTGCAACTCTGCAGTACCAGGCACATTGGTTGTGAGATTTTTACAAACATTTATCAATGCTGTTCTAACAGCATCTACAGATACTGCTGCATCTAGAGATACAATTCCTAATGCAGAAGAATAACCAATAAGAAAATTTCTGACCAGTACCAGACCAGCAGCAGCATCATTTGCTGAAGCAGGACGTTTTGGCGCCACTGATTTGGCGTCAGACATTTTGGTGTGACTGGTTAGGCACCAGCCATTTTGGCACGGGCTGGTTTAGCACCGGCTACTTTGGCGCCGAGCAATTGTTATTCCTGCTGAGAGGCAACCTTACATTAGTGGAGCAGGTGTGGACAACATTGATTAGCTCAGCGATCAAAAGATGTACTGTGTAAGTGAAATATAAAGTGAAAAATAAAAGTAAAATTATTCCAATTATCAACCTGTGTGTTATTAAAATAACTTTAACTAAAACTATAAGTGAAAGATAAAAGTGAAAAGTTCTTGATTTGTAAATTTTTTTCCAATAGCAACATAGCTATACAAAAAAGTCTGAAAGCTGATTGTTCAGTAATTATTGTGTTTATTCCATTAAGAAACTATGAGCCAGTCCACGTAGATATTTTTCATTGTTTCTTGATCTGTAGCTCTCCACAATTCTCTTGATTCATGCGTCCGCGTCAATATATTTCTTGTGCTTCACAGGCTGTTCATCTCCGCGAATGAATTCCTCATAAAGTTGGCCGTGACCCTTCTAAACGATTCATAGTCCATCGATGAATTTCCAAAGAGTAGGGTGCTTCATCCCAACTTTGGCCCGTAATTTCGATGAGCAGCTTCAGCATGGTTGTTAGTGTGATCATCTCCGTTTAAAATCCTTTCATACACAGACCAGATTTCCGGTGGAAACATTGGTCGACGTCGACTTCAGTTGCGATTTGGGCGACCATCGAAACTGTCTTTGAAACAGTTGATGATCGGTAAAAAGTCATCTGGTATCTCATTTGAAACTGATTCTAGCCCAGATCGTTTATTGGTACAAAAGCAAGGGCAACGATCATTCAACAGTGCAGAGCAAATACGGTTTTCGTGTTGTACCTATGTAGGAGACCGTCATCTGCAAGTTTCTTATATACATGTTCCTAGTCAGATGAAACAGACATCCATGGATTTCAGCAGAAGGAAATGTTGCTCGAATTGCACCTATCACCGCTTGTTCAAAGTCAATGTATACTGAAGTAGGATTCAGGTTTGGCCACATTGCTTTCAAAGCTTCGAACAGTCGTAAGTATGTACCACCTTCCTTGTTAGGCAATAGAGCATACAGTACCGGATGAACAAATCCTTCTCTTGCGGCCATGATGGCATAAATTTTTGCAAAGACAGCAGGAGCCAGGCTGAACGTTCCATCACAAAACAGCTTCTCCGTGTGTTGACTCAAATTCCTATCTGATTTTCGACCAAAAATCAATATCATATCATTGTCGTTTTTGCCTGAATCCCACAATAGAAATTCTTCTACTTGACCTGCTGCAACCACATACCTTTGATAGCCTTCCATGATGACAATGGACGCTCGCTCTTTTGGTTGAGGAAGTGCTGCTTGAATGTGGTTTTCAACTCTTTGTATTGCTTTGTGAACTGCATCTTTCCACGGACAGCAACTGATGTTCCCTGCAAAGCACTGTTAAGTATCACCGATGGGATTTCTCCTGTATCGAATGCCTTTTTCTTCATATCATTCACAGTCTTGTCCACTTCTGCTTTTACAACATCACTTCCATGATTATGTTCATTCATCACACGAATGAATTAGCCGTCATCTGCAGCTGTGTGAAGATGGGCTTTACATTTGTTTTTCAACTCACATCGCCAATTTTTTTTAAGCTTATCTTCACTGTATTTATCAAAAAGGTATTGATATCCATCGTGCACGTACTTTTCTTGACCATACTTCAATTTCATGATAACGCTCATATCCCCCCAAAAAACTCTTACGTTAATACATTTGACAGCACACTTATATAACCAAACAACTATATAGAAGTGGGTTTGAGTCTGACTGGCTAAATCGTTAATCCTTTGCGTGGACTTCTTTTACCTTATCATTGCTTTCATTTTCAAATATGATTAACACGTTAGATATCAAAATGTTAAATTGTTAATCCTAAAGTGGTCATGACTCACAGGACAATATACCAATAGAGTCAATTATCTTAAGCATCCTGCTTATATTGTTATTTCTTAATCCTTTTGTAAATGCCGACATGGCCTCTAATTATCTTAAGGATAATGTGTAATCTTTTGATGCTAATCCTCTTGTCGGTTCCAAAACGTCTGGCGCCAAAATGGCCCACGCCAAAACATTTAAACGCCAAAACGGTCATGCCAAACTGGCCAGTGCCAAATCAGCTGCGCTAAAACATCACGGCCCGTCATCTGCTGTACCAAGTGTAATAGAGGCATTGTAAATAAACTCATTTGAAACAGCTGCACCTGTTCCACATCATAGTTTTTGCTACCGATCTTGAATAATCTTTGTTTAAAGAAACAAGATTTTTTTTTTAAATTTAAAAAGTGGACAAAAAAATTTCTACCGCGAAATCAAAACCCAAGTTGAGCTGTAGCAGAAATCAGGCTCAGTACTATATCAACTTAAAAATAAATAATCATGTGAAACAGTCCATGGAAAGTTGACATTTTCTGATGGATCTAAAAAAGCAAATCTTCCATCAAACTTTCCACCAGCTGTGACAGTTGCTGTATCTTATAATCAGCTTAATGTAAAACTTACATAATGTGGGTATGTGAGAATGCTTGCCAGTACCTTCTTGTGGGTTTTTGGTTCTTTCTGGGGGTTTTCCCTGGGTTCTTCTCTCACCATTAATACTGGCTGCCATGTATAGCCTATCATGTGCTGAAAAATGGTGTTAAACCCTACAACAACAACATCATCAACAACAGAATACCTACCTCTTGTAGATGGCACTAGGACTGGATTGATAAACATAGGCTGGAAACTAATACACATTACAATCACCCAAACCTTGCACATGAGACTTTTGTGGCAAATGTAAAGTTTTACAAGGACAACTGCATGATTAAAGCTGGCGATACTGTGCATGGAAAACTTGATATGGGCTCATCAGCAATAACAACAATATATATATATATATATACCTGTCAATGGTTTGAACTATATTAGAGTTTGAAATTTAAACTAAAAATATGTATAATGCTTGAATCACTAACCATAATCAAGAACAAGAACAGTAAAAAACAAAACAATCATAAACAATAAACCGCCTACCGTTTCACTTACCAATTTAGTATCACGTGTCTCCTTCAAAGCATATTTGACAAGCTAAAACTTTCTCTTATCCAAACAAATTGTAGAGGTTTCCCGTTATTTAGGTTGGGGTGGCAATCTGATTAAAATCAGCTGTTAGTACTACCAGCTGATTTTAATCAGATTGGTTGGGGTGGGTGCTCCCAATATTATTTTAAATTATTACAGAAGAACCACCCTTGCTCGTTTTTTTGTCAGAAATTGAAGTAGTGATAGAGAGATTCAATGCTCTGAGCCCCCAGTCATTGATGCTGACAGTTAAATTAATGAATACATAAAATGTGAAATTCAAATTAACAACAATTTATTATCATTCAATAACAGTCATTTCTCTAATAAAATTCAAATTTAAGACCCTATCACTCGTCTTTTCACTTGACCAAGTGACAGTCTATTTCATCATCTGACTTAGTGTGATAGATTTTCCTCCTGTCCTGTGTTCCTACTCATCTGAATTATCTTTCTCTGGACTTTTAATCCAGTTCCCTCCAGTCCGTCTAACTTCTGCCTTCATTTTTCCTGTTTTCTTTGTCTCCCAAAGACATGTGACCAACTGCACTAGGGTATTTACCTCTGTCTCCTACAGTTCCTTTGGTCCCTAAAAGCTTCCTGTATGAGCACACAAAGACATTAGCATAGCATATTCCCCTAGCTATCTAAACTCACACTAAACAATAATATCATCAGATAAGCCATTACCTTCTTTGGACATGCATTTATGCACATTGAAATACCCATTATCTCGGATTTAGTGTACACAGTATATGTAGATTCTCAATCTTATTATAGAGAACAATATCACATAATCAGACGTATTTCTGTACATTGCACTTCTCAAAGTGTACACAGATATCCACATATCCATGTGCTGATATATCCTTGCACATGATACTCTCCTACAAAGTATACACAAATAGTCAAATCCCTATTAACAAATGTTGCACACTGCATCCATTATACAAAGTTATAATTTAATTCAACATTTGCAAATCTAGAATATCACATGAATGCACGAGGTTACTATGAATTAACCATATAGCAAATTACAATATTAATTCTTTACATAAACATTGCTCATATCACAAAATATGCATGTAGATCAAACACTATGAATGAATCAAACCTTACAAATGGTAATTCTATGTACTAAAGTATACATACTGCAATAATTAAAGTACAATTACTTTGCCATAATATATTACAACACTCGAGCAAATAGTCACTGACCTGTACTAAAGCTCCTTGTAATTCACAGAATAACAAGTTTCCCACCAATTTTGAATGATGTCGGAGTAGCTTATCTTCTCTTCTAATTCCTGCAAGATGGTCTTAGTGACTACTGACGTTTAGTTCTCAAAATAATAGATTTAAACTTCTAATGGTGGCCATGCCTTGCTCAATCCTCAACAGTCTGTAAAGGGTGGATTATGATGCCCACTTAATGTTCCTTTGATCCGAACATAGGATTTCATCACTTACCTGTCAACCATGTTATGGCAATGTTATATATCTGGCTTGGCAAAAATAAGGCACCAGTTATGAATTCCTATGGCCATGTCAAATAACTGGCTTGACACCTCATTGTTCACAGAATTGACCTTCGTACATTTATGGCGCAAAATTATTGTCATCTGGGTCTAGCATTTACATGTTGCAATCTGGTTATTTTCCTTACAACGTGACACAAAAAAAATTTTCAAGATACTTGATGATCTAAATTAAATATCTGAAAAATTCAGTAATTTCCATGTCCCAATCGGTCAAGAAAAATACACAAAAGTAACTATAGACTTTTACCGATCAAAGGTATACTCTGCTAATAGCAAGTATGTTCTTAATAAGATTAAGATGAAAGATGTTTTTCAGAGCTGCATAAAGGTTACCTTATATACTCGCGTTTAAGCCGAGAAATTTAGGACAAAAATAAGGCCTGGAAGAAGGGGGGTCGGCTTATCTGCGAGTCAAGTTCCAAATCTGAAATTTATAGTGCTTTTTCCCCTCGATTTCCAATATATATTGTTTCCGTCAATCGCCGAATATGAGATCACATGCCTAATGATGCCACATGGCTGATAAGATTTGTCCTGTCGTGAAGTAAAACAAATATTTTTTTTCTAACATAAGTGGTAGGATAATGAATGAAAAACATGTTTTAACGTACTTGACGTCTATTTGACAGATGTCCATCCACCAGAAAATACAGCCATACGTGTATTTTCCAAAAGAACCGCCATATTAATAATCTCCATTCAAGTATTTAACCCTCAGCTAATCAGTTATCATTAAACTCTACTGTTTCGTAGAAATGCACGCTAGTTTATTTCAGTGTAAATATGAAAAGAATCTACGTAAAAAAAATAAAAGAATTATTTGAACTACGGAAATACGTGTATTTTCCAAAAGAACCGCCATATTAATAATCTCTAGACAAGTATTTAACCCTCAGCTAATCAGTAATAATTAAACTCTACGGTTTCGTAGAAATAGCCTATTCAGTGTAAATATGAAAAGAATCTACGTAAAAAGAAATAAAAGAATTACGATACTGAATGTATATACGACAAACATTTTGATCGAGAGTAGAAATACATGTATGACAGTCTTCAAGAAACAATAGCGAGAGGGTCCATAGGGGTTTGTTGCGCGCACGCTTAGGAACGGTAAATAACAGTGCAATATACGAGTCAGCGTGAATAATTGTAAAACAATATAATTTGTTGGATTTCTTTGACAGGTGTTTTAGAAATAATCGGGAGCCACAGTTTATATACAACTATTGTTTAGTTGTTTGTAAAGCAAAGTGGTTTGTTAGCGGAAAATTGTTGTACAATAGCTACCATATACTTAATATGTGGTAAATGCCTCGGGGATAATAGGTTTGTTTTGTTGCACAATGCCAATGACTTAACTAATAGATGCAAACTCTCAGATGTATTGTTTAATGAGATATGGTAGTGGACATGGTTTCTACTCAAAGTTATAAACTGTCACAATACTTGAATAATGTCCACGCTGAAACCATACATAGTTTGATCAATTGAATCACACTACCCGTAGTTTAAAAAACACAACACAAATAACAATGATATATAATTATCAAATACAAATTGAAAACCAACCACACATAGAAATAATTACAGGATAAGGTATATAAATAGTATACTACAACTGAAAGAAATTATTTCAGTTTAATCTCACAAGAAAATTATATTCAATTCAATCGGATAAAATGAATAGTGTTGGAAGTAAAAGAAAGCGTTCTGCTTATGATGCAGCATTCAAACTTAAAGTTATTGAATATGCAGAAGCAAATAACAACTGTGCTGCAGCACGCGAATTTGTTGTGAACGAGAAGCAAGTACGGGGGGGGGGGGGGGAACGACGTATATGATGAAAGCACGCCCGTAACAGAAGCCGAGTTTCGTGAACTGTTTGGCGAGTCTGATACAGAGCCCAATTTTGAAGGATTCTAAAAGTGATCGAACTTTTATAATTCATGATTTTAGAATGAGGATTAATTAAATTTCCATTAAGACTTAACACTTCAGAATTGTTTTTATTTCAACAAATAAACTAGATTTCTTTCTTTTATTTTATTTAATAATGTGATTTACCTAAATAAACGTATTCAGAACTCACTTTGTGCATCTTGTGAAGTACCGTTTGTATAAAAATTATGAGTAGGCTTATACGCGGGTCATGCACTTTATACCACTTTTACCAATTTTGTTTGGGGGGGTCGGCTTATACGCGAACGGGCTTATACGCGAGTATATACGGTAGTGGAATATTTAGGTTGCATTTGTATCAGCATTAATGATTGGAGATGAGATCTAAAGTTTTAGTATAATTTTATTGATTTTGCCAGTTGTAAGATAAAAGTCATGTTTCTGGATCAAAGACCCTATTTTTCACAGGACAAATTCAAAATTTCACCATAAAGTTTCATTATCCTTAAATTCATATGTGAACTACCAATCACCTCAACAATACTTTTTATTGGGGGATAGGGGCCTGGGGATATAGAAGCTGTGAAAATTTGTATTTGTCCTGTGAAAAATAGTTTTTGAGCCAGAAACCACCTTATATCTTACTACTCTTACTAACCAGTTTCTTTTCTAACCAAGATGAAATGAGTGTGATTATGTGAGAAACCTGTAATGAATAGGACTGAATAGAGCTCCATGTGGCTAATGTTATTAACACATGAAGCGAAACCTCATGTCTTTGAGGACAAATTTTATAAATTCTGAATGACCCCTGACTAATGACAGTGTGGCATTCTTATTCGATATTGTGTCATCTTTGAGTTACAGTGTGACTTGAGTACAATACTATAGATCTTTAAGCGCTTAGAGCTTCTAAAGATTACAATGTCCTCATTATAATTATTATCTTTACACATTGATTCATATGGTGTTCCTTTATCTAAACAATCCCTTCCTCGTTAAACAAAACATAAATTCAAATGCATAGAGTGATCACTGTTGACACTCTTAGTGACCATAGAAGAAGGGAGAAGCCATTATATGGTTAGGAAACACCTGGCTGCTGATAGTAGAAACCAGTTGACCATTACTTACATCACTTTTATACAAGAAATATGCCAGGGGAATAGAACAGCCATTCTGACCAGGTGAGCACTTTATTAAGATGGCTTTTAGGACAAGTTTGATTGTTTAAGAATTACTGTTTTCACAAGTACATCTCAATCATTGTTCCTTTCTTCCAGACCCCCCTGACCCCCCTCAGATAACAGGTTACACAGAGGGAGAGTCTATTCGAGCAGGGGATCTCAAGAGAATGACTTGTTCAGCAGTTGGAGGCAACCCCCTTGCCACACTGAAGTGGTTCAAAGGTTTGCAGCTTTTTAAAAGCCCTTCAGATGTTGTTAATATAAATTTTACTGTTTGCAGATTAAGTTTTACAAGTGATGCATCTCTTGGGTCTATAAATTATATAATTGTTAACCACCATAAACCTAAAAACATCAGGTACAAGACTGTTGTCTCCATTAGAAAATTTGTTGAAAATAGCCCAAAATAGAAATGTTTAGTACCAAATTATTAGATTGTCATCACATTACAGTGGAGTAAAATTGTTTTATCGTTTCATCATCTGATTAAATGATGGAAATTTTAACTTTTCACCAATTAAAGAGTTTCAAGGCTTTAAAGTCATCTATTTATTATATTCATGATGAATGCAGTAAGTCATGTGGTAGTTTAGATGCTAGGATGTTGTTCTTTTAAAGGTCATGGATTCAGGTCAACTCTGTTCATTACTTCTTTGAAAAAGCATTAAGTGTAGCACAGTTGAGCTAATTAAGAGTTTGATCTTTTAAAACAGCATTCAAATTCCATATATCTTGCTGATTTAAATCAATTTTGTTTAATTTCATATTTTCATTCTTTTCCTTAGCTAGGTTTAAAAACTATATGTGAAATGGGCATGCTTGTGAGAACCTCATTATTTTATTCAGCTTATGGCATGGCTGGTTATAGACCAATAGAGCTTATGGCATGGCTGGTTATATAGACCAGGAAGGCTTATGGCATGGCTGGTTATAGACCAGTAGAGCTTATGGCATGGCTGGTTATAGGCCAGTAGAGCTTATGGCATGGCTGGTTATAGACCAGTAGAGCTTATGGCATGGCTGGTTATAGACCAGTAGGGCTTATGGCATGGCTGGTTATAGGCCAGTAGAGCTTATGGCTTGGCTGGTTATAGACCAGTATAGCTTATGTGATGGCTGGTTATAGGCCAGCAGAGCTTATGGCATGGCTGGTTATAGGCCAGTAGAGTTGATGGCATGGCTGGTTATATACCAGTAGGGCTTATGGCATGGCTGGTTATAGACCAGTAGAGCTTATGGCATGGCTGAATATAGACCAGTAGAGCTTATGGCATGGCTGGTTATAGACCAGTAGAGCTTATGGCATGGTCAACTCTGTTCATTACTTCTTTGAAAAAGCATTAAGTGTAGCACAGTTGAGCCAATTAAGAGTTTGATCTTTTAAAACAGCATTCAAATTCCATATATCTTGCTGATTTAAATCAATTTTATTTAATTTCATATTTTCATTCTTTTCCTTAGCTAGGTTTAAAAACTATATGTGAAATGGGCATGCTTGTGAGAACCTCATTATTTTATTCAGCTTATGGCATGGCTGGTTATAGACCAATAGAGCTTATGGCATGGCTGGTTATAGACCAGTAGAGCTTATGGCATGGCTGGTTATATAGACCAGGAAGGCTTATGGCATGGCTGGTTATAGACCAGTAGAGCTTATGGCATGGCTGGTTATAGGCCAGTAGAGCTTATGGCATGGCTGGTTATAGACCAGTAGAGCTTATGGCATGGCTGGTTATAGACCAGTAGAGCTTATGGCATGGCTGGTTGTAGACCAGTTGAGCTTATGGCATGGCTGGTTATATAGACCAGTAGAGCTTATGGCATGGCTGGTTATAGACCAGTAGAGCTTATTTCATGACTGGTTATAGACCAGTAGAGCTTATTGCATGGCTGGTTATATAGACCAGTAGAGCTTATGGGATGGCTGGTTATAGACCAGTAGAACTTATGGCATGGCTGGTTATATAGACCAATAGAGAAAACCTTGTTATTGCTTCTCATCCTGAACTGATAGTCATATCAAGATGTCATTTGTACTGTAAGGATGTCTAGTTGGTCCTAAATGAAACTGCTGCAGATCTGACATCCAATATGGTCACCATGGAGCCATACTGAGTTGGTACTCCAGGATGGCTGGCCATATCTTGAAAATATTATTTCTCAGCTCTTCACCAAAGAAACTACTGTGTCAACATTGGGATCTCAAAAATAAACTTCTTATGCTACATAGTTGGTCCAAAATGAAAATGGAAAATGATGCCAATTGTACATCATTTATGTCTGATGTGATGATGTCTTAGTAAAATTTTCTTATTACTGAGCATGAATGGATTATCATAAAAATAGGTGGTATTCACCACAAGACTTCTAATGATGTCCACTTTATCCTAAATGAAAATGGTGGCAAGTTGACATCCAACATGTATACAAACACAGCTAATTTGAAAATCTTGTTATTGCAGAAGAATGATGGAGATGGTTTCAACCCTCAACAGTTAAAAGGAAGAATTTGTCTTGTCTTGATTGCATTAGTCCCTTTGAGGGACTCTTTCTACATTTCATATTTTCACTCAATGCTATAATACTGTATTCAACAGGAGATGCTGAGATCCCAGCAGAGAGTCCCGGTCCACCAGTGGGGAACATAGCAACGTCAGAGATTGCCATTGTGACAAAGGCTGATGACAATGGTGCTATCTATAAATGCACAGCATCAAATGATGCCACAGCTGTGCCACTGGAGGCTGTTAAGCGGCTAACAGTACATTGTAAGTCACATCAGGGGAACATTTTGTCACAAACTGTACAAGGATGTGATGATCAAATATAGGGGTTTGTTGAGGGGTGATGGGTGGGGGGCAAATGGTATTCAAAATTTGCTCAAAAATTATTTATGCAGAGATTTAATGTCAATCCTGTCTTAAAGGTTATTAACTAAACATTTGTCTCACTTTACAGGATTGGCCACTTTTGATACTTTTGACTGTTGTCTTGTTAAAATGATTACAAATGTCTTTATATTTTCAGTAAGAATTTTGGGCAGGTAATACATAAGGAAGAATTTGGTATTGTCATTTTAACTCCAAAATTTATGCAGATATTTGACAATTTTTGAGTTGTATTTCCAATTTTGTGGTTTAAAGATTATGTAACTGCTGCACCTACACAGATCACATGCTTGACATTTTTTGTTTAATAATATTTAGGTGCACTGGTCATAGACCAGAAGAGTTTATTGTTGTCCATTCTCAAATGTCCATTCGTTACCACATTTGTCATAACTGCTCCTCCTAAATTATTTGGAGCATTGCCATGAAACTTTACACACACATTCATCCCAAGGTCTAATTCATCCTAAATGGAACTTGTGCTGCACAGAAAGTTACTATGGTCATCACTGTAGTCAACTTGAAAATCACCGTTTCTACTCCTCCTGAATTGATGATCTTATCAAGAAGGTATTTTCAACATAGGAATGCCTAGCTGGTCCTAAATGAAAATGATGGTGATCAGAATAATCAATATGGTCATCATTGTAGCCATCTTGAATTTCCTGTTATTGCTTTTCCTCCTGAATGTAAAGTCGTAATGACATGTTGTTTTAATCAGATGACTTTATGATGCTAAATGAAAATGGTGGTTGTCGTTGATACAAAGTGGCTGCTGCAGTGGCTACATCAAAAATCTGATTCTTGAAGAATATAAAATGGCTTCAGTGCATATTAATTAAAAAGGACAGTAACATCTGATACTGACTTGGCAATCAACCAGTCTAATTTGGTTTACTGTTATACATGTGGCCTCACAATTTCATAACAATTCATGTTTGTTGTTATTATCTTGAATGCTACTTTTAAATAAGTAAAAATGGCAAAAACATTATCTTTGTGTTGTTTCAACCCAAGGACTGCCAGATAAGAGCTAATCTTCACTTTTGATCACTCCACTAAGTATGTTTTCACTATTAAGAGAAAAAATGTTTTTATTGCTTGTTTTTTTTACTGTGGCTTCATGTACTGCACACTACTGTGAATTAATGTACTGTACACTGAACTGTGACAATATGGTGCATACTGTACTGTGGCTCTGTATGTGGCATACTGTACTGTGGCTCTATGTGATGCATACTGTACTGTGGCTTCATGTGCTGCATATTTTACTGTAACTTTATGTATTGCTCACTACTATAGGTTTATGTGCTGTACTGTGGCCTTGTGTACTGCAAACTGTACTTTGGTTTAATCTGCTTCACATTGTACTGTGACTTTATATGCTGCTCACAGTGTACATAATGTACTTATTTTCACAGCAAATGTTGGAAATATAAATTGAAATTAGTGTTTTAAAAATTTACAATCGCAAGCTGTTTGTCAGATAGAAAATAAAGGATATGAGCTTTCCATGCATTTTCCTAAATTTTCCTATGTTTGAAAGCATTGAATAGGTGATAAAGTTACTAGAATGTATCTTTTTATTTTTCATTATGATTCAATGGATTATAACATTGTTTTATAATAATGTAATGTATGATTTTTTTGATTATGATTAAATGCATTGGTTTGTAATTATATGATTTTATTTTTCACTCATATCCATTGATACTTTTTCCAGTCCCACCACCCAGTGTTGGCATAACCACAGACCCCACACAACCTAAAGCAGGTCACAAACTGACTCTGACCTGCATTTCTGCCTCCAGTAACCCTGGTGCTGTTATCACCTGGATCAATAACAACAGACGTATCCAGGGTATTGACAAGGGAATGACACCAGCAGAATATGGAGGAAAATCTACAACCAACATTCTAGAATTTGTTCCAACATCTGAACATCACCAGGCTGTATGTGGTTGCCGAGCAACCAATTTGTTGTTGTCTGAAACTGTCAATGATGGCATAACTCTGGATGTCTTGTGTATGTATAGCAAGAAATGTATCAAAAGTATGGTTGTACCATGAGAAACATTGCATGCTTTTAATATAAATTGAAGTTCTTTTAAATGATTTTATGGTTTGAGACATGCAATATTTGTCTTTGAAGTTTTTTATGTGATGTAATACAAGGGGAAAATTGTGATATAAATATTTACAGTGTTATAGTGACTATTGGAATCAGATTTAGTAAAATGAACTGAATTATCAAGATCTCATAAGAGTTTTATTATAATAAACAAAATCACACAGTTTAATGAATAACACAGAAATAGTTCTCAATTTGTATGATATAACATGAATTTGATTTCCTTTTTAAAATATCGTTCTTTCTGTAAATGAATGTAATGATTGTAATCCTTGATATTGAGAATCACAAGAGTGGGGATACAAAGTTCTTCTAATTGCCTAATAATGCATACCAGATACAAGAAATATTTTAGAATATAAGAATATCCTTATAGGTTAAACTTAATAATTTGTTATTTATAAATGAAGAAAAAAAATAAATTAGAAATATAACAAGTACACAACTAAAGTAGAGAAAATAATTGGCTGTATGACTGAGTTTATAAAACTAGTGAATCACTGCAGTCATGAGACAGTGATATGTTCTTAGTGAAAAGCAAATGTTTGATTAAATGCATTGATTTTTTTCCAGACAATTAACAATCAAAGACAAGCTTAAGCTATGTACCATGTTTACTACTGTATGTTTTAAGATTACGTTTTACGTCGTCCATCAAGATATTAAATTCCTTAATATAGTGTTTGAAAACAAGCAGAGGAAAGTATATTTTGTACCCCCACCACCATGGCAAGGTTATTATTAGCTCACTTAATTATGTGCTTCCTTGAAGCAAAACTAGGTTCTTAATAGATTGTGTCCAGAAACATACATTCTAGGAAAATAGAATTGTCAAGTAATGCCCATAAATTACATGGTAATTAAATATTAGTTTTACCTATAAATTATGGTGTCCTAAAACATACAGTAAATACAGTACAATGTTGTAATTAAGGATGAGAATCACTTTATACCGTTATGGATGTGTTTGCAAGAAATTTTGAATTTTGTCAAGTAATGAATTTACTAAAATAAGAAGATATATTTTGTCAAGCCATGTCTAAGTTCATACACATATTTTCTGAGGATTGTTCAATAGAACTTAATCACATTTATAATTCTTAAATATTTGGAAGCAAGTGTGAAATGTTTGGAAGGAATAATTGTATCAGGCTATAGTAAAATCTGCAAAATGGACATTATAAAGTTTAGGATATAGTTCACAGTTGTGTTGTTATGGTACGTTTTAATCCTGCTTTGTGAAATCATAATCTGGTGAGTATTACAAGGTCTGCTTGTGCCTCTTGATTCTATGACACTGTGGTATGTATTGGACAGTCTTGGAGGGTACTGTTTATCACATGCAAAATGAGGATCATGGTGACATGTTTTTCATGCTTAAATGACTTTTTCTTAATTTTTGGCTTCCACAATGCAGTTGGGACATTATTATCCCGAGTGTTTGTTTAGTATCTTAATCAAATAATGATAAAACTTTCTGTATTAATGACAAGCTCCAACCTTAATGGTTGTTAAAACATTCACTAAATGACATTCTATTTCAGACAAACCAGAGTTCAATGACACCACATCACCCTCTTCAATAGAAATAGCAGAAGGTACATCAAAAACTGTCAACTTCACTGTGTCTGCAAACCCTCCCGTGGTGAACTACACCCTAATAAAATATACTGAATCAGCAGATGCTTCCAGCCTTACTCTGGAGAATGGACTGTTACAGATTGCCTCCATCACTCAAGCAGCTACTGGAAGCTATGGCATAGTCTCTGAAAACTCTGAGGGATCTACCAGGTTTAACTTCTCCATTGCAGTATTGTGTAAGTATCCCTATGTTTGTTTCTTGTATAAAGCCAAGCAGCATTAATGTTAGGTGATTGCTTGAATATCATAAGTTCTTCATTCAGTTCCTTATCATGTCTGAAACTTCTCTGGCTGTTTTTTTTCCGTTACTTTATTTACTGTAATTATTCCTAACAAGTGCTTGCTCATGGATAAGCATACCCTCTGCTTTGACAGAATTTTGGCCAATTAACAAAAGCTTTACCTGGTAATAAGTTCACCATCATACTACACCATATTTTAAGCTCTACTGGTTACAGACCAGAAGAGCATATGGGATGGTCTTTTGTCCATTAATGATCCATCCATTAGCACAAGTTTGTTATTGCTTCTATTAAGCTTCTTAGAGGATTGCTATGAACCTTGACATTGCTCCCATAGTTTAGTTGGTCTCAGATGTAAAGGGTGCTTTTTGGACAATATGGCCATCACAGTGACCATCTTGAAAATCTTGTTATTGCTAGTCCTGAATGGATGGTCACATCAGCATGGGGTTTCACTACAAGACTTGTTATTGCTAGTCCTAAATGGATGGTCACATCAGCATTGGGTTTCACTACAAGACTTGTTATTGCTAGTCCTGAATGGATGGTCACATCAGCATGGGGTTTCACTACAAGACTTGTTATTGCTAGTCCTGAATGGATGGTCACATCAGCATGGGGTTTCACTACAAGACTTGTTATTGCTAGTCCTGAATGGATGGTCACATCAGCATGGGGTTTCACTACAAGACTTGTTATTGCTAGTCCTAAATGGATGGTCACATCAGCATGGGGTTTCACTACAAGACTTGTTATTGCTAGTCCTGAATGGATGGTCACATCAGCATGGGGTTTCACTACAAGACTTGTTATTGCTAGTCCTAAATGGATGGTCACATCAGCATGGGGTTTCAATACAAGACATGTTATTGCTAGTCCTGAATGGATGGTCACATCAGCATGGGGTTTCACTACAAGACTTGTTATTGCTAGTCCTAAATGGATGGTCACATCAGCATGGAGTTTCACTACAAGACTTGTTATTGCTTGTCCTGAATGGATGGTCACATCAGCATGGGGTTTCACTACAAGGCTTCTTAAGATGTCTAACTGGTTGTAAGTAAAATCCCAATGCCCATCTGATGCCTAATATGGGCACCATTTCAGCCATCTCAAAGTGCTTGCTATTTCACTGAAATAGAAAGTGATTCTGAGTCTGAGTTTAAGATTGAGTTTTCACTATCAACCAATCAAAGAAATTTCTTTTTGTAACATCATTTGTGATTGGTAAAAACAAAATCTCAAACTTAAAAGTGTTATGTCAGAAGTTATCATCTTAATATGATTGGGAGTTGCTCCACAGACATTGCATTCATTTATAATTATTTGTTTTTGCAGTGATAACTGTTTCCTAATTGTGTTTTTCATATTGCATAAACTATAGTTGAATAAGGTTAGTGTATATATCTTTCTAGTACATCACTAAATGAGAATGATTACTATAAACCTTGACAACAGGAGAACTTGATTATTTTCAGCTGATAAATGAATGTCAGTTTCATTTAGAAATGTACATTTTAGCAGCTGGCAACCTACCAGCTGGAATTCCAATATAAATTGACTCTTATCTTTGTAACTCATTCTGGGTAATTTTCTGAAAGTACATGTATTATGGTTATGTCTGGTAATATATTCTCTTTTACCAAAATAAAAACATTTATTTAGTGGAAGAACTTGTGAAAATATAATATTGTACCTGTTTTACCCACCAGTGCCATGAAAAAAATTACCCACAGTAATGTGCAAAAATGGTCAATTTGTACAGGAATCTCCACACTGACTGTTCTCTGCTACAAATTATAATTCTGAAATTAATTTACGTGCTAAAAATAACACGCTCTCATTTTGTCTGGGTTTTTATTTTTTATTTATTTTGTGAGGCATTGTTTTTCAGAAAATTTAAAGGGTATGCCTCTTCAACTGCATTGTAACAAACTTCAGTAGCATGGATAAGAAAATCATAAATTTAATAAGCACAATTAACAATTTCTGTCCATATTGGGTCATAAACCTCAAGCCAAACATTTCAACTTTACAGCCTGGGGGATTTGGAGTGAACTAGATTATCCCATTCATACTGCTAGTTATTCTTCATTGACTAGCTCTATAATTTTAACAGCCTATAGAAAAATGGGACTGAAGACCTAGGTTTAGCGTGTTTAGTTGTTGTTGTTGTAGGGTTTAATGCCATTTTTCAGCACATGATAGGCTATACATGGCGGCCAGTATTACTGGTGGAGGAAGAACCCAGGAAAACTCCCAGAAAGAACCACCGACCCACGAGAAGCTACTGGCACGCTTTCTCACATAACTACATTAGTCGAATCTTAGACTTGAATCCACGCAGACAGAGGTGAGATGGCAGTGATCCATAACGGAGAGCGCTTTAGACCACTCGGACACTCAGGGCCCCTTTAGCGTGTTTAGAGAAATAGTATATACAGTAGAACCTGTATTGAAAGACCACCATTTCTGCCACAAAATTATGGTCTCTCAAGACAGGTGGTCTCTCATAACAGGTCACAGTGCTATATAATCATTAAATTTGTGCATAGAGAATATGGTCTCTCAAGGCAGGTGGTCTCACATAGCAGTGGTCTTTCAAGACAGGTTTCACTGTATATATGATTTTCCAAAATTCTGCTGATACAAAATGAAAATTTCTTTCACTCCTAGTTCAACTTGTAAACATGCTAATGGCATTGTTGCAAATCATGGTTGGCAATCTGCTATGCGGCTTTATCAGCCATGGCTGCCTGTGAGATTTCCTCATTTTTCTTGTGTGTGTGTGTGATTCGGACTTTTAATGTAGCTTTAACAATTTTTCAGTCATATCGCTACGATGTCTGCAGTGAGGTTGTTTATAGTGATGTCTAGCACTGGAGCATCATGCTGCAGACATGTAGCATGATGTCCCACCCAGTCACATTATCCTGACACCAGGCCGACCAGTCCTTACACTAACCTCTTAATGCTGAGCGCCAACCATTTTTGTAAGTCTTTTGTATGCCAGAGATTGAACCCACTAAGCCACTGGAGCAGTCCATTTTTCATGATTGTGCATAAACATAAATAAGTCATCAACAACACAATGTAACACTGTTCTACATATCAGTGAAAGCATCCATTGTATTGATTAGTAAATGAATGCGTTTGAAACCAAAATATTCAGATGGTGTGAAGAATCGTGTTGGAAAACAGTGGTCTGGTTAAGCATGATAAACAAGAAAATCTCTGCAAAGGTGGCCATGATAAACAAGAAAATCTCTGCAAAGGTGGCCATGATAAACAAGAAAATCTCTGCAAAGGTGGTCATGGGAGGTAAAGGAGTTTTGCTAATTATTGCCTGTAGCCTGATGGTCATTAAGGTCTGTTTTCTTTTTTGATTATTGCTGACAGTGCAGTTTTTTAAGTTTAAAATTTAAAATTAGGAATAATATTACTGGTGATTGATGTCCAACATTTCTACACTGTTATGCAATGAAATGATGCTTTGCCTGCTTAAGTAAAATGGTCAACAATCTATATGCTATGTGTGAAAGTTTATCAAAGTAAGATACATCAGATCACAAGTATATGGATGCAGCCAATGCCAGGTTTTGCTGAACAGATGTTTTTATTCAGATTGATACATTCATTTTTATTTTCAACAGTCCCAGCAACAATAGAACCCCCAGAAAAGGTGGAGGCTGACGTTGGTACAAAAGCTGAGCTAAAATGTAAGGCCGTAGCTAGTCCCATGACAGCCAACATGATCAAGTGGACACGAGAGGGCTTTGACATGACTCGAACAAGAGAGTCTTACCAGGATGGGGTGGGGATGCTCATTATTGAGGAATTAGCAAAAGGTGATTCAGGGAAATTTGCATGTGTTGCTGACAATGGAGTGGGCAGTGCTGTGACAGCTGAAGTGGAGTTATTAGTCAGATGTAGGTATTAGTTTTAAGACTTGTTTAATTTATACCCTGCTTTGAGCAGCAGGTATCCTTCATGTCATTCCTCCATTCTCCACATGATCTCTCTAGGCTTTAACTGCTGTGGTCTTGATCATCCAGACACTTGATGGTTGATTTCTTTAATATGATGGTCTTGTTTAATGTTTCATTGATTCCTTTTACCAATCAAAGGCACTTAGGTCAGATTTGTTTAGAAATGTAAGATTAATAGGATATAATTCAACATCACTTTGTACATGAGACATCCTTTGATCAGTCATTGAAATTGTCCATATATATGTGAATCTTGCTGTAGCCCCTCCATCTAACTTAGGGATATTTATGTCATCAAATTTTGGGAAAACTTCTTTTACCAGACCCTCAGATGGTGGACACCTCACAAAGTCATACCATTGGTCTGGTTAATTGAGTAAATAACTGTTGTTATTGGGATAATGAAATGCCACATGTCTAAAATGGGTTACTATGACCCACATTCCAGGGTGTATTCAGCTTAGATTGAAAATCATCTGACCTGTTGTTTTCTGTTGTCACCAGAGTTGCAGTGGTCAAAAACACAAATTGGTTTGTCTGACCAACTTTCCCTTATTTTTAATGTTGCTTAAATATACTGACTCAAACCATTGGAATATAGGTATCTTGTGACCTTCCTTGTTTGAAGAATGCATTTTCTGAATGAGGTTTAATTTTTCTTTGAGTAAATTATGAATGTTCCAAGGTAATTAAACATTCAAGTATAATCAGACAATAACCATTCTTTTAGAATTCCTAATTAAAATCAAAATACATTTGAAAACAATTATGCCATAGTAGGTCTCAGATCCCAAGACTCCATATTGTCCAGATGTATGGTCAACAGTTTTTGTATACACATATCTAAAGGCAGAGCATATTTATGTTATAATATTGTATCTGTCTGAGACTTGTTTGGTTTTTGCACAAACACTTCAGTTGCCCACAATCTACATTTACCAAATTTGTCTGTGGCTTGCACATAGGTAGGGAAGAACTGTATCAGTTTTGGTTTCAAAATCAAAGATGAAGCCCACTGACTCAGAGAAGGAAATATATTGAAGAGGCAAAAAAGTCAATGTCAAGATCACTCTGGCTGAATGAAGAAAATGGTTTCAGTTATCTGCATTGATGATTATTAAATGTAATGCAGGCATGGTTTCAGATATCTGCATAGAGGATTATTAAATGTAATGCAGGCATAATGTTTGTTTAATTGCAATATTACAACCATTTGTACAGGAAGCTGACTGTTTCCAAGCTTTGAAAGGGATAGATAGATAACACAAACATTTAATTATACACTGTTGTGAGAACAGTCATGAGCCATTACATTTTTAATAGTTTATAAAGGAACAAATGATCCCTTGAAGATTTATTATTACATAGAAATAGAGAACTACTACAATTCTTGTCATTTCAGTTTCCCCTGAGATAGACAAGAATCTGGCCAATGCCAAGGCTGCTAGTGTGCCAGGCTTGACAGGGCGACTTTCCTGCAAAGCAGAGGGATCTCCCCAGGTTTCCTTCAAATGGAAAAAGGTATGCGGGGAAATCAAATCCCATTTTTATTGCAGTCTTTACAAAGTAACGGTTTAACCATTATATCCACTTTTTCATTAAGTCTTAGCAGCTGCAAATCTGTAAAATATCAAGATAGATGCCAGCTTGTGTGAATTACCCAATTAAAAGCTTCATTAATTTAAGAAGAGAGCCACCTTGAAAAGAAAAGTGTTATAAGTTAGTTTCCATGTTTCCATGAGAGAATGTCCCAAGCATGGTTTGCATTTCAGACAGGTGTTTTGAAACAGATATATACATGTCATGATTCATGTCAACAATAAATGTAAGTTTATATCAGCATAGGAAATATTGAATAAAAAATAATAATGATAATAATAATAAACAGCAGTTGTAGTTACATGACATAAGCTAAATACATCTGATGGTATGATGGTAGTTTGCTTATAACTTATTTAAAAAAATCAGTTTGATCCTGCAAAATTATAAATTCTACTGATTTATTGCTTGTGGTATTTTAGGATGGGAGCGAGATTGTAGCAACGGGGGAGAAGTATGAGATTCAAGAAAAGGTGACTGACGGTGTGAAATATGAGAACATTTTGCTGATCAAAGATGTCTCGGATGAGGATTATGGGGTGTATGTCTGCATTGTTAGTAACAACAAGGGAAATGACTCATATGAGATTGTTTTTGATGGCACAGGTTAGTTGAAAACTCGGATTTATTTGGATGAGTTCAATACAATAACTAATCAAAGCATTGTTGGAGGAACAGACCTTTTGAATTGAGTATTAAGATAGAATCAATGAATATAATTCTATGTATCATTATGACCAGATATTTGCTATTATACAGTTTCAAAGTTTCATCTTATTTGTTCTGATTGTAGTCTCATGGTTATAGTTTTGAATTATTTAGTGAAGCATGAACTTTACTTCACTTTTAAAATACAAATGCTGCATAGATCATATTCCATATTTTTGTATTCAATGAGAAATACCAAAGATTTTGTGTTGTGAGGATTGCAGGTTTGTAAAATTTGCAGAAATTTCATATTGCTAAAGTATGACTTAGATTTCATCTTTCCACTTTAGATAAGCCAGATCCTCCTTACAACATAAGGTTTGTGAATGCCACTCATGACAGTATTACGATAGCCTGGGATCCAGGATTTGATGGAGGTCTGGTGCAGGCATACACAGTTCGATACAAGCCCGTGTCTGGCAGCCATGGCTATGTGCAAATTGATGTAATTCCTCCAGGCAGTACACTCTTCACTGTCCGAGGTAAGATTTTTGGAAGCATGTCAGTGTGAATGAAATCTTCTTATTTATATTTGTAGGAAATTACAAAGAGATTGACGCATACACTATTACTAAGATGAGGCTAGACAAATACCTTTCCGCTTAAAAACCTGAGTTATTGTTTAGCAACACCTGCAGGCTCCGAGATGTAAAATTGGCACATAATGCCATCTTAAATGTCATATGAGGTAAATAATGGAGCAGGATCCATGGTGGCTCAGTGGTAAGCATGCTAGACTTGTGACTGATAAGGTGCAGGTTTGAATTCTACCATCAGACCAACCAGAGTTGTGTGCCCTTGTGCAAGGCACTATACTCTGAATGCCTCAGCACTTCTTTTGTTGTACCATGTAACATCAAACCAAACTCTCAGAAACACCATTAAAAATGTTGACAGTTGACAGGCTGTGTTGTTGATAAGTGCAAGTATTGCATTTGCCATTTAGGTAGTTACTTCCTCACTTAAAATGCATAATTGTGTGAATAACAAATTAAATGTATATGCCCAAACTGTTTTAATAAAAAATGTGTTTCTGAATTTCAGGTCTGGAGCTAGGTACAGAGTATGAATTTACTGTTAAGGCTTTCAACACACTTGGTCACAGTGAATACCAGCCCTTGGGAATCAAAGTTGTCACATCAAGTAAGGCCAATTAAATACAAAGATGGAAAGTAACCAGATTTTTTTAATGTGTACTATTCAAAGCCATGTCTTTTAAACACCTAGGCCTGGATTTAATAAAACTCTTTGGCTTTAAACAGTTTCCACTCTCGTCCAGTTAGACACTTCTTTTCAAATGTGACATCATTTTTAATTTGTCAAAAACAAAATATCAATTTAACACTGTCTCAAGAGTTTTATGATTTCTAGGCCTGACCTGAAGTCTAGTTTTCTGCCAATTGGTCATGGTCTTTGCACAATTGGGATATCCTCTGCCATTTCTGTTGCACACTGGTAAAAGACTTTGGAGAGCATCATTGGCCATTTTGAAATATGCTCAAACCCATGGTTAATGTTAAATTATAACAACTTAATTCATGGCACAATGACTTGATGTATCGAAATAACATAAGTACAGTGGGACCCCGCTATAACACGGTAGTTGGGAGCCATAGAATCCGACCGGGTTATGAACCGAACCGTGTTATAAGCAACCATGTACAATACCAACACATTTTTGGATTTAATTTTTTTTTTTGGGGGGGGCATAAAGACGAGTGCGAAAATGCATGGCACAATTACCATTTTTGATCAATATATATTAAATTAGAAAAACATTTGCTGTAGTAACAGAAATTGCAGATATAATATATTACTTTATTCAGAGAACCATGCATTGGTACATACACGTGTCTGATTTATATATACATGTATAATCTATTGCATGAAAAGAGTATCAACACCGTGTACTCACCAGCGAATCTTGTAACATACATTGAATCCATAATACAAATATTTCCATCGAAAATATCCACACACAGATGTAAAATATTCAATAATTTTGTCACAGATAATTATATGACTGAATTCAATGAAAAGAAAATAACAAAAATTACGTAACGGGTGTTCGTAATGAATGGTGAAATAGTACATGTCCGTAGATTAAATAATGGAAGCTAAAAATGTATTCTTATAATAACTACATGTACATCTCAGGATCTTTCTGTCTCTGAATTCAGTCATTGTAAATTCAGCACATTTTCCCACCCAAGCTGCTAGTCAAAGTTCTTTGAACTTGACGCCCAGCTATTGCGTCATGTTCTTTTGATGTACTCTAATAAATACAGCAGGCAGAACTGGCTGTATTTTAACCACTGAATTATGTCACTGTAAATATCAGTACAGCTAAAATGATAACGTAATCAACACTAACTTTGTCTCCCAGCTATTTGCATGCGTACGGAGGACTCCTGCATGTAGTGATTTATGTGTTCCAGATCAAATATTTGCATTAAAATACGCGTAATTAAGCGTTTCCGAGACCTCAGTGTCGTATACATTTTATACCATTACATTTCTCATCTGTCAATAGTTATTATTTTTTGAAAAACTCTTGATTTTTAGCAGCTTTCTGCTAATGTCACGTTTGCTCTTGGCAAAGTCAATTATAGTTCTCAGTTGCAGAATTTGAATTTACTAGTCAAAAGATTGCATAAAACAACACTGCTAAGACATACGCACATGCTGGCGGCTTTGTTCTTTGATGCTGTATAAAACCGTTGCCCCATCAATTGAACAAATTTAGCTCGGCAGTTCACTTTGATGATAAACAATGTACTTAAATTAATTGATTTATGTATTCTGGTGAGAATCTTTTATCAACCGCCGCATTGGCTGTTGCTTAGTTGTGTATGAAATTAAGAGAACATATATCGGAGATTATTAGAGCAATGATTGTATTCGGAATGCATTCAAGACAAACACAAAGTAGACACGATGGCTTCATTACTCAGGAATCAGTAATTATAATATTGACACTTATGAGCTGTACTTTTTCAACAATAAACAAAGATCAAAGTTCTCAGTAGGCCCAGCAATTGGTTCGTATTTCCGACATTTATTTTGACATAAAACTAGAAGAAATGTGATAATACATTTTCTACACGTTCTTTTTTTGCACTGTTTAGATGAATATGAGAATGATAATTAAACTCTTGACGTATTATTTTTGTTCATTTTTTTTTTTTTTTTGTCTTTGAGAAAAATACCTGTAATAAATTACCCGAAATTTCGGGAGCCATGCCACGACCGGGTTATATCCGAATTCGTGTTATAACGGGGCGGGTTATAGCGGGGTCCCACTGTAACATAAGTAATGGTAATGTTATTTTCAACATGTATCTGTTAGTGAAGATCTTTTCTTTGCACAACTGGCTGGATGTTTGTGAAACAAATTACCAATTTTGGTGGGCCTCAAGTGGCAGAGTGGTCTGAACAGATGCTGTTTGTAGTTGGATATTTCTGTATGTCACATGGTTAATACAACTTTGAAAAATCTTTGAATTTCGTGGTGACCACGAAAATACCTTGAATATTACTGGAGACACCATGAATGTATTGGAGAGAATACAGAAAGTTCTTTTTTTGCAACATGTACAAAAATTAAGAATAAAATCGGATACAATTTTGTTTGAAAACAGTGTATAAACTCTATTAATTGAAAAAGGAACATGGATAAGGTGCAGTATCCACTGGACAAAATATTTCTTGAAAACATTTGTAAGTTCTTTAATGTTCTTGAACAGAGACTCTCCAAGACTGTATTTTCCACCCTTAGCTACTGGGTCAATTCCTATAACGTTTTTCAGGATTACATGCAGTACTACTTGCAACTCTTTCATTATCGCACTGCTATTGAAGCTTTTCAAGCTTTGAAGCTTTGTGAGAATACTGCAGAATGACTGAAAAATTTATACTTAAAATTTTTAAAATTTAGACCACATCTGAGACATCAAAAACAGGTTGTACTAGTTATTAGAACTTCTTATGCTATATTTTTGTTTAATTTAAAAAATAACATTTCAAGTTCATTTTATTCTTAGAAAGTTATTGGCATTTAAGGTCAGGGAATTTTAAACTTTATAAGCTACAATGCTAATGATTGAGTTAAAAATTTTCACTATTGAATTGTTCCAAAATTTTCCCAGATGTGAAGCCAGCATCCGATGAAAACAGTGTAATGACAAGTGGTTCTGAGGATACTCCTGTAATCATCATACTGGTTGTCTGCGTGGTTGGCATCTTCCTCCTAGCCCTTAACATAGGCCTCATCCTCTTCTTTGTTCGTCGTAGGAAGAAGAGACTAGAAAGTGAGTACATTTTTTTGTTCATATGTTTTATATACTGAACAAGTGGTGTATCTGCAGTTACTGTAAATTACCTGTAATATTTAACAGTATTAAAGTTTTGTTTAGGTAATTTTATGTAACCTGCATTATAATAAAAATAAAATAATTCAATATATTTTGAAGAATAATTTAATTGTTGCATCATAGTGAACTTTTTGTAAAACAAATCAGTATATGTAATTTTACCTTGTTTGTTAACCATATTTTTGACATTGTTTCTTCTAGATCTGATGTTTCAGACAGAATCTAAGATGACCTGCTGTGTTTTTTTTAAATTTATATACTGTAGTTGTTTCAATGTGTGTGCCAGCAATTTAACAGGGACAAAGTGTGCATTATTTAGTCTACAATAAATAATTTGATGCACTCATGAACTTAGGTGAACTAAAATAACTTGAAATGCTTTGTGTCAATTTTTCATAAAACATTTCCAAGTATTTCATTTCAGTTCCCAGTAATTGGTGGTCTATTATATGATCGATGATTACAGGTTCACACTAATTTCTATAAATTTATAGAGCTGAAAAATCAATCAAATATAGCTTATTGTATTTTCATACCCTACCTTTTATTTTTTGTTCAATCCTTTGTGCCAGTTCCCATTTAAAAATTCCCATGATGGGAATCAAATATGCATATGATACTGAATACACAATGATGTCATTATTATTTCAGCAGATGTGTTTCATCATGTTTATTTTCCCCTTCCAACATTTCCAACATTACTAAGTGTTGTAACCGATGTTTCTTTCTTTAGTCGATGGAGGCCAATGAATTCCTTGGCAGCCGTTGTCATGATTGTGTTGAAAGTGTCTGTTGTCACTTTAATATCAATGTCCATCACAAGGAGTGGAGCAAATTTTCCTTCAAATGTGGCTTGGAACTACTTGCATATATTAGGGTCCTTCAGTTGTTAAAGGCTGAATTTGAGCCCGATGTTCTTTGGCCTGTTAATTTTCTTCAGCCTCACTCAGAAGTTCATAATCATGAGGTCGTGATTACTCCCAACTTCAGCACCTGGGAATGTCCTTGTTTTTGCTCTATTGATGCCAGATTGGTAACAGTTTTGAAACAGTATGTAGTCGATCTGGTTATAATGGGTTCCATTTGGTGCGTGTCATGTCCAACATCATGAAGTTTTTTGTTCGCCCAGGGTTTTGGCTAGTACCAAGTTATTGTAGCTTGTGAACTCAAGCAGGCATCTCCCTCTTTCACTGGTAAGCTTTTTGCAAGAAGGTCCACAATGATCATCCCAGTCTTTTAGAGCATCTTTGCCAACTTTGGCATTCCAGTTTTCTTGGATGATGAGAATGTCCTTTCTACTAAATTTAGAATACCCAGGAGTTTGTTATAAAACTCCTATTTCTTCATCATCATGAACGGTAACATAGATTAAATAATAGTTGATTATAAACATTGTGTGTTCAAATTTTTCATTACATTGATTTAGCTTTTAATAAAATTCAGGTAGCTTTTCACTGGAGACGAGTACTTTTTTTCTTCAAAAAACACCTATGAAAGAAATATCATTACGGTAGTTATAATATTTTCAAATAGGAGATATTCACCTTGATATTTCTAACTTGCATCTGAGCAGTCTATGACAAATATTGTTTTAGGCTGACAAGTACAGCTCATTGTATATGTTCCCATGGCTAGATTAAGAAATTTAAAAAAAAAAGAAAAGAAAAATGAGACAACCCGGTGACATTTACTTAAAGGAAATTTACACATTATCACATTGATTCCTGTGGGTGGTGGTGGGATTTTTATACTGGTCTTGTTTTGTTTTGGGATACCAAATTCTCAAGTTTAGTATGTCTTGAGACAACAAAGAAAACAATAATATTTGTATGTCAAAAAACATGCTGAAAATAAGTTATCTATAAACTGAACAGGATAGACTTGAAGCTGATGTCATATAATCCACCGACAAATCAGGGTGTATGCTGTTTGACTAAGTCATGGAGATAATAGAGGGTTGAGCAGATAATTTAATCTGCCAGTTCATTTTGAGATGGAGTTTTTGTACCTCTTCTGTTTGCATACAGGTGTGTTACACAGAATCAGATGCAGTATTATTGTGCATTTCAGACGTAATTGGAGTGATTTGTTTATTGGTGTTAAATCAAAGCCTATATCGTACTAAGTCAATTAGAGTAAGATCATATTTTTGTCATAATGAGAGATACAACACAGTAAGTGACCCATCCTAGTCAGAACCCATCCTTCTGGCTGCAAATCCAGAACACGAACACTGAATCACCATAAGACTAGATTATAAGCGGATCCTTCTCTCGTAGGGATAGGGGTAGTGTTAGGAAGGAATAGCTTGTGGATGTGCTGGAGGAGCTGGTTTTGTGTTTTATATATTTAATTAATCATGTTTTGTTTTCCATTTCAGATGGCAGTGATACAACTAGTCACACAAACACAATAGAATTGTATGGACCTAGTAAAGAGACAGCACTGTACCCAATGACACCATCAGATGAAAGCAGGAGCTATGGAACATATGATAAAAATATGGAGGATTTTTCGGATGATTATAAATCATATGAGGTATGTCTCTGTTTTTAAAAACAGCGGGTCTATTGTTTTTGTATGGTGCCAATTTTCATGAATTCCATGGTTACTAAAACAGATGCCATCCATTCCAAATTTTGTATAATTATTATAAGTTTTAGTGGTTTGGTACCAACTGCACTAAACATCAGATAATTATTGATTGAGATAAGATTTTTTATATCTCTTTCTCAGATGTGTGTTAGCATTTAAATTTTCTAAGAGCACTCACCAGCTGTCCTACCTTGGATTCTGGAGGTCATGGGTTTGAACGCCATCCAAGTCATACCAAAGGCTTATAAATATGTTACAAACAGCTGCCTTACTTCGCAATAAGCATTAAGAGGTTAGTGTTTGTACTGGTTAATCTGGTGTCAGGATAATGTGACATGGTGGGACATGATACTACATGTCTGTGACATGTGTTTCAGCGATAGACATCACTGTAAGCACTCTCACTCTAGACATCATATCAGTATGACTAAAACTGTGTTAAAAATAATAAAACTAACAAACATTAAAAATCTCCAATGATAACTTTTATTCACCAAAAGTAGTCTTGTTTTGTCAACCAGAAATTTGTTAAAAATTCTTTAAGTTTTATAAATTACTCAACTTTTTTTCAAAAATAAAAGATTTTCAGATATACAGTGTTAACACTATGTCATATATTTTGCATCCTTCATCCTGTTCCTACCTCTAAATAAATCTCCAATTATCTCAACTATTTTAACAGCAAGAAAATGTAAAATCTCAATATAGCAAAATATTTTAATAAATTGAGCAAAATTAAAACCTGGCATTAATTACAATAAACATATAAAATATTTCTTCCTCAGTTTGAGATTTTTTAATATCCATCTTATTTATTTTTTAGAAACAAAACTTTCTTAACAAACAGGCATGATAAAAGATAAATATTATCCATAAAAGTTAAGTTTTTTCCTTAAAGGTCCTTGCCTTATTTCTCACAACGTTTTGAAGATTTCTTCAAAATTTAGAGATTACAACATGTTTTTAACAAGTTTTCATGTGCTGAACATTAAAACAAAAGTTGTTGTTTTATCCTTTCCAATGTCGCCACCTCTGACAAAATATTGATAATCAGATATCTCATTTTGAGGTGAAATTTGGTAAAACAGCAATTTATTTCTGTGCAGTTTACAGTTGGGAATGTGTTATTCTTGCTATCAGTGAACATATCCAGTCCTAAATTAAATTTGCAACACTTGTAGACAGGCAGTTTCTTTATTTAGCATTTTTGACCTTGTAACAGAATTGTTACCGAGTGGTTGGTGGATTAAATGAACAACACAAACACAGTATGTGAAAGATGATGTAAATTTATGAAATAAATTATTAATGAAAAATAATGATGTATCAACACAATAACTCGTGCATTCAACCCACGATCACACTTCACACCATTCACAATTTAAAAATAAATTAAATATTAATACAAAATAAACACAGATCCAAGGAATCTCCTGGATTAAACACAGATCCAAGGAACTTCCTGGACTACACAAATGTTTCACATAAAATGGAACCTTTACAAAAGTTATATTATCGCACGTATAAATTGCGATAACAAATACAAACATCAAATTACATTATCGGACGTATGGATTGCGACAACAAGTACAAACATCTACATGTATTAAATCAAGTTACTAACTGTTATTGAGATTCATGTAATCCCTTGGAATCCTACAGATTCAAAGTAACCTCGTGTAAATATAACAATGTATTCAATTGTAACAACAATTGAAACACACACATGTGTCTCGACCCTGTACAACCGTACGATTCACCAACTGTTGAATCGCCGCACAGCTTCTCCGAATACCTATGGTTGGCCCAATACCTTTATCGGCTTTTTGCCCTTCACGGATCCACTACAGTTATACATACATACAGCATCTACTAGAACCACCGGTCCCAAACACTTAGATACTACCCCGGACGTTTACACCTCTAGACAGCTCCGACACTCGGACATTTAGACTTCTAGATTTCCGGATATTTACACATCTCGACAGACGTAGACGGACAGACAATCCGACAGACAGAAAGTCAGATACCTCAATTTGATCACACAATTAAACAGCATAATCACGGCACAATCACGGCACAATCAATCACATTCAGCTACAATTCAGTCACATTCAGCTACAATTCAGCTACAATAAAGAAACCAAACTAATAATAGTTGTTTCTAAAACAATCTAAGACTTAGATTACGCTATTGCATTTAAAGTCTAATAGTGACTAGTAATTCCAAATATTCAACGGTTTAAATCTGCATTGTACTAAAGGCATCATTACATGAAATGATAAACTGAATAAAATTCACAATAAAACGAAATATAAATTTAACACTCACCCCTTTGGCTGGAGAAAGAATGATGAGCTATCTCTCCTTTGACAGGATACTTTTGACTCGTAATCTTTTTCGAAATATTCTGCCGTATATGTCCTCAAATAGGTGAGCAGAATTCATGTCAAAATTCCCGTGCACCCTGTGATTATAATGTTCCTGACTTCAAGTGATTTGTAGTCAGGCACATGTAAATCGCTACACGTCGCTTACATTGAAAAACACTTATTCACCCCAGGTAACGCATGTACGATGAAACAAACAAAATGGTGAAATTAGTTTGTATTCAAGAAGAAATAAATTCAATTTTCGCCTAATTTTGTGACAGACCTATCGACTTTGAAATACTTGGTCAGGATATGTGGGATATACCCACTTAAATCTCTTAGAGATTCAGATTACCATACACACTAGTGAATAAGTTGAAAAATTTAGGGAAAAAAGCCTGGATTAGTGGAGGGGCTGGTTGATCTGCAGGCCAAGGTTTAAGTCTAAAAATTTTGGAAGCTGTTTCACTCAATTACTGGTATTTATTGTTACTTTAGATTGCCGAAGGTGAGATCACATGCCTAATGATGCCACATGGTTCATATGTTATGCACTCTTTTAAAGTGAAAATTATTTTTTCAAACTTTACTGGTAGGATAATGAATGAAAAACAGGTATCACTGTACTTAACATCTATTTGGTAGATGTCCATCCACCAGAAAATGCAGCCATACATGTTATTTGAACCATGGTGGTATCTGTATTTTCCAAAAGAACTGCCCTATCAGTATTCTCGCAATCAAGTATTTAACCCTCAACTAATCAATGATATTTTAAACTCAGCGGTAACATACAAATGCATGTTAGCTTATTTCAGTGTTAATAAGAAATGCAGATGCAAATAACAACTGTGCTGCAGCATGTGAATTTTGTGTGAATGAGATGCATGTACAGGAAATGACAGAAAAGGAAAGCAGCATCAGAAGAAATGCAAAGAACAAAGAAGGCTCATCAGACTGGGATTGCCTCATTCCTTGAATTGGAGAAAGAACTTTTGTGATTTTGTAAGTGAATGTCGCCAAAAGGGATACATTGTTACATGATCTGCAATTCATCTGTGTGCTATATAATGGGTAAAAGATGACAAACACAAGTTGGTATATTCAAAATTTGTTACATCAACCAGTTGGTGTTCTCATTTTATGAACCGACATTGTTTCTGGCTCAGGCAGTGAATGAAGACAGAACAGAAGCTACCAAAAGACTTGCTAGAAAAAAAATTGAATCACTTCAGAAGTTCATTATTAAATACAGAAAGGAGTGTTCATTCAAACTATCACTAATCAGAAATATGGATGAGACATCTATGACCTTTGACTTACCAAGCAATAAAACAGTCAATGATGTTGGTGAGAAAACTATTCTAATTAAAACAACCGGCCATGAAAAAACACAGTTCATAGTTGTTTTGGCCTGTTTAACTAATGGATCAAAGCTGCCTCTTGTTATCATTTTCAAAAGGAAGACGCTGAAAAGCATGAAATTTCCTGCTGGTGTCATTGTTTTTGTGATGGATGGACAAATGTGGAATAATTGACAGGTTGGAGAAAGTCTGGAACAAGAGATCAGGGGCACTTAAAAAAAACTTCATTTTGTTTGTCTAGTACATATTTTGAGCACACAAGACAGACGAGGTAAATAATTACTGCAAAAAAATGAAAACTATATTGGCTGTGATACCAAGAGGTTTAACATCAGTGTTACAACCTTTTGATGTCTGCCTAAACAAGCCATTTAAAGACAATTGAAAGATTTGGTCTGAATGTGTTTTGTTCAGGCACAGTAAGGATGACAAAAGTTGTGAATTTCATTAGGTCGGACATCGACTTGGTAGCCAAGTGGGTCAAAGACACGTGGGACTAAATTCCATCAGAAATGATTGCCTAATCATTTCAAAAGTGCTGTAGCAGCAATGCCACGGATGGAACTGAGGATGATGTCTTATTTGAATGAGACAATGATGAGGAGAATGAGAAGCAGAATGACAAGCAATTGGATTACTCTTAATGACAATGATGATGTATATGATTACAGCATGCCAATAACAGAAGCCAATTTTTATGAACTGTTTGGCAATTCTGATATTGAGCCAGATTTTGAAGGATTCTAAAAGTGACAGAACTCTTATAATTACGGATTTTAGTATTAGGATTTTATTATTTTAATTAAGACTTACGATTGAAGATAAATTGTAACCATCGTTTGTATTTGAATTTTCGTTTGAAGATAATATTTGATTTAAGTAATGTGATTTGCCAAAATAAATGGTTTTAGAACTCACTTTGTGCATCTTTTGATGCAGTCTAGAACATATTGGTTGGCTTTTGCGTAGGTCATGCTTTTTAAAACAAAATTACCTATTCAGTTGGGGGTGGGGTTTATACAAGAATAGGCTTATACATGAGTATATACAGTAGAATTTCAAACAATACAGAATCATTGCAATAGAAAATGGTCATCAGACATTGCTTAAATATTTTTAGAAAATGTTTTTTTTTGTTCAATTCACTGTCAGGAGATAAAGAGAAGAAATGACTTAAAATGTGTATAATAATGATTGCATGTACTGGGAATTTTATTTTACTTTACTTATGATCATAATACAAAAAACATAATTATTAATTCTGCACGAGTTGTATTCTTTCCTTGGATTATTGTGGTATGTAACAAGTTATTTTTGTGAAAAATTTTATTCTGGAATGTGAGATTACATGAACTCACCAAACCATCTTTGTTCTTTGTTCTCCATACTTTAATTAAAAATTTTTGCATTCTATTTCTTTTAACTGACAATAACTAGAATATATTTTTTAATAAAAATAATTGAGTCATGAACTATTTGGAATCACTGATTGATAAAATTTAATAAACCTCAAGTTGTAAAATATTATGTGACACAGATTTCCTTTCAAAAAATGAACACTGAATGCTCATTTCATTAATTGATCCAATCCTCACAATCCTACATATATGCTGTTAAATTATTTAAATAATCACATTCTTTAATTTGTAGTTTTGATTTTGCATTGCATTGCCTTATTTGTGCATGGTGTGTGGAATGCTTATGTTTTCCCCCTCACAGCAAGGAGATAAACAGCTTGGTGAAGACTCTGAAAGTGGTCCAAATCAAGTTAGGAAATCTTCATGGAAAGACAACTGCTGTCTTGGTCCTGTGGTAATGATGGCAGAGTTGTCTTCTTGTGTTTTCATAGCTTTTACAACATTAACACCACTAGTGCATCTATACAATATCACTCTGTATATTCGAGATTTCTTCATTAACATTTTGCTGTCTATGGTAATTTCTTTTCTTTCTTTTTTTTGTTCCCCATGTGTAAGATGTGGTAATGAATGGACAAATGGACGATATCGCATTATTCTCCTTTGAAGCATGGGGATGAAAATTGTTCTTTTGTGCCATAAAATAGAATTAACATAAGCTTCTCATTTTAACATTCTGGCTGTTACATGCCATCTTTTAGTTTTAATCATAATTCTGGCACTCTTTTATTAGATTTTTTTAAAAAAAAGTTACTTTGATTAGTTATTTTGATTAATCTTTCACATTTTCCTGCTTATCTATATTTTTTTAAAATAGCATTCATTTGGTTGAGCATTTAGTTTTGTTTTTATTAAACATGTCATGTTTTTAAAAAAATATCTTCAAAGCCCTGTAACACACTCACATGACATAGGGAATCATACTTGCTATATAAGACATGTTTTTACAGCTTCTTTGAAAAAAATGTGAATGTTTCTAACTCCAAATAGCATGTCATGCAGTCTCTGCACTGTTTGTAGGATTTTGACTACAGAGTTCCAGCCAATTTCTTGAGAAACTGGTGAAGCATAAAATTCACGATAATGCCCCAAATTCCACAAATCATATATACTTAATGGAGCTTAGTTATATCAATGAAATGTAATCTGAATTCATTTTAATGTCATTATTTTTAGAAGTTTACATTTATATTAATTTAAACATTTTTAATACAGACATTTGGGCTAGTGTATCACAAACACAAATCTTGTTTGGATATTGCTTTGTACTAATATTTGTTTTAAGTGATTATTAAACATGCTTCATGTAGGTTTTGTTGGTGGTGTTCTCTCAATTCTTTTCCCTTAACTTTTCATCCTTTCTGCAATTTCTTAATTTAATTTTTTACACTAATTTACATATCAATATGCATTTCATGCCTAATTAAGAATGTCACGTTTTCAGTCCCAGGTTAAAATGCTGCCAGTGGCTCAGTGGCCTAACAAGAAATTCAGACCCACCCACCCCTCTTCGAATGTATTTGTTGGTTGTTTGAAATTGTGATTCTCCACAGCATCTGTTCCCCAACCCTCATTCTGGCAGTTGCAGGGGTTACATGGATTGTCGCTATGCCACTGCTGTGGCTCATTTTATTTTATTATAAATATCTGAATTCAAAAATTAAATTGGACTTCGTAGCAAAATACATGTATCTTATGATGTGTAAATCTCCCAATGCCCTTACCTTATTCAGTGTAAACATGCCTTTACTTTATTCAGTGTAAGACCCACACATGCCTTTACCTTATTTAATGTAAAACCCACACATTCCTTTACCTTATTCAATGTAAAACCCACACCTGCCTATACCTTATTCAATGTAAGTCTCACACATGCCTTTACCTTATTCAATGTAAAACCCACACATGCCTTTACCTTATTCAATGTAAAACCCACATATGCCATTACCTTATTCAATGTAAGTCTCACACATGCCTTTACCTTATTGAATGTAAGTCTCACACATGCTCAACGTTCCCTCTAAGCGAATGGTAGATGTGCGCACAATGTTCGCTGCATTGCGCAAGCATTACGAAGATGAGCAAAAGTTAACATTAGATTGAGCAAAATTTAACGTTTGGATTGACAATTCAGCTGCGTGGATATGTTTGAGCAGCTGCATGCATGCATGTGCCCAGCTTAGAGGGAACGTCGCACATGCCTTTACAAGTACACACTTCCTGTTTTGGTTGAATCTCCTGAAAATTGTTCTTTACTTAATGCACATTTCTTAATTCCAGCATGCTTCATGGGAGGTCAGGAATCATTGAGGAATCCTTCAAATTTTTTACTCACACACTTTACTCAGAAATCAAAATCTTCAACTGTATTTTCCCATGTATGATCTGTGTACTAACAAACTTGACATTTTTTTAATGATCTTGGATTGCTTGGTCCCATAACAATGGAAAAATGTATATTTTACAAATTGTTTACTTCTCCCAACATTTCTTAAGTGGTGTAAGCTGTGCACTTTTGTATCAGACATAAAAAAAATAATGATGCTGATTTTCTTACAAATTGTTTTAATAAGCAGATCTTACATTAATTCTCATTCCAAATAGATCATACATTAATTCACATTCCAAAATAGATCATACATTACTTCACATTCCAGATAAATCATGCATTAATTCACATTCCAAATAGATCATGTATTAATTCACATTCCAAATAGATCATACATTAATTCACATTCCAAAATAGATCATACATTAATTCACATTCCAAAATAGATCATACATTAATTCACATTCCAGATAAATCATGCATTAATTCACATTCCAAATAGATCATGTATTAATTCACATTCCAAATAGATCATACATTAATTCACATTCCAAATAGATCATACATTAATTCACATTCCAAATAGATCATACATTAATTTACATTCCAAATAGATCATACATTAATTCACATTCCAAATAGATCATACATTAATTCACATTCCAAATAGATCATACATTAATTCACATTTCAGATAGATCATACATTAATTCACATTCCAAATAGATCATACATTAATTCACATTCCAAATAGATCATACATATAATTCACATTTCAAATAGATCATACATTAATTCACATTCCAAATAGATCATACATTAATTCTCATTCCAAATAGATCATACATTAATTCACATTTCAAATAGATCATACATTAATTCACATTCCAAATAGATCATACATTAATTCTCATTCCAAATAGATCATACATTAATTCACATTTCAAATAGATCATACATTAATTCACATTCCAAATAAATCATACATTAATTTACATTCTAAATAGATCATACATTAATTCACATTCCAAATAGATCATGCATTAATTCACATTCCAAATAGATTAATTCATATCCCAAATAGATCATACATTAATTTACATTCTAAATAGATCATACATTAATTCAGATTCCAAATAGATCATACATTAATTCACATTCCAAATAGATCATACATTAATTTACATTCTAAATAGATCATACATTAATTCACATTCCAAATAGATCATACATTAATTCACATTCCAAATAGATCATATGTTAATTCACATTCCAAATAGATCATACATTAATTCACATTCCAAATAGATCATGCATTAATTCACATTCCAAATAGATTAATTCATATTCCAAATAGATCATACAGTAATACACATTCCAAATAGATCATACATTAATTGACATTCTAAATATATCATACATTAATTCACATTCCAAATAGATCATACATTAATTCTCATTCCAAATAGATCATACAGTAATTCTCATTCCAAATAGATCATACATTAACTCTCATTCCAAATAGATCATACATTAATTTACATTCCAAATAGATCATACATTAATTCTCATTCCAAATAGATCATACAGTAATTCTCATTCCAAATAGATCATACATTAATTCACATTTCAAATAGATCATACATTAACTCTCATTCCAGATAGATCATACATTAATTTACATTCCAAATAGATCATACATTAATTTACATTCCAAATAGATCATACATTAATTCACATTTCAAATAGATAATACATTAATTCACATTTCAAATAGATAATACATTAATTCACATTTCAAATAGATCATACATTAACTCTCATTCCAGATAGATCATACATTAATTTACATTCCAAATAGATCATACAATAATTCACATTCCAAATAGATCATACATTAATTCACATTTCAAATAGATCATACATTAATTCACATTTCAGATAGATCATACATTAATTCACATTTCAAATAGATAATACATTAATTCACATTTCAAATAGATTAATTCGCATTCCAAATAAATCATACATTAATTCACATTCCAAATAGATCATACATTAATTCACATTTCAAATAGATCATACATTAATTCACATTCCAAATCAATCATACATTAATTCACAGTTCAATTAGATCATACATTAATTCACATTTGAAATAGATTAATTTGCATTCCAAATAAATCATACATTAATTCACATTCCAAATAAATCATACATTAATTCACATTTCAAATAAATCATATATTAATTCACTTTCCAAATAAATCATACATTAATTCACAGTTCAAATAGATCATACATTAATTCACATTTCAAATAGATCATACATTAATTCACATTTTAAATAGATCATACATCAATTCACATTTCAAATAGATCATACATTAATTCACATTTCAAATCATACAGTAATTCACATTTTAAATAGATCATACATTAATTCACATTTCAAATAGATCATACAGTAATTCACATTTCAAATCATAAAGTAATTCACATTTCAAATAGATCATATATTAATTCACATTTTAAATAGATCATACATTAATTTTCATTTCAAATCATACAGTAATTCACATTCAAATCATACAGTAATTCACATTTCAAATAGATGATACATTAAATCACATTCCAAATAAATCATGCATTAATTCACATTTCAAATAGATCATACATTATTTCACATTCCAAATAAATCATACATTAATTCACATTTCAAATAGATCATACATTAATTCACATTTTATATAGATCATACATTAATTCACATTCCAAATAGATCATACATTAATTCACATTTCAAATAGATCATACATTATTTCACATTTCAAATAAATCATACGTTAATTCACATTTCAAATAAATCAATTCACATTCATACAGATTATACATTAATTCACATTTCAAATAGATGATACATTAAATCACATTCCAAATAAATCATACATTAATTCACATTTCAAATAGATCATACATTATTTCACATTTCAAATAAATCGTACGTTAATTCACATTTCAGATAAATCATACATTATTTCACATTCCAAATAAATCATACGTTAATTCACATTTCAAATAAATCAATTCACATTCATACAGATCATACATTAATTCACATTTCAAATAGATGATACATTAAATCACATTCCAAATAAATCATACATTAATTCACATTTCAAATAGATCATACATTATTTCACATTTCAAATAAATCATACCTTAATTCACATTTCAGATAAATCATACATTATTTCACATTCCAAATAAATCATACGTTAATTCACATTTCAAATAAATCAATTCACATTCATACAGATCATACATTAATTCACATTTCAAATAGATGATACATTAAATCACATTCCAAATAAATCATACATTAATTCACATTTCAAATAGATCATACATTATTTCACATTCCAAATAAATCATACATTAATTCACATTTCAAATAGATCATACATTATTTCACATTTCAAATAAATCATACGTTAATTCACATTTCAGATAGATCATACATTATTTCACATTCCAAATAGATCATACATTCACATTTCAAATAGATCATACATTAATTCACATTTTAAATAGATCATACAATAGTTCACATTTCAAATATATCATACATTAATTCACATTCCAAATAGATCATACATTAATTCACATTTCAGATAGATCATACATTAATTCACATTCCAGATAGTATTTGTGGTAAACAATAGTTAACTAAAGATCACATTATTTTTGTGTTGAAAGGAAATTCTGAATTCATGACAATGGAGAGTTGTTGTGTTATCGTATAGCAGAATTATTTAGACATGGTGACAGTAAAACTTGTTTTCCTAAATTGTAAACCTGCACTGTGTTCAAATGATTTTTAATTGACTCTAGTAAATGATGAGGATGACATGTACTGCCAATACATAGCTTTGTCAGCTCATGATTTAATTATGGGTTAACTCATGATTTAGTTATGGGTTAACTGGTTAACACATGATTTAGTTTTGGGTTAACTCATGATTTAATTATGGGTTAATGGGTTAACTCATGATTTAGTTATGGGTTAACAGGTTAATTCATTATTTAGTTATGGGTTAACTGGTTAACTCATGATTTAGTTTTGGGTTAACTGGTTAACTTGTGATTTAGTTTTGGGTTAACTGGTTAACTCATGATTTAGTTATGGATTGACTGGTTAACTCATGATTTAGTTATGGGTTAACTGGTTAACTCATGATTTAGTTATGGGTTAACTGGTTAACTCATGATTTAGTTTTGGGTTAACTCATGATTTAGTTTTGGGTTAACTCATGATTTAGTTTTGGGTTAAGTGGTTAACTTGTGATTTAGTTTTGGGTTAAGTGGTTAACTTGTGATTTAGTTTTGGGTTAACTGGTTAACTCATGATTTAGGTTTGAGTTAACTGGTTAACTCATGATTTAGTTTTGGGTTAAGTGGTTCACTCATGATTTAGTTTTGGGTTAACTGGTTAACTCATGATTTAGTTAAGGATTAACTGTGGTAATGAAAGCTCAGTGTCTGTTCAAGGACATACAGATACAGCTGGCCAGACTGGTCTGGAAAGGTATTGAACTCACGACTCTTGGATTACTGGTCTGATGCTTTACCACCATGGTGCTATAGCTCCTGTCAGAGGTCAAGGTTCCAGGGATGGAAAGGAGGAAACTGTCTCAACACATTATCTTGAATTGTGGGTTGAGATAGGAAAGACAACATACTAATTGTTTTAGTCCATAGACCAAGGTTACATTGACATGGAAAACTAGTTTATCATGAGGTTCATTATGAGCTACTTTGACTAAATTTGTGGATGGCTTGTATATGAAACATAGAGTACACATGTTCTTTAAGGGGGTCAAAGGTCAGGGTCACATAGATTGAAAGATGGAAAAATTACTCCACAATATTAAAGTTCTGAACTACCAGAGATCAAGATCAGAGGAACTCCAAGAACAAAATCATTTTTCACCAACAAAAAACTTGTCACATGCCACAAATTTTAAGGAAATCTTGTGGATGGTTTGTATTTCAGATGATGAAGAGACACATCAGTTTTGGGGTCAGTATGTCAAAGGTTAAGGTCACAGACTAAAATAAGAAAAGACCGTTTTAATTCTTTTATCATGACCAAATTTTGATGACTTGCATTTGAAACCCGAAAGACATAAACTGATCAGGTGCATTGGATAATTTAGTATTTCTAGGTAATAATGTTTAGTGACAGTGATATAGTACAAAAGATAAAAAAAGATGCTATTTCTTTTTGTTCCTGAGTGTCTGACTAATTAAAGGGTTTCATACATATAATTAGTATATAAATACTATTAACCGCATGACCATCATAAAATGTATCATTTGCAGTACTCTAGTTGGAGGTGGAAGTGCTGTTTTAAGTGTTAAGGATAAAAAGGGAAAGAGATAAATGCTAAATAATACTTTTAGTTTTTAGTTTTATATGTAATCAAATGTAGTTCATGTAATATAATAATAAAGTTTTTCATCTTTCCAGGAGGAAGATGTCAAGACTGTATTCCTACCTCCACCAGAGTACAGCAGTACAACTTATTCTCATAATAAATTGGATTCACCAACTTTTGAACATCATACATTCCATCCAGATAGTAAACAAACCTACCTAGATGACCTTGAAGAATCAGAGAGAAAATCACCATGGAGATATGAAGGTTTGTGCCCCCCGCCCCCCATTGTTTCATTATGATCAAATCTTATGGAAGGTACATACAATCTCTCTCTGTACAATCTTAAGGTAGGATTTAATCCCTCATTGTTTTATCATGATCAAATATTATGGAAGGTACATACAATCTCTTTCTGTACAATCTTAAGGTAGGATTTAATCCCTCATTGTTTTATCATGATCAAATCTTATGGAAGGTACATACAATCTTTCTCTGTACAATCTTAAGGTAGGATTTAATCCCACATTGTTTTATCATGATCAAATCTTATGGAAGGTACATACAATCTTTCTCTGTACAATCTTAATGTAGGATTTAATCCCACATTGTTTTATCATGATCAAATAACATAAAAGTGAATACAATCTCTCTCTGTACAATCTTAAGGTAGGATTTAATCCCACATTGTTTTATCATGATCAAATCTCATAAAAGTGAATACAATCTCTCTCTGTACAATCTTAAGGTAGGATTTAATCCCACATTGTTTATTCATGATCAAATCTTATGGAAGGTACATACAATCTTTCTCTGTACAATCTTAAGGTAGGATTTAATCCCACATTGTTTATTCATGATCAAATCTTATGGAAGGTACATACAATCTTTCTCTGTACAATCTTAAGGTAGGATTTAATCCCACATTGTTTATTCATGATCAAATCTTATGGAAGGTACATACAATCTTTCTCTGTACAATCTTAAGGTAGGATTTAATCCCACATTGTTTATTCATGATCAAATCTTATGGAAGGTACATACAATCTTTCTCTGTACAATCTTAAGGTAGGATTTAATCCCACATTGTTTATTCATGATCAAATCTTATGGAAGGTACATACAATCTCTCTCTGTACAATCTTAAGGTAGGATTTAATCCCACATTGTTTATTCATGATCAAATCTTCTGGAAGGTACATACAATCTCTCTCTGTACAATCTTAAGGTAGGATTTAATCCCACATTGTTTTATCATGATCAAATCTCATAAAAGTGAATACAATCTCTCTCTGTACAATCTTAAGGTAGGATTTAATCCCACATTGTTTTATCATGATCAAATCTCATAAAAGTGAATACAATCTCTCTCTGTACAATCTTAAGTTAGGATTTAATCCCACATTGTTTATTCATGATCAAATCTTATGGAAGGTACATACAATCTTTCTCTGTACAATCTTAAGGTAGGATTTAATCCCACATTGTTTATTCATGATCAAATCTTATGGAAGGTACATACAATCTTTCTCTGTACAATCTTAAGGTAGGATTTAATCCCACATTGTTTATTCATGATCAAATCTTATGGAAGGTACATACAATCTTTCTCTGTACAATCTTAAGGTAGGATTTAATCCCACATTGTTTATTCATGATCAAATCTTATGGAAGGTACATACAATCTCTCTCTGTACAATCTTAAGGTAGGATTTAATCCCACATTGTTTATTCATGATCAAATCTTATGGAAGGTACATACAATCTCTCTCTGTACAATCTTAAGGTAGGATTTAATCCCACATTGTTTCAGTCACAAGTCTCATATAGCCACCTAGTTAGAAAGCATTAGTATTCCAAGACATATTTATTTTCTGATTCTTTCTTAGCACATTGTTAGTTTTACGATTCTTAAGTATAAATGAAAAACATTTGCTTGACATGTGATATCATTAATACAATAAAAATGTACACTTTTGTAATATTTAAACTTTAAATTGGTTTATTAAGCCTTGTGACATCAATTAATATGAGCAGTTATTCTATAATTAATGAAAAAGAAATAGAAAAAATGTCTAATGAATTGTATATGTGATAATAACAATGATATCGCTAACCATTATTATAATGTCCTTCATTATAACTTGATTTAATGTACAGTACAACTATGGACCCCATAATAAAAATTTAACCATTATGTTTCAATTGGTCTCTCAAATGTAAAGAGGACATTGGTGGCTGAGTGATCAAGGCACTCACTTTAGAAATCACAACTCATCACTGTGACAGTGACTGTCTGTATTCATTCATGTTCAGCACGAGTATATGAGAAAATTTGCCAGCTTCCTGTTGGTCAGTGATCCTTCACTGAGACTTCATGGGTTCATACTCCACGGAAAAAAACTAGCCACCATGTATTGCCCATCATGTGTGGAAAATGGTTGATAAATAAATAATCCTATAAAATGCACAATAATATTGGTCATGAACTGTACAGCAATTAGGGCCATCAGCTGTGCAGCGAAAAAGGATCATCAACTGTGCAGCAATAAGGGTCATCAAATGTACTGGAATAAGTGTCATCAAATGTTCAGCAATAAGGGTCATCAACTCTACTGCAATAAGGGTCATCAAATGTACTGGAATAAGGGTCATCAAATGTACTGCAATAAGGGTCATCAAATGTACTGGAATAAGTGTCATTAAATGTTCAGCAATAAGGGTCATCAACTGTACTGCAATAAGAGTCATCAATTGTACTGCAATAAGGGTCATCAAATGTACTGCAATAAAGGTCATCAAATGTACTGGAATAAAGGTCATCAAATGTTCAGCAATAAGGGTCATCAACTGTACTGCAATAAGGGTCATCAACTGTACTGGAATACGTGTCGTCAAATGTACTGGAATAAGTGTCATCAAATGTACTGGAATAAGTGTCATCAAATGTACTGGAATAAGGGTCATCAAATGTACTGGAATAAGTGTCATCAAATGTACTGGAATAAGGGTCATCATCTGTACTGGAATACATGTCATCAAATGTACTGGAATAAGTGTCATCAAATGTACTGGAATAAGGATCATCAAATGTACTGGAATTAAGGTCATCTAATGTGCAGCAATAAGGGTCATCACCTGTACTACAAATTAGCTACATCTACATTCATGGCTCCACCACATGTACAGACATACATACATACATACATACATATAGCGAAGCAGGCTGTTTTGGCACCAGCTGTTTTGGCGCCGAGAAATTCTTATTCAGTTTCAGAGGTAACCTTACACTAGTATCATCGATGGAATTTCTACTGTATCAGATGCCTTTTTTTTCATATCATTCACAGTCTTGTCCAATTCTGCTTTTGCATCATCACTCCCATGATTATGTTCATTCATCAGTAAAATTAATTGGCCATCATCTGCAGCTGTGAGAAGACGGGCTTTACATTCATTTTTCAAATCGCTTCGCCAAAACAATTTAAGCTTATCGGCACTATATTTATCAAAAATGTATTTGATATCCATCGTGCACGTCCTTTTCTTGACCACACTTCGATTTTATAAGGCTCATTTCCAAAAAAAATCTTTTACGTTAATACATTCGACAGCACACTTATGTAAACAAACAACTACATGTATATAGAAGTGGGTTTGAGCCTGAATGGCTAAATCGTTAATCTTTTGTGTGGACTTCTTTTACCTTATCATAGCTTTCATTTTTAAATATAAATAACATGTTAGGCATCGAAATGTTAAATTGTTACTCCTTAAGTGGTCATGATTCACAGGACAATATACCAATAGAGTCAATTTTCTTATGTGTCTTGCTCATATTGTTATTTCTTAATCCTCTTGTAAATGTCGACATGGCCTCTAATTATCTTAATATCCTGTGTAATCTTTTGATGTTAATCCTTTTGTTGGTGCCAAATTGGCCAATGCCAAAACATCCAAGTGCCAAAACGGTCATGCCACACTGGCTGGCGCAAAACCGGTTGGTTCAATTGCAAAAGGTAAGTCAGTCATATGATTGTAATATATGTTTTTGTTGTTGATTTCACATGCTTTTCCCTACTTTCAAAAATAAAATTACCCAACCATTTCAAAGAATGGTATTTGAAACCTGTGTAGTCTGTTGACATCTTTTACTAATTCTTGAATCTAATGAATTAATTCAGACCTACATTGCCTTTTATTTACTGTATAAATAGTAACAGTTCATCTAGCATGTCTATCACATATATGCCATTCAACTTCTTTGATTTCTCTTTATCCTTTATAATCTTTCCTACTGTTTCAGATTCTTCTAGGGGTTCTAGAAGATATAAAGGCACATTTGACAATAACTACGCAGATGACCACATCCGAGAGAATGGTGTGGCAGGTACAGCCTATGATGTAAGTGGCAGAACAGCAAGTCATGATATGGCTCGACAAAAAGTAAGTTTTGTCTTGCTTGAATAAGCAGATTTAGATATGTGGATATCTCATAGCTCAAACTGTGCTGTGTATTGTGTGTTTTATGCACATAGATTGAATATAAGGTGTAATAGGCCAAATATTCACAAAATATTTTAGTTTTAAGGCCAAAGTTGCAGGTGTATGTCAGCAGCCAAAAGGAAAAGATCAATGCTGAATGCTCAGTCATGGTACTTAGTGATAATACCCAACGTTAGTAATCAATGGAACAAACCACATAAAATCCAATTATAAAACTCACTCATGGTACTTAATGAGCGCTCAGTAATAATACATAATCATAGTAATTATAAAACTCATGGTATTTAATGGGTGCTCAGTAATAGTACATAATCATAGTAATTATAAAACTCATGGTATTTAATGGGTGCTCAGTAATAATACATAATCATAGTAATTATAAAACTCACTCATGGTATTTAATGGGTTCTCAGTAATAATACATAATCATAGTAATTATAAAACTCATGGTATTTAATGGGTTCTCAGTAATAATACATAATCATAGTAATTATAAAACTCATGGTACTTAATGGGTGCTCAGTAATAGTACATAATCAAATTAATTATAAAACTCACTCATGGTACTTAATGGGAGCTCAGTAATAATACATAATCATAGTAATTATAAAACTCATGGTATTTAATGGGTTCTCAGTAATAATACATAATCATAGTAATTATACAACTCACTCATGGTATTTAATGGGTGCTCAGTAATAATACATAATCATAGTAATTATAAAACTCATGGTATTTAATGGGTTCTCAGTAATAATACATAATCATAGTAATTATAAAACTCAGTCATGGTATTTAATGGGTGCTCAGTAATAGTACATAATCAAATTAATTATAAAACTCACTCATGGTATTTAATGGGTGCTCAGTAATAATACCTAATCATAGTAATTATAAAACTCATGGTATTTAATGGGTTCTCAGTAATAATACATAATCATAGTAATTATAAAACTCACTCATGGTACTTAATGGGTTCTCAGTAATAATACATAATCATAGTAATTATAAAACTCACTCATGGTACTTAATGGATGCTCAGTAATAATACCTAATCATAGTAATTATAAAACTCACTCATGGTATTTAATGGGTGCTCAATAATAATACATAATCATAGTAATTATAAAACTCACTCATGGTACTTAATGGGTTCTCAGTAATAATACATAATCATAGTAATTATAAAACTCACTCATGGTACTTAATGGGTTCTCAGTAATAATACATAATCATAGTAATTATAAAACTCATGGTACTTAATGGGTTCTCAGTAATAATACATAATCATAGTAATTATAAAACTCACTCATGGTACTTAATGGGTTCTCAGTAATAATACATAATCATGGTAATTATAAAACTCACTCATGGTATTTAATGGTTTCTCAGTAATAATACATAATCATAGTAATTATAAAACTCACTCATGGTATTTAATGGGTGCAATAATACGTAATCATAGTAATTATAAAACTCACTCATGGTATTTAATGGGTGCAATAATACATAATCATAGTAATTATAAAACTCACTCATGGTATTTAATGGGTGCAATAATACATAATCATAGTATTCATGCTGAGAACACCTAGTAAACAAATCTATGTAACCAAGTGAACTAGTTATGGTTACCGAGCTGGTTGGATGGTTGTGACTGTCTGGCAAGTTATTTCTCATTTACAGTAAAGGTATTCAATGATCTATTTGACAATCTGAACCCTCAACTTACTCAGAAATAACTGTGACTACTTAATAGTAGGTTTTATAAAATGTTTAATTACATTTATCTGAACATCTATGAATTTTAAATCAGTTGTGTACGGGATTTACATAGATTTTGTCAAAATGGGTAAAGTACAAAAATGTTTATATCTAAGTTAAAAACAATGACGACTTTGGTTTTTTTTTTGTATGCAATCAAATCAGTTTTAAACACTAATGCATATGAACCCCTGATACCAGTATTATTAATTTGTAAACAGGTGCTCCAATTTTTGTATGGATGTCCGATGAAAAGTCGGATTTCAGTAAATTTCACAATGAATTTGGTATCACTGCATATATCAATGAAGTTACCAAAATTTACTAAATGACCAGAAGGTGTATTGTACTGAGATACATATTTCTATCTTTGAAATAATTTATTTGCTTAAAAAATGAATATTAAATAGGTTTTCTGGGTTACAAGTTTTGGGGCAACTTCTACAACCATTTGGGGTGACTTCTTCAACTATCTTGGGGCAACTTCTCCATATATGTTGGGGCAAGTTCTCCCAGGGAAAAGGGTTTATTATTCTGTGACATTTATCATTGATAGATGTACAAGGCAACATAATCAGTCATATATATATAGATATAGAAAACACTGTAAATGCAAATCATGATCTTTCGCTACCATGGGTTACACAAATATTATTAAAACAAGTTATTGTAGTGTACACTATTTACTCTGCAAACATCAGTTTTTTAAAATGAAGTCAGAAGATATAAGGTCCCAGTTTTGGTTCGTTTGGATTCTTTTAAGTGTGCTGATTTATTTTTTCTGACCACAAAGTCGACTCGTATAGGGAAGCCAGCATTGATTCCTTTCAATCTTTATTAACAGGAATTTTAAAAATAAATTGAAACAGTAGAACAGTTTTCAAAGCAACACAATCTAGTGTGTGATACACGTACATCAATATAAGGCTGAATGGATGGTCATATCAGCATGAAGTTTTCACTGAAAGACTTTTATGATGTACATTTGGTCTAAAATGAAGAATGATCCAATCTGATGTATAATATGGCTGCAAATCTGATGTATAATATGGCTGCCAATCTAATGTATAATATGGCTGCCAATCTGATGTGTAATATGGCTGCCAATCTGATGTATAATATGGCTGCCAATCTGATGTATAATATGGCTTCCAATCTAATGTGTAATATGGCTACCAATCTGATGTATATAATATGACTCCCAATCAGATGTGTAATATGGCTGCCAATTTTTTGTATAATATGGCTGCCAATCTAATGGATAATATGGTGCCAATCTGATATGTAATATGGCTGCCAATCTGATGTATAATATGGCTCCCAATTTGATGTGTAATATGGCTGCCAATCTGATATGTAATATGGCTGCCAATCTGATGTATAATATGGCTGCCAATCTGATATGTAATATGGCTGCCAATCTGATGTATAATATGGCTGCCAATCTGATGTGTAATATGGCTACCAATCTGATGTATAATATGACTGCCAATCTGATGTAATATGGCTGCCAATCTGATGTGTAATATGGCTGCCAATCTGATGTATACTATGGCTGCCAATCTGATATGTAATATGGCTGCCAATCTGATGTATAATATGGTTGCCAATCTGATGTGTAATATGGCTGCCAATCTGATGTAATATGGCTGCCAATCTGATGTGTAATATGGCTGCCAATCTGATGTATACTATGGCTGCCAATCTGATATGTAATATGGCTGCCAATCTGATGTATAATATGGCTGCCAATCTGATGTGTAATATGGCTGCCAATCTGATGTATAATATGGCTTCCAATCTGATGTATAATATGGCTGCCAATCTGATGTGTAATATGGCAGCCAATCTGATGTATAATATGGCTGCCAATCTGATGTGTAATATGGCTGCCAATCTGATGTATAATATGGCTGCCAATCTGATCTATAATATGGCTGCCAATCTGATGTGTAATATGGCTGCCAATCTGATGTGTAAAATGGCTGCCAATATGATGTATAATATGGCTGCCACAATAGCCATCTTGAAGAGCTTGTTATCACCATTCCTCTTGAATGGATGATGATATCAACAAAGGGTTTTTCTTAGTTGTATATAAATGATAACTGTGCTGATCTTATGTCCAATATGGCCAACACAGCAGCAATCTTGAATTTATTATTTTGGTTCTCTTTCTAGAATGAAGTCATATTGACGTGGTCTTTTCACCAAAAGCCTTTTTATAATGTCTTTCATAATGTCTAGTCAATTCTAAATGAAACAGTGCTGCTCACATATCTGGTACCTGTGAAATTTCCAGTAAATGAATAACATTTGGGTATTGTCTTCTGCATCACTGTTTCCTCTAGGTTGGCTGTAATGAGTGATTCGAGTGTCTGTGTCATTGCTTCTAAAATGTGGCCTGTCACCAACATTTTCAGGAAAAATGTGACCTGTCACCAACATTTTTAGGGAAAATGTGGAATGTTCGTAAGACTTTCAGCAAAAATGTTAGGTCCACAGAGATGATGACAGGGCATCCAAGTGTGCAATCATACATTTTTGTTTTCATACAAATTTTGAATTTTGATCCTTGAAAAACAGTGATGCATGAGAACACACAAATTAGTTCAAAGTCACATATATAAAAATGCACAATGGAAAGTACAAGATTTATTTTTATTTAACTGTTAAAATCTATTTTTATTTCTTCAAAGTAAGGATAGCGATTTGATCACAATACAGCTGTCCATGCCAAAGTTAGAGGATGCTTGGAAATCATTATTTGCAATAGAAAAATGTGTTGATGAAGGGGTTTTACAATTGATGCCCTTTTCTCACATCTGAGGAAGAGAAAACAGTTATTACATGCTTAGTATTTTCTGCACAAGAAAACTGTGAACTGATTAGCTTGAAAAAGTAAAGTACACTTCCCAACCATTTGAAGTGCATCCTTAATAATAATCCTTAATCAAATCAAGGAGGATATGCACAAAGTAGCATAACTTTGCATAGAGCACATTTTGTCTAAATTCATCGCAAAACTTAAATGTTAAAATAATGTATGGAGTGATAAAGCACAATTGCATTTCAGTATACATGTCAGGATCACTAAACAGTTTCTGTTTATATTTCATCCTCAAGAATTTTCTTTTCTAGATTCCATTCAAATCTGAATATTTAATTCCTTGATAATAAACTTGCACAAACGTGTACATACACAGAATGACACTTAGGTAAGGATAGACATCAGGTATTTGGTTTATTGCTTTAAAAAGTATTAATTGATTTACAATTGATTAACTAAACATTTGACACTTTTTAGAGCCAAGTAAGTGAGCTTATGTTATGGCCTTAATTCATTGTGCCTCTATCGACATTTACTATTTTCATCTTCTGAGAAATCACTGGACCATTTTCAACCAGACTTGGCATACGGCATCCTGGCATGAAGGACCTTCAGTTTTGTGCAGAGAAATGCCAATCCAAGATTAGATATGGCCACTGTTGCTAAAAATAGAAAATCCTTAATATTGGACCTTTTAAAAGCCTTGTCGTCAGTAATTATTCCGAATAGATGGTTTTATCAACATGGGGTTTCCACCAGAAGGCTTGATATGATGTCAATCTGGTCCTAATGAAAATGGTGCCAGGCATACATCCATATGGCTGTCATGATGATCTTAAAAAATCTTACTGCCTCCCCTGAATGGATGATCAATATGACGTGGTTTTCACCGAAAAACTTATGCTGATGTCTGTCATGTCCTAAAGGATAATGTGGCAAGCTGACACCCAGTGTATCTACCACAGCAGCTGATTTGAAAACAAATATCAGCGATGGTTTCAAGACTCAACATTTAAAAGAAAGAAATGGTCTAATCTTGAATTCATGGAAATTATTTTAACCCAATGCATCAGTCACTCTTGTTTATGAGATAAGTAAGAAATAGAATCCAGCAAAAAAAATTAACTATTTACATCTTTTAAATGAACAACTTGACACAAGTGGAAACTCATAATGTCTTAATTCATTTGGCCTCTGATCAAGAATATAAAAAAAAAACATCTTTCCAGAATAATAAATCAAAATTCATAAAAAATTTAAAATCACTTGTGAGAAATTGGTGGAGAGGTTGTGAAAACTCAGAAGATATTACATGACTCTGTTAATGAAGGTGTTCCCCCTATGTCACAAATGTACACAAAATTATAGTATATTCATGAGATAATCAGTATTTGACTTCTTTTTATTGTGTTGTTCAATATTTTAATATAAAAATGTAGCAATATTCAAATATTTCAAGAAAACAATTTTAAGCTCCACTTTGCTTTCAGAGTGTAACAGACATGTCTGACCGGTTGGCTAGTCGTCCCTCCAGTCGGGGAGGATACAAAACTCCTCCTCCACCACCAGTGAGGAGCTCGAGTAAGGGTGCTGTAGATATACCCCCTCTTCCATCCAGGAATTATGCCATTGAGGAGGCTTCACCAAGATATGTTCCTCCTCCAGGTAAATTTTCAACAATAATTGTAAGGATGGCATTATTTTGCAAATTTGTTACACTGAGCTGTCAGCTTTTACTTTATGCATCAGAAGTTATTGTTAATGAGAATGAAAATCGCTGGTCAAGGGAGGTAACTGTTGTTGTAAAATTTCTGCAATAGTGGTTTTGTTCACAGAATGTCTAATCAGAATGATATTTAACAGAGGTTTAGAGAGCAAACAATGGACTGGTTAAAAGGGATGATCTGGGAAAGGAAAGATGGTGATTAGAGTTGATTTAGGAATTTATTAATCATAGTAAAAATCCAGGCTACTCTAAATATATCATATTGTCCAGTCTAGTTACAGTTAAATTGGTGACAGAACCATTTGATAATGTGCCTTGTGTTTTTTTCTCTTGTGTACAGCATTCTAAGAATCAATATTCAGAAAGAATATAAGGATAACCCTTGTGCAATTAACAGTCAGTAGGGCTCTAATGAAAGACCTTCCAAAAAGATAAAAAGTTATATCTTAAGTGCTGTAATCTTGATCTTTGTAATCTTTTGTCTTCCAGGATCCCTGTCTTCATTTAGAAACAATGTGAATGTTGTGCCAAATCCAAGTTACAATGGACCCCCCATGAGGGTAGTCTCCCCTCACAACCAGGGCAGTGTGGATGATATGAGAGGGCACCTTGTATGAGTGACACCAATGTAAAACAGTTTTTCATGGAAAAATCAACACTTACTTTCAGTATAATGTGACAAAAGAACATACATACAAGTACCAGAGTAAATTGTTTCAATACTCAAAATTCCTAAACGGCTATGAATTTGTGAAGAATGTGATGGAATTTTTTGAGAATTCAATAGTGTGTTTGGATATTGACGCTATATGGAAGTTACTTCTAAGTTAGGCTGAAGATGATATGAAAGCAATCCAGTTCATGAAGTTCAAGATCGCTGCATTGATTTGGATATCAAAATCAGGAAGGACAGTATAGAAGACACATTTTTTCTCAAATCAGTTTGTATTTAAACGTCATTTTATTCAGGAGAAAAGTTGTGGAAACATTTTAATGTTTTTCATAGATAGGTATGTATCAGAGAGGAAATATATCATGGCTATAACTAAAAAGATTGATGAAAAACACTGCAGAGGATGCTATTACAATCTTGTCAATGTTCAGATAATGATATTTTACATTTCTCAAGTAGGAACTTTTACATTCAGGGGAGATAACCTGAGAAATGCAATTCCAGTTTTTGTGGAGGTTTTTGGTTTGTTTCATAAAATGTATTGTGATTATGTATCATTTTTATCATGTGAAATCCTGTAGTTTTGGAAGGCAGTTAAAGTGATATGAATGATGTTTTTATATTTGTACTTAACTGACCTGTAGATTGCACATAATTGACCCTAAAAGAGAAATACATGTGTACTTTCCATCCCATTGTATATTTCCTTTTAGTCTTTGTGTCATTGTACATGTAATTGTACTGTTGAATCAAATTTCTTTTTATACATATTTTCATTGAAGAGATAGTTTTTAAGCCAAAACAAGTTTTAAAGAATAGATTCTGAGATTATATATTGAAATTCACCTTGAGACATAAAATATAAATACTACCGATATATATTTTAGAATCCCTTTTTGCATTTAATTTCATTAGTTTTGCTTTCAAATACTGAATATGGTAAAGTTCTTCCTGATGATATGTTTTGACCAAAAGATGCAGAGTTCTGATACATGTTTATAATTTGAAATGCTTGAAATAATTGTTCTAATCTGACATAATGACGTAACGAAATAATTCTCACTAATTACTTTTAAATGGTAAATTGATAAATGGAGATGAGATATGCAAGATAAAAGTTTGTTTGGTACATTAAATGCTGAGGCCAGTGTATTCAGGTCTACAATTGTTTTGCTTTACAAATTACATTCTGTGTCCATCTGCTTTTCATGGAGAAACATTTGTTATCTCATGTTTCCATTGATACGATGTTTCATAAACTCAGTTCATATTTTCGATTTAACATAGGTGTATTATGTAAGGATGATGAACATTGTAAATGAAGAAGTAGTTAATGCAACAGATTAAAATCTTACTTTGAAATATCTGTATATTGTATAAAATCAGCAGTCATAAATGATCCTCTGTCTACAGGTTTTCTCAAACTGTATTTTATTATGAAACATTTGTAGTACATGGTCATTTTGGTTGAGACTTTAAATTTGCATCCTAATTTAGTGACTTAATGAACTATTATGTTCAAAATATCAATTGAAAAAATGATAGCTTAAAATTGTATGAGTATGAGAGAAATTTAACTATAGGATTAAAACTGAGATATCAAAGATTTGCATTTGTCATTTGAGCTTGATGATTGAGCCTGAAATATAACAGGTATGTGTTTGTGATTTGAACTTTATTACTGAGACTGAAAAATCACAGGTATGTGTTGTCATTTTAACTCTTGGATTGAGACTGATACATCACAGGTATATGTCATTTGAACTCAATGATTGAGACAGAGATGTCACATGTATATTTTTGTTATTTGAATTCTTCAATTGAGACTGAGATATCACATGTATGTGGTTGTCATTTGAATTCTAGGATTGAGACTGAGATATCAAAGGTATGTGTCATTTGAACTCAAGGATTCAGACTGAGATATCACAGGTATGTTTCTGTTGTGTTAGGAAATTAAGACTCCATTAAGTCTCACCTCAAGTGTGTATCTTTCAAATGATCTATCTTGCATCTGTAGTGATTGCAACATTCTTTGGGGAAAAGTTTCAAAGTTTGAAATAATTTTACTGTTACTATTGAATTTTGCAGTCACCCCGACAAAAGAGCACACAACAAAAAAGAGCCGACAAAGGAGCGCAAGACAAAAGAGCTCAATACCAAAAGAGTGCCAACAAAAGAGCGCAAGACAAATAAGCTCACATAATTTTAGTAATTGAAAGTGTTAAATGCTTAAAATGAAGTGTATTACAATTTAAATTAGAAATCACTTCTGCATAAATTAGGTAAATGTTTAACTAAATTATAATCATTACTTAAAATGACTTAAAATGAATTAATGGCACTATTTTCCCCTTCTGTGACTCGATTGTTTCCATGTAAATTTTTGTACAACTATTGTACTGTATTTTTTTAAATGTTGTAAACTGCAGAATATGGTGAACTTAAATAGGAATTTGTAACTATTTACAAATAATGTCCAACATATTCTTTGATCACTTGTCTGTTTGTACCAACGTATATAGATCAAAGCTTCCATAGTTTGAAAACTTCTTTATATAACTATTTGATCTCTTATTCTTGATAGTATAGGTGCTAACATCTTTCTTTTGCTCAAAAATGTTTGAAAACTTCTCTACTTGATCTCTACTCTACTTGTTAGTATAATTTAATATTCGTTCTTTTGGTATTGAGCTCTTTTGTCTTGCGCTCATTTGTCGGTGCACTTTTGTCGGGTCACCAAGTTTGCAACATTAGTGTGCTGGTCAATTTGGAATTGATAATGGAGTCAATCATTGTATAGAGCAAAAAATGCAAGCATTCAGAGTTTGAGTAAGTAGGCATATAACATGGTTAATTTTTTTTGTGTCCTATATTTTTCATATGTCTCACAATTAAATCAAATATTGAATTGATTCCATCCTCTTTTTTGTTGTTTTGTTAGTTTGTATGAAAGCCCCATTTTATTATTTTACCCCAATGAAATTGGTTGTACATGTATTGGCCTATTTTGTTTTATGTATTATTTAAGTTTATTTGAGATTATTGTTATGTATGACTTTTCATTTGGTTGTGCATTTGTTACAGATTGCTATGAGCAAAACATGGCAATAATGCCTATATTAATTGTCCAATATCAAGAAATTTATTGTCAACTTGTAAACAGTAATGAATTTTCCAGTAAAATGTGCTTTGGACCTAGGAAATGCACTTTTCAGTGTGGAGTAAGTACCCATAGATACAGTGTATCATATTGTATTATCTTCATGCGAACTCTTTATTGCATGTAACCTATTGTATTTAAGAGAAGGGGGTGGGGGAGTATGTAAAATAGGTTTCAGTGATGTTTCATTTCTTGCCAATAAACGTTATTTAGTGCAGTTAATACAGCAATTCATTTATATTCATTTCAAGCAACTATAATTATGACTAAAAGCAAATAAAATTTTATTTCTTTTCATTTTTTTTACTTTTTCAAATTTTTTTTATTGAAAATATTAAGGAATAATGAAATCTGCAAAGTTATATTAACTTGTATAACAGTATTAAAAATTTCGGCAGTGAGCAATGAAATTATAATAGATTTAAATTTATCATTTTAAGCGTGTGGTGATTGTTAAATTATGAGGTTAGGTAATGTAAAAAAATGACATACGGTTCCTCTAGTGTTTATGTCCTTCAGGTTATTCTGATTACAACTTTAAGGCATAAATTATTGATTTAGAAAATATATCTATGTATTGTCTTTGGGGAAAATAATGATTCAACCTTTAATGTTGAAAAATAATCAAATTGTTAATGTTACATGAACATATATATTATTCATAAATTAGTCATTGCATGGTATCAATTAATGTATTTATGCTTGAAGGTTAGCACATTATCTGGAAAAAAAGATACATCCAGGGGAATGGGTGGTTTGATTTTTTAGTTTTAAAGAAGTATGACTGAAGTTTAACTGATTCATTATTTAAAGATAGTATGATGATTTGTATAATTTAATGAAGAATAAATATCTATTTATATACTACATGTGTTTTGTCATACATAACTATACCTTTATGAGCAACTTGAATGTACCATTTATCCATGCATGCACACCGTGCATCCAACTTCAAACAGTGCAGACCTAGACGTAGAGCAGTCTATGAGCTCTCATCACATAATCCACAGTAGATCTGTCTTTGCCATTAGCTTTTTATAATAAGTTCAACAACCAGCTTACACCCAGATCTGAAATGTTAGATCTATGTATACTTGGTAGGTATTGTAAATTGGCAGCCTTGTGATGGAATCATGTATGATACAGTATGGTTTAGATAACATTGTATCATTACTTGTACAGTGAAATCACACTATAAGATTATAGTTGAGGTCCACATAGTGTCATCATGTTATGTAATGTATCATGCAATGTTGAGATAAGTTGATGGAATAAATTTTTGCATGTATCCCATTGTATTTGAAAGAAGGGGGTAGGGAAATATACAAAATAGGCTTCAGTGATGTGGTTACCAACTAACATTCATTAAATTTTCCCTTTCTCTTTAGTATGGTCCTGTACAAAAATCCAATTGCAATTATTAAGGGATACACATTGGGAATAAAGATTTTTGTTTACGAAAGAAATAATTGATTTTCAACTCCTAGTAGACAGATTTAATAAAGATGTCTTTCATTTTATGATTGTTAATAAACCAGGACCATCTAATTTCAGCAACCATTTTTCCCTAGGATTAATGTTAATAATTGGCATTTTGTAGGTAAGTAAATTAATTTATTGATTCAGGCATACACCTACATGTATTTCAACAATGGGCATAGGTGTATATCCTGGTTAACTGAGCAGTCACTGGTGGTCTAATCATTGCCATGGAGCATTTGAAGACAAGACGAACACAAAGAAGAATAAATTAGCGTTAGTGTTGGTGGTTAATACAAATTACATTAACAGTTTTAAGATTTTCGCTCTACTGTTCATAAACCAGAATTGCTTATCGTATGGTCTTCTGTCCGTAGTCTGTACCCAATCCATCTAATAGAACATGTCCGTTATTGCTACTCCTCCTAAACATCTTGTATGATTCCTATGAAACCCTGGCTCTTGTTGGTCCTAAATGTAACCAGTTTCACCCACAAAGCCAACATGGCTGTCACAATGACTCTCATGAAAAGTTTGTTTCCCTGTTCCACCTGAATCATATCAACAACATGTTTCTCCTTTAGATACGTTCCCCGATCACATTAACTTAGGAATATAAGCCCTACTACCTCCCGAATCCAACCCACCTGAAGACAAAAATAAGTCTAATTGTCTATAAAATATAGAGAAAGGGCAATAACTTTTATTCATTAGCTCCCCTTCGTTACCTACAGGTGGTGCTAATTTAAAGCTTTCACTGTAAACTGAACATACATTAACCAGTTGTTTAACATTCATTCATCTACTGAGGATGGCATTATTATCAGATTTATTAATGTTATTCTTCATGTGGTATACTTTATGTTTAAATTTCAAAATGTGTTAATTATGTGTAATTTCGACTATATTTGTGTGAATTTTCTTCTTCTACAGGGACTTAGTCTCTTTGTTATGAGGTACATGGTTCTAATGGCTACACTGAAGAAAAGTGTTTGTTTTGTTTGCATTTGTACATGCTTTCTAATTATTTAACACCCCTAGCTTAGCGGGTATCTCTGTTAAATATATTTTGTATTTCTTTATACCTTTGTGATCGCAGAATATAAAATGATGACTACATGAATGAAGTGCAAAGAATTCAAGGCCAACATGGATTCATATTATTGGTGCATAGCATATACAAAGTGTATGTCATCAGAAACATGCGGTATGTACACTTATTTACCAGATAATAATAATAATAATAATAATAATAATAATAATAATAATAATGAGGACTTTGTATAGCGCCTAATCTTTCGAAGCTCTAAGCGCTTTACAGCATCTATAATGATATGACTACACTACAGAAAAAACAAATGACAAAAACAAATGAAATTGGAAAACATAAAAGCATGCTGAAAACATATAAGATACAAAATTATTAGGTCTCTAAGTTTGTCCCTGCAGTCGAAAAAGGTGAGTTTTAAAAGCACTCCTAAAAGGGACCACGGTGTCTTTGTGTCTAATTTCAATGAGTAATTCGTTCCACATAGCCGGGCCCTGGTATGCAAAAGAACGTTGTCCATATGACTTTGTTTTCACAGTGGGAACGATGAGTATACGATTGTCAGAAAAAGAGCGTAAGTATCTTGCAGGTGTATACACATGAGTGAGGCCGGATAGGTATGTTGGACTGACGTCTGTCGGTGCAACATAGCACAGAGAACAAATTTTGTGTTTGATTCTGTATCGAATTGATAGCCAGTGTAGGGTACAGAACAGTGGTGAGGTGTGCTCTGATCGATATACTCTAAAGATTATCGTCTGATGCGTCTCAGTTCAAGATATGCAGCCTTGCATATGTTCATGACATGTTGGTGCAATGTGAGAGTACTGTCTAGAGTAACTCCTAGGTTTTGTACTGAGTGTGAGAATTTAATGTTGGTGTTGCTGATATTTATTGTATGAGGTAAAGGATGTGAATGAGAATGTCTTTGCGTTGTGATCAGCCTCATTTTTATCATCATTCATCTGCAGCTTGTTTCATGTCTTCCATGATTTCACATCAGAAATGCACCTATCTACTCCATGGATGGTAGCATCAACTTCAGTTGGGTGGCTAGACTTGTATATTTGGGTGTCATCAGCGTACAATTGGTGCGTCACTGGGTGATCATCTGTGACACTTGAGAGCAGCTGGGTATATAGAATGAAGAGAACAGGTCCGAGAACAGACCCCAGTGAAATACCACAACATACGTCAACTGGGCTGGAAAGTATTCCATTTGCAGATATAATTTGTGTCCTATTGACTAAGAAGGACTTCAGCCAAATACAGGTAATACATGGTTGACATTGCTCAGAGCAGCAGAGAGGGTGAACAGACCACCCTTTTCAGACAAAAAATTGATTGAATCCTCAAAACAGAAAATTGAGCCTTCCTACGAAATCTCATATTTTAGCCCAAAAAAAATAAGTCTCCATTTAGCAAACGGAGACTTTACGATTTTTCAATCAATTTTGGTCGCAATGATGTGGTCATCACCCTCTCTGCTGCTACAAGTTAACAAAAATAATAAATGATTTCAACCAAATATTTGATCGAGTCTTTAGGATTTTACAAACAAACTAATCGCTAACACCTCGTCTTGTAGATCAATCAAATTATTTGATTGGTCAGTGAGTCGGAAATTAATTCTCGTTAGCGAATTATTATGGCATCGCATGTAGACAGGATTAATTGGGTTTTCAATAATTAGGAATCCCGGAGGAGCCGTTGGTGCAAACGAATAAAGAATATATCCTTTCTGAGCTTGATTTGATTGCTCAAGATTTATTTGATAGCTTCCTTCAATTGCATCACATGTTAAGTTGAGAGCAATCACCGCTGAAATATTTACATTGTGCGGTGCAATATGCCTACCACTGCCATCTGGGTCATTATTATATTTGAGGAGGACAGTTGAATCTGGTTTTTGTAGCGCCTTGATATCGGTTCTAACAATTCTTGTTAGTTCATCAGCGTTGTATCTGGGAAACTTGAAATTACGCAGATTGTCTTCTGTGATATTGTAATCGGTTAGGAATCGTTGTTTACTGTCGCTGTTGTCATTAATTATTGTTTGAATAATTAGTTCATAGATATATTCCATGTCAGATATAAGTTGATTTATTATTTCAACGTGTTTTTGCGATTTTGTTTTCCATAGTTGTTCTAGTTGTGTTTCATATAATTGTTTAATTTAATTAAAATAACCACGAACATCAGTTAGCGTAAATGAAATAGTAACAGATGAGTCGGCTGTTCTTTTAATGATAAAATCCCATTGCAATGTGTCTTTGTTGGTAAATATAAATATATCGGCGATTTTTCCTTTTCTTATATCAGATAAATTATCTCGATAACTGGGATTGATTTCATGATATGATTGTACGTCCGTGGTTAAGTCGGTGGCGGATTTTTCCGGTGGTTTTTCAGGCCATCCTAACACTGTTCTTAACGAGCTGTTATAGATATCTACAATGTATCCCTCTGTGCTTATTTCGATCGACGACGAGAGTGTCGGTTCATGAACTTTAATAGCTATTTTTGATTCTTTTCCAGTGATCGATTTTATTCTACACTGAATTTCAGCATCGATTTGCACAATTTGGTACGACCCAGTTGGTAACGAAACAGTTTCCCACGCTGGAGTACCATCGGGTTTATTCTTATACGAGAACACCAGTGCGTTATTGGGTTGCTGACCGCCAAATGAAACAGATCTTATATTAGGCCAGCTATGATATACTCGTAATTTTGCCAGCGCGATCTCACGCACTGGAATCGGAGAAGGGAAGTTCACACTAAATTCAGGGTTTGTTGATGTTATTGATATCATGCTTGTTCGTATCGGAGTGGTATTCTCTGCGATTCGTTGAAGCAGTTCGAGTGACATTATTGTTAACGCTGTCTTCAATTTCCAATTTCAACATCGCGGAGTTATACAACTGGGTCATCGCGGAAAATTCAACATCGGATATGAATGAATTATCTATCGACAGCGAGATCAACTCGGATAATTTCGAGTACACGTCAAATACCACCCGGTACCGAGTTGTATAATCACTGATTTTTTTCTGAGAACACGATGATAACTTTATAGTTATCGCGGTGGCGACTGCCGCAATTGTTGTTGCCGCGGAGATAGCGATTGGAACTGCAATCGGAGCCATCATGGTCACCGTCGACAAAATAACCCCGGCGCTGGCCATCACACCGGACACTGAATACACGGTGATATCGATGATTGTTACGCTGCGTTCGGTATTTTTTCATATTTTCACGATAGCGCTCAGAAAGCGATTTCAAGTTCGCGGAAAACTTTTTCACGGTATCATATCGATATCGATGCGATTGTGATACCTCTGGGACTATTATCGGTTCAGTTGATTTCATCGATGTCATTGTTATTTTAAACCCGCTAGTGTTTTCAATTATTCGCCATCGTTAAAGGGAATTGCTAGTAGCTTCAGCCGGAAAAATCATCTAAAAATTCTAAACACCAAGTTATTTTTGATCTAATGGTGGAGCTATCAACCGCGACGACATTAAAGTCTTGTCTGCGACCCTTCATAATTAATGTCGCGGTGCCACTAGAGTAGGTTTTACCGTCCGCGATCATATTAAATTGATCGATAGAGATCCACGTTAGCCTGTAGATACCATCGACCCATGTTGGCCTGAAGATATCGGCCCTCATTTCGACACCCCAGAGAATGGGGGACAATGTAGTATAAACGTCTTTTATCCAATCCATGGTTCCATGATCGACCGTATACACGATATTTTTAATGCCTATATGTGGATGTGGAATCTTTACCTTTTCAGATATTTTCTTTAGTTTAAGAAGATCGTCGTAAATATCGAGATAATTTACCGTGATTCTGGCAGGATCTATTACCCTCCTCGGCTCCCTGTTAGAAAAGAATGAAGCCAGAAGGTCTCTGATTTTAAGCTGTTCTTGGTCTTTAAGATACAGGTCGATGTGATATAATTTTGTCGTGAGATCTTGGGGGCCATAATTCCCAAAGAACTTATTAACCATTTCATTGGTGCGTTTTTGTTCGTCAATAGCTTTTTTAACTTCAGCGAGGGTTGGGCCTGTCAGAGATGTGGTTTCAGACACAGGTGTTCTCCCCAAAAAATTATCAACGATGGTATTAAGTGTTGTTTGTCTCACGATAAACATATCAATATCTTTGAGAGTCATCGTAGATGTAGCCGGGGCACCAAAGAAACTATTAGCGACGTGGGAATTGTGAGTATGCTTGCCAATAAACTCGTTAATTTCAGCGAGAGTCATACCTGCCACAAGTGGGTTTCCAAAGAACTTACCAACGATGTCGTTAGTGGGTTTTTGTACCTTTTCAAAATTTTCTTTTAGTTTAAGAATATCATTGTAAATCTCGAGATAATTTGCCCTGATATCGGCGGAACCCATCATCTTCCCATCCCTCTTGAAAAAAAGTGTAGACAAAAGTATTTCGAATCCAAACTGTGATTGGGTTTTAAAATAAAAGTCGATGTTAGAAAATTTCGTCGTGATATCTTGGAGTGTACTGCCCTCAAAGAACTTATTAGCTACGTCGATGGTGAGCTTTTGTTTGTCAATGGCGCTTTTAATTTCAGCGAGAGTCATGCCTGCTACAAGCGGGTTTCCCAAAAACTTAACAACGACGTCGTTAGTGGGTTTTTGTATCTTTTCAAGATTTTCTATTAGTTTAGAAATATCATTGTAAATATCGAGATAATTTGCCTTGATTTCATTTTCATTCATCATCCTTCCCGCCTCCTTGTTAAAAAAGAATAAAGATAGAAAGCTTTTAATTCAGCGAGAGTCATGCCAACCACAAGCGGGGTTCCAAAGAATTTATGTACGACATTTTTGCGAAAACTATTATAACCTCGTATATGATCATCCAGCTCACGGCCGCGGGTGGCAATCATGCTGTCGTGGGCGTCAATCGCGTCGGTGATCGTAGACACAAGTTCGTCTGGTTTAAGTTGTCCATCGTTGAAATACAGCGCAATAGAGTTTTCAACGGCGTCGCGCTGCCGTATCAAAATGTCATTCACGGATATATTACTGGTTTTCAATTTACCCTGGAGATCTTGAAATACAACTATTTCGTTCGGGTAAACACTTGCTAAATTTAACGTCTCAGCGATTTCATCTTCAATTATTTTTTTTACATCCTCGATAGAACCTGCAGATGTTTCCGCGGTGGGTTCCGACATTGACAGAGATCGTCCCCAAATATCAATCATGATTGTAAAGACTCTAGTATTTTTAATTTATTGATTCTCTAAAATTACCTTGTCATTTCCCACTCGTGTATTTATTTACAACCAGATGAGGTGGTTTCTGTGACGATGAATTCTCCGCGAGGACATTTAATACTTCACGGCCGCATATCGGTGGATCATTTAATTGTTGTGTTGGCAGCGTGGAATAAAAAATCGGAAACTCTTTGAGTTTCATCGAAGAATTTATATACCGCATAAACTCGCTTGGCGGAGCTAACACATATGAATCGAAATAGACAATTCCACGTGGATCAATCGCGTATGCAACCCAGTGAGTTCCCGATCCGTTACTGTTATCAAGATTGATGATACCGGTTTCAACGCTGTTTGGTTTTCTCGGTAATTGATCTCTCATAAAAACCCCTCTGAAATTTTTTATCGCTAGTTTTTTAGCAGCATCAATTAAATCAAAATTGGACATAGGGGGAATTGGGCTTTCAACTAATAAACCGTTCCTGGTATTCTCAGACCGGATCCGTGAACGGATCTCCCGCTGTACCATGAATATGGGGTTCCTGGTAGGTACAACCCTTTTCCCTTTTTTATATCCTTTCCCAGTTTCCTTTTTCAACGCCATCCCTGCCGCGGTCCCAACGGACCCCAACGCAGCCGCCTTCGCCACCGCTGGGGCAGCCGCTGCAATCAATGCTGGTATTGCAGCTAACAATGGAAATATACCACCTGATTTTATCATGTTGGCGACTGCTGCTTTTGAAAATACAATTTGAACCCCTCTCTTATTCTTTAGCGCATCATTGAAATGTTTTATTTGACGATCCGTCAATGATATTTTATGTGTACCGCCGGACATCTGCGCTGGTTTTAACGTTATTGTGGTTCCACATTCTTTAGCGGATTTTTATCGCAATTTCTTGACCTGACCATCAGTCAGCTTGACACTAACAACACTATATGTCATTTTTTTGTAAAACATATTTATACTTTCAATTGACCTAATTGGAAACTCTTCAAGTTTCATTTACATATTTTCCACTGGTGCATCAACGATTCTCATTCGTCCACCAACACCTTCTAACAACATTGATTTGTCGCTGAGAATAACAGCAACCGCTCTATAATTAGCAATAACGCCACGAAGGACATTGGCTCTGAAGTGCATATCAACGACGGATTGTCTTGTTAAATCAAGATGTTACAGCGAAAAGTAGTATATAGGATACAAGTTCTTAAAATCATGTTGCGATATTTGCAAACCTGTATCAACATTTTGATCACGGCCCATATATGACAGCATACGATGGTACACGCGCGCAATATGGTTTTGACCGAAATTAAGTTGTATGTCTTCGGATGGTTCCTGCTGGCCATTTATTCTCAACGAGACCTCAGTAACTCCTAATTGATCAAATATCATATGACTGTGCAATTGTGATTCCACTCTTGTCATATCCTGCAACGCGATAAATATATGACGTGGAGCTGAAACGCCTTGTTGTGATGCCAAGTTCCAAGTAAATGTACCATTGATATCTGATTGCTTAACATCTGTTGTTGTTGTTAGCCAACTTAGCAATGATTTGCCACCTGTGTCCATAAATGAAAATAGCCGCTCTTCCGTGGTAATTGATGGGGTCATTACTGGCATCCACAAGACCAATTTAGTTAATTTGACTTTACCAGCGTCAGCATCTGGATTTGCAGGATCCGCTGGAATTCTCCAGATTGCATCATTGTCACTACCCTTTCGCACGAGTACTACTGTATGCTTCGCTCCATAAATAACTTTTCGTACATTTCTGCAGAATCCAAATATATGATGCAACGGAATCGCACATGAAAACAATTTACGCTGTCCTGCCAACATTGCTATTCGTGTTGCAGCTCCTAGATTGTACTGGGAATCAGTATTTATAATCATATTCTCGACATCAACAGCAGCAGCGCCAGCATTATTATTTGGTCGTCGTACAATAAATTGAGTGGGCCCAGCAGTGTTTTTATTATCTTTTGCAAACATCATAGACGGACCTGCTGATCTTGTATAATCGTCAGAGTATCTTGCTAACCCAATTATTGTTGTAGCCACATCAACATCACGTTCTATAGACTCAATCTCTTTTCCGTCAATGAGATATCTCGCGGATTCAAATAGCGCCATGATACCATTATTGACTAAGCCGACTTTGGAGCCATCTGGATACGGTGCGGGTACAGCAGGAGTATCAGTAAGTCGTACAAGTTCTCCTTCTACTTCGATAAACGCTTCAGCGGGTAGAAAGTATTTGCTGGTATCATGGACTTGAAGTTCAATTCGCGATCGAATATCTGCTTGTATTGCATGATAGGAATAAAATTGATAATCGCGGACGGAATTGTCCTTGGGTACTGGGGCTTCCATATCTAACGTTGGATCAGCTGTTCGTTTAAACATTATATTAACATACTAGTATTTTCAATTGTGAAATTCTTTGTAATCATCGTCGTTTTTGTTTTCGTTTCAAACCACTTCCTGCTATCATGTTTGCGATATCATCTTGGTTACTGTTCGCCAGCGACGCTAATTTTTCTTCCACTGCGCTATTTATTGCTTTGCTTACACTTGCAGGCATCACTGTTGTAGATGGCAGTACAACTGGTTGCTTTTTTCGTCTTCGCACCAATGATGCTATTTTATCTTTCGCGGTAGAAAATGCCTTTCCGGCAAGATTTCCAACAGCGCTGATTCCCTTATCACGAATAATATCAATGGCTTTCATTGATAATTGTTTAGCTAACGGTGCCACCTTGGGAGCCATTCTTGTAAATAGCCCCGCAATGGTATTGCCGAAACCATCTCCGTAATATGATCTATAAACAGGCAATCGTGAGTTCACCACGTAGACGCTTACGGGTTTATCATGGTTGTAGTGTATGATCATCTTGTTATAAAACTAGTAGTTTTTCAATTAGTGATCAATCGCTAAGATCCATAGGATTTTCATCATAACCATGGGCATCTTTGTGATTTTCAACTAATTCAGCAATGAGTTCTCGATATACATCAATGTCCATGGTAGCACCGGCAAATAATCGTCTACAGATATCAGCTGCTTCATTAATTACTTCTGGTGAGTTATTTCCGGCTCGTTTCCCTCCGATGAGAACCTCTAACCGTGATATATCACTTAGGATGTTACCAGGGCATGTCACGGTTGCGTTGAAATCCTTTGGATTTTTAATCGAATATCCTTTTCCGCTTGTTTTTCTTTGAACCGGCTTCTGCTCTTATGTCTATTTGTTCCGGGATTGGATCCTCTGCATAAGGTGGTGGTTGTGGACCGCCTTTAACCGCAGCTAGAAAGCCATTATAACCAGGGTGTCGTGACGCTGAGATTTTATCCCCGCCGTGTTTCGCCAAATATATTTTTGATGCCCAAGTGTCTCTGGTTTTTATAAAACTTTCAAACCCGTCGTTTAATAAATTCTCTCTTTTGCCCTTTGGAAAATTTTCTCTAGTAAAATCAGCTAATTCGGAATCCGTACCGAGTTCTCCAATTCTATTTAACGTTGCGACTGTAAATATATTTTCAGGTGAATAATCTTTTCTTGCTGCTGCATCTTCTTGTTCTTCTTCGCGTTCTTCAATTTCGCCCGGTCGATATGCTTGTGGGTGGGGTGCAGAATCATCAATATCAGCTAATCGTTCATACTCGTGTTGGGTTTTTATATCACTGGATAGATGTTGTATCCCTGCGCGCGTTTGTTCGGTCTCTGCTGCTATCTTTTCAAGTGTATCAAGCAGCGGCGCCTTCTTTGCTCGTTCTTTTTCAGGAATATCTCCGTATATCGCTGCTTCAGTTAACTTTTTCACATCTTTGGTCGCACTTGTTATCGGAGTAAACAGTTGTTCACTTGACACAGAAAAGTCAGTCTGCGCTTGTTGTCGTTGTTGAAGTTTTTCTCGAAGTCTGTCTCGAACCGGTATAAACTTTTTAATTGCTGCTAGCCGCTCTCGGGCTAATTTAGTTGTAAGCGATTCACCTACCATATATTGTTTGTGAACTGAGTTTTCAAATGTGAAACTATCACAATTAAAAGCTGAGTTATTAAATAATGTACCATCAAGCTAACGTATCCATCTCCGACAGGGTTAAACTGTACGACGCTATCCGCGAGTGTTTCAGAAATAACATCGCTGGGGGTTTCAGAATTGTAATATCTGAGAACGGCGATGAACGATTTTTGTTAACGACGCGGCAACAACAACAACTACGTGAAAATGGAGGCGTCGCGGTGATTACTTGCTACCACAGCCAGATCATCCAGTACGCACATAACTGCATGAGCAAGCCCAAACTGCTGAGTATTCTTTCAGGAGAAAATCCTATGTGACAAGTGTAACAAGTGTTACAAAAAACGCTAAAAAAATAAATTTTTTACTGCAAATTTACTGAAAGCCTATTTTTATAGTAACGCTCACGTGGTTACGATACGGGTTTTTCCTCGTTTAATATTTTTCTAAGATCACGAACCTTAGAACTAATTTCAGCTCGTTTTTGATACTCTTGGCCGAGCTTTTGACGTATTGCTTCAACGGTGCTAAATAGCGTTATAAATACATTAATGTCGTTACCGTACAAACAAGCATTGATGGACTTTTGAATTCCTTTCACGAGCCTGTACATCCTAGGTAAAACATAACGACCCTTACTAGACTGATACTCAATTTCTTCATATTCCGAGGCAATCCTGTCACAGTCGAGATCTTTAGATAATATTATCCCTCGATTCTTTAAAATTGAAATTTCAGCAATTATAGAATTTACATCTTTGATATCCATATTTTTATAAAAATAAAATATAATACATTTTACCTCTAATTATTAAAAAAATAACACTCATTTGGCCCTCTCTCTACAGGTGTAGCAGACGACACAAATTCCTTTGACGTCATAATACAAGGGAACTTAGTGAGTAGAGTGTTATGAGTTGCGGCGACTTATTCATAAAGGATTTATCTGCCTTGAATCGTTTCAGATGTATACGAATTTTATTTTATGACCATTTTTTCTCGACAGAGTTAATTTAGTTATATTTTCTGCAACAAATCGTATTGAAGACCTACAAATGTCAAAGTATCTACTAGCTTCATTTATTGATTTAAATATTTTCTCCTCTTTGGTTTCTAAATCAAACGATTTGACCCCCCTATGGCGTTTTGAGTGCCTACCAGCGCTGCTTTTTAAAAGGTTATTGCGCTGCGAGATGGATTGAAGATTCTCAAGACAATTATCAGTCTTCACGCCATTTATGTGATCAATCACAAGGCCGTCTTTAATCAATCCGTTATGACATTCAAAAATAATTCTATGACAGAGATATGTTTTATTTCTAACACTAAACAGCAAATATCCCATATTATTCAGAAATCCAACCGGTTTTTTTAGTCTGCGGTGCCTGACAACACCATCATTGGAGGCTTCGTAATTAACAAGCACTGGATGGGGTCTGAAATCTTGGCTCATTTGTATAATAATACTATTTGTCTAATTTATTATCTGCTTTAATTATAAACCTCTGGATATAATCTTGAGGGGTTTTGATGACTTTGTCATCGTTAGGGTCAATGACGGTATTTTTTATTCGTTTGTCATAATAGCGTTTTAGTTCCCTGTATCGTTTGCCGCCGCAACTGAGACATAATTGTGATTTTCCTCTAACGCCCACCCCACATCGGAGGCATGGGAGAGGGCCGAAGGAACCGTTGCGAACGCTTTGTAAATGATACCCACAGAATTCGCTTCAGCATGATTTGTTACACGGGGTTGTTGATCCAATCATAAGCCATTTGCAGTGATACATTATACTATATTTTTCTATTTAAATACTTGTTTTAATTATAATATGAAGGAGTTCAAGAGATTATCGAAAATTAAGCCTTGGAAAAATACTAAATTCATTGATTATACCATGAAAGAATTCCAAAGATTATCGAAAATTAAGCCTTGGAAAAATGCTAAATTCAATCTCGATAAGGAGTTCAAGAGATTATCGAAAATTAAGCCTTGGAAAAATGCTAAATTCAATCTCGATAAGGAGTTCAAGAGATTATCGAAAATTAAGCCTTGGAAAAATGCTAAATTCAATCTCGATAAGTAGTTCAAGAGATTATCGAAAATTAAGCCTTGGAAAAATGCTAAATTCAATCTCGATAAGGAGTTCAAGAGATTATCGAAAATTAAGCCTTGGAAAAATACTAAATTCAATCTCGATAAGGAGTTCAAGAGATTATCGAAAATTAAGCCTTGGAAAAATGCTAATTTCAATCTCGATAGAGTCTCTGATACACCAAAACGTCTAATCGGTGATAGAACTATACTAAGTAAAATCAGGGAGTGTTTTAATGAATTCTACCGTGACGGTGCAGCACACTATTGGTCGACATTTCGAATTATTGATGAAGATGTCAATGTACCCAACATCGATGCTACTATGAACGATGAAAGAGCAGCTGAGATAATTTCACATCTTGGCTGGAAATTCAAGGGTAAATTGCAAAGCAATTCCCATCAGAAGTATTTTTTCAGAATAAAATTCATTATCGAAGTCGAAGGCAAATGGATTATCAAGGATAAATTTGAACCAATCCTCAAGGATAAAAAATACTGTCATTGTAAGTAGAGATTCCAAACCAGGAATTCTAACTGGAATTGACAAACCATACTATGAGAGATCTTATCCAGTAACAGCAATTGTTTATGGGATATATCCGTTAAATGATAAACCCGATATTGCAAAACTAGCTCCTATGAAATATTCTAGTTCACTGAATTGTGTAGCAACACGGGTAATGGAACACTTCACAAATGCATCCCGAGGAAATAAACTAACTGATCTGCGACGTAGGAAAATAACCGAATGGGAACTGCCAGTGAAACAGCACGGTGCAAAGATTTCTGATATAGCTAAATTAGAAGCATCATTAAAATTCCCAATATCAGTAACGACAATAACCGGAGAAGTATTATACGAACCGAAATATCAATCGCGAGGAGCTCCAATTAAAATTATTGATCATAACAAACACGCGTGGACGGCTGCAGTAACAATATTTCCACGAGATAGAAACGTGAGATATATCCCTAAGGAGTTCGTCGGGGATGTTATTTATAATGAGAAATTATTCGATGCTATTCACACGCTGTGTAAGGATGATCCTGTGTCAGTGTGGTTACTTAGAAGTGATGAAGATCCCGAAATAGGATTTGATCAATTTGTAAGACTAAATGGTGAATTATATCGCGTTGAAGAATTAGATAACAGAATGAGAAAAATCGCTAGTGAATTTGCCTTGCAATTTCCATTTTCATCGGAAAATCCAAAAGAGATTTCATTCCATGAAAAACTACTCGTGGATAGTTCACAATTCCATCAGTGGTAGCTCACTTCGCAAGAGAAAAAAACTCATGGCGTCCAACACAAAGTGATTTTCTCGAGGACGTTAAATTGAGTTGCGTCAAATTTGGTCATGGAGGACTGTGGAATACAAAATGCCATCGTGACGGCATGATTTCAATTGATATATCCGCGTGTTATCCTGGAAGTTTTCTCGGGTATGGAGAATGTAGTAACTATTTTAAACGATTTGGACACCCCACACATGAAATGACTCGTGTTGCGATTAATGGGCCATTACCTGATTTTGATTTAACCGGATTCGCTCGTGTGATATCATTTGAACTCGCTACAGGGTTACATCCGTGTAGTTATGTTTGGCTTGGTAGACATATATCTGAAAAGGCCTGGATGCCAATAGTGTTACTACGATATATGATTGATTGTGGTATGCTAATATCGTTGATTGTTTCCGAAGCTATTATATGCTATCGAGCTCAGAAAGAAGTTTGGCTACCACAACCCGATCTAGATCGTATAATTAGCGAACAGCGAAAACAGTTTCCAGATTTCAATGAAGAACAAATCATGAATTGGTCTAAGGAGTTATTTGAAATTAAAAAAAAAACAAGCAAAAGATTTTGGACGAAGAATAATCGGTAAATTTACCCAGGGTGGAAGATACGACAATGCAAAATATTCTTCGCGGTTGATCATAGACATCGCTGAATACGATTTTATTGTAACGGATTTAACGAAACAGGGAAAACTTGTAAATCGTAAAGACGCTTTCCTATCCGATGGAAGACGATTAGGTACAATTGTTACCTATTGTGATGGATATATTAAACAATATACGCATTTGAGAAGTTCTATGCTAGCTTATGCTTCTATCAATTTATTTTCGATGATAAATAGATTTCCTAATACCGCAGTTAGAGTAGCCACTGATTCTATGTATATCCACGAGAAATACAAATCAGATGTAGCTAAATTCACAGATCCGGAGGCAAATTGGGGATGTTGGAGATTTAAAAAGGAAATGCTACATGAGTATTGTGAATCGGCAGATGTTACCATGGATAAAAAGTACTTAAAGTGTGATGAGATTCAATCCGAATTTTCTAATGCACCACCGGTATCTGATCCAATATGTAGATACAAGACAGTTTATTTAAACGGTTGTGGTGGGTCAGGAAAGACAACTCGTGCAATTGAATTATATCATAGAAACGCTAGCGTTTCAAAATCAAACATGATTGTCCTAACACCAACTCACAGACTCGCCAGAGAGATGAAACAGCGAGGAGTAAATGCCTGTACTTATCATAGTTTCTTTCGATGGAAAGGTGTTGAATGGACCCCTGATCGAATGGGCGATAAATTCATTCCTGAAATCATAATTTGGGATGAAATATGCACAGTATCGTTGAAAATATTACAAACATTTCTTGAGTGGTTGTTATTGAAAAATACAAAAGTCGTCATGTGCGGTGATCACGGCCAACCACCACCATTTATCGGTGCATCCCCACATGAATGGCTAAAGGGTTTTGTAGACTATTATGAAGAAATTACCACTGATTATAGATCACTTGATGAACACTTACGCGAGTTCAAAGCGCTAATTAGATTACAGCCGGATAAAATCCACTGTGAAATAGCGCGTGAAATAATTTCAGAAACTCCCATGAATGATTTTTGGGAAACGTGGAGACCAAACGATTTGATAATTGTAAGTAGAAAAATAGTCAGAGATACACTTCAGATGAAGTTATTTGAAACGCATAAAGAAAAATTTGCAACACTTCCAGTACCGTTGTGTTATAGGCCTTCGGATACACGAAAACAGAATATAGAAGTTGATATTCCAAGACCAAAATCCGAAGGATTTCAAAGACAGAATTTAGTGTTAAATGATATTGTGCTGGTTGATATCAGCGTCGTTGAAGATGCATTGCGTGCTAATAATTCCCCGAGGACGCTAGGTTACGCAGCAACAATACATTCTTCACAGGGATTGACTATATCAGATACAATTGTTTGGATGGTGGATAATCACATCGAATGGTCGAATTTAGTCTATCTTGCAGTATCCAGAGTACGAAGAATAAATCAACTTCGAAGAATTGTTTTCGATGATGACACCACAATGGATGATGCTAGCATCGTTGATGTTAAAATTATTGATAAAAACTCTCCGGTTACAAACAACAAGACAAAAAAAAAACAACGAGAATTTGACATTGATGCTGTATTAATAATTACGCTGAAGCAACAACAGAATAATCACTGCGCAAGTTGCAATTGTATAATGCGTTGGCAGTATTCGGATAAAGATCCTCGCCAATTTACCGTAGACAGAAAAAATAACAGTCTCGGTCATGTCAGAAACAATGTGATGTTGACTTGTCTTGAGTGCAACAGACGCAACGGCGCTAGTTAAGACCCCGCGGTGGTAATTGAGTATCGTCAGGAATCACTTGTAATTGTTCGCGTGTAAACCCCCGCTGAGGGGCAGTTGAATCCAATTTATAGATTGGAGGTCTACCAGTTGATCGTGTTATAGTAGATATCTTGTGTGCAGTAACACTCCAAATAGGATCAGTAGCCCTTTTTCTGCCACCTTCAAGCTCTCCTGGTTCGTATAAATATCTCACGGTGACATTACTACCAAGAATTGGTTGGGAAACGCTATAATCTTTTTGTGAAATTCTTCGAATTTATATTTTAGGTATAGACTTCTTTTTAATCGCGTTGATAGGTTTCATGTTGATTGTTCTAGTAATCTCATTATTCAGTGCGGTAATCACAGCTGGTAACCTTTTGACTCATTCACGGGATCGCTTTTCTTGGATGAATTCTTTTGCGTATTCATATCCAAATAACCGCTCAGCAAGAGTCCGATTAAATCGTTCAACAATTGCCTGATCGCGATGTAACGCAGTATGTCCTCGTCTGATGGTGACATTATGATGTTTCATTGTTGATAACACTTCACCCTGAAATTCCTTGCCAGGATCAACCTGCAATAGATTTGGCCAACGCAGAGGACCCTTTCGATAAATCCTTTCAAATGCAGAAGCTACTTCAGTAGCTGACTTTGTTTTTAACGGCTCTGCTTGTTTGTATCGACTCGCAACATCAACTACAGTTAACGCGTATTTGTAACCGTTGTCATGAGGTAAAAATAATATATCAGCTTGATGAACTTCATTAAGGGCAGTCACATCAAAATGCGAGAAATTGATTTGTTTAGGGCGCGGTAGATAAATTTGCCATATAGCCTGTTTGGATAACCAATTGGCCGCAGTGGTTTTTTTCACTTTTGCGGCGTTAGTAAGTTTAATGATTGCAGCGTTACCCCTCCAGTATCCCCTCGGAGAATAATAAATAGATTCCATATTATTAATTACCGGCACCTAACATCAATTTGCCTTTCATAGCCGATTTTACCAACCACGAAGCCAGTTTTTATTTGAAAGATTTATCAGGAATAGCATTTAACGCATGAATTAATTTCACATCCGCGAGATGCCTGTGTTGCAGATTGCTGCTTTTATATTCAACATCATGAGCATGACACGCCTTATCAATGGTGTTTATCGGATACTCGCACGGTCGGGGCTAATTTTGATCATCAAGTCTGATATCTAATCGTGTTTCGGGGCCACAGTAGCTATATCCTGGAAGGTGCTTTTCTCCGGGGTACTTTGCCCATGGGGTTCCAGGGAGCTTTGCAAATTTGGCTGCGATATCACCTCCTCGTTTTTTTAAAACATCTCCGGATTTTATAGAAACAAATCTAAACTTTTTGTACCACATGTTGCACATCTACCAGTAAGTGCTGATCTGTTATTTTTAGCTGTAATCGTCGTCACATCATTTGTGCCAGTACGCGTTTTACACTTCACACAATATAGTTCCATAATTTATGTATAAGGATATGGATATAATTGATTTTTCAGCGACTAAAACAAGAGAACCAGTTAAGCATCATGCAGCGCTACCAAACTCTATCCGCGCAATTATAATCGGGCCATCTGGATCCGGCAAGACGCAATTGTTGCTCAATTTAATAGTGAGATGGATGAAGTGGGATAAGTTGTATTTAGTTGCTCCTAGCGTAGATGATCAGCGTTGCTATGAAATGTTAAAGGATTTTAACGAGAATGCATCAGAAATTAAGGGTGAGAACGCCATTGATTTTATAACTGATATTGACGAGGCGCCATCCGTGGATGACCTTGATGGGAGCATTAACAATTTAGTCGTATACGACGATGTGATGTTAGACAATCAACAAAACCCAGCTAGAATATTTTCCTGAGGCAGGCACAAAAACACCGACGTGATATATATCACTCAACGCTACACTCAGATTCCAAAAGTGATCAGAGATAACTGTAATATTCTTGCTGTGTTTAACGGCGTTGATACACATACGCTACAAAATATTTGGCAGACATGGTGTTCCGATATGGACTTCAATCAATTTAAAAATTTCTTTAGTAAAGCTCAGTCAACCCCGCATGGATTTATAACAATAAATTTACATGATCCTCGGACACGATATCGTATCGGACTTGATCAAATATTCAGTTGAAATCATTTATTATATTTGTTAACTTCCAGCAGCAGAGAAGGTGATGACCACATCGTTGCGACCAAAATTGATTGAAAAATCGTAAAGTCTCCCTTTGCTAAATGGAGACTTTTTTTTTTTTTGGGCTAGAATATGAGATTTCGTAGGAAGGCTCAATTTTCCGTTTTGAGGATTCAATCAATTTTTTGTCTGAAAAGGGTGGTCTGTTCACCCTCTCTGCTGCTCTCAGTATAATTTTAAAGAACAAAGAAGAAGAATTCAAAGTCAGACGAAGAGAAAAAAATGTACTCAGTTTCCACTAATATAGTGGGTGTGTCACTTTGTTCACATTGTTAGCTATTATTATTATTAGTAGTAGTATTTATTTATTTATTTATTTATTTATTTATTTATTTATTTATTTATTTATTTATTTATTTATTTATTTATTCATTTGTCGTTTCAAAACATACTAGCGATGACTAAGTGTACATTAGGTACAATAGGTGATGACGCATTTGATTGGTTCTGACCAACGTTTCTTTGTCCTTCTGTCTTCTTCTGTCCTAGATGGGAATTTTCACACTATGGGGGATGATTTTCCTCCTAATTCTAGGCAGTCCATTGGGACCTGTAAGTTGGGGTGCATGGGGTTTATCAATCATGGCTGTAAATTCTCAGCAGATTTATTCATCCCCATGGTCATATTTGAGATCAGCAGAAATTGTAGTAGAAAGTTTTGAAAAGGGGATCCCATCAATCCACAATGACGAAAACCAATGTTATTATCATATCACTTGTCCAATAAAGACTTAAATATCTCATTACAAAAATTAACCTAGACTATTTAATAACACTATACTAATCAAACAACATTTTGATTGGGCTGAAAAAGATAGCAACAGAAGAAATTTCAACTTTTAAAACACATTGAAAACTTAGTATTGTAATGAAAAACGAGGAATCCAGAGTAAAGGAAATTGACAAATACATGATGAACAAATTTCTATTCAAATGTTTTGAACGTTATGTAGAATTAAAGATGGGTTAATTAGGCAACACTATTTTCAAGTGTGACGTGCCGGGACAGGTGTTGTGCAATTAGTGTTCAAGGCAAATAAATGAGAGCAATCATGGCTTAGTTGCTCTTGAAGATCACATCAGGTCAAGAAAACATGTTACTTTTAAAATATAAATGCTCACACTACAATTTTCACAAGTTGATTAAATAGTTCAGCGATGAACTCTAACTCTGCAGCAGCAACTGCCAAATTCCCACATATTGTTCCAATGTGTGATAGGATAGAAAATACTATGGTATGTTTTTTAAAAAGGATTTAATACAATGAATTTCTCACAGAATCACATAAATCTGGTCCAAAAGTCATCTGATAAATCCAACGCCGACGCAGATCTTATCCCACTGGTTCGCCTATATATGTGCTGTTTACAGACTACCTTACTTCCTCAATAGCGCTCATTTCCAATGACGCTCGATGATAGGTTCGATCTAGGAAGCGAGTTTACATCATTTCTGAACCAGTGTCACAGCTGGGTTATGTTAGGATTACCACTCAAACCTCCACCACAAGATCTGACAGGATAATCAGACACAATGTCACAGTAAGCCATTTATTTCAGAACTTTGATATAGTCAGCGGCCAGTGGTATCCGGAAGACCTAGGCGAATCTCTTGGAGACGAGAGTTGTCATCAAAACTTTTCAATTTTGAAGCGAGCGTCTTTCGAACAATGTCGTGCTTATCATATCCTAAAATAGGACAATACAGTATCATTCGAACGCAATGCACATCTAAGCGTCGACATCCAGATCAGAAATATTCTTGCCACGCTCAATGTCTTGGCATATTTTCTGTCAAGGAGAGAACAGATTCTCCATAGACAATGGTCTCTATTTTCGTCAATATTTCATAAAATTTTCAATTTATGGGGTGTCTGACGATAAATCTTTCTGCAACCCGGTAGAATCACAATCAGTTCATCTTCGTTTCACCGGTACCAGATCCCAAGGGTTGGTCCATCGACAGTCATTCTCTTACTTGGGAGGATATCTCTTTGTCCCACAATTTAACAGTCTGTGTCAAGGTCGTACAGAAATTGAGGACCAGAAGTTTATAATTATTCTGATTGCCCTCTTCGCTGACACAAATCTTGGATCAACAATCTGCTCCATTTAGTTATAGATCTACCTTGGAATATCTCGGCGAGGCCTAAAATTCTCAAACAGACCCGCATTTTCATTTCTTGCCCGGAACGCCTTCGCTCTTGGCTCTTGTCAAGACAACCTTGCAACAAAAACAATTCAACCCTTCAGTCGTGAAAACCATTGTGAGCTCTACAAGGCTCTTCAATTTAAAAGCTGGAATCCATTAAACAACTATTGTCCTTTTGATTGCATCTGTTCAACATGTAACTCACTTTTTCTTTAGCTGTTTGAAGAGAAAAAATTTAACTCCGATTATAATTAAGTGCTACGTTTTATAATATTGTACACGTTCCGTCATCATGACAGGGAGGATCTTCGTGATCACAATGACCTCTGATTTGTTATCCAATTTCGACTTACATAAGCCTTAGTCATTCATTTTATTCCGGAGTTGAAATCTTTCTTGAGTTCTGACTTGTCTGCTTTTCAAACAAGGTCGAGCCTTTCGCCAGGACCTCGCTGCAGCTCCATTCCTACAAAACATGTTTCCTGATAGCGTTAGCAGAATCAGTGAATTGCATGCTATCTATGTTGACCTCGTCTGCTCTTAGTTTCGTTGAGATGACTTGACGATCCTAGGGACGCAATCTGGTTTTGTCGCAAAGAATAGGTTGCCGTTCGTGGGGAACCAAAATGTAATAAAACGTCTTCTCTCCTGTATTGACATATCCCAAGAGGTTTGGAAACATCATATGGTACGTACGCTTAGACTTCATCGGAAGTGTACTAAGAAAAATTGTGGTACCAGAAAGCACATCTTTCTTCCAGTTAAACCTGGGAAAGAGGACATAACCTTTAAGCTCTATCATTATTGCTGAAGTGAGTAATGCATACTCACGATATAGGAAGAATATCAACAATCCGTGCCTTTCATTGTAATGTTTTTATAAAATGATTTCCTAAAGGCATTCCGTTGGCATGCCTTCTCGAAATTTTATCTTCGTTATTTGGCTCCACCACAACACACTCTGGATCTGTTAGGCCAATTTTCAACCGGACAAGCAGCCGCCAGACCCAATTGACATCGGTACAACCGCTCGATTCTCGCAAAATTATTGTGTGCTATGAAGAGCTCATTATTTCTTCTTTCCCTACGTACTCCAAATTGTCTCCGCTTGTGCTGATTGGAGTTGATAGAGTAGGTTAACCTTATTATGGTAATCCAATATTATCCTCTCAGAGGTTACCTGGAGTATAAGTTGGATGCCCAACATTCCCTACACATATTACCTTTTCTCCTAACGTTAATGTAATCTGCTAATGTATTTGAAGGATAAAGCAGATTTTTTAAAGTAAATTATATTTTTCCTTGAATCACATTACTTTGATACCCTCTCAATGTTTACGCAGTACGATCATTATTTTACATGATGTTCTGCTGATATTGACACTAGCGTTACATATAGGTGGGAAAGGGAGGTAATGGGAGAAAACGTATTGCTCTTTGTCGCTATTTTATATACTCCAAGAAGAACTTTCATGTTTGGGAAGGTTGGATTTGGGAGGTAGTAGGAATTATATTCCTAACTTTAATGTGATCGGGTAAGTAATTCTAGGTTAAATATAATTACTTTAAAAAAAGACTTCTTATGATATTTTACATGAGACGGAGGCTGATTTTGATATCTTATATGGCAACCACAGCAACCATCTTCCTGTTATTGCTATTTCCAGAAAGTCATAATGACATGGGATTTTCACCAAAAGGCTTTGTTGTTGCATAGTGTTATATTTATATAGATGACAACTTTCCCCGGTTTTCTTCCATTTCCCCTATTTTATTTAAAGAAGACCTTGTATATCTTGAATATTGTATTAAAAGAACTTTAAATATTTTTATGTTGGTGTATTATTGATGGGTGTACTATGGACTATAGAGTATGCAGCTTGGACTTATTTTAAATCTGCACCTGCGCAAGACAATTCTCGCTCCTCTTTGTTATTTTCACATCTTGGATTCAGAGGTAATTGTAAGAAAGAAGAGCCAATAACTTGTTTTACATTTTATTTATTTGGTAAATCGTTCATTGCACTTTCGAACTTTGGTATGGTTTAATCTGTAAACTTCGTTTTCCTTATTTTAATAACTGCTAAAGATAGTGTAGATTAGATTTATTCAAGCTGATCTTTCGAGCTGATGGGATCAGTTATTTTGGTTAGCTGTCTGCTTAGGTCGAGTAGTTTCCAAAAGTACAACATCCAAAGAATTATTAACCACAGTATGTATAAGTAACATAGAGGAATACCAACATTCTCTCCATAGTGCTTGTTGAAATGCAAATAACTTCACATTACACATGAAACTCCCTCACAAGTTCATACTATATGAAGAGCGCCCACTAAATTAAAATAGTGTCAATCTGATATCCAATATTGCCACAAAAGCATCCATCCTGAAAATCTTGTTACACCCTAGCACATTACTATAATACCCTCCCTTCCTCCCTGCAATGGGAGGATTACGTTACACGATGTTACGTTCAATTTATACTGGTGCATCCAACAGGCATCAAGAGAGGAAAAGCGAAAATGAATGCCTTTTTCTAATTATTATAAATGGATAAGACAAATGTTCGTGCATGATAGGGCTAGATTCGTGAGGTACTGGGACTTATATTCCTAGCATTCGTGTGATCGGGTACTTAATCTAGGAGAAGCAGCGATGTTTAACAAAAATATTTGCTTTTTATCGTCTGTCTCAAAATATTGGATGTACGAGAATTTCAAATCTTCAATAGGTATATCCATTAAAGTGTACCATACCAATTTCATGGAAAAACTTTAAATTATATACCTTTATATAATGACTGATTTAATATAGATTGAAATGAATGTGACGTTAACATGCACATTTATCGCAGAAAAAAAATCTTCTGTCTTCTATTGTTATTCATACCACCAACATTCCTGAATTCCATTAACTAAACTATTCATCCTCATGGGCTCTCTATAATAGTCAATTTCTGTCATTAGTCTAGATCTGTTTAAATTCGAAAATATTTGTAAATATGTATGCAGCTATTGAATTGGAGTGTTACAACATCACATAACGATGCTGATGTCATTAACAACGCTTACTGCTCTTCAAGATCAACATGCCATAGTTTTGCGATATTACCGTAGACTGTTCTGCTTTCATTGGCCGTTTTGTCTTCTCGTTTGATTGGCTCATTTGTGTTCTGGTTTGATTGGCCATTTTGTGTTCTGGTTTGATTGGCCGCTTTGTGTTATGTTTCATTTGCAGTTTTGTATTCTGCTTTGATTGGCAGGGACATGTGAAGGTACCTTAAGGATAAATCTGACAATTCTTGAAGAGACTATGATGACTACTTCAATTTAGGCAGACTGAAATGTGATCCAGTATGCCTCTTTATTACACATAACCAACTTCTCTATTTCATGACTTGTAAATATAAACTTTGCTTGTCTATAATTTGTATGTTTCATTAAAATTGATGAATATACCACAAAAAGAGAACAGGTACATTATTTTCCTCTCAGTTACAATATTCTAGAAAATTTGATGAACATAAACGTTTTAATCACAATCTGTTTCGTCGACTAACAGTGCGGTTATTTTACCATTCTAAAACTGATTCTAACACGATTGTTGTCACTGAATCGAAGACTGCAATATACCCGATTTTGTCAACACATTATGCACAGCAACACTGCAGTTAGAACATTGTTTGATTGTTGCATCTGTGGGTCAACATGTCAAAGATTTGCCATACTGCCGCGTTGTGTTCAGGCTTCACTTGTAGCGATAACAGAAGGCATTCCAGAGCCAAATTCAGCAGACCCTCCTGTCTCAAGCAGTAAGCCAGCAAATTTAGACACGTCTCCATATGTATTATCCTCTCTTGTTTTATTGACCAAGTCAGTTTCTGGAGTGCCACCATTCTGTGTATTTCCATCCCAAGGGCTGAGTATGTCTGGTGGTGCAAGAAGTACATATAGGGTCTAGCGTCCACCACTGCCCAGTCATACCAGTAGTCTTTCTGCGGATCTCTGAGGTCAGGATCAGCACCTATAGAGCGGAACACCTCAAAACAAAGGGGAGGTAAAGTGCAGTGGATCTCTGATGGTAAATATATCACAGACAGAGCTACGCAACTCTTAAAGGCTTGATCCATTGTCATTTCCTCTGACAGTACCTTGTGAATAGTCTCCTTTTTGCAAAGGATGGGATGCACGGGTGAAACATCCGAAACAATATGCCCGAAATGCTGTTCAACTGCAATCAGTACCTCTTGAGCCAGAGAAGCATATCCTAATTTGAGATAGAATCCAGCTAGTTTGAGGCTACCGGCAGTGACGTCAGAATTTGTGCCAATCCAAAGGTACATGTGTGCCATCTCCAAGTTTCTACAATACATACTGTTTGTTGCAATACATGAAGATGCTAGTTGAGAGCAAAAGTGACTACAGATAAGAGCAGTAAGTACGAGCAAGGAATCTTGCCGAACTGTGTTACACGTCTGATACCCCTGTATTAGTGTATGAAGCGCATCCCTTTCACCAAAGCATAGTAACGTTGTGTAGGATATAGATATTCCAGGTACAAATATTCTCGTTAAATAGGATTGGAGATCTCGGTCATAACTTCTTTTAAACGCTTCTAAGACGGGAGGTACTGCATCGGATTGGGTGTGATGCTTGCTACAGACTTCTAATAATGTTTGTCCAAGTCCATCACATCCAATTTGAGTAAGGTACTTGAAGTCCTGGTCTATTAGATGAACCAAAACACTGTGTAGTCGCGTTCTTAGTTGTCCATCTAATTTCCCTAGAAACATATTTTCATTAGTTATGAAATAGTTCGGGCAAAATCCAGATTCCACCCATGAAGAAAGTGTTTTTAACATTAGATTCAAACAAGTCAAAAGATTATTTCGCTTCCAAAACTCCACGTCTGTATTGTCAATCAAGTGGAACAATAATGTCTTACAATGATAACTTGAAACACATTTACCAGCTGCTGGTGTAATGAAACATTTATTGATTATTTTCATCAGAACCAAACAAGCAATTTGTGTATTGTTTAGTCTCCACATCAGCTCTCTTTCTATTGCAGTAAAAGAGAGTCTCCACTCTAAATGTCGTTCAAAGCTGAGAGGGTTTCCTACTGGGACAAGGAATAGTTCTTTCTCAAGGAAATATTCAGACTCATTTTGTGTGATCCAGGTGTTTTGTCTGGGCCTCGATAACCATGAAATGTCATCTTGTGTCCATGTTGCAACTCTAACAGCTATTATACAATCTTGGGTTAAATTTCCGTTTGATACTGTTGCAGCAGGCCCATGAATTTCAGCTGCGATACTAGGAATAAAAAATGAATTATTCAGTACAATGCGGTGGTGACGGTCTATAGCTATATATTGATTTGGAACCGATTCAAAAGGTCTTGCATGCATAGCTTCCATAGAGAAAGGATCCACACATTGTAGCTTATAGTACCCTGGATGGGTTTCCTCATCTGTTACCATCAGAACAGTAAGTATTCCGAGCGCAGAATCTTGTATATTTCTAATCGCAAAGTGGTCTGAGAAAATTACATGGTCAATGTCTGATCTGAGACCCGGTGTAGTAGAACCCTCAATCTGACTTCCGAAAACAAAGATTGGCATACGGTTTCCGCTTTCATATCTGTTTATCAACGAAAGCAGTATCTCGTGTTGTCTCAAAACGTACCGCCTCCACTTTCTCGTCTTCTTATTGATCCCGATTTGATGCAATAGTTTCATGACGATCACTGATATCTTAGACATTGCTTCACTTGTCGCTCTGTCAGCCATTCCATCTAAACAAAATGAAATTCAAATATTCATATAAAGATATTGTACAATCTATCTCTGCCATGAAAAGAAAAATGTAATCAAATTCCTTCCTATTAAAGACACTGTACAAAGTATCCAACTTGTGTAACATAAAATAAAGATACTAATTAAAGACTGATAGCATATAGTTACTTGCATCAATCGCTTAGCGCACGTGTGTGTGTGTGACAAATGTGACAAGTTACACATATGGCACACTATGTATGCACTTTAAATAAAAGAGAATCCATCTTTAGAATCATTGCTAGGTGTGTAGTATAAAGATGACTACACAGTTATCCTACATAATTAATTTGATTGCATGTTGTCCTACATAATTAATTTGATTGCATTCGTTATCCTACATAATTAATTTGATTGCATTCGTTAATGCTGTACTGGAAAATCTGTGTAGACTCCTCAGGTTTTAAAGTAAAAAAGCTGCTACAACAAAAATCTATAATATTCAGATCATTGTAAATTAAGCTCGTTCGATCTGTATAGTTTTTCTCTTTCTTCAAAATATCCACACGTAATAATTTTGTTTCTGGTTTTATGACATTGTTTATTTATTTTTATTACTTTTTTATGTAATTATTTTATTATTATTATTATTATTATTATTATTATTATTATTATTATTATTATTATTCACGTCACCTTACTTTACTGGACACTGCTTTATAACAGTGAAGATACTGTAAAACTGGAAATATTCGTAAAAGAATCTATTGGGCTCTTCTTTAATAGGTAAATCATTTTTAATAAATTCAGACCGTGTCTTTCAAGACAGGAACGTTTTGGTTCACACAAAACCAAGAACAACAGCAAAACACAATGAGATGGAGAGTTGATGTTATAATAATAATAATAATAATAATAATAATAATAATAATAATAATAAAATGGATATCTTCAATATTTTCACGTATTCTAAACTTCTATTATACATGCACTTTTTTATCTCCTTCTTCTCAAGTCCGTTGTGCTTATATATCCCGTTGTTCTGTATTTATTTTATATTTTGTGTGCTACAAAGTTTGTCCACAAATGTAAGTTGCAAACAATTTTTAAGTTGTCCCTGTAAAGAAACTGTTTACATAGCATTTTAACTCAAAGCCAGTCTATTTCACAGATAGACTGGAATTCACCTTGAAATTCCTTCGCATTTGATTACGTCATAGGTCAAGTGAAAATGTATATGTATCAATAGGGATTTGATAAATAAAAAAAATCATTCCGTCCTAGTATTGATCAGTTTGTGGAAATCCCTCTGTGATCAGAATTTGTAGTTGTATTTACATCTAATTCGAGAGTAGTTATGTATTTAATTGATTCATTGAACTACTTCATGCTCATTATTTTTGGATACACACTACTTTAAAATTTTGTGAACTCGTTCAAAGACATTCTGTATTGCATCATTGTGGTACATCAGGAAATTCAAGACTTTTGGATTTCATTCTAATGATTCTATATTTGTATTGTAGAGAAATAAATAACTCCTTTATTTTAGACAAATTCTTAGTTTTGCTCTTTCTGTTATTTTTTAAGACCTAGGGTTAACACCGCTCGTATTGGTTTAAACCTGGAAAATAAACGCTTCATCAGGACAACCCGGGGTCCACGCCTTGCTACAGGCTTACGACTTTATTGAAAGATGTGACAAAAGGCGGAAGACAGAAACAATGACGATAATGTTTCCATCATGGAATAAAATCTACGTCTTCATCATCATCATCATCATCATCATCATCATCATCATCATCATCATCATCATCATCACACGACACCTTTTCTAAATGACACCAACTGATTTCAGAGACAAGTAGAGCCTATGCTATTGATAATTTTGCAATCGTTGTATCTACATCTGTCTGATAATTTATACCCCTGTTTCTAACATGCCTAGTTAATATCGAAGCCACGCAGACAGCTGTGACAACATAACAGAACGTCAATTTTTGAAAGACATTTCCTGGTTTGAGAGACCTGTACAAACTATATTAATGTTTATGTTTTTTTATATATATATAAATGTTTCTATCATTCTCACCTGCATCTATATGTGATCCCTATCCTGTCCGTCTATTGTCGGGTAAAGATGAAATGAATTCAGAATAATGGTGTTTAACTCATTCCGCCATGTTGTATTGATATAAAACAGCATACAATGGAAATACCAGGCGATTGAAGTGTGCTATTTATAAACACCTGGGATTTTTGCCAGGTAATGTCAAAGTACATACTTCATTCGGAAAATATTGCTGGGTACACTATCCATTTCAAATTATCTGGTTAGTGATTTAGTTCTACATTACTCATGTATGCATATTTCATGCCCAGTCATTTTGATTTGTTTCAACATTATGCCCCGTTTTTGTCCGTTTTTCTTAATTTTATATAAAGTATTTAACAAATAGAATCTACTTTATGAAAGGAATTCATACACTTGTTTCGAAGTTCTCTACTTTTGTTATTGGAAGTCTCCAATCACAAATATACCCAATGAATTCCTAACACAAATCATGACGATGAAGAAATCGGTGTTCTTTATTTACATTTCCATTCAAATTACATTAGCTGCTACAAATATGTTTTTCACTGTGATCCACTGTATCTTGTCTTTGTGACGTGTACTAGTCCTTAGGTTGTGTTTACTTTCATGTTACATTTCGGTGAGATGTGTACTAGTGTTTAGAGATCTCAGGAAGGATATTAGGTTACAACCCTACTGTGTCGATAGTACTAAAGTTTTTTTTATGGTTGTACGTATTGCATTTTCTATAAGATTTTTGCTATGAACCATAATGCTCTCTTGGAAGAATTTTCAAGATGTTGAAATTAATCTCCTTGTATTGTAATTGACCCATACGACATTCAAAGTGGACTTTCAATTTTTTTTAGCAAAATCAATAGGGGATATTCAATAAATATAGCTGCTCTCAAAAGATGCGGTATTTTGGCTATGAAGTTCAAGTACGATCTATAGCAGATGCATACTGTGTGTGTGTGTGTGTGTGTGTGTGTGTGTACCAACACAAAATAGTTGTAGATATTTTTTCGCAGTACATTTGTAGTGGTCAGCGTGATACGTCACAATTAAGACTGATGTAAGGGATAAGCTTTCAATAAATCGGTTGCATGAGATGATGAATCTGTCTTGTTCGGGACAACATTTAATTTTCATAAAATGTTCATTCGAATAGCTTCCAGGCATATAAGAAGAGGAAACGTTTAGGTAAGGATAAGTAGCAGAAAATTACATTGTTGAGACAATCCAGAAGCAATCTTAGGCCATTTGAAATAAAATTCCCAGGAAATTGTTGTTAATAACGACGGACTAGAGAGATTTCAAATTATGCCGTTTAGAGAAAGTTAATTCTGACTGGCGTAGGTAAATGAGGGACGTATTTTGCAGACTTATTTAAATTTTGTATTAGTTTCCCTTGCGAAATTTGGCAATCCACGATTTTCTGCTGAAGGGAATGTCTGAGGATATCAGAAGGAATTAGGAAGTAATTAGTATCGTTAAATAAATTGTCCATTGGATTGGGATCTGGAAGAATTTGAGAGAACCGGATCCAAAAGGAGTTTCAGTCATAGGAAAGGTACAAATGTACTATCTTAATTGCATATCATATGACATTGATATACGTTTGCAATTATGTGCTATGTTTATTAATATTCAATTTCATTGAGTTCAGAGATTAATTTTGCATTCATTGGTTTTGAATGTTATATTATTCATGTATTATAAGAATTTCATAGATCAGTGGCTTGTATGTAACAGAAAGTATGTATTGTAGTAGTGTCATGCATTATTATGATACGATTTGTGAGAATTAAATTAATTTTCGCAAATGATCGTATATTAAACCACTGATTAATTTTTCTATGTCAATAAATGTGTATCCCTGAGTTACTGGTTAGCAGGTAATGTAATAGGACAGAGCGTTAAGCTCATTAATTCATTTATGTAATTTAGTTGTGAATTCTCTAAACCGAGACAATCGGAGCGAGCGATGAACATTGTTCAGCTTGTAATGTCTATCCTACGGTGGGACGTAATAGTGTATGTATGAGGTCTAGACATGTGATGGTTCCAGTTAGGAATGCCAACATCAGCGAGGGAACGACATTAATTCTATGGTTATAGGGTTTCAGGTTGCAAACTGGCCACATTAGTCTTAGTTCTGTTTAATGACGAGAAGACGATATTCGACTGGAAAAGACGTGGAAAATATTCGATCCCCAATATGAAAAACCTGACAATTATTTAGGTTGCGTTTTGTTTGATTGAAGGGAAAATAGTTCAATTTGTACGCCTTGATGTGAGATGAATACTGAGCAAATGAGTTTGATTATTCACTCGATTCTGTCATGAAATTCGTTTTATCGGTATAACAAGTCGGATAAGTCCATTTCACATAAATTTAGTAATTCTATTTTAAAGAGAAAGTGTATCATTCGAATGTCATGTTCAATTTATGTAATGTATCATGCACTATTGAGAGAAGTTGATGGAATGAATTATTGCATGTATCCCATTGTCATTAAAAGAAAAGGGTGGGGGAATATGCAAAATTGGCTTCAGTGATGTGGTTTCCAACCTGTAGAATTGAAGGCCGACAACAGTCATTACATTTTCCCTATCTCTTTAGTATGTTCCTAGACGAAAATCCCTTTGCAATTATCAAGGGATACACATTGTGAATAAAGTTTATTAGTTGCAAAAGAAATAAATGATTTTCTACTGCATGTGTTTTGTCATACGTAACTGTGCGTTTATGAACAATTTGAATGTAATATTTATCCATACATTCACACCATGCATCCAACTTTAAACAGTGCAGATCAAGACGTAGAGCAGTTATTGAGCTTTCATCATAAAATCCTCGGTGGATCTGTCTTTGCCATTTGCTTTTTATAATAGGTTCAACAACCAGCTTACATCCAGATCTGAAATGTAATTCTATGTACTTGGTAGATATTGTAAATACGCAGACTTGCCAGCCTTGTGATGGAATCATGTATGATACTGTATGGTTTAGATAACATTGTATCATTACAGGTACAGAATTATCAGACTTGACAGCCTTGTGAAGGAATATGCAAATTAGGCTTCAGTGATGTGGTTACCAACTTGTAGTGTTTTTTTCTGATAGATTGTGTTAGAGTCCAAATACTTTCAATTCTTGCCAATACACGTTTTTGAACATTAAATGTACTATATTTTCAAAATTATTCATACTAATTGTGTGCAAGGGGACAAATTTCTGAATGGTAATAAAATGCCCAAATGGAATTTTGGGAGTTTATTTAAACTGGTATAAATGGTAATAAAAATTAGTTGAAACTTCTAACTTGATAATGTACTTGAAACAAACTTTGCAACAGATGCAAAAGTACATCAGAGATTCACTGTAAATACAAAAAGAAATCCTTCCACCCCTTAAACTTAGATGATTACTGTAATATTTATCCATGCATGACATGTTTTCGAGTTGAGAAGGGATCCTCCTATTCTAAAAGGGTTGGAATCACTAGCCTGAAAAGACATAAACAAGAATAAGCCCTGGCTTTAAATCTGTTGATACTGTGAGTTAGCACTATGGTACAGCAAATCAGGGTATAGTATGTTTGATTACAATCCATCCACCCCTAAAACTTAGATGATTACTGTCACAGATTATAGGTTGAACATTTCTGCAATTTATTTACCTAGTAGTGCTTCTGACTAAAGTCTGACTACAGTCATCCAATTTTACCTATCTCTTTAGTAAGTTTCTATACAAACATCCCATTGCAATTGTCAAGGGATAAACATTGGGAATACAGTTTATTATTTAAGAAATAAATTATTGATTTTCAGCTGCTAGTAAGTTGATTTAATAAAGGTGTCTTTCATTTTTTATTGTTAATAATGCAGGACCATCTAATTTCAGCAACCATTTTTCCTTAGGATTAATGTTAATGATTTGCAGTTATTTGGTAGGTAAGAAAATTAATATATTGATTCGGGCAAACACCTATTTCAACAATGGGCATAGGTGTATATGCTGGTTAAATGAGCAGTTATTAGGTGGTCTAATGATTGCCATGGATTTAACAATTATTCAATCACAGCATTTGAAGACAAGACAAATACAAAGAAGAATTAGTAGCGTTATTGTTGGTGACAAACCGGGGTCCCCGCCTTCCTACAGGCATACGAATTTGTTGAAAGATGTGACAAAAGGCGGAAGAAAGAAACAATGACGATATTATTTCAATCATGGAACAAAATCTATGTGTTCCTCTTCATCATCATCATCAGCGAGACCTTTTCTAAATGATACCAACTGATTTCAGAGACAAGTAGAACCTATGCTATTTATAATTTTTGCAATCGTTTTATATATCACACCGTGTATCTACAGCTGTCTGATAATCCGTACCCTTGTTTATAACATGTCCGGTTAATATACAAGTCCTGCAGACAGCTATGACAACATAACTAAACTTCTATTTTTGAAAGACATTTACTGTTTTGAGAGACCTGTACAAATTATATTCAAGTTTATTTTTTTATATAAATATCTATAAATCTCACCTGCATCTATATGTTATCCCTATCCTGTATGTCTCTTGTCGGTTAAAGATGAAACGATTTCAGAATAAAAGTGTTTACTCATTCCGCCATGTTGTGTTGATATGAAACAGCATGAAATGGAACTACCCGGCGTTTTGAAGTGTGCTATTTATAAACACCTGGGAGTTTTGCCAGGTAATGTCAAGGTAGATACTTTATTCGGAAGATATAGCTGGGTATACTAACCATTTCAAATTATCTATTGAGTGACCTATTTTTGTAATTGTCTTTTTTATATTTCAGTCCTTGTCATTTTGGTTTGTTTCAACATTTTGCCCGCTGTTGTTCGTTTTTCTTTATTTTATATGAAATATATAACAAATAGAATCTACTTTATGAAAGAAATTCATACACTCCGATGTTTCGAAGTTCTCTATTTTTGTTATCGAAAAACTTTAATCATAAATATATCCAAGGAATTACTAACACAAATCATGACGATGAAGAAATCGGTGTTCTTTATTTACATTTCCATTGAAATTACATTAGCTGCTACAAATATGTTTCACTGTGATCCATTGTATCTTGTATTTGTGACGTGTACTAGTCCTTAGGTTGTGTTTAATTTCATGTTACATTTCGGTGAGATGTGTACTAGTTTTTTTATAGATCTCAAGAGAGATATTAGGTTACAAGCCTACTGGGTCTCAAGAAGAGATTCTAAGATCTAGAGATCTAGACGCCTACTGTGTCGATTTTTCTGAAGTTTATTTATGGTTGTACGTATTGTATTTTCTATTAATTTTTGCTATGAAACATAATGCTTTCTTGGAAGAATTCTCAAGATGTTGAAATTAATTTCCTTGTATCTAAATTTCCCCATACAATATTTAAATTGGACTTCCTATCTATTTGACAAAATAAATAGGGGATACTAAATAAATATAGCTGCTCTCAAAAGATGTATGTATGTATGTATGTATGTATGTATGTATGTATGTATGTATGTATGTATGTATGTATGTATGTAAATACAAATACCAAATAGTTGTAGATATTTTTTCGCAGCATATTTGTCGTGGTCACCGTGATACATTACCATTAAGACTGACGTACGAGATAAGTTTTCAATAAATCGGTAGCACGAAATTGTAAAGATGTCTTGTTCGGGGACATCACCGAATTTTCATAAGAGTTCGTTCGAATAGGTTCCAGACATATAAGAAGAACAGACGTTTAGGTAAGGATAAGTAGCCGAAAATTACATTGTTGAGACAATCCAGAAGCAATCTTAAGCCATTTGAGTCTTTAGTCTTTACTTTTGTATGCATCATCATGCATGACATGCTTTATCGATATCGTTTACTGGATATTCACCTGATTTGGCTTGATCTTGATTATCAAATCGAATATCGAGTCTGGTTCCAGGGCCGCAGTAATTATATCCTGGAAGATGTTTTTCCCCTGGGTATTTATCCACGGAGATCCTGAAAGTTTATTAACTAGGAGGTGATATCACCTCCTTTTTTCTTAACAGATAAATCTATTAACAAATTTATACCACACCGCGTACACTTACCGGTGAGAGCTTGTCTGTTATCTTTTTGTCGCAATGGGAGTTAATGTACCTGTTGGAGTACTTGTTTTACATTTCACACAATATAAATCCATATTTATTTATAATATTATGAATGTAGTTCATTTTTCAGCGATACAAATAGGAGAACCCGTTAAACATTATGCAGCGTTACAAAATTCAATCAGAATGATTATAATTGGTCTATCTGGAAGTGGTAAGACGCAATTTTTACTTAATCTAATAATGAGATGGATGAAGTGGGAGAAAATATATTTGGTAGTTCCGAGTGTTGACGATCAAAGATATTATGAGGAGCTAAAAGATTTTAATGAAAATGCGAAGACGTTCAGGACCAACAAGTAGGCGATTCGAAGACAGACATCCAATTCAGATCATCATGACCATGTTCAACGGCAAGGAAGAAATCATTCACAACTTTCTGACGCAATTCGAAACGTTGGCACTGGTTCACCAGCCACCCAAAGACCAGTGGGCTATCAACGTCTAAACATTCATGTAGGGTGCCGTGAAAGATGTCTACCATAATATGACGCCGAATGACGCAGAAGACTTCGACGCTCTGAAGAAAGTGATGCTACGGCACTATGAGATGTCGTCTGAAGGGTTCCAAAACTTCTTCAGAGTCTTCAAAAAGAATCACAAAAATAGGCGCATAATTTTACGCACGCGTACGGATAATTTTTTATAAATGGATGAAGACTACGGGTACGAATATACCCCGAAGAGATGTTTAATAGCACGTTTTTAAGTACGTATCTGAAGGATTTAATTATATTCTTAGCGGAGCTTGAGTTCCTGGCCTTGGAAGATATCAGCGTAATTGAGTCGAGAACTGTCAGGCCTAATTTTACCACATGAGCATTTTGGAAGCCACCTTGATTCACAAGGTCGAACAATTGATGAAGAATTGGAAAAATTAACTTCAAATATGCTGGCTAAACATTGTCAGAAGTATGGACGCAAGTAACTATAGATAATTTTCCAACAGTGTCAGGGTATATTGTGCCGCAAGTGACTGAGCTTGAGGCAGAAAATTTGCTAACTAAGGATCAAGATTAGTGCAAAAACATTGTAAAAACAAGTCAATACTTTTTACAAATTGTAAAATGCCATGATATAAATTGTTGCCAACGGATTCGAAGCTCGTGCTTTCAGATTATAGAGTCATTCCACCACCAATTCGAATCTGCCAAATTAGTGAAGGCATTAAAGCACCAGATGCATCTGAGAGCGACTTACACAGATTTCCATCTCTTTTCTTCAATCAATTTTTGAAACTTTATAACATGCTGACTCGATCGGCAAAGCCATTCAAAATTGTTCCATATGATCTATATTGTACTTCCATTCAGTTGTCGTTGCTTGAACGGATCTGTTAAATCTGTCACCTCTATGATGTTTGTCAAGTCATGTTGAAGAAGCATGTTTAACAACACCGACAACGCGATCTTGGGCATCGGCAGTTACTAGATGCTCCACAACCGCAATGAATTCGGCCAATGGCTGCCAAAAGACAGAGAGAGCTGATGGCAATTATTGCTCATGGAGAGATGTTAAGCGCAGAATGGTTAGATGAAGATGATTTTGACTTGTTGGGTGTATCGGTTCCACAAGAAATTAATGAATCAGCCTCTATACCCATTATAACAATTGAGGAATATTTGGCTTCCCCATGGGAAGATGATAAAAGCTAGAATATAAAGTCTCATTTTTTTCATGAATTCAAAGTTTTATAGTCAATTTGAAATCTGTTAAACAAGTATAAAAAAATGTATTAAAATTTATTTGTAGACTTTTTCATTTCCATCATTCTAGTTTTAGCATAAAAGCCAGTCATACAGAATATTGTTAGTTTGTAGAGGGGGGGGGGTAATTTCTTTTTCACATAATTTTCTTAGGGGGTCACTGAACATTTGACAGTTGTTGACAATGGAAGAGGGGGAGGTTAAACAATTGCCTAAAAATTGTTGACATAATTAATGGACGTTCCCTATGCAATAACTTCAAAAAGCCAGGTCTAGTCATTAAGGATTGTAAAAGTATCGTCCACGTATCGTCCAGCAACTGTTATTTCGATAACTCCGCGTACGGTGAAGAAAGGGAAGGCAGTAAGGTTGACGAACACAGTGATAGCTACGGTAAATGGTGTAGTTATCAAGCTATAGTTATCCGGTCTTAGAAGATAGTCAATATGTCAAGCAGCTGAGATTACACAAGCGAAATGGAGGAAGTTTAGTCTGATGGACATTGAGCTAGACTCTCCTTGTGTGAAAAAGTGAATTGATGCAACATGTTTGTTGGTTTCGTCTCATTACGTGATACTGCTATGTACTTTATACCACAGCCTAACCTTGTGACCTGTACACCTGTGCACGTAGGATCTTATGAGCCGATGTATATGAAGCGAAAGTCAGTGTCGAAGCCGTTTGGAATCGCATCACAATTAATACTTCCAGTTCAGTTACATATCCCACATGAACAAATATTCACATATTTTAGAATGTTTAGGATCCAAAGTTCACATTCAGTATATCATATAGGCTGACAATGTGCCTACAGTGAATCTGTAAGACACATTTCTGGCTGTGTGCACTAAATGTATCCCAAAATGTTATTTTCTTCATTAATATGCCCATGTATGGTAACATATTTCAGTTCAGTACTTGGATAGAGTGCGGTATTGTAATATCAGCTGATATCTGATTCTATTGAACCATTGAGGTTAATAATTGGTATCAAACATCCTTACAAATACACTTTAAATGTTCAAACAGATCATTGGAATTATTTTTGCACATTTGATCATAACAATTACATTGTATATGTCCCACATATGCAAATTTCCATTCTTGTTTACAAGTTTTGGGGATCAGAATTTCACATTTAGTTTATGATATAGGATGTATTGGTACCTGTAGTTGATATGTGTGGCCACATTTGGCTGTATTCTCTTGCAATATCCAGAATTATTATTTTCCTCATGAATAAGATTGCTTATAGTAATATATTCTTTATTACTACATTGTCGCTTTACTTTCCTGTATACTGGCATGTACTAATGTTTCCACCAATGATCAAACCTCACCGTCCCCGCATTTCCTTAAAGTTTGTGATGCATAGTCTACCTGATTAGTTATTTAACCTGTAAATGACCAGATATGCTTATATAAGCTTCATATACTTTTAGGATGAATTTATTACTTTAATACATGACTATTACTTCACATTTCTGAGTGTCACTCTGTCAAGTTTAATATTTATTTCCTATGCTTGCAGCCTGAATGTTATTTGGAAATCACTGTATCTAACACATTTTAACTTCATTTGCATACATCTTACTGTTTTCTAGATATAAGTGAAACATTTTATATCTTTTCAGGTCTAGGCTGGTATCTGGAACAAAGTGTTAGTGTTGGATCAGCTTGGAAGCTCTCCAGTAGTCTGGTGGTGATAGCAAGGTTTCATAAGGACATATGCAGTGTACTGCCATAAGTGATCATTATATCACCATACTAATATACAGCACCTCAAGGACATGGCTTAGATCTTCATGAGAGAGATTAGCACCATTGTTCAGTAAGGTAAAGCCTGCCTAAAAAATGTATTTTCCTATCTTATTGTCGCTTTTTGTAGTTATCGACACTGAAATGTAATGCAATTTTCCTTTAAAACATGGAAGTGGTCCCATTAGATGTTTAAATCTGAGTGCACTATTAGTTATACAAATAACTGCCTAAATACCTGACACAATAAATATGGAACATAGCACCTGTTGTTTCTTCTTTAGTGTGTACACCTATATGCACCTTGACAGGCATATTGCGGTTTGTTGCCAAAATCACTATGAGTCATGCTACTTCACTACCCCTGGGAAAAATGTTCTCAGTTACACAGACCCAAACCACCATTTATTTTAAAGACCATTGATTGATCAACTTTTCTGTCTAAACTTTGACAAAATCTGTTTTCAAACTTTTATGAAAATTTTTTTTTCAATAAAATTTAGTTTATAAATTTAAATGTTTATTTAAATTTCATTTAAAATTTTAATTGATCACAATGTATAAACTTTAAACATATTTTCAGACAGGCCTTATCTTGTAGTACAATTAGGTTTTTACAGAATTGAAAAAGTCCTATAATTAAGGAAGATATAGCAAATTTAGTTTTGGTTTCTCAAGAGCACATAGATCAGCATTTGCACCCTGTGGAACACCAGCACTACACACTTTCCAGCAGGTGTCACATGTCTTGTATGCAAGGAAATTCAAAAAGACTTCATGTATAAAGTTCAAATAGGTGTGGCATTCAAATATAAAAGTTTTACTAAAATTTGCCCCAACAAGTTGGGCCTGTCAGGAATCGCATCACAATTAATACTTCCAGTTCAGTACCCACGAATGTAGTTCCAGTCTATTTTTAGAACATTTTTTCCTCTCTCATTTTGGTGGTGATAGAAGAGTTATATTGATGCATATTTGGTAGGGGTTTAAAGGTAATTGTTTATTCTTGAGAATGTGACCAGAGAGGGTGGTTGTCAGTGTGTAATTTGGCGACAGTGTACATGGAGTTATAAGGCCTTGGTAATGATCCGGAAGTGAAATATGTGGTCTGTGTACATGCTGTTATGTTTACAGTGCAGCAGCTCACCAAAATGCCGGTCAACCCTTGACAAGAATTTCACCGTGAAGTCATCTTTGGGGGTATTTTAGATTTTCATATGATTTGTATTGATTGTCACACTGTGGAAAGGTCAGTGCTGAGAAATATATGTAGAGAACATATAGTAAAATTAATTGTGGTGTATGGCCTGTACAGGCAGTTATTTTTAAACTTTAAATTGCTATAAAATTTTTATTATTAATGATCAACACATGAAATTTGAAGGCGTTATATATATTAATATTTAAAATAGAAAAATGACATTAGAATTTAAAAATTGATTTTATTTTTTAAAATTTTAATAATTTTTTTTAAAAAAATTAAAAAATTAAAATTTGCCCCTTAAAATGCACATAGATAAAATTTTGGGAAATTATATCAAATGATATCAGCACGTTTATACTCCTACACCATATGCAAGCTACACTGATGGATATTTGTCAAATTTTGTCAGAGAAAATATCTTTGTAAGTCAAAATGAGCCATACATTTAAAATGTATGAGAGACAGATTCTATTTTGTATTGCTCATTCAAACTATTTATTAGGGGTCCAATCAGTTAATTTATGTGTTTATGATGGGGTGACTTCCTGAGTAACACATATCTGCTTATATAGCCTTTAGTAATTGTTAACAAATATAGTTACAGGGTGTTTAGTGAGAGGACAGCGATGCAAATTTTATACTAGAACCTACTCAAGTTCTCTACTAAATCAGTTTAAACTTTCTGAGAATGAAATGCAGGCTGAAGGGATAAAATATACTTTCCACATGTATATTTACCCTTGGATGTATGAAAACAGCAAAATGATGTAAGTTGAACACAAAATGCATTCAATGTTATTGTTTAATTTGGCTAAGGTATTGATTAGTGAAGTGCGGCATTGTGGCCTGTATGATGTTATGTGAATTCTAATGATCCATCTTAATTTATGCATTGTTAATTACTAATAATATTTGTTAACTGACACTCTAAAGATTGCATAAGATATATTCAAACATATATTTTGAGTTTAACTGTGTATAACTGATCTTAGCATGGTTACATATCCCACATGAACAAATATTCACATATTTTAGAATGTTTGGGATCCAAAGTTCACATTCAGTATATCATATAGGCTGACAATGTGCCTACAGTGAATCTGTAAGACACATTTCTGGCTGTGTGCACTAAATGTATCCCAAAATGTTATTTTCTTCATTAATATGCCCATGTATGGTAACATATTTCAGTTCAGTACTTGGATAGAGTGCGGTATTGTAATATCAGCTGATATCTGATTCTATTGAACCATTGAGGTTAATAATTGGTATCAAACATCCTTACAAATACACTTTAAATGTTCAAACAGATCATTGGAATTATTTTTGCACATTTGATCATAACAATTACATTGTATATGTCCCACATATGCAAATTTCCATTCTTGTTTACAAGTTTTGGGGATCAGAATTTCACATTTAGTTTATGATATAGGATGTATTGGTACCTGTAGTTGATATGTGTGGCCACATTTGGCTGTATTCTCTTGCAATATCCAGAATTATTATTTTCCTCATGAATAAGATTGCTTATAGTAATATATTCTTTATTACTACATTGTCGCTTTACTTTCCTGTATACTGGCATGTACTAATGTTTCCACCAATGATCAAACCTCACCGTCCCCGCATTTCCTTAAAGTTTGTGATGCATAGTCTACCTGATTAGTTATTTAACCTGTAAATGACCAGATATGCTTATATAAGCTTCATATACTTTTAGGATGAATTTATTACTTTAATACATGACTATTACTTCACATTTCTGAGTGTCACTCTGTCAAGTTTAATATTTATTTCCTATGCTTGCAGCCTGAATGTTATTTGGAAATCACTGTATCTAACACATTTTAACTTCATTTGCATACATCTTACTGTTTTCTAGATATAAGTGAAACATTTTATATCTTTTCAGGTCTAGGCTGGTATCTGGAACAAAGTGTTAGTGTTGGATCAGCTTGGAAGCTCTCCAGTAGTCTGGTGGTGATAGCAAGGTTTCATAAGGACATATGCAGTGTACTGCCATAAGTGATCATTATATCACCATACTAATATACAGCACCTCAAGGACATGGCTTAGATCTTCATGAGAGAGATTAGCACCATTGTTCAGTAAGGTAAAGCCTGCCTAAAAAATGTATTTTCCTATCTTATTGTCGCTTTTTGTAGTTATCGACACTGAAATGTAATGCAATTTTCCTTTAAAACATGGAAGTGGTCCCATTAGATGTTTAAATCTGAGTGCACTATTAGTTATACAAATAACTGCCTAAATACCTGACACAATAAATATGGAACATAGCACCTGTTGTTGCTTCTTTAGTGTGTACACCTATATGCACCTTGACAGGCATATTGCGGTTTGTTGCCAAAATCACTATGAGTCATGCTACTTCACTACCCCTGGGAAAAATGTTCTCAGTTACACAGACCCAAACCACCATTTATTTTAAAGACCATTGATTGATCAACTTTTCTGTCTAAACTTTGACAAAATCTGTTTTCAAACTTTTATGAAAATTTTTTTTTCAATAAAATTTAGTTTATAAATTTAAATGTTTATTTAAATTTCATTTAAAATTTTAATTGATCACAATGTATAAACTTTAAACATATTTTCAGACAGGCCTTATCTTGTAGTACAATTAGGTTTTTACAGAATTGAAAAAGTCCTATAATTAAGGAAGATATAGCAAATTTAGTTTTGGTTTCTCAAGAGCACATAGATCAGCATTTGCACCCTGTGGAACACCAGCACTACACACTTTCCAGCAGGTGTCACATGTCTTGTATGCAAGGAAATTCAAAAAGACTTCATGTATAAAGTTCAAATAGGTGTGGCATTCAAATATAAAAGTTTTACTAAAATTTGCCCCAACAAGTTGGGCCTGTCAGGAATCGCATCACAATTAATACTTCCAGTTCAGTACCCACGAATGTAGTTCCAGTCTATTTTTAGAACATTTTTTCCTCTCTCATTTTGGTGGTGATAGAAGAGTTATATTGATGCATATTTGGTAGGGGTTTAAAGGTAATTGTTTATTCTTGAGAATGTGACCAGAGAGGGTGGTTGTCAGTGTGTAATTTGGCGACAGTGCACATGGAGTTATAAGGCCTTGGTAATGATCCGGAAGTGAAATATGTGGTCTGTGTACATGCTGTTATGTTTACAGTGCAGCAGCTCACCAAAATGCCGGTCAACCCTTGACAAGAATTTCACCGTGAAGTCATCTTTGGGGGTATTTTAGATTTTCATATGATTTGTATTGATTGTCACACTGTGGAAAGGTCAGTGCTGAGAAATATATGTAGAGAACATATAGTAAAATTAATTGTGGTGTATGGCCGTTTGACACCCACGATATAGCCCATAGACAATTTGCTGCCTGACGAATTGGGAAAACTTCAACAGGAGTGAGTGTGTGATTAGTTTTTTTTACGTGGCTTTAATAATTGTTCAGTAATATCGTTACGATGTCTCTCAAGTGAGGCAGTTTATAGTGATGTCTAGGAATGGGGCCGCAGAAATATAGCATGATGCCCCACCCAGTCACATTATCCTGACACCAGGCCGACCAGTCCTAACACTAACCTCTTAATGCTGAGCGCCAAGTAAGGCAGCTGCTAGAACCGTTTTTGTAAGTCATTGGTATGACTCGGCCGGGAATCGAACTCACGACCTCCCGCTTCCATGGCGACGCTCTTTTTTTTCTTCATCCATGGCGGACGCTCTTACCACTAGGCCACCAGAGCGGTGTGAAACTTCAAGAGGAAGATTTGACTCTCAACTAGGTACGCAAAGTCTCAACACACTTGAACATAATTTTAGCAAAACGCTCAATAAGTCACTGCATAGTTTTCTTGAGGAAAATTAACATTTCGACAAACTCTGGATTAAATGCAGCCCACTGTATGGTAACAGTATCTCTTGTGATAACTCTCTCACTTATGATACGGAAGTTGCATGAATGCATAACCTTTTCGTGGCTAATTCTGCAAATTTAAAGCGGAAACCTTTACTGCTGACCTTTTAAATATTTCAAATGGTATTCATTCAACATTATGAGTGATTCATTCTGGAAGAAGTCAATCTCATCTTCACTCTGTCAGGTCCGAATAAGGTCGCTTGTTCTGACACGCCCCCCCCCCCCTCCCCCGGTCAAACATAACGTCACCTAAAATCGACGTAAGTCCAGTCACAGAGAGAGAGAGAGAGAGAGAGAGAGAGAGAGAGAGAGAGAGAGTTTGCTTATCTAATTAAGACGTTTATTTATATTTCCTCTGTAAAAGTAGGAATCTCATAAAAGCTGTAATAATAAATAAAATTCCACATTAAGTATTGTGTTATTCGTCATTGAAAAGTTTTACTGGGGGGGGGGGGGAAATTGCATAATAATAGTTTGTACATGTAGTATAAAAATGTTTAAAGAATTAATACTTTTGGAAGTACAAAGCACTAACAATGAAACAAAAATGGCAGATTCAGTTTTAATAAATCTGTTCTGGGAAGGTAATGAACTTTCACTTCCGTATATATTTGAACATATTCATTCATGTATAAACCTTCGCAGTCAGGTCAAGAACACGTGTTACTTTGAAAACAGAAATGCTCACACTACTATATTAACTAGTTGTTTAAATAGTTCAGCAATGAACTCGAGTCATGAGGAGAAATTACTAGTACCTGTAACTCTGACACTGCAGCAGCAACTGCCACATTCTCACATATTGTGTGATAGGATAAACACTGTTAAAGTATGTTTTTTTAACACGTTTTTATACAATGAATTTATCACTGATGTACAATGATTCCTTTAAGATCACAGAAATCTGGTCAAAAAGTCATGTGATAAATTATTCATCATGTATTCGATATGAATAGTGCATATGCGACCCCCTCGAACCCCAGCATACATTCCTCAAGTGGTCCGAGTTGTTGGTCTTGCATTGTTCTTTTGAATTACAATATAGTAACAGGCAGAGAGCTCCTGCAATTCATCGTGTTATTCAACGCAGCCTTTGATCTTATCCAGCTGGTTCGCCTATATTGCACCAACATGCCATGAACATATACAAGGCTGCATATCTTGAGCTGAGACACATCAGTTCCATTTACAGATATCTTTCTGTTGATGACACTAAAACACTCGTGTGTTCATTAGTACTTTAAAAACTGGACTATTGTAACTCAATTCTAGTCGCCACAATATTTACTTCCAGAAACTTCAAAAGTTCAAAATACAGCTGCTCGGATCATCTTTAAAGTACCTCGATCAGAGCACACCTCACCACTGCTCTGTACCCTACAATGACTATCCATTCAATACAGAATCAAACACAAAACTTGTTCTCTATGCTACGTTTCACTGACACACTCTTGTCCAACATACCTATCCGGCCTCACCCATATCTATACACCGGCAAGACACTTACGCTCCTCTTCTGACAATCGTATAGTCATTGTTCCCACTATGAAAACGAAGTCATTTGGACAACATTCCTTTGCATGCCAGGGAACGGCGATGTGGATCGAGTTGCTCATTGAAATTAGACACAAAGACACAGTGGTCTATTTTAAGAGCACTCTTAAAATACAATTTTATCGACTGCAAGAACACACTTAGAGACCCAATACTGTTTTGTACCTTATATGTTTTCCAATTTAATGGGTTTTTTTTCTATTGTGTAGTCATATCATTATAGATGTTGTAAAGCGCTTAAAGCTTCTTAAGATAAGGCGCTATACAAAGTCCTCATTATTATTATTGATATTGTTATTATTATTATTATTATTATTATTATTATTATTATTATTATTATATGTGTTCATTACAGACGACCTTACTCTCTCAGTAGCGCTCAGTTTGAATGCCGCTCGATCATTGGATCGATCTAAGAATCGATTTTACATCATTCCTGAACCAGTGTCACAGTTGGCTTTCGGTAGGAATACCACTTAAACCACATCAAATCACATAAACCTCCACCACAAGATCTGTCAGGATGCACAGATACAAGGTCACAGAAAGCCCATATAGTTTTAGAACTTTGGCATAGTCAGCGACCATCAGCATACGGAAGACCTAGGTAAATTTCTTGGAGACGAAAGTTGTCATCAAAACTTTTCAATATTGGAGCGACCGTCTTTAGAACAATGTCGTGCTTATCATATCATGAAATAGGGCATACAACATCACTCAAACGCACATCACAACTAAGCTATGACACCCAGATCAGAAATTTTCTCACCACGTTCAATGTCTTGGTTGATTTCTTGTTATGCAGAGGACAGATTTTCCATCGATAATGGTCTATATTTTGGTCAGTTATTCATAACATGTACAATTTACGGGGGTGTCTGACGACAGATGTTTCTGCAACCGGTGGAATCACAAGCAGTCAACCTTTGTTTCACCGTTACCAGATCCCGAAGTTTGGTCCATAGACACCCATTCTCTCATTGGCGAGGATATCTCTTTGTTCCTCCTCTGAACAGTCTTAGTTTCAAGGTCATAGAGAGATTGAGGACCAGAAGTTCATACATATCCTGATTGCCCTCTTCACTGAGAAAAACTTTGGATGAACAATCTGCTCCATTTAGTGATAACTCGGCGAAGCCGAATAATCTCAAACAGCCCCGGAACGGCATTTTCCTTTATTTCCCGGCTCTTGTCAGGACAACCTTGCAACAAAAACAATTTAACCCTTCAGTCGTGAAAAATTTTTTCGAGAGCTATGAGGCTCTTCAATTTAAAAGCCCGCGCAGGTAACTGAGGCGTTTTCAGGGACTGCAGCCAAATACCAAACTATTGCCCCTTTAGGTGCATCCGTTCTCACTTTTTCTTTAACGGTATGAAGAGAAACATTCCCTCCGATTATAGTTGCTATGTTTTATCATATCGTACACATTCCGTCATCATGACAGGGATGATCTTCGTGATCACAAAGACCTCTGATTTGTTATACTACTTCGACTTACATAGACCTAAGTCGCTTATTTTATTTCGCAGTTGAATTCTTTCTTTGAGTTCTGACTTGACTGCCTTTCAAACAAGGTCGAGCCTTAAACCAAAACCCCGCTAAAACTATATTCCTACAAGACCTGTTTCCTGATAGCGTTAGCAGAATCAACGAACCCGCTCTGTTGACCTCGTCTGCCTTTAGTTTCATTGAGATGATTCGGCGAGACTATAGACTCAATCTGGTTTTGTCGCAAAGAACAGGTTGCCGTCCATGGGCAATCAAAATGTAATAACGCCGCGTCTTCTTTCCTGTATTGGCACATCCAAAGCGGCATGGAAACAGGATCCGGAACGTCAACTCAAACGTTATCGGAAGTGTACTGAAAAACTTCGAGGTACCCGAAGACACATAATTCTCCCAGTTAAACCTGGAAAAGAGGATATAACCTTCAAGCTCTATCATTATTGTTGAAGTGAGTAATGCGTACTCACGAAATAAGAGGAATTTGAACAAGCCGTGCCTTTCATCATAATGTTTTCAAAAAATAATTTCGTAAAGGCATTCCGTTGGTTTGCCTTCTCGTGTTTTTATCTTCGTGATTTGGCTCCACCACAAGACACTCTGGATCTGTTAGGCCCAGTATCAATCGCACAAATAAACACCAGACCCAACTGATATCAGCACAACCGCTCGATTCTACTAAAACTTTTGTGCTAAGAAGCTCTCATAATTTCTTCTTTTCTTCCGTAATCTACATTGTCTCCGGTTGCCGTGTGCTGCTTGCAGTTGGGAGAGTAGGCTAACCTTGTTATGGGAATCCTATATTCTATTCTCAGAGGTTATCTGGAGTATAGGTTGGATGCCCAACATTCGCTTCACCTATTACCTTTTCTCCTAACTTTAATGTAATCTGGTAACGTATTAAAAAGAGAAACAGATTTTTAAAGTAAATTTTATTTCTCCTTGAATACTTACCCAATCACATTACTTTAATATCCTCTCAATGTCCCCGCAATACGAGCATTCTTTTACATGATGTTTTCGCTGAGATTGCAACTAGCGTCATAATTAAGGTGGCAAAGGAAGGTAATGGGAAAAAAGTATTGCTCTTTGTCTTTATTTTTATAAAATTTAAGAAGAACTTTCATCTTTGAGAAGGCTGGATTTGTCAGGTAGTAGGGCTGGTATTACTAACTTGAATATGATCGGGTAAGTAATCTAGATTAAATAGAATTTACGATAAAAAAGACTTCTTATGATATCTGGTTATTCTGACATGAAACTATGACTGATTTGATTTCTCATATGGGAAACACAGCAGCCATCTTCCTGCCATTTTCAGAAAGTCATATTGACATGGGATTTCACCAAACGGATTTCTTTTTTTTTTAGTTGGTCCTATGGTAGTGCTTTAGATTTTCGTATCTTCCATGTGTTATATTTAAGTAGATGAAGAATTTTCCCACTTTTCTTCTATTTCCCCTATTTTATTTAAAGAAGACTTTGTATATCTTGAATATTATTTCAAAAAGAACCTTAAAGATTTTTATTTTGGTGTATGATGGATGGTGTACTACGGACTATAGAATATGCAGCTTGGCCTTACTTTAAATCTGCACCTGCTAAAGAAACTTCTAGCTCCGCCTTGTCATTTTCACGTCTTGGATTCAGAGGGAATTTGTAAAAAAAGAAAAGCCGATAACTTGTTTCACATTTTATTTATTTGTTATTTCGTTTACGCCACTTTCAGACGCTGGTATTGTCTAATCTACAAATCATTTTCCTTATGTCAATTACTGTTAAAGATAGTGTACTTAGATTCATTAAAGCTGATCGTTGGAGCACTTGTGATCATTTACTTTGGTTACCTGTGTGCTTAGGTTGTGTAGTTTCCACAAGTACAAAATCCAAAGAAATGTCACCCACAGTATATGTAAGTAACATAGAGGAATACTAGCATTCTCTCCATTGGGCATGATGATATGCAAATAACTTCAACTTACACATGAAACTCCCTCACAAGTTCATACTATCTGTAGAGCGCCCACTAAATGAAAATAGTTCCAATCTGATATCCAATATTGCCACTAAAGCAGCCATCCTGTAAATCTTATTGCACCCTATCACATTACTATAATACCCTCCCACCCTCCCTGCAATGCGAGGATTCCGTTACACTATGTTACGTTCAACTTATACTGGTGCAGCCTACAGGTGGCAAAAGAGGAAAGGCGAAAATTAATACCTTTTTCTAATTATTATAAATAGAAAAGACAAATGTTCGTCAATGGTAGGGCTAGATTCGTGAGGTACTTGGGTTATAAAAGTTTTTTTAATTATATACCTTTATATAATGACTGATTTTATGTAGATGGAAAAGAATGGGACGTTAACATGCACATTTATATCAGAAAAAGCTCTTCTGTCTTCTATTGTTATTCATTCTACCAACATTCTTGTATCTCACTAACTAAACTATTCATCCTGATGGGCCCTCTATTACAGTTCATTTATCTCATTAATCTAGATAATTTTATATTCGAATAAATTCGACAATATGTATGCAGCTATTGATTGGGAGTGTTACAACATCACGTAACCATGCTGTTTTGTGTTCTGTTTTGATTGGCCGTTTTGTGTTCTGCTTTGATTGGCCGTTTTGTGTTCTGCTTTGATTTTTGATTGTGTAGGTACATAAAGGATAAATCTGACAATTCCTGAAGAGACTATGATGAGTAATTCAATTTAGGCTGACAGAAATGTGATCCAGGATGCTCCTTAATTCACATAATTTCTGTCTTTCATGACCTGTACATATAAACTTTGCTTGTATAGTATTTCTATATTTCATTAAACTTGATGAATATACCACAAAAAGAGAATGGATACATTATTTTCCTCTCAGTTACAATATTCTAGAACATTTGATGTACATAACATTTTTAATCACAATTTGTTTCGTAGACTATCAGTGTTTTTTTTTTACCAGTCTAAAACTGATTCCAAGACGATTGTAGCCACTGAATGGAAGACTGCAATATACCAGATTTTGTCAACAGATTATGCACAGCAACACTGCAGTTAGATCACTATTTGATTGTTGCATAACTGGGTGAACATGCCATACTGACGCGTTGTGTTCGGGATTCACTTGTAGCGATAACAGAAGGAGTTCCAGAGCTAGATTCAGCAGACCCTCCTTTCTCAAGCAGTAAGCTAGCACATTTAGACACGTCTCTATATGTTTTATCCTCCTTTGTGTTATTGACCAAGTCAGGTTCTGGAGTGCTACTATTCTGTGTGTTTCCATCCCAAGGACTGAGTATGTCTGCAGGAAGTACATATAGGGTCTAGCGTCCACCAACGCCCAGTCATACCAGTAGTCTTCCTGCGGCTCTTTGAGGTCAGGGTCAGCAACTACAGACCGGAACATCTCAAAACAAAAGGGAAGTAGAGTGCAGTGGATCTCTGATCGTAGATATATCACGGACAGAGCTACTCAACACTTAAAAGTTTTATCCATTGTCATTTCCTATGACAGAGCCTTGTGAGTAGTCTCCTTTTTGCAAAACATGGGTTCCACGGGTGAAACATCTGATACAAAATGTCTGAAATGCTGCTCAACCGCAATCAGTACCTCTTCAGCCAGAGATGCATATCCTAATTTGAGATAGAATCCAGCTAATTTGAGGCTACCGGCAGTGACGTCCGAGTTTGTACCAATCGAAAGAAACATGTTCGCCATCTCCATGTTTCTACTATACACACTGTTTGATGCAATACATGAAGATGCTAGTTGAGAGCCAAAGTGACTACAGACAAGTGCCATAAGTACGGACAAACAATCTTGTAGAACTGTGTTACACGTTTGATACCCTTGCATTAGTTTATGATGCACAACCGTTTCATCAAAGATTAGTACGTTTGTCTAGGAAGAAGACACTGAAGATATTATAAAAGATATCGCAACACCGAATAGGACATCACGGTGATTTATTCTGTGAAACGCTTCTCAGACGGCATATACTGCATTGGGCTGGATGTGGTGCTTGCTACAGACCTCCGATAATGCTTGTCCAAGTCAATCACATCCAATTTGACTAAGAAACGTTAAGTGTTGGTGTATTAGATGAACCAAAACACTGTATTGTCGCGTTCGTAATTGACCGTGTAATTTGCTTAGAAACAGATTTTCATGAGTTATGAAATAGATCGGGCAAAATTTAGATTCCACCCATAAGGAAAGTGTTTTTAGCATTATATTCAAAGAAGTCAAAAGATTGTTTGGTTTCCTAAATCCCACGTCTGTATAGTCTATCATGTGGAACAGTAATGTCTCACAGTGATAAGTTGAAAAACGTTTACCAATTGCTGGTATAATGAAACATTTATTGATCATTTTCATCAGAACAAAACAAGCAATTTGTGTATTGTTTAGTCTCTACATCAGCTCTCTTTCTATTGCAGTAAAAGAGAGTCTCCACTCTAAATGTCGTTCAAAGCTGAGAGGGTTTCCTACTGAGACAAGGAATAGTTATTTCTCAAGGAAATATTCAGACTCATCTTGTGGGATCCAGGTGTTTTGTCTGAGCCTCGATATCCATGAAATGTCTTCTTATGTCCGTGTTTTAACTCTTACCGCCTCTACATAATCATGGCTGAACTCTCCGTATGATGATGTTTCAGCAGGCCCATTAATCTCAGTTGCGTGAGCATAAATAAAGGATAAAGGATTCAGTTGAGTGCGCTGGTTACGGTCTATAGCTATACATTTAGATGAAACTGCTTCAAATGGTCCTGCATACATAACTTCCATAGAGAAAGGATATACGCTTTATCGCTTAGAGTACCCGGGATGTGTGTCCTTATCTCTTACCATCATAACAGTACATATTCCAGGCATAGAATCTTATATATTTCTGATCGCGTTGACTTTTGACAAAAATACATGGTCAATGTCTGATCTGAGACACGGTGTAGTAGAACCCTCAATTTGTCTTCCGAAAAAAAAAACATTTGCATATGGTTTCCACTTTCATGTGTCTTTATCAACGAAAGTAGTTTCTCATGCTCTGTCCAACAGTACCGCCTCCACTTTCTCCTCTTCTTATTGATCCCAATTCGATGCATTAGTTTCATGACGATCAATCATATCTTAAACCTTGCCTCACTTGTTGCTCTGTCAGCCATTCTATCTAAACAAAAATAAACTCAGATATTCATATAAAGATATTGTAGAATTTCTCTCTGCCATTAAAACAATGTAATCAAATTCCTTCCTATTAAAATCACTGTACAAAGTATTTAACTTGTGTAGCATTAAAAGAAAGATACTAATTAAAGAAGGAATATGACTGATAGCATATAGTTTCTTACATGTTGTTGTTGTTGTAGGGTTTAACGCCATTTGCAGCACAAGAAAGGCTAGACATTACGGCCAGTATAAATGGTGGAACTGTGAAAATCCCCATAAGAACCACCGACCCACAAAAAGCTACTGGCAAGTTTTCTCTCACAACCACATTAGTCAAATCTGAGACTCCAACCTACGAAGACAAAGGTGACATGGCTGTGATTCGTCAGCGCTTTAGACCACTCGGCCACTTGGGGCCCCAGTTTCATTTATAAATCGCTTTCTAAGTGGTTGTGGGAGTGTGTGTGTGTGTGTGTGTGTGTGTGTGTGTGTGTGTGTTTGTTTCACGCGGTAAAGGTGACAGATTAAACATCTGGCACATCATGTATAGATTTGTTTTAAAAAAAGAGACTTCATCATTAGAATCAATGCTAGGTGTGTAGTATAAAGATCACTACACATAAAGATCACTACACAGTAATCCTACATTATTAATTTGATTGCATTCGTTAATGCTGTGCTGGAAAACTTGAGTAGACTCGTCAGGTTTTTCAGTAAAACACAATCTCCTACAACAAAAATCTATAATGTAGATTATTGTAAATTTAGCTCGTAATATCTGTATAGTTATTTGTGTCCTTCTTTCAAAATTTTACACATATTCATTTCATTTCTGATTATATCAAAATTTATTTATTTATTTACTTATTTGTTATGCATTTATTATTATTATTATCCTTATTATTATTTTTATTATTATTATTATTAATTATACATGTCCCCTTATTTAACTAGACCCTGCTTTATAGCAGTGAAGATACTGTAAAATTGGAAATAATCGTGAAGGGATCAATTGCACTCTTCTTTAATAGGTAATTCATTTTTTAAATTCGTAACTGAGCCTTCCAAGACAGGAAAGTTTTGGTTCACACAAAACCAACAGCAACAGCAAAACTATGAGATGGAGAGTTGATGCTATAATAATAATAATAATAATAATAATAATAATAATAATAATAATAATAATAATTAAATGGACATGTTCAATATTATCACGTGTTCTGTACTTCTAATATATGTGTAGTTTATACCTATTCTTCTTATGTCCGCTGTGCTTATCATTTATGTATTTATTCTCTATCTTGTGTGTTTAACCTTTGTCCATAGTTGTAAGTTGTAAACCATTTTTAAGTTGTCCTGGTAAACGCCATTTTTCAGCACACGATAGGCTATACTTATTGGTGGAAGAAGAACCCTGGAAAACCCCCGGAACGAACCACCGAAGCAAGAGAAGCTACTGGCAAACTTTCTCACATAACTAGATTAGCCGAATCTTAGACTCGAACCCACGCAGACAGAAGTGAGATGACAGTGATCCGTAAGGTCTCAATGGACAGTTTCGCATTTTGACAGCTCCCTAATATTTAAAGTAGAAGGCATGGGCCTAATTATCACCATCCTTGCATTTTTCAGTTCACACATAAGCTAAATCTGTAATGTGGTTTAGATTTACTTTGAGTTAGGCTTGGAAACTGGTTGACTTGTTGGTGATTGCCTTTAACAGTTAGACTAGCACAGGAGATCAAATGCGTAACTTGGGCCTCAAATGAACCGCGGACTTGGCTTGCGTATTTACATGTGTCTGCTACAGAGGTAAAAATTTAAAAATCTATATGGTTGTGGGGTGATGAAAAGTATGCTAATTTGTTACAGTACTAGTGAACGTTATTCATGTATAAGGTACATACTGATTTTTTAGCTCTCTTGTCACAGGAAAATATTCAAAATACCCCCTTTCTGTAAAAAATGAATGTAAAAAAGAGGGGTTGGGGCTGTGTTGATTCAGTATATAAGCCGCTAGTTGCATGATCAATTAACTTTAATTCCTCAGTCAGAATCTTACAAGCATCATTTCAATAAAAATCATTAGTTCATTTCAATTTGTGTCTTTAATGTAAAACTATTATCATTTTTCTGCTATAGGTCATTGTCGGACAAAAATTTGCCAAAACAACTGTCCAGTGAGACCTAACGGATAAATCTCACCTGCATCTATATGTGATCCCTATCCTGTCCGTCTGCTGTCGGGTAAAGATGAAACGATTTCAGAATAATAGTGTCTTAGTTTCATTTTGCCATGTTGTGTTGATATGAAACAGATACAATAGAAATACCAGGCGATTTTAAGTGTGCTATTTATAAACACCTGGGAATTTTGCTAGGTAATGTCAAAGTAGATCACTTCTTTCGGAAAATGGGCTGGGTAAACTACCCATTGAAAATTATCTGGTTTAGTAATTTATTTTTTATAATCGTCGTCTATTTATATTTCAAGTCCAGTCATTTTAGTTTGTTTCAACATTTTGCCCGGATGTTGATCGTTTTCTATATTTTTTAAAATTTTTTATATATGCAGTATAGAACCATAAGAATCTATTTTATGAAAGGAATTTCATACAATCCCTTCTTTACAAGTTCTCGATTTTTCTTATTGAAAGTCTCTAAACATAAATATATGTAATGGATTCCTAACACAAATCATGGCGATGAAGAAATCGGTGTTCTTTATTTACATTTCCATTCAAATTACATTAGCGGCTACAAGTATGTTTTTCACTGTGATTCATTGTATCTTTTCTTTGTGGCTTGTACTAGTCCTTAGGTTGTGTTTAATTATTTCATGTTACATTTCGATGAGATGTGTGCTAGTCGTTACGTTGTGTTTAATTCTATGTTACATTTCGATGAGATGTGTGCTAGTCCTTACGTTGTGTTTAATTCTATGTTACATTTCGATGAGATGAGTACTAGTGTTTAGAGATTTCAAGAAGGATATTAGGTAACAATCCTACTGTGTCGATTTTACAAAAGTTTATTTATGATTTTACGTATTGCATTTTATATTAGTTTTTGCTATGAAACATTATGCTTTCTTCGAAGAATTTTCAAGATGTTCACATGAATCTCCATTTATTTTAATTGCCCCACACAACATTTAAACTGGACTTCCAATTTGTTAGACAAAATAATTAGGGGATACCCATTAAACTTAGTTGCTCTCAAAAGATGTGAAGTTTAAGTTACTTTGGCAATGAAGTTCAAGTATTCAAGTACGATATAAATCATATCCATACGTATGTATGTATGTATGTATGTATGTATGTATGTATGTATGTATGTAGGTAGGTAGGTAGGTAGGTAGGTAGGTAGGTAGGTAGGTAGGTATGTATGTATGTATGTATATATCTATGTATGTAGGTAGGTAGGTAGGTACAAATACCAAATAGCTGTAGATATTTTTTTCGCAGCACATTTGTTTTGGTCAGTGTGATACATCACTATTAAGACTGACGTACGAGATAAGTTTTCAATAAATACGGTAGCTTGAGATGGTTAACCTGTCTTGTTCGGGGACATCATTGAATTTTCATAAGAGTATGTATGTATGTATGTATGTATGTATGTATGTATGTATGTATGTATGTATGTATGTATGTATGTATGCATGTGTGTGTGTGTCTTCTCACAGCACATTTAAAAGTGTATGTATGCATGTATATATGTATATATGTATGTATGTGTGTGTGTGTGTGTCTGCGTGCGTGCGTGCTTGTGAGTGTATGTTTTCTCGTATTTTCTCGCAGTACATTTAAAAGTGTTTTGGTCAGGGTGATACATCACCATTAAGACTAACGTATGGGAGTTTGTTTTTGTTTTTCTACTTAGGATTTTTAACTTAGCTTTAACAATTTTTCTGTCATATCCCTACGATGCCTGCAGTGAGGCAGTTTATATTTATTTTTTTCATGCCGCAGACATGTAGCATGATGTCCCACCCAGTCACATTATCCTGACACCAGGCTGACCAGTCCTAAGACTAAACTCTTAATACTGAGCGTCAAGCGAGGCAGCTAATAGTACCATTTTTGTAAGTGTTTTGTATGTCTCGGCCGGGGATCGAACAGACAACTTTCCGTTTCCGCGGCAGACTCTCTAACCACTAGGACACCGAAGAGGTTGACATACGGGATAGCTTATAATAAATCGGTAGCTTGAGATGGTGACCCTGTCTTATTTGCGGTCGTCATTGAATTTTCATTAGAGTCCGTTCGGATAACGGCCAAACATATAAGAAGAGCAGACGTTTAGGAAAGGAGAAGTAACCGAACACGACAGTGTCAAAATCCAATTCTCATGAAATTGCTCTTATTATTAAAGGCGGATTAAAGCGAGTTAATATAATGGCGTTTAGAGAAAGTTAACTACGACTGGCGTTGGTAAATGAGGTATGTTTTTTTTCGAGACGAATTTCAATGTTTTAGTAATTTCCCTTGCGAAATACGGCAGTCTATAAGCTTTTCAGCCGAAGGGGAAGTCTGAGGAACTCTGAGGGAACTAGTAAGTACTTAGTATCGTTAAACAAATTGTCCGCAGGACGGGAATCTAGATGAATTTGAGAGAACCGGATCCAAAGGGAGTTTCCGGCATAGGAAAGGTACAAATGTATTGTCTTAATTGCATACCATATGTCATTGATATACGTTTGCAATTATGTGTTGCGTTTATTCGTATTCAATTTCATCAGTTGAGAGATTAATTTTGCATTCATTGGTTTTGAATATTATACTATTCGTGTATTGTAAGAATGGCATACAATATTTCATTTATATGAATGTATTCCGATTCAGTGGTTTGTATGTAACAGAAAGCATGTATTTTAGGAGTCTTATGCATTACTTTGATACGATTTGTGAGAATTAAATTATCTGTCGTAAATGACAGATATCATATATGACACGGATTGATTTGTCTATATCTGTAAATGTGTATCCCTGAATCACTAGTTAGCAAGTACTGTAATAGGACAGAGCGTTAAGTTCGTTAATTCATTTGTTATTATGTTGTGAATTCTTTAAAGCGATCAACATTGTTCAGCTTGTAATTTCCATCCTACCGTGGGAGGTAATAGTGTATCTATGAGGACTAGTTATGTCATGGTTCCAGTTGGGAATGCCAGGTCAGCGAAGAAACGACATTAATTGTATGGTAATAGGGTTGGGCGTGTTTCAGGTTGCGAACTGGCCACATTAGTTTTAGTTCTGTTTAATTACGATAAGACGATATCCGACGTAAAAAGAGGGGTAAGAAAATATTCTACGCGAAATATTAAAAGCCTGACAATTATTTAGGTTGTGTTTTGTTTATTTGAAGGAAAAATAGCTCCATGTATACGCCATGCAGTGAGACAAAAGAAAAGACAGTCAAGTTATAGTTGATGACCTGAAGAGGCTGGAGAGATACAGAGACAAGTGGAAAAGGAGTAAGGCTACTCAGACCTGTCATCAATATTGAATTTGAGAGGACAGCATGCAGCCAGGTCATGCAGGATTGGTGAGGAAATGGGTTCGATTATTCACTCGATAATGTGATGAAATTCGTTTTATCGGTATAACAGAACGGCTTATTGCATTTCGCATAAATTTTGTAATTCTATTTCAAAGAGAGAAGTGATAACATCGTAAGGGGTTGAGACAATTGTCTTTGTTGTTATTCGGAACGTTGAGAAGAAAGCGTCATATTCTGATGATGTGAAACTGGGGGTGGGGTCATTACCATATTATTCTCTTGTTAAAAGGATGAATTAGCCAAGCATACAATTTATTTTGTTGTGTAAGTTTTAAGCTGAAAATTTATGGAAAAATTCAATCTTATACAGCCCAGTAATTGATTGTTTGATAAAGAGATATTCTGGTTTATACGAGTCCATAGTGTAGGGCCATACCAAAAGCAGGTAATTACGTGTGCGTCTATTTTTTTTTATGGAAAGTCGCAGGTACCCGGTAGGTGATTATAAAATATTTCCCTACAATTGTATATGGACAACAATTAGCGGTTCCTATAATGATGGTGATTAAAAGTTGTCACTTCTAAAATTAGCGGTTCCTAAAACACTTTTTGAAGACGCCGGTGATTATAATATTCAGATCTCGTTTTAGAGTTGAAATCTCGTTGGGCTGTGAAGACGGAGATCGATATTATCAGCGGCGTTACTGTTGAAGGAGCTGGTGATTATGGCTAGTAGACTGAGCTTGAGATATTTTGGAGCCGTTAAGTGTGATATTTTGGTTCTAAAAATGTGCCGTAGATTAATTATTTTTTTTTTGAAACCACTAAATATGGTAAGAGCCTCTAATTGTAGTCCATTTTCAGACGTAGGGAAAATTGTAATCACTGTCATTTTAGGAGCCGCTTATTATTGCTCATATGGGGGGGGGGGGGAATAATCATCGGCAGGTACCCGTGCCTTCCTTGATTTTATGAACGTAGCCGTAGTTTTAAAAAAGTGTTTTTGGAGCCGCTAATTGCAGACTATATCAACATATAGCAAAAAATTGTAATCACCGTCATTATCGGAGCCTAAAATTGTTGTAGGAGCCGTAAAATTTTGTCAAAATAATAGATTATAGGGGAAATTTTAATCTTCTCGGTATTTGCGGTATTCCTTAATGTTGAGTAAGACAGTAAGGCTCGAATGGGTAGAGAACATAATTTATGTGACACCGTTCAGGTAGACATGGAATGGCAACATACAGTTAGTCAAGGAAATTAAGTCGACTGTGAAGGACGCGTTTGGTTTTACGAAGGTGCCCAGTTAGCTGAAAATTTGAGGAGCTAAGTGTTAGAGAACACAAGGAACAACAAACAAAAGATGATTAGAGAGAAAGAGAAAGACAAGCAGCAGACCAAGACCGCCTAAACAAGCAAGAGGGAGCAAAGGTGCCATCACCACGATCTGGGGATAGAAAGCGCAAGAAGAACAGGCGTTTATCTGATCGAAATTAAGTATAGCTCAATGGTATAGTTTTCTTTACATTTATTTTATTTGTCTGTTTAATTTTATATTCATTAATAAGTACATCACATTGTTTCTCTAGTAGAAACCCTGGAGGAATCTATCCAAATAATGACAGATTTAGGTAGCGACGTCCCTAACATGACGGGAAGAGTGACGCCTGAAGAAACACAACTGGAAATAGACAGAAAACTAGAAGAGTACAATAAAAAGCTTCAAGCCATGCTAAAGGCAAGGACATCAGTATAAGCAATAGACTGGAGAACTACTTCAACACCGTGATCGAGGGAGAGCCTGGAAATAAAAGAAAGGTTGTCAAACCCTACAATTCATGGGAGAAACATTCCCTAGACAGGCTGAGACCTTAACAGCGTTAAAGGTCATGTTGTATGATATGGATGACATCGATGCCCTACAATATGGGGGTAGAAATAAGTATATATAGTACCCTAAGAAATATAGACAATTGATAAAAACAGGATGAGATCACTGTACAAGGGTAAGAGTAATGGTAATAGAGACACCCCCAATTGTAAGAGAAATAGAGACAAGGATGACAGATATTTTTTTCTTCTGACTTATCCTGTGAAATTGTTTCGCAGGAAATCACATTAAAGATAATAAGCAAATATGGCGTCTCCATAAAGACAGATACAATGGCGACCAGCTATGGCTTTAACGTGAAGACGGGAGAACGTGATATCCATGTGCCAAAAGAAGAGCCAAAAACATCCCCCAACGTACTTCTACCTCATGGTTATTTTTTCTCAAAACCTGGTACTGGGGTTGTGAAAGAGAGTGACCCTGCACCAAATGTTGAATAATGGGACATGCAGCAAGGGAATGTATAGCCAAAAACAAACAACAATACCAACAGCAACATTTACGCAGGTCAAGTAGCGAGACCCAAACCAACACAACCAGAAGCACCGGTGGACTCTCTGGAAAAGGACCCCTCTCTGCAACGAAACCTACAGGAGTACACAACTCTAATCAAAACAGCTAGACAAAGGCAAAAAGACAGTACAGATGTATCAGTAACAGATTCTCCATTTTAGTAGAAAAAGAAGAAGAAGATGAAGACATAAGATCCTCCCTAGATCTATCGGTTGGAAGTGATGGCTCAGAGGATCTGAGCGGGATGGAACCCTTAGAGTCCACCCCTATATCCAGCCAGAGAAAGAGGAAAATGAAAAGAACCTTGTCTGGATCCTCATCCTCCAGCATGGATACCACGAAGGAAAAGACCCAAAGTATAAAGGAGACCCCAGCAGTTAATCTCAACAAATGAAAGATGAGATAACCCAAACAACAGCAATCTCCAAATGTACCACACAACCAAGAACAAGATCCCATCATAGACATGCAACATACCTACGGAATAGCCACAGTAAATCTAAGAAAAAACGACCTGGACACTGATACGGACGATGGAAATGAGACAATTCGAAACAGGATGACAAAACAAACGAAATGACAAAGAACGAAATTACAGACAAAGAACAGAGCCCAGTGCCCCTAAATACACAAAATATATTAATAAATAGGTGTAAACTTTTAAAGTTTAGATATATATAAATAATACAATACAGCTACCTGGAGAAGTATCAGCCAAATGGAAGGAAAAAACTTCCACATTGCATCAGTTAACACAAATGGATTTGAAAAAGATAAAATGACAAAATTAATAAGACTAAAACATTATGACAGTATACTAATACAAGAAACACATAATCAGTTCACTAAACAAATGATTGGTACAATGGAAGAACAAATGAATGCAATTATAGTCACAAATAATTGCAAGGACACAGACATTAAAGGAAGATAATAAAGTTGGGTTAAATTGGGAACGCATTAAGGAAGGATATTTCTTAGATTGTAGGGTACTACACATAAACATCGATAAATTACACATAATAAACATGTACAGCCCCGGAACACGGAATAAAAACACGAATTTACATAAACAATTAGCAAACATATCAATAATTACACGTCACAACACTTAATACTATGAGGAGACTTCAATCGTACTTGATGATATTGATAGACTAGAACAACTAACAACGGGTGATTTGTAATTGATGATATTGATAGACTAGAACAACTAACAACGGATGATTTGTAATTGATGATATTGATAGACTAGAACAACTAACATCGGGAGATTTGTAATTGATGATATTGATAGACTAGAACAACTAACAACGGGTGATTTGTACTTGATGATATTGATAGACTAGAACAACTAACAATGGGAGATTTGTACTTGATGATATTGATAGACTAGAACAACTAACAACGGGAGATTTGTACTTGATGATATTGATAGACTAGAACAACTAACAACGGGAGATTTGTAATTGATGATATTGATAGACTAGAACAACTAACAACGGGAGATTTGTACTTGATGATATTGATAGACTAGAACAACTAACAACGGGTGATTTGTAATTGATGATATTGATAGACTAGAACAACTAACATCGGGAGATTTGTAATTGATGATATTGATAGACTAGAACAACTAACAACGGGTGATTTGTACTTGATGATATTGATAGACTAGAACAACTAACAACGGGAGATTTGAACTTGATGATATTGATAGACTAGAACAACTAACAACGGGAGATTTGTACTTGATGATATTGATAGACTAGAACAACCAACAACGGGAGATTTGTACTTGATGATATTGATAGACTAGAACAACTAACAACGGGAGATTTGTACTTGATGATATTGATAGACTAGAACAACTAACAACGGGTGATTTGTAATTGATGATATTGATAGACTAGAACAACTAACATCGGGAGATTTGTAATTGATGATATTGAGAGACTAGAACAACTAATAACGGGTGATTTGTACTTGATGATATTGAGAGACTAGAACAACTAACAACGGGAGATTTGTAATTGATGATATTGATAGACTAGAACAACTAATAACGGGAGATTTGTAATTGATGATATTGATAGACTAGAACAACTAACAATGGGAGATTTGTACTTGATGATATTGATAGACTAGAACAACTAACAACGGGAGATTTGTAATTGATGATATTGATAGACAACTAACAACGGGAGATTTGTAATTGATGATATTGATAGACTAGAACAACTAACATCGGGAGATTTGTAATTGATGATATTGATAGACTAGAACAACTAACATCGGGAGATTTGTAATTGATGATATTGATAGACTAGAACAACTAACAATGGGAGATTTGTAATTGATGATATTGATAGACTAGAACAACTAACAACGGGAGATTTGTAATTGATGATATTGATAGACTAGAACAACTAACAACGGGAGATTTGTAATTGATGATATTGATAGACTAGAACAACTAACATCGGGAGACTTGTAATTGATGATATTGATAGACTAGAACAACTAACATCGGGAGATTTGTAATTGATGATATTGATAGACTAGAACAACTAACATCGGGAGATTTGTACTTGATGATATTGATAGACTAGAACAACTAACATCGGGAGATTTGTACTTGATGATATTGATAGACTAGAACAACTAACAACGGGAGATTTGTAATTGATGATATTGATAGACTAGAACAACTAACATCGGGAGATTTGTAATTGATGATATTGATAGACTAGAACAACTAACATCGGGAGATTTGTAATTGATGATATTGATAGACTAGAACAACTAACATCGGGAGATTTGTAATTGATGATATTGATAGACTAGAACAACTAACATCGGGAGATTTGTAATTGATGATATTGATAGACTAGAACAACTAACAACGGGAGATTTGTAATTGATGATATTGATAGACTAGAACAACTAACATCGGGAGATTTGTAATTGATGATATTGATAGACTAGAACAACTAACATCGGGAGATTTGTAATTGATGATATTGATAGACTAGAACAACTAACATCGGGAGATTTGTAATTGATGATATTGATAGACTAGAACAACTAACATCGGGAGATTTGTAATTGATGATATTGATAGACTAGAACAACAAACATTGGGAGATTTGTACTTGATGATATTGATAGACTAGAACAACTAACAACGGGAGATTTGTAATTGATGATATTGATAGACTAGAACAACTAACATCGGGAGATTTGTAATTGATGATATTGATAGACTAGAACAACTAACATCGGGAGATTTGTAATTGATGATATTGATAGACTAGAACAACTAACATCGGGAGATTTGTAATTGATGATATTGATAGACTAGAACAACTAACATCGGGAGATTTGTAATTGATGATATTGATAGACTAGAACAACTAACAACGGGAGATTTGTAATTGATGATATTGATAGACTAGAACAACTAACATCGGGAGATTTGTAATTGATGATATTGATAGACTAGAACAACTAACAACGGGAGATTTGTAATTGATGATATTGATAGACTAGAACAACTAACATCGGGAGATTTGTAATTGATGATATTGATAGACTAGAACAACTAACAACGGGAGATTTGTATATGATGATATTGATAGACTAGAACAACTAACAACGGGAGATTTGAGTGAAAGAGACTCGATGGATAAATTGAAAAAATTACATAAACTAACTGATGTATATAAAAGACTAAATTTATTAAGAACAGAATATATACATGAATACTTAAACACCAAATTATTTTAGGATGATTACAATTGGACCGTCTGGAAGTGGTAAGACGCAATTATTACTTAATCTGATTATGAAATGGATGAAATGGGAGTAGATGATCAATGATATTATGAGGTGCTAGAAGATTTTAACGATAGCGCGAAAATGATAAACGACGAAGATGTTATTGAATTCATCACTGATATCGACGAAACTTTGAGTGTTGAGGATCTTGATGGAAGTGTTAACAATTTAGTTGTGTATGATGATTTGATGTTTAATAAACAAGCAAACCCCGCCAGAATATTTTCACGTGGTAGACACAAAAACAATTTATGTTACCCAGCGAAATACGCAAATCCCTAATGTGATCAGAGACAATTGTAATATTCTCGCTGTGTTTAATGGAGTTGATACTCATATGTTAAGAAATAAATATCAAACCTGTTGCAGTGGTGAAATAAATATACTCTACTAGTAAGGCTCAGGGTCAAAAATAAACCGTGATAAAATGAAAATTCTAAAAATAGGCAACTGGAGAGGTAACCACCCAGGATTACCCCTACACACACACTTATTAAAAAATAGAGTTAAAGCCCTAGGGATTTTCTTTGGGCTAAATGAAGAAAGAGAAAACTGTAATAAAGTTAAACAAAAGATAAAATAAATATTTCAAATCTGGGCACTTACGCCACTTACATTGATAGAACGTTCACAAGCTGCCAAAAGCATATATGTACTCAAATCTGACATTTAGTAAACTCTGCGGACATAACAAACAAAACACTGGAAACAATAGATAACGAAATAGTAGACTACATCTGGAATTTCAAGACACATTACATAAATAAAAATCCTCAATATATATGTCTAAACTCATAGCGGAACTAGCCTTACCTAGTCCCATCCTTTTAAAACAGAAAAGCATTTTAAATGGATTTTAAAAAATAGACAGCGCACCACATAAACCATGGGAAGCATTATACATTTTTTGGTTTTGTTTTGGAATGAAGAATAGATAAGACATATACACAAACAACAAATTAAGTAAGAAATTAGAGCACCTAGACACCTTAGGAACATTCAAGAAATTTTATATAAATATAGGGGACGAAAAGAATTATGGGAACTAGATCCTAATAAGACCTATGTCTGGATTCAGGATGAGATAGATAAACTAACCAAAAATAAAGTAGAAATAGAAAACATACCAGTTAAGTGGGATAGGGTATGGAGACACCACTGGTCAAATATAACATCTTTCAAGGTACAGAGAATTGTCTTTAAGTACCTCCACAATGCCTGTCTTACAGGCGAAGTGGCTTTAAGGAGACGTATGATAAGGACCCAAGTTAGCTGCCCACTATGCAGGAAAGCCCCTTTTTCTAAGTATCACACAATGACGCAATGTGATAATACAAAAGAAGAGAGACTAAAACTTATTATGAAAAACTTTTAGAAGGACAAATATAACAGACAACATATACTCTTCTTTGGAAATTGCAATAAAGACTTAATCAGACAGATTACAGACTACATTACAAAGACGATGTTTAGATATGGACAAATAATTACGATCAAGAAATAGGGGTAAACTTTTCTTTTTTTTATTTATTTAGTTTAATTTTTTTTAAAAAAGGTGATGGGCAATTACATTTAATTATTTAAAAAGAAATTGCTGCAATTATTATTAATTTGATTGTATAGAATAGGAAACTTAATGGGGAAAGTAGACTGGCATCTGTCTGGTGACCCCCCCCCCCCCCCCCAACAAAAAAAAAGAGAAAGGCAACCAGCAGACTAACAGAAAGGAAGAGAAGTATTGGAGCGAGAAAAAGAAGATAGAGCTTGAGTTAACCAGATTTCAGACCGTGGAAAGAGCTAGAGAATGTTCAGGACCAACAAGTAGGCGATTCGAGGACAGACAACCAATACAGATCACCATGCCCATGTTCAACGACAAGGTATAAATCACTGACAACGTTCTGACGCAATTCGTAAAGTTGACACTGGTTCATCAGATACCCAAAGACCAGTGGGCTATCAACGTCTAAACATTCCTGTAGAGTGACACGAAATACGTCTAGATGTGAAGGGATAGTTTATAAGCCAAAACAAGTTTTAAAGAATAGATTCTGAGACTATATATTGAAATTCACCTTGAGACATAAAGATAAATACTACCGATATATATTTCAGAATCCCTTTTTGCATTTTCTTTCATTACTTTTGCTTTCCAATATTGAATATGGTAAAGTTCTTCCTGATGATATATATTGACCAAAAGATGCAGAATTCCGATACATGTTTTTATTTTGAAATGCTTGAAATAATTGATCTAATCTGACATAATAACGAAACAAAATAATTCTCACTAATTACGTTTAAATGGTAAATTGAGATGAGATATGCAAGATAAAATGTTGTTTGGTACATTAAATGCCGACACCAGCGTATTCAGGTTTACAAATGTTTCGGATGTTCTGTTTTGCTTTACAAATTACAAACTGTTCATTTATCCATCTGCTTTTCATTGAGACACATTTTTTAATCTTATGTTTCGATTGATACAATGTTTCATAAAATTGGTTCATATTTTTGATTTAACATAGGTATCTCATGTTTCGATTGATACGATGTTTCATAAACTTGGTTCATATTTTTGATTTAACATAGGTGTATTTTGTCAGTATGATGAACATTGTAAATGAAGAAGTAGTTAATGCAGTAGATTAAAATCTTGCTTTGAAAGATTTGCATATTGTATAAAATCTGCAGTCATAAATGATCCTCTGTCTACAGGTTATTTCAAACTGCATTTTATTATGAAATATTTGTAGTACATGGTCATTTTGGTTGAGACTTTAAATCTGCATCCTAATTTAGTGACTTAATGAACTATTATGTTCAAAATATCAATTGAAAAAATGATAGCTTAAATTTGTATGAGTATGAGAGAAATTTAACTATAGGATTAAAACTGAGATATCAAAGGTATGCATTTGTCATAACTACACCTCCTAAATTATTTGGAGCATTGCCATGAAACTTTACACACACATTCATCCCAAGGTCTAATTCATCCTAAATGGAACTTGTACTGCACAGAAAGTTACTATGGTCATCACTGTAGTCAACTTGAAAATCACCGTTTCTATTCCTCCTGAATTGATGATCTTATCAAGAAGGTATTTTCAACATAGGAATGCCTAGTTGGTCCTAAATGAAAATGCTGGTGATCAGAATAATCAATATGGTCATCACTGTAGCCATCTTGAATTTCCTGTTATTGCTTTTCCTCCTGAATGTAAAGTCGTAATGACATGTTGTTTTAATCAGATGACTTCACGATGCTAAATGAAAATGGTGCTTGTCGTTGATTCAAAGTGGCTGCTTCAGTGGCTACATCAAAAATCTGATTCTTGAAGAATATAAAATGGCTTCAGTGCATATTAGTTAAAAAGGACAGTAACATCTGATACCGACTTGACAATCAACCAGTCTAATTTGGTTTACTGTTATACATGTGGCCTCACAGTTTCATAACAATTCATGTTTGTTGTTAATATCTTGAATGCTACTTTTAAATAAGTAAAAATGGCAAAAACGTTATCTTTGTGTTGTTTCAACCCAAGGACTGCCAGATAAGAGATAATCTTCACTTTTGATCACTCCACTAAGTATGTTTTCACTATTAAGAGAACAAATGTTTGTATTGCTTGTTTTCTTACTGTGGCTTCATGTACTGCACACTACTGTGAATTAATGTACTGTACACTGAACTGTGACAATATGCTGCATACTGTACTGTGGCTCTGTATGCTACATACTGTACTGTGGCTCTATGTGCTGCATACTGTACTGTGGCTTCATGTGCTGCATATTTTACTGTAACTTTATGTATTGCTCACTACTGTGGGTTTATGTGTTGTACTGTGGCCTTGTGTACTGCAAACTGTACTTTGGTTTAATGTGCTTCACATTTTACTGTGACTTCATATGCTGCTCACAGTGTACATAATGTACTAATTTTCACAGCAGATGTTGGAAATATAAATTGAAATTAGTGTTTTAAATATTTACAGTCGCAAGCTATTTGTCAGATAGAAAATGAAGGATATGAGCTTTCCATGCATTTTCCTAGATTTTCCTATGTTTGAAAGCATTGAATAGGTGATAAAGTTACTAGAATGTATCTTTTTATTTTTCATTATGATTCAATGGATTATAACATTGCCATATAATAATGTAATGTATGATTTTTTTGATTATGATTAAATGCATTGGTTTGTTATTATATGATTTTATTTTTCACTCATATCCATTCATACTTTTTCCAGTCCCACCACCCAGTGTTGGCATAAACACTGACCCCACACAAACCAAAGCAGGTCACAAACTGACCCTAACCTGTGTTTCTGCCTCCAGTAACCCTGGTGCTGTTATCACCTGGATCAATAACAACAGACGTATCCAGGGTATTGACAAGGGAATGACACCAGCAGAATATGGAAGAAAATCTAGAACCAACATTCTAGAATTTGTTCCAACATCTGAACATCACCAGGCAGTATATGGTTGCTGAGCAACCAATTTGTTGTTGTCTGAAACTGTCAATGATGGCATAACTCTGGATGTCTTGTGTATGTATAAGAAGAAATGCATCAAAAGTATGGTTGTACCATGAGAAACATTGCATGCTTTTAATATAAATTGAAGTTCTTTTAAATGATTTTATGGTTTGAGACATGCAATATTTGTCTTTGAAGTTTTTATGTGATGTAATACAAGGGGAAAATTGTGATATAAATATTTACAGTGTTATAGTGACTATGGGAATCAGATTTAGTAAAATGAACTGAATTATCAAGATCTCATAAGAGTTTTATTATAATAAGCAAAATCACACAGTTTAATGAATAACACAGAAATAGTTCTCAGTTTGTATGATATAAAATGAATTTGATTTCCTTTTTAAAATATCATTCTTTCTGTAAAGGAATGTAATGATTGTAATCCTTGATATTGAGAATCACAAGTTTGGGGTTACAAAGTTCTTCTAATTGCCTAATAATGCATACCAGATACAAAAAATATTTTAGAATATAAGAATATCTTTATAGGTTAAAATGAATAATTTGTTATTTATAAATGAAGAAAAAGTATAAACTTGAAATATAACAAGTACAACTAAAGTAGAGAAAATAATTGGCTGTATGACTGAGTTTATAAAACTAGTGAATCACTGCAGTCATGAGACAGTGATATGTTCTTAGTGAAAAACAAATGTTTGATTAAATGCATTGATTTTTTTCCAGACAATTAACAATCAAAGACAAGCTTAAGCTATGTACCATGTTTACTACTGTATGTTTTAAGATTATATTTTGGGTCGTCCACCAAGATATTAAATTCCTTAATATAGTGTTTGAAAAGAAGCAGAGGAAGATATATTTGGTGCCCCCACCACCATGGCAAGGTTATTATTAGCTCACATAATTATTTGCTTCCTTGAAGCAAAACTAGGATCTTAATAGATTGTATCCAGAAACATACATTCTAGGAAAATAGAATTGTCAAGTAACGCACATAAATTACATGGTAATTAAATATTAGTTTTACCTATAAATTATGGTGTCCTAAAACATACAGTAAATACAGTACAATGTTGTAATTAAGGATGAGAATCACTTTATACCGTTATGGATGTGTTTGCAAGAAATTTTGAATTTTGTCAAGTAATGAATTTACTAAAATAAGAAGATATTTTTTGTCAAGCCATGTCTAAGTTCATACACATATTTTCTGAGGATTTTTCAATAGAACTTAATCACATTTATAATTCTTAAATATTTGGAAGCAAGTGTGAAATGTTTGGAAGGAATAATTGTATCAGGCTATAGTAAAATCTGCAAAATGGACATTATAAAATTTAGGATATAGTTCACAGTTGTGTTGTTATGGTACGTTTTAATCCTGCTTTGTGAAATCATAATCTAGTGAGTATTATAAGGTCTGCTTGTGCCTCTTGATTCTATGACACTGTGGTATGTATTGGACAGTATTGGAGGATACTGTTTATCACATGCAAAATGAGGATCATGGTGACATGTTTTTAATGCTTAAATGACTTTTTCTTAATTTTTGGCTTCCACAATACAGTTGGGACATTATTATCCCAAGTGTTTGTTTAGTATCTTAATCAAATAATGATAAAACTTTCTGTATTAATGACATGCTCCAACCTTAATGGTTGTTAAAACATTCACTAAATGACATTCTATTTCAGACAAACCAGAGTTCAATGACACCATATCACCCTCTTCAATAGAAATAGCAGAAGGTACATCAAAAACTGTCAACTTCACTGTGTCCGCAAACCCTCCCATGGTGAACTACACCCTAATAAAATATACTGAATCAGCAGATGCTTCCAGCCTAACTTTGGAGAATGGACTGTTACAGATTGCCTCCATCACTCGAGCAGCTACTGGAAGCTATGGCATAGTCTCTGAAAACTCTGAGGGATCTACCAGGTTTAACTTCTCCATTGCAGTATTGTGTAAGTATCCCTATGTTTGTTTCTTGTATAAAGCCAAGCAGCATTAATGTTAGGTGATTGCTTGAATATCATAAGTTCTTCATTCAGTTCCTTATCATGTCTGAAACTTCTCTGGCTGGTTTTGTTCCGTTACTTTATTTACTGTAATTATTCCTAACAAGTGCTTGCTCATGGATAAGCATACCCTCTGCTTTGACAGAATTTGGCCAATTAACAAAAGCTTTACCTGGTAATAAGTTCACCATCACACTACACCATATTTTAAGCTCTACTGGTTACAGACCAGAAGAGCATATGGGATGGTCTTTTGTCCATTAATTATCGATCCATTAGCACAAGTTTGTTATTGCTTCTCCCAAGCTTCTTAGAGGATTGCTATGAATCTTGACATTGCTCCCATAGTTTAGTTGGTCTCAAATGTAAAGGGTGCTTTTTGGACAATATGGCCATCACAGTGACCATCTTGAAAATCTTGTTATTGCTAGTCATGAATGGATGGTTACATCTGCATGGGGTTTCACTACAAGACTTGTTATTGCTAGTCTTGAATGGATGGTCACATCAGCATGGGGTTTCACTACAAGACATGTTATTGCTAGTCCTGAATGGATGGTCACATCAGCATGGGGTTTCACTACAAGGCTTCTTAAGATGTCTAACTGGTCGTAAGTAAAATCCCAATGCCCGTCTGATGCCTAATATGGGCACCATTTCAGCCATCTCAAAGTGCTTGCTATTTCACTGAAATAGAAAGTGATTCTGAGTCTGAGTTTAAGATTGAGTTTTCACTATCAACCAATCAAAGAAATTTCTTTTTGTAACATCATTTGTGATTGGTAAAAACAAAATCTCAAACTTAAAAGTGTTATGTCAGAAGTTGTCATCTTAATATGTTTGGGAGTTGATCCACAGACATTGCATTCATTTATAATTATTTGTTTTTGCAGTGATAACTGTTTCCTAATTGCGTTTTTCATATTGCATAAACTATAGTTGAATAAGGTTGAGTGTATATATCTTTCTAGTACATCACTAAATGAGAATGATTACTATAAACCTTGACAACAGGAGAACTTGATTATTTTCAGCTGATAAATGAATGTCAGTTTCATTTAGAAATGTAAATTTTAGCAGCTGGCAACCTACCAGCTGGAATTCCAATATAAATTGACTCTTATCTTTGTAACTCATTCTAGGTAATTTTCTGAAAGTACATGTATTATGGTTATGTCTGGTAATATATTCTCTTTTGCCAAAATAAAAACATTTATATAGTGGAAGAACTTGTGAAAATATAATATTGTACCTGTTTTACCCACCAGTGCCATGAAAACAATTACCCGCAGTAATGTGCAAAAATGGTCAATTTGTACAGGAATCTCCACACTGACTGACGTCTGCTACAATTATAATTCTGAAATTAATTTACGTGCTAAAAATAACAATGCTCTCATTTTGTCTGGGTTTTTATTTTTTATTTAATTTTGTGAAGTATTGTTTTTCAGAAAATTTAAATGGTATGCCTCTTCAACTGTATTGTAACAAACTTCAGTAGCATGGATAAGAAAATCATTAATTTAATAAGCACAATTAACAATTTCTGTCCATATTGGGTCATAAACCTCAAGCCAAACATTAAAAATCTGTCAAAATGTTCAACTTTACAGCCTGGGGGATTTGGAGTGAACTAGATTGTCCCATTGATACTGCTAGTTATTCTTCATTTACTGGCTCTATAATTTTGACAGCCTAATTAAAAATGGGACTGAAAACCTAGGTTTAGTGTGTTTAATTGTTGTTGTTTTAGGGTTTAACGCCATTTTTCAGCACATGATATGCTATACATGGCGGCCAGTATTACTGGTGGAGGAAGAACACGGGAAAACTCCCAGAAAGAACCACCGACCCACAAGAAGCTACTGGCACACTTTCTCACATAACTACATTAGTTGAATCTTAGACTCGAACTCACATAGACAGAGGTGAGATGACAGTGATCCGTAACGGAGAACGCTTTAGACCACTCGGCCACTCAGGGCCCCTTTAGCGTGTTTAGAGAAATAGTATATACAGTAGAACCTGTCTTGAAAGACCACCCTTTCTGCCACAAAATAATGGTCTCTCAAGACAGGTGGACTCTCATAACAGGTCACAATGCTATATAATCATTAAATTTGTGCATAGAGAATATGGTCTCTCAAGGCAGGTGGTCTCACATAGCGTTGTTTTTTCAAGACAGGTTTCACTGTATATATGATTTTCCAAAATTCTGCTGATACAAAATGGAAATTTCTTTCACTCCTAGTTCAACTTGTAAACATGCTAATGGCATTGTTGCAAATCATGGTTGGCAATCTGCTATGCGGCTTTATCAGCCTGGCTGCCTGTGAGATTTCCTCATTTTTCTTGTGTGTGTGTGATTCGGACTTTTAATGTAGCTTTAACAATTTTTCAGTCATATTGCTACGATGTCTGCAGTGAGGTTGTTTATAGTGATGTCTAGCACTGGAGCATCATGCTGCAGACATGTAGCATGATGTCCCACCCAGTCACATTATCCTGACACCAGGCCGACCAGTCCTTACACTAACCTCTTAATGCTGAGCGCCAACCATTTTTGTAAGTCTTTTGTATGCCAGAGATTGAACCCACTAAGCCACTGGAGCAGTCCATTTTTCATGATTGTGCATAAACATAAATAAGTCATCAACAACACAATGTAACACTATTCTACATATCAGTGAAAGCATCCATTTTATTGATTAGTAAATGAATGCGTTTGAAACCAAAATGTTCAGATGGTGTGAAGAATCGTGTTGGAAAACAGTGGTCTGGTTAAGCATGATAAACAAGAAAATCTCTGCAAAGGTGACCATGATAAACAAGAAAATCTCTGCAAAGGTGGCCATGATAAACAAGAAAATCTCTGCAAAGGTGGCCATGGGAGGTAAAGGAGTTTTGCTGATTATTGCCTGTAGCCTGATGGTCATTAAGGTCTGTTTTCCTTTTTGATTATTGCTGACAGTGCAGTTTTTTAAGTTTTAAAATTTAAAATTAGGAATAATATTACTGGTGATTGATGTCCAACATTTCTACACTGTTATGCAATGAAATGATGCTTTGCCTGCTTAAGTAAATTGGTCAACAATCTTTATGCTATGTGTGAAAGTTTATCAAAGTAAGATACATCAGATCACAAGTATATGGATGAAGCCAATGCCAGGTTTCGCTGAACAGATGTTTTTATTCAGATTGATAGATTCATTTTTATTTTCAACAGTCCCAGCAACAATAGAACCCCCAGAAAAGGTGGAGGCTGACGTTGGTTCAAAAGCTGAGCTAAAATGTAAGGCCGTAGCTAGTCCCATGACAGCCAACATGATCAAGTGGACACGAGAGGGCTTTGACATGACTCGAACAAGAGAGTCTTACCAGGATGGGGTGGGGATGCTCATTATTGAGGAATTAGCAAAAGGTGATTCAGGGAAATTTACATGTGTTGCTGACAATGGAGTGGGCAGTGCTGTGACAGCTGAAGTGGAGTTATTAGTCAGATGTAGGTATTAGTTTTAAGACTTGTTTAATTTATACCCTGCTTTAAGCAGCAGATATCCTTCGTGCCATTCCTCCATTCTCCACATGGTCTCTCTAGGCTTTAACTGCTGTGGTCTTGATCATCCAGACACTTGCATGGTTGATTTCTGTAATATGATGGTCTTGTTTAATGTTTCATTGATTCCTTTTACCAATCAAAGGCACTTAGGTCAGATTTGTTTAGAAATGTAAGATTAATAGGATATAATTCAACATCACTTTGTACATGAGACATCCTTTGATCAGTCATTGAAAGTGTCCATATATATGTGAATCTTGCTGTAGCCCCTCCATCTAACTTAGGGACATTTATGTCATCAAATTTTGGGAAAACTTCTTTTACCAGACCCTCAGATCGTGGACACTTCACAAAGCCATACCATTGGTCTGGTTAATTGAGTAAATAACTCTTGTTATTGGGATAATGAAATGCCACATGTCTAAAATGGGTTACTATGACCCACATTTCAGGGTGTATTCAGCTTAGATTGAAAATCAATATGGCCTGTTGTTTTCTATTGTCACCAGAGTTGCAGTGGTCAAGAACACAAATTGGTTTGTCTGACCAACTTTCCCTTATTTTTAATGTTGCTTAAATATACTGACTCAAACCATTGGAATAAAGGTATCTGGTGACCTTCCTTGTTTGAAGAATGCATTTTCTGAATGAGGTTTAATCTTTCTTTGAGTAAATTATGAATGTTCTTGACCCAAGGCAATTAGACATTCAAGTATAATCAGACAGTAACCATTCTTTTAGAATTCCTAATTAGAATCAAAATACATTTGAAAACAATTATGCCATAGTAGGTCTCAGATCCCAAGACTCCATACTGTCCAGATGTATGGTCAACAGTTTTTGTATACACATATCTAAAGGCACAGCATATTTATGTTATAATATTGTCTCTGTCTTAGACTTGTTTGGTTTTTGCACAAACACTTCAGTTGCCCACAATCTACATTTACCAAACTTTGTCCGTGGCTTGCACATAGGTAGGGAAGAACTGTATCAGTTTTGTTTTCAAACCAAAGATGAAGCCCACTGACTCAGAGAAGGAAATATATTGAAGAGGTAAAAAACGTCAATGTCAAGATCACTCTGGCTGAATGAAGAAAATGGTTTCAGATATCTGCATAGAGGATTAATAAATGTAATGCAGGCATAATGTTTGTTTAATTGCAATATTACAAACATTTTTACATTAAGCTGACTGTTTCCAAGCTTTGAAATGGATAGATAGATAACACAAACATTTTATTATACACTGTTGTGAGAACAGTCATGAGCCATTACATTTTTAATAGTTTATAAAGGAACAAATGATCCCTTGAAGATTTAATATTACATAGAAATAGAGAACTACCACCATTCTTGTCATTTCAGTTTCCCCTGAGATAGACAAGAATCTGGCCAATGCCAAGGCTGCTAGTGTACCAGGCTTGACAGGGCGACTTTCCTGCAAAGCAGAGGGATCTCCCCAGGTTTCCTTCAAATGGAAAAAGGTATGTGGAGAAATCAAATCCCATTTTATTGCAGTCTTTGCAAAATAACGGCCTAACCATTATATCCACTTTTTCATTAAGTCTTAGCAGCTGCAAATCTGTAACATATCAAGATAGATGCCAGCTTGTGTGAATTACCCAATTAAAAGCTACATTTATTTAAGAAGAGAGCCACCTTGAACAAAGAAAAGTGTTATAAGTTAGTTTCCATGTTTCCATGAGAGAACGTCCCAAGCATGGTTTGCATTTCAGACAGGTGTTTTGAAACAGATATATATATATATATGTCATGTTTCATGTCAACAATAAATGTAAGTTTATATCAGCATAGAAAATATTGAATAAAAAATAATGATAATAATAATAAACAGCAGTTGTAATTACATGACATAAGCTAAAAACATAGTTACATCTGATGGTATGATGGTAGTTTGCTTATAACTTATTTTAAAAAAATCAGTTTGATCCTGCAAAATTATAAATTCTACTGATTTGTTGCTTGTGGTATTTTAGGATGGGAGTGAGATTGTAGCAACGGGGGAGAAGTATGAGATTCAAGAAAAGGTGACTGACGGTGTAAAATATGAAAACATTTTGCTGATCAAAGATGTCTCGGATGAGGATTATGGGGTGTATGTCTGCATTGTTAGTAACAACAAGGGAAATGACTCATATGAGATTGTTTTAGATGGCACAGGTTAGTTGAAAACTCGGATTTACTTGGATGAGTTCAATACAATAACTAATCTCAGCATTGTTGGAGGAACAGACCTTTTGAATTGAGTATTAAGATAGAATCAATGAAATATTATTCTATGTATCATTATGACCAGATATTTGCTGTTATACAGTTTCAAAGTTTCATCTTATTTGTTCTGATTGTAGTCTCATGGTTATAGTTTTGAATTATTAAATGAAGCATTAACTTTACTTCACTTTTAAGATACAAATGCTGCATAGATCGTATTCCATATTTTTATATTCAATGAGAAATACCAAAGATTTTGTGCTGTGAGGATTGCAGATTTGTAAAATTTGCAGAAATTTCATATTGCTAAAGTATGACTTAGATTTCATCTTTCCACTTTAGATAAGCCAGATCCTCCTTACAACATAAGGTTTGTGAATGCCACTCATGACAGTATTACGATAGCCTGGGATCCAGGATTTGATGGAGGTATGGTGCAGGCATACACAGTTCGATACAAGCCCGTGTCTGGCAGCCATGGTTATGTGCAAATTGATGTAATTCCTCCAGGCAGTACACTCTTCACTGTCCGAGGTAAGATTTTTGGAAGCATGTCAGTGTGAATGAAATCTTCTTATTTTTTATTTATAGGAAATTACAAAGAGATTGACGCATACACTATTACTAAGATGAGGCTAGACAAATACCTTTCTGATTCAAAACCTGAGTTATTGTTTAGCAACACCTGCAGGCTCCGTGATGTAAGATTGGCACATAATGCCATCTTAAATGTCATATGAGATAAATAATGGAGCAGGATCCATGGTGGCTCAGTGGTAAGCATGCTAGACTTGTGACTGATAAGGTGCAGGTTTGAATTCTACCATCGGACCAACCAGAGTTGTGTGCCCTTGTGCAAGGCACTATACTCTGAATGCCTCAGCACTTTTTTTGTTGTACCATGTAACATCAAACCAAACCCTCAGAAACACCATTAAAAATGTTGACAGTTGACGGGCTGTGTTGTTGATAAGTGCAAGTATTGCATTTGCCATTTAGGTAGTTACTTCCTCACTTAAAATGCATAATTGTGTGAATGACAACTTAAATGTACATGCCCAAACTGTTTTAATAAAAAAATGTGTTTCTGAATTTCAGGTCTGGAGCTAGGTACAGAGTATGAATTTACTGTTAAGGCTTTCAACACACTTGGTCACAGTGAATACCAGCCCTTGGGGATCAAAGTTGTCACATCAAGTAAGGCCAATTAAATACAAAGACGGAAAGTAACCAGATTTTTTTAATGTGTACTATTCAAAGCCATGTCTTTTAAACACCTAGGCCTGGATGTAATAAAACTCTCTGGCTTTAAATAGTTTCCACTCTTGTCCAGTTAGACACTTCTTTTCAAATGTGACATCATTTTTAAGTGGTCAAAACAAAATATCAAGTTAACACTTTCTCAAGAGTTTTATGATCTCTAGGCCTGACCTGAAGTCTAGTTTTCTGCCAGTTGGTCATGGTCTTTGCACAATTGGGATATCCTCTGCCATTTCTGTTGCACACTGGTAAAAGACTTTGGAGAGCATCATTGGCCTTTTTGAAATATGCTCAAACCCATGGTTAATGTTACATTATAACAAATTAATTCATGTCACAATGACTTGATGTATTGACATAACATAAGTAACATAAGTAATGGTAATGTTATTTTCAACAAGTATCTGTTAGTGAAGATCTTTTCTTTGCACAACTGGCTGGATGTTTGTGAAACAGATTACCAATGTTGGTGGGCTTCAAGTGGCAGAGTGGTCTGAGCAGATGCTGTTTGTAGTTGGATATTTCTGTATGTCACATGGTTAATACAACTTTGAAAAATCTTTGAATTTCGTGGTGGCCACGAAAATACCTTGAATATTACTGGAGACACCTTGAATGTATTGGAGAGAATACAGAAAGTTCTTTTTTTGCAACATGTACAAAAGTAAAGAATAAAATCGGATTCAGTTTTGTTTGAAAACAGTGTATAAACTCTATTAATTGAAAAAGGAACATGGATAAGGTTCAGTATCCACTGGACAAAATATTTCTTGAAAGCATTTGTAAGTTCTTGAAATGTTCTTGAACAGAGACTCTCCATGACTGTATTTTCCACCCTTAGCTACTGGGTCAATTCCTATAACGTTTTTCAGGATTACATGCAGTACTACTTGCAACTCTTTCATTATCACACTGCTAGTGAAGCTTTTCAAGCTTTTAAGCTTTGTGAGAATACTGCAGAATGACTGAAAAATTTGTACTTAAATTTTTTTAAATTTAGACCACATCTGAGACATCAAAATCAGGTTGTACCAGTTATTATGACTTCTTATGCTATATTTTTGTTTAATTTAAAAAATAACATTTCAAGTTCATTTTTATTCTTAGAAAGTTATTGACATTTAAGGTCAGGGATTTTTAAACTTTATAAGCTACAATGCTAATGATTGAGTTATAAATTTTCACTATTGAATTGTTCCAAAATTTTCCCAGATGTGAAGCCAGCATCTGATGAAAACAGTGTAATGACAAGTGGTTCTGAGGATACTCCTGTAATCATCATACTGGTTGTCTGCGTGGTTGGCATCTTCCTCCTAGCCCTTAACATAGGCCTCATCCTCTTCTTTGTTCGTCGTAGGAAGAAGAGACTAGAAAGTGAGTACAATTTTTTTGTTCATATAACCCTGGCACATTTATGGAGTGGGCATATAGTGTATTGATTTTTGCCATTTTGCAACACAATTTTGGGAGTTATGGACTTTGTTTGACTTAAAACTTGCATGTATCAATCATATTATATTGGCAGGCATACCAATATTGTATTAGACACAGTTCTGGCTTTTATATTTATTTGTTTATTTGGGTACTGTTGATTGAAGTTGGCAAACTCCTATAGTAATAATGTTGTAAATCCATCTGTCTGTCTGTCCTAAAACAATTTGGTTTCTGCAAGGTAATGTTTACTGGAAGTTAGTGGATAGCTTGCATTTGAGATGGCACATTGACCAGTCAATTTTCAGGTCAACAAGTTTAACAATAAGGTTTCCAAGACTGAAAAAAAGAAAGATTGTTCATAGGAAATAACTTGACATGTAGTGTAAGATTTAAGTACTCTTGCTGCTCTATTTGCATTGACATGTACAAAATTGGTTGGGATGGGATATGAGTGTTGTTGAGTTTATTTAATACATATATCTTGCTTTTTCCATCTGTGACATAAATGTTTTGAAAGTTTTGTAAATCCAATGTTATATCAGTGATTAGAAGACAAAGAACCACATACTTTGACACATTTTGCACAGTGTAGAATCTTAATTAGCTGAGAAGTTTAATATACTTAACAAGCGGTGTATTTGCAGTTACTGTAAATTACCTGTAATATTTAACAGTTTTAAAGTTTTGTTTATGTAATTTTATGTAACTTGCATTATTTTAAAAATAAAATAATTCAGTATATTTTGAAGAATAATTTAATTGTTGCATCATAGTGAACTTTTTGAAAACAAATCGGTATATGTAATTTTACCTTGTTGTTCACCATATTTTTGACATTGTTTCTTCTAGATCTGATGTTTCAGACAGAATCTAAGATGACCTGCTGTGGTTTTTTTTAAATTTATATACTGTAGTTGTTTCAATGTGTGTGCCAGCAACTTAACAGGGACAACGTGTGCATTATTTAGTCTACAATAAATATTTGATGTACTCATGAACTTAGGTGAACTAAAATAACTTGAAATGCTTTGTGTCAATTTTCATAAAAAATTTCCAAATATTTAATTTTAATTCCCATTAATTGGTGGTCTATTATATGATCGATGATTACAGGTTCACACTAATTTCTATAAATTTATAGAGCTGAAAAATCAACCAAATATAGCTTATTGTATTTTCATACCCTACATTTTGATTTTTGTTCAATCCTTTGTGCCAGTTCTCATTTAAAAATTCTTATGATGGGAATCAAATATGTGTATGATATTGAATACACAAGGATGTCAGGATTATTTCAGCAGATGTGTTTCATCATGTTTATTTTCCCCTTCCAATACTACCAAGTGTTTTGTAACCCAGGTTTCTTTCTTTAGTTGATGGAGGCCAATGAATTCCATGGCAGCCGTTGTCATGATTGTGTTGAAAGTGTCTGTTGTCACTTTAATATCAATGTCCATCACAAGAGTGGAGCAAATTTTCCTTCAAATGTGGTTTGGAATTACTTGCAGATATTAGGGTCCTTCAGTTGTTGAAGGCTGAATTTGAGCCCGATGTTCTTTGGCTTGTTAATTTTCTTCAGCCTCACTCAGAAGTTCATAATCATGAGGTCGTGATTACTCCAAACATCAGCACCTGGGAACGTCCTTGTTTTTGCTCTGTTGATGCCAGGTTGGTAACAGATTTTAAACAGTATGTAGTCGATCTGGTTATGATGGGTTCCATTTGGTGCGTGCCATGTCCAACATCATGAAGTTATTTGTTGGCCCAGGGTTTTGGTTAGTACCAAGTTATTGTAGCTTGTGAACTTGAGCAGCCATCTCCCTCTTTCACTGGTAAGCTTATTGCAAGAATGTCCACAATGATCATCCCAGTCTTTTAGAGCATCTTTGCCAACTTTGGCATTCCAGTCTCCTTGGATGATGAGGATGTCCTTTTCACTAAATTTAGAATACCCAGGACTTTGTTATAAAACTCCTATTTCTTCATCATCATGATCAGTAGTTGGAACATAGACTAAATAATAGTTGATTATAAACATTGTGTGTTAAAATTTTTCAGTACATTGAGTTAGCTTCTAATAAAATTCAGGTAGCTGTTCACTGGAGATGAGTACTTTTTTTTCTTCAAAAAACACCTATGAAAAAAATATCATTATGGTAGTTGTAATATTTTCAAATAGGAGATATTCACCTTGAAATTTCTAACTTGCATCTGAGCAATCTATAACAAATATTGTTTTAGGCTGACATGTACAGTTCATTGTATATGTTCCCATGGCTAGATTAAGAAATTTCAAAAAAAAAGAAAAGAAAAATGAGACAACCAGGTGACATTTACTTAATTTTTTTTACACATTATCAATTGAATTGATTCCTGTGGGTGGTGGTGGGATTTTTATACTGGTCTTGTTTTGTTTTGGGATACCAAATTCTCAAGTTTAGTATGCCTTGAGACAACAAAGAAAACAATAATATTTGTATGTCCAAAAACATGCTGAAAATAAGTTATCTATAAACTGAACAGGATAGACTTGAAGCTGATGTCATATAATCCACCAACAAATCAGGGTGTATGCTGTTTGACTAAGTCATGGAAATAATAGAGGGTTGAGTAGATAATTTAATCTGCCAGTTCATTTTGAGATGGAGTTTTTGTACCTCTTCTGTTTGCATACAGGTGTGTTACACAGGATCAGATGCAGTATTATTGTGCATTTCAGATGTAATTGGAGTGATTTGTTTATTGGTGTTAAATCAAAGCCTATATGCTACTAAGTCAATTAGAGCAAGATCATGTTTTTGTCATACTGAGAGATACAACACAGTAATTGACCCATCCTAGTCAGAACCCATCCATCTGGCTGCAAAACCAGAACACGAACACTGAATCACCATAAGACTAGATTATAAGCGGATCGTTCTCTCGTAGGGATAGGGGGTAGTGTTTAGGAAGGAATAGCTTGTTGATGTGCTGGAGGAGCTGGTTTTGTGTTTTATATATTTAATTAATCATGTTTTGTTTTCCATTTCAGATGGCAGTGATACAACTAGTCACACAAACACAATTGAGTTGTATGGACCTAGTAAAGAGACAGCACTGTACCCAATGACACCATCAGATGAAAGCAGGAGCTATGGAACATATGATAAAAATATGGAGGATTTTTCGGATGATTATAAATCAAATGAGGTATGTCTCTGTTTTTAAAAACAGCGGGTCTATTGTTTTTGTATGGTGCCAATTTTCATGAATTCCATGGTTACTAAAACAGATGACATCCATTCCAAATGTTGTATAATTATTATAAGTTTTAATGGCTTGGTACCAACTGCACTAAACATCGGATAATTCTTGATTGAGATAAGATTTTTTTTATATCTCTTTCTCAGATGTGTGTTAGCATTTAAATTTTCTTAGAGCACTCACCAGCTGTCCTGCCTTGGATGCTGGAGGTCATGGGTTTGAACGCCATCCAAGTCTTACCAAAGGCTTATAAATATGTTACAAACAGATGCCTTACTTCGCAATAAGCATTAAGAGGTTAGTGTTTGTACTGGTTAACCTGGTGTCAGGATAATGTGACATGGTGGGACATGATACTACATGTCTGTGACATATGTTCCAGTGCTAGACATCACTGTAAGCACTCTCACTCTAGACATCATGTCAATATGACTAAAGCTGTGTTAATAATAATAAAACTAACAAACATTACAAATCTCCCATGATAACTTTTATTCACCAAAAGTAGTCTTGTTTTGTCAACCAGAAATTTGTTAAATAACAAAGAAGGCTCATCAGACTGGGATTGTCTCATTCCTTGAATTGGAGAAAGAACGTTTGTGATTTTGTAAGTGAATGTCGCCAAAAGGGATACATTGTTACATGATCTGCAATTCATCTGTGTGCTATACAACGGGCTAAAGATGACAAATACATTTTATAAACCGACATTGTTTCTGGCTCAGGCAGTGAATGAAGACAGAACAGAAGCTACGAAAAGAATTGTAAGAAAAAACAATTGAATCACTTCAGAAGTTCATTATTAAATGCAGAAAGGAGTTCTCATTCGAACTATCACTAATCAGAAATATGGATGAGACATCTATGACCTTTGACTTACCAAGCAATAAAACAGTCAATGATGTTGGTGAGAAAACTATTCTAATTAAAACAACCGGCCATGAAAAAACACAGTTCACAGTTGTTTTGGCCTGTTTAACTAATGGATCAAAGCTGCCTCTTGTTATCATTTTCAAAAGGAAGACGCTGAAAAGCATGAAATTTCCTGCTGGTGTCATTGTTTTTTGGATGGATGGACAAATGTGGAATAATTGACAGCTTGGAGAAAGTCTGGAACAAGAGATCAGGGGCACTTAAAAAAAACCTTCATTGCTTGTCTGGGACATATTTTGAGCGCACAAGACAGATGAGGTAAATAACTACAAAAGAATGAAAACTACATTGGCTGTGATACCAAGAGGTTTAACATCAGTGTTACAACCTTTTAATGTCTGCCTAAACAAGCCGTTTAAAGACAATTGAAAGATTTGGTCTGAATGGGTTTTGTTCAGGCACAATAAGATGACAAAAGGTGTGACTTTCATTAGGTCGGACATCGACTTGGTAGCCAAGTGGGTCAAAGACACGTGGGACTAAATTCCATCAGAAATGATTGCCTAATCATTTCAAAAGTGCTGTATCAGCAATGCCACAAATGGAACTGAGGATGATGTCTTATTTGAATGAGACAATGATGAGGAGAATGAGAAGCAGAATGACAAGCAATTGGATTACTCTTTATGACAATGATGATGTATATGATTACAGCATGCCAATAACAGAAGCCAAATTTTATGAACTGTTTGGCAATTCTGATATTGAGCCAGATTTTGAAGGATTCTAAAAGTGATAGAACTCTTATAATTACGGATTTTAGTATTAGGATTTTATTATTTCAATTAAGACTTACAATTGAAGATAAATTGTAACCATCGTTTGTATTTGAATTTTTGTTTGAAGATAATATTTGATTTAAGTAATGAGATTTGCCAAAATAAATGCTTTTAGAACTCACTTTGTGCATCTTTTGATGTAGTCTAGAACATATTGGTTGGCTTTTGCGTGGGTCATGCTTTTTAAAACAAAATTACCTATTCAGTTGGAGGCGGGGCTTATACAAGAACAGGCTTATACATGAGTGTATACGGTAGAATTTCAAACAATACAGAATCATTGCAATATAAAATGGTCATCAGACATTGCATAAATATTTAGAAAATGTTATTTTACTGTTTAATTCACTGTCAGGAGATAAAGAGAAGAAATGACTTAAAATGTGTATAATAATGATTGCATGTACTGGGAATTTTATTTTACTTTACTTATGATCATAAATACAAGTAACATAATTATTAATTCTGCACGAATTGTATTCTTTCCTTGGATCGTTGTGGTATGTGACAAGTTATTTTTGTGAAAAATTATTTTATATTTTAATGTGAGATTACATGAACTCACCAAACCATCTCTGTTCTTTGTTCTCCATACTTTAATTGAAAATTTTTGCATTTTATTTCTTTTAATTGACAATAATTAGAATATAATTTTTAATCAAAATAATTGATTCATGGACTATTTGGAATCATTGATTGATAAAATTTAATAGACCTCATGTTGTAAAATATTATGTGACACAGATTTCCTTTCAAAAAATGAATACTGAATGCTCATTTCATTAATTGATCCAATCCTCACAATCCTACATATATGCTGTTACATTATTTAAATAATCACATTCTTTAATTTGTAGTTTTGATTTTGCATTGCATTGCCTTATTTGTGCATGGTGTGTGGAATGCTTATATTTTTCCCCTTCACAGCAAGAAGGAGATAAACAGCTTGGTGAAGACTCTGAAAGTTGTCAAAATCAAGTTAGGAAATCTTCATGGAAAGACAACTGCTGTCTTGGTCCTGTGGTAATGATGACAGAGTTGTCTTCTTGCATTTTCATAGCTTTTACAACATTAACACCACTAGTGCATCTATACAATATCACTCGGTATGTTCGAGATTTCTTCATTAACACTTTGCTGTCTATGGGAATTTCTTTTCTTTCTTTTTTTGGTTCCCCATTTGTGAGATGTGGTAATGGATGGACAAATGAACGATATCACATTATTAACTTAAGCTTCTCATTCTAACATTCTGGCTGTTACATGCCATCTTTTAGTTTTAATCATAATTCTGGCACTCTTTTATTAGATTTTTTTTAAAAAATGTTATTTGGATTAGTTATTTTGATTAATCTTTCACATTTTCCTGCATATCTATATTTTTTTAAAATAGCATTCATTTGGTTGAGCATTTAGTTTTGTTTTTATTACACATGTCATGTTTTTAAAAAAAATATCTTCAAAGCCCTGTAACACACTCACATGACATAGGGAATCATACTTGCTATTTAAGACATGTTTTTACAGCTTGTTTGAAAAAAATGTGAATGTTTCTAACTCCAAATAGCATGTCATGCAGTCTCTGCACTGTTTGTAGGATTTTGAAAATGCTGAGACCAGTGCTGCAGTTTTGAAATAAATTTAAGTCTAGTATATACAAAATTCTTGACCAGATTTTGACTACAGAGAGTTCCAGCCAATTTCTTAAGAAACTGGTGAAGCATAAAATTCACGATAATGCCCCAAATTCCACAAATCATATACACTTAATGGAGCTTAGTTATTTCAATGAAATGTAAAATCCCAGAATTTAAATTTAAATGTGCAAACCCAATCCTGAAAGTTTTTCATTTGTAACTTTAAATAAAGTTTTTTGCTCGGAAGGTTTTATGATATGTATCATGGACTGGAAATGGAAGATATCTGAAGCAAGATTCTCTCAAAGTCTGAATGTATTGGCATCAAGGCGAAAAAATGCTCAACATATATCTAGCTTTATAAATACACTTTGTAGTGTAACTCTTGTACATGTTGAAAGAAGTTAATTTCATTTTTTTTGTAATGCTCCTTGCTGTTTGGGTTAATTCAGTTATAGACAGCCATCCAATCTGAGAATCTTCTTACCAAGATTGATCAAGAACCAACTCAGTGGAAATTAAAAATATGTATGAGAAATCTAAATGATGCAGTTATGATTAGATTTTCAGACCATTTGAATTTTTTTTTAATATACATTTTAAACTTGACATTTTGTGATCAGAACCTTATTAGTACACTTAAGCAAAAAAAATGAAATTTGGCTGGTATGTATGTATAAAATCTGAATGGATTTTAATGTCATTATTTTTAAAAGTTTACATTTTTATTAATTTAAACATTTTTAATACAGACATTTTGGGTTAGTGTATCACAAACACAAATCTTGGTTGGATATTGCTTTGTACTAATATTTGTTTTAAGTGATTATTAAACATGCTTCATGTAGCTTTTGTTGGTGGTGTTCTCTCAATTCTTTTCCCTTAACTTTTCATCCTTTCTGCAATTTCTTAATTTCATTTTTTACACTAATTTACATATCAATATGCATTTCTTGCCTAATTAAGAATGTCACGTTTTCAGTCCCAGGTTAAAATGCTGCCAGTAGCTCAGTGGCCTAGCAAGAAATTCGGACCCACCCCCTCTTCGAATGTATTTGTTGGTTGTTTGAAATTGTGATTCTCCACAGCATCTGTTCCCCAACCCCCATTCTGGCAGTTGCAGGGGTTATATAGATTGTCACTATGCCACTGCTGTGGCTCATTTTATTTTATTATAAATATCTAAATTCAAAAATTAAATTGAACTTTGTAGCAAAATACATGTATCTTATTATGTGTAACTCTCCCAATGCCCTTACCTTATTCAGTGTACACATACCTTTACATTATTCAGTGTACACATGCCTTTACCTTATTCAGTGTACACATGCCTTTACCTTATTCAGTGTACACATGCCTTTACCTTAATCAGTGTAAACATGCCTATACCTTATTCAATGTAAGTCTCACACATGCCTTTACCTTATTCAATGTACGTCTCACACATGCCCAACGTTCCCTTTAAGTGAATGGTAGATGTGCGTGCAATGCTCACTGCATTGCGCAAGCATTACGGAGACGAGCAAAAGTTAACGTTGGATTGAGCAAAATTTAATGTTGGATTGACAATTCAGCTGTGTGGAGATGTCTGAGCAGCTGTGCGCTCACATGCACGCAGCTTAGATGGAACGTTGCACATGCCTTTACAAGTGCACACTTCCTGTTTTGGTCATATCTCATGAAAATTGTACTTGATTTAATGCACATTTCTTAATTCCAGCATGCTTCATGGGAGGTCAGGGATCATTGAGGAATCCTTCAAATTTTTTACTTACACACTTTACATCTGTGTACTAACAAACTTGACATTGTGTTTTAATGATCTTGGATTGCTTGGTCCCATAACAATGTAAAAATGTACATTTTACAAATCGTTTCCTACTCCCAACATTTTTTAAGTGGTGTAAGTTGCGCACTTTTGTATCAGACATAAAAAGAAAAACTTAATGATGCTGATTTTCTTACAAATTGTTATAATTTAGATCTGTCATAAGCAGATCATACATGAATTCTCATTCCAAATAGATCATACATGAATTCTCATTCCAAATAGATCATACATTAATTCATATTCCAAATAGATCATACATTAATTGACATTCCAAATAAATCATACATTAATTCACATTTTAAATAGATCATACATTAATTCACATTCCAAATAGATCATACATTAATTCACATTCCAAATAGATCATACATTAATTCACATTCCAAATAGATCATACTATCATTTCAGATAGATCATACATTAATTCACATTTCAGATAGATCATACATTAATTCACATTTTAAATAAATCATACATTAATTCACATTTCAAATAGATCATACTGTCATTTCAGATAGATCATTCATTCACATTTCAAATAGATTAATTCACATTCCAAATGAATCATACATTAATTCACATTCCAGATAGATCATACATTAATTGACATTCTAAATACATGTAGATCATACATTAATTCACATTTCAGATAGATCATACATTGATTGACATTCTAAATAAATCATACATTAATTCACATTCCAGATAGTATTTGTGGTAAACAATAGTTAACTAAAGATCACATTATTTCTCTGTTGAAAGGAAATTCTGAATTCATGACAATGGCGAGTTGCTGTGTTATCGTATAGCAAAATTATTTAGACTCGGTGACAGTTAAACTTGTTTTCCTAATTTTAAACCTGCACTGTGTTCAAATGATTTTTAATTGACTCTAGTAAATGATTTTTTGGGTTGATCATATTTTGGATTGTGCACAACTCATCTAATAACAACACTTTGACCATGAGGATGACATGTACTGTCAATACGTAGCTTTGTCAGCTCATGATTTAGTTATGGGTTAACTGGTTAACTCATGATTTAGTTATGAGTTAATTGGTTAACTCATGATGTAGTTTTGGGTTAACTCATGATTTAGTTATGGGTTAATTGATTAACTCATGATTTAGTTTTGGATTAACTCATGATTGAGTTATGGGTTTACTGGTTAACTCATGATTTAGTTATGGGCTAACTGGTTAACTCATGATTTTGTTTTGGGTTAACTGGTTAACTCATGATTTAGTTATGGCTTAACTGGTTAACTCATGATTTAGTTTTGGGTTAACTGGTTAACCCATGATTTAGTTATGGGCTAACTGGTTAACTCATGATTTAGTTATGGGTTAACTGTGGTAATGAAAGCTCAGTGTCTGTTCAAGGACATACAGATACAGCTGACCAGACTGATCTGGAAAGGTACTGAACTCATGACTCTTGGATTACTGGTCTGATGCTTTACCACCATGGTGCTATGGCTTCTGTCAGAGGTCAAGGTTCCAGGGATGGAAAGGAGGAAACTGTCTCAACACATTAACTTGAATTGTGGGTTGAGATAGGAAAGACAACCTACCAGTTGTTTTAGTCCATAGACCAAGGTTACACTGACATGGAAAACTAGTTTCTTCATGTTATCTCGAGGTTCATATTCAGCTACTTTGACTAAATTTGTGGATGGCTTGTATTTGAAACATGGAGTACACCTGTTCTTTTGGGGGTCAAAAGTCAGGATCACATGGATTGAACGATGGAATCATTACTCCACAAAACTAAAGTTCTGAACTACTAGAGATCAAGATCAGAGGAACTCCAAGAACAAAATCATTTTTGAAAACAAAAAAATTTGTCACATACCACAAATTTTAAGGAAATCTTGTGGATGGTTTGTATTTCAGATGATGAAGAGACACATCAATTTTGGGGTCAGTATGTCAAAGGTTAAGGTCACAGACTAAAATAAGAAAAGACCGTTTTGATTCTTTTACCATGACCAAATTTTGATGACTTGCATTTGAAACCAGAAAGACCTAAACTGATAAGGTGCATTGGGTCATTTATTATTTCTAGGTAATGGTGTTTAGTGATATAGTACAAAAGTAAAAAAATAGATGCTATTTCTTTTTGTTCCTGAGTGTCTGATTAATTAAAAGGTTTCATACATATAATTAGTATATAAATACTATTAACCACATGACCATCATAAAATGTATGATTTGCAGTACTCTAGTTTGATGTGAAAGTGCTGTTTTAAGTGTTAAGGATAAAAAGGGAAAGAGATAAATGCTAAATAAATACTTTTAGTTTTCAGTTTTATATGTAATGAAATGTAGTTCATGTAATATAATAATAATGTTTAACATGAAGTTTTTCATCTTTCCAGGAGGAAGATGTCAAGACTGTATTCCTACCTCCACCAGAGTACAGCAGCACAACTTGTTCTCATAATAAATTGGATTCACCAACTTTTGAACATCATACATTCCATCCTGATAGTAAGCAAACATACCTAGATGACCTTGAAGAATCGGAGAGAAAATCACCATGGAGATATGAAGGTTTGTGTTCCCCCCATCATTGTTTCATCATGATCAAATCTTATGGAAGGTGCATACAATCTCTCTCTGTACAATATTAATGTAAGATTTAATCCCACATTGTTTTATCATGATCAAATCTTATGGAAGGTACATACAATTACTCTGTACAATCTTAAGGTAGGATTTAATCCCACATTGTTTTATCATGATCAAATCTTATGGAAGGTACATACAATCTTTCTCTGTATAAGGTAGGATTTAATCCCACATTGTTTTATCATGATCAAATCTTATAGAAGGTACATACAATCTCTCTCTGTACAATCTTAAGGTAGGATTTAATCCCACATTGTTTTATCATGATCAAATCTTATGGAAGGTACATACAATCTCTCTCTGTACAATCTTAAGGTAGGATTTAATCCCACATTGTTTCAGTCACAAGTCTCATATAGCCACCTAGTTAGAAAGATAAGTATTCCAAGACATATTTATTTTCTGATTCTTTCTTAACACAGTGTTAGTTTTACGATTTTTAAGTATAAATGAAAAACATTTGCTTGACATGTGATATCATTAATACAATAAATGTACACTTTTGTAATATTTAAACATTAAAGTGGTTTATTAAGCCTTGTGACATCAATTAATATGAGCAGTTGATTTAATGCACAGTACAACTATGGACCCCATAATACAAATTTAACCATTATATTTGAATTGGTCTCTCAAATGTAAAGAGGCCATGGGTGGCTGAGTGATCAAAGCACTCACTTTAGAAATCACAACTCATCACCGTGACAGTGACTGTCTGTATTCATTCAAGTTCAGCGTGAGTATATGAGAAAGCTTGCCAGCTTCCTGTTGGTCAGTGATCCTTCACTGAGACTTCATGGGTTCATACTCCAATAAAAAAAAAACTAGCCACCATGTATTGCCCATCAAGTGTGGAAAATGGTTGATAAATAAATAATCCTATAAAATGCACAATAATATTGGTCATGAACTGTACAGGAATTAGGGCCATCAGCTGTGCAGCGAAAAAGGATAATCAACTGTGCAGCAATATGGGTCATCAAATGTACTGGAATAGGGTTCATCAAATGTTCAGCAATAAGGGTCATCAACTGTACTGCAATAAGGGTCATCAATTGTACTGCAATAAGGGTCATCAAATGTTCAGCAATAAGTGTCATCAACTGTACAGCAATAAGGGTCATCAAATGTTCAGCAATAAAGGTCATCAACTGTACTGCAATAAGGGTCATCAGCTGTACTGGAATAAGTGTTATCAACTGTACTGGAATAAGTGTCATCAAATATACTGGAATAAGAGTCATCTAATTGTGCAGCAATAAGGGTCATCACCTGTACTGTAAATTAGCTACATCTACATTCATGGCTCCACCATACATACATACATACATACATACATACATACATACATACATACATACATACAGCGAAGCAGGCCGTTTTGGCACCAGCTGTTTTGGCACCGAGAAATTCTTATTCAGTTTGAGAGGTAACCTTACACTAGTATCACCGATGGAATTTCTACTGTATCAGATGCCTTTTTCTTCATATCATTCACAATCTTGTCCAATTCTGCTTTTGCAACATCACTCCCATGATTATGTTCATTCATCAGTAGAATTAATTGGCCATCATCTGCAGCTGTGAGAAGACTGGCTTTACATTCATTTTTCAAATCGCTTTGCCAAAACAATTTAAGCTTATTGGCACTGTATTTATCAAAAATGTATTTGATATCCATCGTGCACATACTTTTATTGACCACACTTCGATTTTATAAGGTTCATTTCCATAAAAATCTTTTACGTTAATACATTTGACAGCACACTTATGTAAACAAACAACTACATGTATATAGAAGTGGGTTTGAGCCTGAATGGCTAAATCGTTAATCCTTTGTGTGGACTTCTTTTACCTTATCATAGCTTTCATTTTCAAATATGAATACCACGTTAGGCATCAAAAGGTTAAATTGTTAATCCTTAAGTGGTCATGACTGACAGGACAATATATCAATAGAGTCAATTATCATAAGCATCCTGCTTATATTGTTATTTCTTAATCCTTTTGTAAATACTAACATGGCCTCTAATTATCCTAAGGATACTGTGTAATCTTTTGATGTTAATCCTTTTGTTGGTGCCAAAACGGCCAATGCCAAAACATCAAAGTGCCAAAACGGTCACACCAAACTGGCTGGCGCCAAACCTGTTGGTTCATCTGCAAAAGGTAAGTCAGTCATATGATTGTAATATATGTTTTTGTTGTTGATTTCACATACTTTTCCCAACTTTCAAAAATAAAATTACCCAACCATTAAAAAAAATGGTATTTGAAACCTGTGTACTCTGTTGACATCTTTTACTAATTCTTGAATCTAATGAATTCATTCTGACCTCCATTGCCTTTTATTTACTGTATAAATAGTAACAGTTCATCTCGCATGTCTATTACAAATATGCCATTCAATTTCTTTGATTTCTGTTCATCCTTTATAATCTGTCCTACTGTTTCAGATTCTTCTAGGGGTTCTAGAAGATATAAAGGCACATTTGACAATAACTACGCAGATGACCACATCCGAGAGAATGGTGTGGCAGGTACAGCTTATGATGTAAGTGGCAGAACAGCAAGCCATGATATGGCTCGACAAAAAGTAAGTTTTGCCTTGCTTGAATAAGCAGATTTAGATATGTGGATATCTCATAGCTCAAACTGTGCTGTGTATTGTGTGTTTTATTGCACATAGATTGAATAAAGGTGTAATAGGTCCAATATTCACAAAATATTTTAGTTTTAAGGCCAAAGTTGCAGGTGTATTTCATCAGCCATAAGGAAAAGGTCAATGCTGAATACTGAGTCATGGTACTTAGTGATAATACTCAATAATAGTAATCAATGGAACAAACAACATAAAATCCAATTATAAAACTTGCTCATGGTATTTAATGGGAGCTCAGTAACAATATATAATCATAGTAATTATAAAACTCACTCATGGTATTTAATGGGAGCTCAATAATAATACATAATCATAGTAATTATAAAACTCACTCATGGTATTTAATGGGAGCTCAATAATAATACATAATCATAGTAATTATAAAACTCACTCATGGTATTTAATGGGTGCTCAGTAATAATACATAATCATAGTAATTATAAAACTCACTCATGGTATTTAATGGGTGCAATAATACATAATCATAGTATTCATGCTGAGAACAACTAGTAAACAAATCTATGTAACCAAGTGAACTAGTTATGGCCACTTAGATGGTTGGATGGTTGTGACTGCCTGGCAAGTTATTTCTTATTTACAGTAAAGGTATTCAATGATCTATTTGACAATCTGAACCCTCAACTTACTCAGAAATAACTGTGACTACTTAATAGTAGGTTTTATAAAATGTTTAATTACATTTATTTGAACATCGATGAATTTTGAATCAGTTGTGTATGGGACTTACATAGATTTTGTCAAAATGGGTAAAGTACAAAAAAAATGTTTATATCTAAGTTAAAAACAATGACGACTTTTGCTTTTTTGTATGCAATCAAATCAGTTCTAAACACTAATGCAAATGAACCCCTGATACCAGTATTATTAATTTGTAAACAGGTGCTCCAATTTTTTCGTGGATGTCCGATGAAAAGTTGGATTTAAGTAAATTTGACAGTGAATTTGGTATCACTGCATATATCTATGAACTTAACAAAATTTGCTAAATGACCAGAAGGTGTATTGTACTGAGATACACATTTCTATCTTTGAAATAATTTATTTGCTTTAAAGATGAATATTAAATAGGTTTTCTGGGTTAAAAGTTTTGGGGCAACTTCTACAACCATTTGGGGTGACTTCTTCAACTATCCTGGGGCAACTTCTCCATATATGTTGGGGCAAGTTCTCCCAGGGAAAAAAAGGGTTTATTACTCTGACACATTGACACATTTATCATTGATAGATGTACAAGGCAACAGAATCAGTCATATATATATATATATATATATATATATATATATATATATATATATATATAGAAAACACTGTAAATGCAAATCATGATCTTTCGCTACCATGGGTTACACAAATATTATTAAAGCAAGTTATTGCAGTGTACACTATTTACTCTGCAAACATCAGTTTTTTTAAAATGAAGTCAGAAGATGCTGATTTCTTTCTTTTGCCCACAAAGTCGACTCACATAGGGAAGCCAGCATTGATTCCTTTCTACCTTTATTAACAGGAATTAAAAAAAAAAATTGAAACAGTAGAACAGTTTTCAAAGCAACACAATCTAGTGTGTCATACACGTACATCAATATAAGGCTGAATGGATGGTCATATCAGCATGAAGTTTTCACTGAAAGACTTCTATGATGTAGATTTGGTCCTAAATGAAGACTGATCCAATCTGATGTATAACATGGCTGCCAATCTGATGTATAATATGGCGGCCAATCAGATGTGTAATGTGGCTGCCAATCTGATGTATAATACGGCTGCCAATTTGATGTATAATATGGCTGCCAATATAATGTATAATATGGCTGCCAATCTGATGTATAATATGGCTGCCAATCTGATGTATAATATGGCTGCCAATCTGTTGTATAATATGGCTGCCAATCTGATGTATAATATGGCTGCCAATCTGTTGTATAATATGGCTGCCAATCTGATGTATAATATGGCTGCTAATCTAATCTGATGTATAATATGGCTGCCAATCTGATGTATAATATGGCTGCTAATCTGTTGTATAATATGGCTGCCAATCTGATGTATAATATGGCTGCCAATCTGATGTGTAATATGGCTGCCAATCTGATGTATAATATGGCTGCCAATCTGTTGTATAATATGGCTGCCAATCTGATGTATAATATGGCTGCCAATCTGATGTGTAATATGGCTGCCAATCTGATGTATAATATGGCTGCCAATCTGATGTGTAATATGGCTGCCAGTCAGATGTGTAATATGGCTGCCAATCTTTTGTATAATATGTTTATAAGATAAGTAAGAAAATAGAATCCAGCAAAAAAATTAACTATTTACATCTTTTAAATGAACAACATGACACAACTGGAAACTCATAATGCCTTAATTCAGTTGGCCTCTGATCAAGAATATAAAAAAAAACATCTTTCCAGAATAATAAATCAAAATTCATAAAAATTTAAAATCGCTTGTGAAAAATTGGTGGAGGTTGTGAAAACTCAGAAGATATTACCTGACTCTGTTAATGAAGCATTTCATTACAGGTGTTCCCCCTATGTCACAAATGTACACAAAATTATAGTATATTCATGAGATAATCAGTATTTGACTTCTTTTTATTGTGTTGTTCAATATTTTAATATAAAAATGTAGCAATATTCAAATATTTCAAGAAAACAATTTTAAGCTCCACTTTGCTTTCAGAGTGTAACAGACATGTCTGACATAACAGACATTATCCTCCCCTCCAGTCGGGGAGGATACAAAACTCCTCCTCCACCACCAGTGAGGAGCTCGAGTAAGGATGCTGTAGATATACCCCCTCTTCCATCCAGGAATTATGCCATTGAGGAGGCTTCACCAAGATATGTTCCTCCTCCAGGTAAGTTTTCAACAATAATTGTAAGGAATGCAATATCTGGCAAATTTGTTACACTGAGCTGTCAATATTTATTTATTTTATATCATTATCTGGCAGCTTGTAAGGATGGCATTATCTTGCAAATTTGTTACACTGAGCTTTCAGTATTTATTTATTTTATATCATTATCTGGAAGCTTGTAAGGATGGCATTATCTTGCAAATTTGTTACACTGAAATGTCAGCTTTTACTTTATGGATCAGAAGTTATTGTTAATGAGAATGAAAATCGCTGGTCAAGGGAGGTAACTGTTGCTGTAAAATTTTTGCAACAGTGGTTTTGTTCACAGAATGTCGAATCAGAATGATATTTAACAGAGGTTTAGAGAGCATACAATGGACTGGTAAAAAGGGATGATCTGGGAAAGGAAAGATGGTGATTAGAGTTGATTTAGCAATTTATTAATCATAGTAGAAATCCAGGCTACTCAAAACATATCATATTGTCCAGTCTAGTTACAGTTAAATTGGGGGCCCCGAGTGGCCGAGTGGTCTAAAGCGCTGTCCGTTACGGACCACTGCCATCTCACCTCTGTCTGCGTGGGTTCGAGTCTAAGATTCGGCTAATGTAGTCAAGTGAGAAAGCTTGCCAGTAGCTTCTCGTGGGTCGGTGGTTCTTTCCGGGGTTTTTACGGTTTCTTCCTCCACCACTAATACTGGCCGCCATGTATAGCCTATATATTGTGCTGAAAAATGGCGTTAAACCATAAAAAAACAAAAACAAAACAGTTAAATTGGTGACAGAACCATTTGAAAAAGTGCCTTGCCCAGTGTTTTTTTTCTTCTTGAGTACAGCATTCTAACAATCAATATTCAGAAAGAATATAAGGATAATCCTTGTGCAATTAACAATCAGTAGGGCTCTAATGAAAGACCTTCCAAAAAGATAAAAAGTTATATCTTAAAGTGCTGCATTCTTGATCTTTGTAATCTTTTGTCTTCCAGGATCCCTGTCTTCATTTAGAAACAATGTGAATGTTGTGCCAAATCCAAGTTACAATGGACCCCCCATGAGGGTAGTCTCCCCTCACCACCAGGGCAGTGTGGATGATATGAGAGGGCACCTTGTATGAGTGACGCCAATGTAAAACAGTTTGTCATGGAAAAATCAACACTTACTTTCAGTATAATGTAACAAAAGAACATACATACAAGTACCAGAGTAAATTCTCTAAATTCCTAAACGGCTATGAATTGGTGAAGAATGTGATGGAATTATTTGAGAATTCAATAGCGTGTTTGGATATTGAAGCTATATGGAAGTTACTTCTAAATTAGGCTGAAGATGACATGAAAGAAATCCAGTTCATGAAGGTCAAGATCGCTGCATTGATTTTGATATCAAAATCAGGAAGGACAGTATAGAAGACATATTTTTCTCTCATATCAGTTTGTATTTAAATGTCATTTTATTCAGGAGAAAAGTTGTGGAAACATTTTAATGTTTTTCATCGATATGTATGTATCAAAGAGGAAATATATCATGGCTATAACTAAAAAGATTATGAAAAACACTGCAGAGGATGCTATTACAAGCTTGTCAATGTTCAGATAGTGATATTTTACATTTCTCAAGTAGGAATTTTTACATTCAGGGGAGATAACTTGAGAAATGCAATTCCAGTTTTTGTGGAGGTTTTTGCTTTGTTTCATAAAATGTATTGTGATTATGTATCATTTTTATCATGTGAAATCCTGTAGTTTTGGAAGGCAGTTAAAGTGATATGAATGATGTTTTTATATTTGTACTTAACTGACCTGTAGATAGCACATAATTGACCCTAAAAGAGAAATACATGTGTATTTTCCATCCCATTGTATATTTCCTTTTAGTCTTTTTGTACATGTAATGGTGCTGTTGGTGTTCATCAAATTTAATTTCTTTACATACATAATATTTTCATTGACGAGATAGTTTTTAAGCCAAAACAAGTTTTAAAGAATAGATTCTGAGATTACATATTGAAATTCACCTTGAGACATAAAATATAAATACTACCGATATATATTTCAGAATCCCTTTTTGCATTTAATTTCATTAGTTTTGCTTTCAAATACCGAATATGGTAAAGTTCTTCCTGATGATATGTCCTGACCAGAAGATGCAGAGTTCCGATACATGTATATAATTTGAAATGCTTGAAATAATTGTTCTAATCTGACATAATGACGTAACGAAATAATTCTCACTAATTACTTTTAAATGGTAAATTGATAAATGAAGATGAGATATGCAAGATAAAAGTTTGTTTGGTACATTAAATGCTGAGGCCAGTGTATTCAGGTCTACAAATGTTTTGCTTTACAAATTACATACTGTGTCCATCTGCTTTTCATGGAGAAACATTTGTTATCTCATGTTTCCATTGATACGATGTTTCATAAACTCTGTTCATATTTTCGATTTAACATAGGTGTATTATGTAAGGATGATAAACATTGTAAATGAAGAAGTAGTTAATGCAGCAGATTAAAATCTTACTTTGAAATATCTGTATATTGTATATAATCTGCAGTCATAAATGATCCTCTGTCTACAGGTTTTCTCAAACTGAATTTTATTATGAAACATTTGTAATACATGGTCATTTTGGTTGAGACTTTAAATCTGCATCCTAATTTAGTAACTTAATGAACTATTATCTTCAAAATATCAATTGAAAAAATGATAGCTTAAAATTGTATGAGTATGAGAGAAATTTAACTATAGGATTAAAACTGAAATATCAAAGGTTTGCATTTGTCATTTGAGCTTGATGATTGAACCTGAAATATAACAGGTATGTGTTTGTGATTTGAACTCTATTACTGAGACTGAGAAATCACAGGTATGTGTTGTCATTTTAACTTGTGGATTGAGACTGATACATCACAGGTATGTGTCATTTGAACTCAAGGATTGAGACAGAGATGTCACATGTATATTTTTGTTATTTGAATTCTTCGATTGAGACTGAGATATCACATGTATGTGGTTGTCATTTGAATTCTAGGATTGAGACTGAGATATCAAAGTTATGTGTCATTTGAACTCAAGGATTCAGACTGAGATATCACAGGTATGTTTCTGTTGTGTTAGGAAATTAAGACTCCATTAAGTCTCACCTCAAGTGTGTATCTTTCAAATGATCTATCTTGCATCTGTAATGATTGCAACACTCTTTGGGGAAAAGTTTCAAAGTTTGATATAATTTTACTGTTACTATTAAATTTTGCAGTCACCCCGACAAAAGAGCGCCCGACAAAAAAGAGCCGACAAAGGAGCGCAAGACAAAAAAGCTCAATACCAAAAGAGTGCCAACAAAAGAGCGCAACACAAATAAGCTCACATAATTTTAGTAATTGAAAGTCTTAAATGCTTAAAATGAAGTGTATTACAATTTAAATTAGAAATCACTTCTGCATAAATTAGTTAAATGTTTAACTAAATTATAATCATTACTTAAAATGACTTAAAAGGAATTAATGGCACTATTTTCACCTTCTGTGACTCGATTGTTTCCATGTAAATTTTTGTACAACTATTGTACTGTATTTTTTTAAATGTTGTAAACTGCAGAATATGGTGAACTTAAATAGGAATTTGTAACTATTTACAAATAATGTCCAACATATTCTTTGATCACTAGTCTGTTTGTACCAATGTATATAGATCAAAGCTTCCATAGTTTGAAAACTTCTCTATATAACTATTTGATCTCTTATACTTGATAGTATAGTTGCAAACATATTTCTGTTGCTCAATAATGTTATAAAACTTCTCTACTTGATCTCTACTCTACTTGTTAGTATAATTTAATCGGCATTCTTTTGGTATTGAGCTCTTTTGTCTTGCGCTCATTTGTCGGTGCACTTTTGTCGCTTCACCAAGTTTGCAACATTAGTGTGCTGGTCAATTTGGAATTGATATTGGAGTCAATCATTGTATAGAGCAAAAAATGCAAGCATTCAGAGTTTGAGTAAATAGGCATATAACATGGTTAGTTATTTTTTGTGTCCTATATTTTTCATATGTCTCACAATTAAATTAAATATTGAATTGATTCCATCCTCTTTTTTGTTGTTTTGTTAGTTTGTATGAAAGCCCCATTTTATTATTTTACCCCAATGAAATTGGTTGTACATGTATTAGCCTATTTTGTTATATGTATTATTTAAGTTTATTTGAGATTATTGTTATGTATGACTTTTCATTTGGTTGTGCATTTGTTACAGATTGCTATGAGCAAAACATGGCAATAATGCCTATATTAATTGTCCAATATCAAGAAATTTATTGTCAACTTGTAAACAGTAATGAATTTTCCAGTAAAATGTGCTTTGGACCTAGGAAATGCACTTTTCAGTGTGGAGTAAGTACCCATAGATAAAGTGTATCATATTGTATTATTTTCATGTGAACTCTTTTCAGTGTGGAGTAAGTACCCATAGATACAGTGTATCATATTGTATTATTTTCATGGGAACTCTTTTCAGTGTGGAGTAAGTACCCATAGATACAGTGTATCATATTGTATTATTTACATGCGACCTCTTTATTGCATGTATCCTATTGTCTTTAAGAGAAGGGGGTGGGGGAATATGCAAAATAGGCTTCAGTGATGTTTCATTTCTTGCCAATAAATGTTATTTAGTGCAGTTAATACAGCAATTAATTTATATTCATTTCAAGCAACCATAATTATGACTAAAAGCAAATAAAATTTTATTTCTTTTCAGTTTTTTTTACTTTTTAAAATTTTATTTTTTATTGAAAATAGTAAGGAATAATGAAATCTGCAAAGTTATATTAACATGTATAACAATATTACAAATTTCGGCAGTGAGCAATGAAATTATAATAGATTTAAATTAATCATTTTAAGCGTGTGGTGATTGTTAAGTTATGAGGTTAGGTAATGTAAAAAAATGACATACGGTTCCTCTTGTGTTTATGTCCTTCAAGTTATTCTGATTACAACTTTAAGGCATAAATTATTGATTTAGAAAATATATCTATGTATATATTGTCTTTGGGGAAAATAATGATTCAACCTTTAATGTTGAAAAATAATGAAGTTGTTAATGTCACATGAACATATATATTATTCATAAATTAGTCATTGTATCAATTAATGTATTTATGCTTGAAGGTGAGCACATTATCTGGAACAAAAAGATACATCCAGGGGAATGGGTGGTTTGATGTTTTTGTTTTAAAGAAGTACGACTGAAGTTTAACTGATTCATTATTTAAAGATAGTATGATGATTTGTACAATTTAATGAAGAATAAATATCTATTTATATACTACATGTGTTTTGTCATACATAACTATGCCTTTATGAGCAACTTGAATGTACCATTTATCCATGCATGCACACCGTGCATCCAACTTCAAACAGTGCAGACCTAGACGTAGAGCAGTCTATGAGCTCTCATCACATAATCCACAGTAGATATGTCTTTGCCATTAGCTTTTTATAATAAGTTCAACAACCAGCTTACACCCAGATCTGAAATGTTAGATCTTTGTATACTTGGTAGGTATTGTAAATTGGCAGCCTTGTGATGGAATCATTTATGATACAGTATGGTTTAGATAACATTATATCATTACAGGTACAGCGAAATCACACTGTAAGATTATAGTTGAGGTCCACACAGTGTCATCATGTTATGTAATGTATCATGCAATGTTGAGACAAGTTGATGGAATGAATGATTGCATGTATCCCATTGTCTTTAAAAGAATGGGGTTGGGGAATATGCAAAATAGGCTTCAGTGATGTGGTTACCAACTTGTAAAATTAAAGGCCGATAACATTCATTAATATTTCCCTTTCTTTTTAGTATGTTCCTATACGAAAATCCCTTTGCAATTATCAAGGGATACACATTGTGAATAAAGTTTATTGTTTACAAAAGAAATAACTGATTTTCAACTGCTAGTAGACAGATTTAATAAAGGTGTTTTTCATTTTATGATTGTAAATAAACCAGGACCATCTCATTTCAGCAACCATTTTCCCCTAGGATTAATGTTAATAATTTGCAGTTATTTGGTAGGTAAGTCAATTAATTTATTGATTCAGGCATACACCTATTTCAACAATGGGCATAGATGTATATGCTGGTTAACTGAGCAGTCATTGATGGTCTAATTATTGCCATGGATTGAACAATAATTCAATAAAAGCATTTGAAGACAAGACGAACACAAAGAAGAATTATTAGCGTTATTGTTGGTGGTTAATACAAATTATATTAACAGAGCTGAGATTTTCGCTCTATTTTTCATAAACCAGAAGAGCTTATCGTATGGTTTTCTGTCCGTAGTCTGTACTCAATCTATCTAATAGAACATGTCCGTTATTGCTACTCCTCCTAAACATCTTGTATGATTCCTATGAAACCCAGGCTCTTGTTGGTCCTAAATGTAACCAGTTTCACCCACAAAGCCAATATGGCTTTCACAATGACCCTCATGAAATGTTTGTTTCCCTGTTCCACCTGAATAGATGATCATATCAACAACATGTTTCGCCTTTAGATACGTTCCCCGATCACATTAACTTTAGGAATATAATCCCTACTACTTCCCGAATCCAACCCACCTGAAGAAAAAAATTAGTCTAAATGTCTATAAAATATAGACAAAGGGCAATAACTCTTATTCATTAGCTCCCCTTTGCTACCTACAGGTGGTGCTAATTTAAAGCTTTCACTGTGAACTGAACAGACATTAACCAGTTGTTTAACATTCATTCATCTACTAAGGATGGCATTATTATCAGATTTATTAATCTTATTCTTCATGTGGTATACTTTATGTTTAAATTTTGAAATGTGGTAATTATGTGCAATTTCGACTATATTTGTGTGAATTTTCTTCTTCTACAGGGACTTAGTCTCTTTATTATGGGGCACATGGTTCTAATGGCTACACTGAAGAAAAGTGTTTGTTTTGTTTGCATTTGTACATGCTTTCTATTTATTTAACACCCCTAACTTAGCGGGTGTCTGTTAAAATATTTTTTCTTTCTTTATTCCTTTGTCATCGCAGAATATAAAATGATGACTACTTGAATGAAGTGCAAAGAATTCAAGGCCAACATGGATTCATATGATTGGTGCATAGCATGTACAAAGTGTATGTCATCAGAAACATGTGGTATGTACACTTATTTGCCAGATAATAATAATAATAATATTAATAATAATAATAATAATGACTTTGTATACCGTCTAATCTTTCGAAGCTCTAAGCGCTTTAAAACATCTATAATGATATGACTACACTACAGAAAAACAAATGACAAAAACAAATGAAATTGTAAAACATAAAAACATGCTGAAAACATATTAGGTACAAAATTATTAGGTCTCTAAGTTTGCCCCTAAAGGCGAAAAAGGTGAGTTTGAAAAGCACTCTTAAAAGGGACCACTGTGTCATTGTGTCTAATTTCAATGAGTAATTCGTTCCACATAGCCGGGCCCTGCTATGCAAAAGAACTTTGTCCATATGACTTCGTTTTCACAGTAGCAGCGATGAGTTTACGATTGTCAGAAGAAAAGCGTAAGTATCTTGCTGGTGTATACATATGAGTGAGGCCGGATAGGTAGCTCATGTGCGACCCCTTGGAACCTCAGCATACATTTCTCGGGTGAGATGCGTCGGTCTTGCATTGTCCATTTCCATTACAATATGATAACATCAAGAGATCTTCTGCGACTTGTATTATTGAACGCCGACGCAGATCTTATCCCGCTGGTTCGCCTATAAATGTGCTGTTTACAGACTACCTTACTCCCTCAATAGCGCTCATTTCCAATGCCGCTCGATGATAGGTTCGATCTAGGAATCGAGTTTACATCATTCCTGAACCAGTGTCAGAGCTGGGTTATGTTAGGAATACCACTCAAACCTCCACCACAAGATCTGACAGGATAAACAGACACAATGTCACAGAAAGCTCATCTATTTCAGAACTTTGATATAGTCAGCGGCCAGTGGTATCCGGAAGACCTAGGCGAATCTCTTGGAGACGAAAGTTGTCATCAAAACTTTTCAATTTCAATGTCGTGCTTATCATATCCTAAAATAGGACAGTACAACATCATTCAAACGCAATGCACAACAAAGCGTCAACATCCAGATCAGAAATATTCTTTCTACGCTCAGTGTCTTGGCATATTTTCTGTCAAGTAGAGAACAGATTCTCCATTCACAATGGTCTCTATTTTCGTCAGTATTTCATAAGATTTTCAATTTATTGGGGTGTCTGACGACACATCTTTCTGCAACCCGGTGGAATCACAATCAGTTCATCTTCGTTTCACCGGTACCAGATCCAAAGGGTTAGCCCATCGACAGTCATTCTCTTACTTGGGAGGATATCTCTTTGTCCCACATCGGAACAGTGTTTCAAGGTCGTACAGAAATTGTGGACAAGAAGTTTATAATTATTCTGATTGCCCTCTTCGCTGACACAAATCTTGAGCCAACAATCTGCTCCATTTAGTTATAGATCTACCTTGGAATATCTCGGCGATGCCTAAAATTCTCAAACAGACCTGAATTTTCATTCTTGCCCGGAACGCCTTCGCTCTTGGCTCTTGTCAGGACAACCTTGCAACAAAAACAATTAAACCCTTCAGTCGTGAAAACCATTGTGAGCTCTACAAGGCTCTTCAATTTAAAAGCCCCCGAAGGGTCCTGACGCGTTTTTTTTTTTTTTACTGGAATCCATTAAACAACTATTGTCCCTTTGATTGCATCTGTTCAACATTTAACTCACTTTTTCTTTATCGGTTTGAAGATAAAAAATTTAACTCCGATTATAATTAAGTGGTACGTTTCATAATATCGTACACGTTCCGTCATCATGACAGGGAGGATCATCGTGATCACAATGACCTCTGATTTGTTATCCAATTTCGACTTACATCGGCCTTAGTCATTCATTTTATTTCGGAGTTGAAATCTTTCTTCAGTTCTGACTTGACTGCTTTTCAAACAAGGTCGAGCCTTTCGCCAGGACCTCGCTGAAGCTCCATTCCTACAAAACATGTTTCCTGATAGCGTTAGCAGAATCAGTGAATTGCATGTCATCTATGTTGACCTCGTCTGTCCTTAGTTTCGTTGAGATGACTCGACGATCATAGGGACGCAATCTGGTTTTGTAGCAAAGAATAGGTTGCCGTCTGTGGGGAATCAAAATCTAATAAAACGTCTTCTCTCCTGTCCTGACATATCCCAAGAGGCTTGGCAACATGATATGGTACGTACGCTTAGATTTCATCGGAAGTGTACTAAGAAAAATAGTGGTACCCGAAAGCACATCTTTCTTCCAGTTAAACCTGGGAAAGAGGACATAACCTTTAAACTCTATCATTATTGCTGAAGTGAGTAATGCATACTCACGATATAAGAAGAATATCAACAATCCATGCCTTTCATTGTAATGTTTTTATAAAATGATTTCCTAAAGGCATTCCGTTGGCATGCCTTCTCGAGATTTGATCTTCGTTATTTGGCTCCACCACAACACACTCTGGATCTGTTAGGCCAATTTTCAACCGGACAAGCAGCCACCAGACCCAATTGACATTGGCACAACCGCTCGAATCTCGCAAAATTATTTTGTGCTATGAAGATCTCATCATTTCTTCTTTCCCTACGTAATCCAAATTGTCTCCGCATGTTTGATTGGAGTTGATAGAGTAGGTTAACCTTATTATGGTAATCCAATATTCTGCTCTCAGAGGTTACCTGGAGTATAAGTTGGATGCCCAACATTCTCTACACATATTACCTTTTAACCTTACGTTAATGTAATCTGGGAATGTATTTGAAGGATAAAGCAGATTTTTTAAATTAAATTATATTTCTCCTTGAATCACATTACTTTGATACCCTCTCAATGTCTACGCAGTACGATCATTCTTTTACATGATGTTTTACTGATATTGAAACTAGCGTCACGTATAGGTGGGAAAGGGAGGTAATGGGAGAAAAGGTATTGCTCTTTGTCGCTATTTGATATACTCCAAGAACTTTCATGTTTGGGAAGGCTGGACTTGGGAGGTAGTAGGGTTTATATTCTTAACTTTAAAGTGATCGGTTAAGTAATTCTAGGTTAAAAATAATTTATTTTTAAAAAAAAGACTTTTTATGATATTTTACATGAGACGGAGGCTGATTTGATTTATCATATGGCAACCACAGCAACCATCTTCCTGTTATTGCTATTTCCAGAAAGTCGGATTGACATGGGATTTTCACCAAAAGGCTTTGTTGTTGTATAGTGTTATATTTATATAGATGAAAACTTTCCCCGGTTTTCTTACATTTCCCCTATTTTATTTAAAGAAGACCTTGTATATCTTGAATATTATTTTAAAAGAACCTGGTTAGCTGTCTGCTTAGGTCGTGTAGTTTCCACAAGTACAACATCCAAAGAAATATTAACCACAGTATATATGAGTAACATAGAGGAATACCAACATTCTCTCCGTTGTGCTTGTTGAAATGCAAATAACTTCAACTTACACATGAAACTCCCTCACAAGTTCATACTGGATGAAGAGCGCCCACTAAATTTAAATAGTGTCAATTTGATATTCAATATTGCCACCAAAGCATCCATCCTGAAAATCTTGTTGCACCCTATCACATTGCTATAACACCCTCCCATCCTCCCTGCAATGGGAGGATTACGCTACACGATGTTACGTTCAATTTATACTGGTGCATCCAACAGGCATCAAGAGAGGAAAGGCAAAAATTAATGCCTTTTTCTAATTATTATAAATAGAAAAGACAAATGTTCGTGTATGGTAGGGCTAGATTCGTGAGGTACTGGGACTTATATTCCCAACATTCGTGTGGTCGGGTACTTAATCTACGAGAAACAGAATTTTTAACAAACATATTTGCTCTTTTTCGTCTGTCTTAAAATATTGGATGTAAGAGAATTTCAAATCTTCAATAGGTATATCCATTAAAGTGTTCCATACCAATTTCAAAGAAAAAGTTTAAATTATATACCTTTATATAATGACTGATTTAATATAGATTGAAATGAATGGAACGTTAACAAGCACATTTATCGCAGAAAAAAATCTTCTGTCTTCTATTGTTATTCATGCCACCAACATTACTGAATCCCATTAACTAAAATTCATCCTCATAGGTCCTCTATTATAGTTAATTTCTATCATTAGTCTAGATATGCTTAAAATCGAAAATAGTTGTCAATATGTATCCAGCTATTGAATTGGAGTGTTACAACATCACGTAACGATGCCGATGTTATTAACAACGCTAACATTCGATGACCATTTTATTACTGCTCTTCAAGATCAACATGCCACATATTTGCGATATTGCCATAGACTGTTCTGGTTTGATTGTCCGTTTTGTCTTCTGGTTTGATGGACCCATTTGTGTTCTGGTTTGATTGGCCATTTTGATTGGATATTTTATATGACTGAAATGTGATCCAGTATGCCTCTTTATTACACATAACCAACTTCTGTATATGCATAGAGCACATTTTATCAAAATTCATCACAAAACTTTAATCTTAAAATAATGTATGGAGTGATAAAGCACAATTGCATTTCAGTATACATGTCAGGATCACTATTCAGTTTCTGTATATATTTCATCCTCAAGAATTTTCTTTTCTAGATTCCATTCAAATCTGAATATTTGATTCTTTGATAATAAACTTGCACAAACTTGTACATACACAGAATGACACTTAGGTAAGGATATACATCAGGTATTTGGTTTATTGCTTTAAAAAGTACTAATTGATTTACAACTGATTAACTAAACATTTGACACTTTTTAGGGCCAAGTAAGTGAGCTTATGTTATGGCCTGAATTCATTGTTCCTACATCCACATTTACTATTTTCATCTTCTCAGAAATAACTGGACCAGTTTCAACCAGACTTGGCATAAGGCATCCTGGCATGAAGGACTTTCAGTTTTATGCAGAGAAATGCCAATCCAAGATTAGATATGGCCACTGTTGCTAAAAATAGAAAATCCTTAATATTGAACATTTTAAAAGCCTTATTGTCAGTAATTATTCTGAATAGATGGTTATATCAACATGGGGTTTCCCTCAGAAGTCTTGATATGATGTCAAGCTGAAAATGATGCCAGGCATACATCCATATGGCTGTCATGATGATCTTAAAACATCTTATTGCCTCCCCTGAATGGATGATCAATATGTCGTGGTTTTCACTGAAAAACTTATGCTGATGTCTGCCATTTGCTAAATGATAATGTGGCAAGCTGACACCCAGTGTTTCTACCACAGCAGCTGATTTGAAAAAAAAATATCAGCGATGGTTTCAAGACTCAACATTTGAAAGAAAAAAATGGTCCAATCTTGAATTCATGGAAATTATTTTAACCCAGTGCATCAGTCACTCTTGTTTATGAGATAATTAAAATAATAGAATCCAACAAAAAAAATTAACTATTTACATGTTTTAAACGAACAACATGACACAAAAGGAAACTCATAATGTCTTAATTCATTTGGCTTCTGATCAAGAATATAAAAAACATCTTTCCAGAATAATAAATGAAAATTCATAAAAATTTAAAATCACTTTCGAGAAATTGGTGGAGAGGTTGTGAAAACTCAGAAGATATTACATGACTCTGTTAATGAAGTATTTCATTACAGGTGTTTCCCCTATGTCACAAATGTACACAAAATTATAGTATATTCATGAGATAATCAATATTTGACTTTTTTATTGTGTTGTTCAATATTTTAATATAAAATTATAGCAATATTAAAATATTTCAAGAAAACAATTTTAAGCTCCACTTTGCTTTCAGAGTGTAACAGACATGTCTGACAGGTTGCTAGTCGTCCCTCCAGTCGGGGAGGATACAAAACTCCTCCACCACCAGTGAGGAGCTCGAGTAAGGGTGCTGTCGATATATCCCTTCTTCCATCCAGGAATTATGCCATTGAGGAGGCTTCACCAAGATATGTTCCTCCTCCAGGTAATTTTTCAACAATATTTGTAAGGATGGCAATATCTGGCAAATTTGTTACACTGAGCTGTCAGTATTTATTTATTTTATATCATTATCTTGCAAATTTGTTACACTGAGCAGTCAATATTTATTTATTTTATATCAATAACTGGCAGCTTGTAAGGATGGCATCATCTTGCAAATTTGTTATACTGAATTGTCAATATTTATTTATTTTATATCATTATCTGGCAAATTTATTACACTGAGCTGTCAATATTTATTTATTTTATATCATTATATGGAAGCTTGTAAGGATGGCATTATCTTGAAAATTTGTTACACTGAATTGTCAGCTTTTACTTTATGGACCAGAAGTTATTGTTAATGAGAATGAAAATCGCTGGTCAAATGAGGTAACTGTTGATTTAGCAATTTATTAATCATAGTAGAAATCCAGGCTAATCTAAATATATCGTATTGTCCAGTCTAGTTACAGTTAAATTGGTGACAGAACCATTTGAAAAAGTGCTTTGCCCAGTGCTTTTATTTCTTAACTAAAGCATTCTAACAATCAATATTCAGAAAGAATATAAGGATAATCCTTGTGCAATTAACAATCAGTAGGGTTCTAATGAAAGACCTTCCAAAAAGACAAAAAGTTATATCTTAAGTGCTGTATTCTTGATCTTTGTAATCTTTTTTCTTCCAGGATTCCTGTCTTCATTTAGAAACAATGTAAATGTTGTGCCAAATACAAGTTACAGAGGACCCCCCATGAGGGTAGTCTCCCCTCACAACCAGGGCAGCGTGGATGATATGAGAGGGCACCTTGTATGAGTGACGCCAATGTAAAACAGTTTTTCATGGAAAAATCAACACTTACTTTCAGTATAATGTAACAAAAGAACATAGATACAAGTTCCAGAGTTAATTGTTTCAATACTCAAAGTTCCTAAATGGATATGAATTTGTGAAGAATGTGATGGAATTATTTGAGAATTCAATAGCGTGTTTGGATATTGAAGCTATATGGAAGTTACTTCTAAGTAAGTCTGAAGATGATATGAAAGAAATCCAGTTCATGAAGGGCAAGATTGCTACATTGATTTGGATATCAAAATCAGGAAGGACAGTATAGAAGACACATTTTTCTCTCATATCAGTTTGTATTTAAAAGTCATTTTATTCAGGAGAAAAGTTGTGGAAATATTTTAATGTTTTTCATCGATAGGTATGTGTCAAAGAGGAAATATATCGTGGCTATAACTAAAAAGATTATGAAAAACACTGCAGAGGATGCTATTACAAGCTTGTCAGTGTTCAGATAATGATATTTTTTATTTCTCAAGTAGGAACTTTCATATTCAGGACCATAACCTGAGAAATGCAATTCCATTTTTTAGGGTAGGTTTTTTCTTTGTTTCATAAAATGTATTGTGATTATGTATCATTTTTATCATGTGAAATCCTGTAGGTTTGGAAGGCAGTTAAAGTGATATGAATGATGTTTTTATATTTGTACTTAACTGACCTGTAGATAGCACATAAATGACCCTAAAAGAGAAATCCATGTATTTTATATCCCATTGTATATTTCCTTTTAGTCTTTTTGTACATGTAATGGTGCTGCTGGTGTTCATCAAATCTAATTTCTTTACATACATAATATTTTCATTGAAGAGATAGTTTTTAAGCCAAAACAAGTTTTAAAGAATAGATTCTAAGATTACACTGGACAACAAATTTTTACAAAAGTCATGTTACTGAAATAAAATTAGTCAATTCTTATCAATTTTTATGTGATGAACACGAATATGACAGTCAAATTGCAAAATTGGCTCTAGTTTTTTTTGTAATCTGCAAGAAATTAATGTTTACATAACGAAATGCATTCCAATAGTAAAAGGTCAACTGTAATAGCCTACCTATAAAAAATCAAGTCATTGACTACATCTTAGGTTTCTTCGCCTGTCTCTTGTACAGCTGTTCGGGAGCATCTCTGAGGAGTGTCCAGCAGTAGTCAGCCAGCAATGTAGTGGACCATTTTCCTTGGTATCTTTGTTCCATTGTTGCGATATCTTGATGAAAACGTTCGCCGTGTTCATCACTAACAATACCACAGTTGCTAGGAAAGAAATCCAAATGGGAATGAAGGAAGTGAATCTTTAGAGACATATTGCAGCCAAGTTTCTTATACTTCATCAACATGTCTTCTACTAGTTCCTTATAGTTTTCTGCCCTAACATTTCCGAGGAAGTTTGTAGAAACTAGGCGAAAAGCATTCCATGCTTGTTTCGCGTCACCTTCCAGCAAGTTGTTGAACCGGTCATCTTTGAAAAGCTCTCGAATCTGAGGACCCACAAAAACTCCTTCTTTAATCTTTGCTTCGCTGAGTCGAGGGAATTTTTCATGCATGTATTGGAATGCTGGCAAAGTCCGGTCAATGGCTTTCACGAAGTTCTTCATCAAACCTAGTTTGATGTGAAGGGGTGGTAGCAAGATTTTCTGAGCCTCAACTAGAGCTGGGTGTTGGATATTCTTCTCTTCAATGGCTACATTCTGCCTGTGAGTCCATTCCTTCCTCATGTAGTGCATTTCCCTTGCTCGGCTATCCCACTCGCATAAGAAACACATGTATTTTGTATATCCTTGCTGCAGTCCCATTAAAAGGGCAACTACCTTCAAATCACCACAGAGGTGCCAGCTGTACTTGTTATACTCAATGGAATTCAGTAGCTGCCTTAAGTTATCGTATGTCTCTTTCATGTGGACAGCATACGCTACTGGAATAGATGGAAGAATGTTTCCATTGTGCAAAAGCACAGCCTTGAGACTCAGTTTCGAAGAGTCCACAAATAGTCTCCATTCTTGTGGGTCATGAGTGAATTTTAAAGCATTCATGAGGCCCTCAATATCGGAACAGAATATCAGATTACTTTCCTTTCTGAAGAAAGTCTCCAATTGCTGGTGGCGCTTTCGATATGCAGTAATTGTGACATCTTCTTCTAGAAGATTCCATTGTTGGAGTCTTGATCCTAGCAATTCTGCCTTGTTCTTTGATAAGTCCAAATCACGAATCAGGTCATTTAGTTCTTCCTGTGTTATTCTGTGTGGGGTTGATGATGCACCACAGTGAAAATCAAGAGAATATTCTGCTGGAGGTTCTGGAATAGGAAGTCCCTCACCATGTGGAACTGGTCTCAATGCAGACGGAATATTTGGGTAGACTATTCTCGACTTCTTTCGCTTCGTTATTCCGCCGGAAAGAGGAGGAACCAAGCAGAAGTAACAGTCATTTAGGTGGTTGCTTGGCTCTCTCCACACCATTGGGACTGCAAACAGCATTGATGACCTTTTGCAATTCAACCACTGTGAAAGCTGTGTTGTACATGTAGCACAGCATATATGCGGAGCCCAAGGCTTGTCTTGGTCACCAACCTTGCATCCGAAGTAAAGATGATATGCCTTCTTCACTTGAGAATTGATACTTTTCTTCTGGTTGGCAAATGTCACTTCCCCACAAATATAGCAAAAATTGTCCGCGGTATTAACACACTTTCGAGGCATTACTGTTCTTTATTGTACGTAAATGGATAAAATAATAAGTTTTATGTAACAGTAGCTTGAACTGTATCGCACAACGTCTAAAATATTTTAAATGCTGAACCTATCTGATTGGGCTTTATATAGTACACTGCTTACGTCAGCTTCAGCAGCCGCCTGGCATTAGTATAATAGGCCTACACATGTATAGTACACAGCTGACGTCAACTTACTTCAGCAGCCGCATGGCATTAGTATTGCATTGCATCAGAAAATGATGCAATCAACTGTGGATGATGTGAGCATGATGGTATTATGCAATGTTACATCATTATTCCGGATGTTGCTGCAGTCCTACTGGAGAAATTTACACAGTGAAACATAGAAAATGAGGTATATGAATATCTTCAAAACGAGAGCCAATAAAAAAATTTCACGGTTATATTCGTGTTCGGCACACCAAAATACTACAGATTAGGGCCTTTTCAAGTCAGTAATGATTTCACTGTTGACCAGTGTTATATATTGAAATTCACCTTGAGACATAAAAAATAAATACTACCGATATATGTTTCAGAATCCCTTTTTGCATTTAATTTCATTAGTTTTGCTTTCAAATAATGAATATGGTAAAGTACTTCCTGATATGTGTTGACCAAAAGATGCAGAGTTCTGATACATGTTTATAATTTGAAATGCTTGAAATAATTGTTCTAATCTGACATAATGACGTAACGAAATGATTCTCACTAATTATTTTTAAATGGTAAATTGATAAATGGAGATGAGATATGCAAGATAAAAGTTTGTTTGGTACATTAAATGCTGAGGCCAGTGTATTCAGGTCTACAAATGTTTTGCTTTACAAATTACATACTGTGTCCATCTGCTTTTCATGGAGAAACATTTGTTATCTCATGTTTCCATTGATACGATGTTTCATAAACTCTGTTCATATTTTCGATTTAATATAGGTGTATTATGTAAGGATGATAAACATTGTAAATGAAGAAGTAGTTAATGCAGCAGATTAAAATCTTACTTTGAAATATCTGTATATTGTATATAATCTGCAGTCATAAATGATCCTCTGTCTACAGGTTTTCTCAAACTGCATTTTATTATGAAACATTTGTAATACATGGTCATTTTGGTTGAGACTTTAAATCTGCATCCTAATTTAGTAACTTAATGAACTATTATCTTCAAAATATCAATTGAAAAAAATGATAGCTTAAAATTGTATGAGTATGAGAGAAATTTAACTATAGGATTAAAACTGAGATATCAAAGGTTTGCATTTGTCATTTGAGCTTGATGATTGAGCCTGAAATATAACAGGTATGTGTTTGTGATTTGAACTCTATTACTGAGACTGAGAAATCACAGGTATGTGTTGTCATTTTAACTCTTGCATTGAGACTGATACATCACAGGTATGTGTCATTTGAACTCAAGGATTGAGACAGAGATGTCACATGTATATTTTTGTTATTTGAATTCTTCGATTGAGACTGAGATATCACATGTATGTGGTTGTCATTTGAATTCTAGGATTGAGACTGAGATATCAAAGTTATGTGTCATTTGAACTCAAGGATTCAGACTGAGATATCACAGGTATGTTTCTGTTGTGTTAGGAAATTAAGACTCCATTAAGTCTCACCTCATGTGCGTATCTTTCAAATGATCTATCTTGCATCTGTAGTGATTGCAACATTCTTTGGGGAAAAGTTTCAAAGTTTGAAATAATTTTACTGTTACTATTGAAGTTTGCAGGCACCCCGACAAAAAAGCGCCGACAAAGGAGCGCAAGACAAAAGAGCTCAATACCAAAAAGAGTGCCAACAAAAGAGCGCTAGACAAATAAGCTCACATAATTTTAGTAATTGAAAGCCTTAAATGATTAAAATGAAGTGTATTACAATTTAAATTAGAAATCACTTCTGCATCAATTAGGTAAATGTTTAACTAAATTATAATCATTACTTAAAATGACTTAAAAGGAATTAATGGCACTATCTTCCCCTTCTTTGACTCGATTGTTTCCATGTAAATTTTTGTACAACTATTGTACTGTATTTTTTTAAATGTTGTAAACTGCAGAATATGGTGAACTTAAATAGGACTTTTGTAACTATTTACAAATAATGTCCAACATATTCTTTGATCACTAGTCTGTTTGTACCAACGTATATAGATCAAAGCTTCCATAGTTTGAAAACTTCTCTATATAACTATTTGATCTCTTATACTTGATAGTATAGTTGTAAACATATTTCTTTTGCTCAATAATGTTTGAAAACTTCTCTACTTGATCTACACTCTACTTGTTAGTATAATTTAATCGGCGTTCTTTTGGTATTGAGCTCTTTTGTCTTGCGCTCATTTGTCGGTGCGCTTTAGTTGGGTCACCAAGTTTGCAACATTAGTGTGCTGGTCAATTTGGAATTGATATTGGAGTCAATCATTGTATAGATCAAAAAATGCAAGCATTCAGAATTTGAGTAAGTAGGCAAATAACATTTTTAATTTTTTTGTGTCCTATCTTTTTCATATGTCTCACAATTAAATCAAATATTGAATTGATTCCATCCTCTTTTTTGTTGTTTTGTTAGTTTGTATGAAAGCCCCATTTTATTATTTTACCCCAATGAAATTGGCTGTACATGTATTAGCCTATTTTGTTTTATGTATTATTTAAGTTTATTTGAGATTATTGTTATGTATGACTTTTCATTTGGTTGTGCATTTGTTACAGATTGCTATGAGCAAAACATGGCAATAATGCCTATATTAATTGTCCAATATCAAGAAATTTATTGTCAACTTGTAAACAGTAATGAATTTTCCAGTAAAATGTGCTTTGGACCTAGGAAATGCACTTTTCAGTGTGGAGTAAGTACCCATAGATACAGTGTATCATATTGTATTATTTTCATGTGAACACTTTTCAGTGTGGAGTAAGTACCCATAGATACAGTGTATCATTTTGTTTTATTTTCATGTGAACTCTTTTCAGTGTGGAGTAAGTACCCATAGATACAGTGTATCATATTGTATTATTTTCATGCAAACTCTTTATTGCATGTATCCTATTGTCTTTAAGAGAAGGGGGTGGGGAAGTATGCAAAATAGGCTTCAGTGATGTTTCATTTCTTGCCAATAAACGTTATTTAGTGCAGTTAATACAGCAATTCATTTATATTCATTTCAAGCAACCATAATTATGACTAAAAGCAAATAAAATTTTATTTCTTTTCATTTTTTTTTTACTTTTTTAAAAAAAGTTTTATTTGAAAATAGTAAGGAATAATGAAATCTGCAAAGTTATATTAACATGTATAACAATATTAAAAATTTCGGCAGTGAGCAATGAAATTATAATAGATTTAAATTTATCATTTTAAGCGTGTGGTGATTGTTAAGTTATGAGGTTAGATAATGTAAAAAAAATGACATACGGTTCCTCTAGTGTTTATGTCCTTCAGGTTATTCTGATTACAAATTTTAGGCATAAATTATTGATTTAGAAAATATATCTATATATTGTCTGTGGGGAAAATAATGATTCAACCTTAAATGTTGAAAAATAATCAAATTGTTAATGTTACATGAACATATATATTATTCATAAAATTATTCATTGCATGGTATCAATTAATGTATTTATGCTTGAAGGTTAGCACATTATCTGGAACAAAATGATACATCCAGGGGAATGGGTGGTTTGATTTTTTTGTTTTAAAGAAGTACGACTGAAGTTTAACTGATTCATTATTTAAAGATAGTATGATGATTTGTACAATTTAATGAAGAATAAATATCTATTTATATACTACATGTGTTTTGTCATACATAACTATGTCTTTATGAGGATCTTGAATGTAACATTTATCCATGCATGCACACCGTGCATCCAACTTCAAACAGTGCAGACCTAGAATGTATATCAGCCCTTGAGTTCTCATCACATAAGCCACAGTGGATCTGTCTTAGACATCTAATTTTTATAATAAGTTCAACAACTAGCTTACACCCAGATCTGAAATGTTAGATCTATGTATACTTGGTAGGTATTGTAAATTGGCAGCCTTGTGATGGAATCATTTATGATACAGTATGTTTTAGATAACATTTTATCATTACAGGTACTGTGAAATCACACTATAAGATTATAGTTGAGGTCCACATGGTATCATCATGTTATGTAATGTATCATGCAATGTTGAGACAAGTTGCTGGAATGAATTATTGCATGTATCCCATTGTCTTTAAAAGAAGGAGGTGGGGGAATAGGCTTCAGTGATGTGGTTACCAATATGTAAAATTAAAGGCCGATAACATTCATTAATATTTCCCTTTCTTTTTAGTATGTTCCTATACGAAAATCCCTTTGCAATTATCAAGGGATACACATTGTGAATAAAGTTTATTGTTTACAAAAGAAATAACTGATTTTCAACTGCTAGTAGACAGATATAATAAAGGTGTCTTTCATTTTTTATTGTTAATAAAACAGGACCATCTAATTTCAGCGGCCATTTTTCCCTAGAATTAAAGTTAATAATTTGCAGTTATTTGGTAGGTAAGTCAATTAATTTATTGATTCAGGCATACACCTATTTCAACAATGGGCATAGGTGTATATCCTGGTTAACTGAGCATTTATTGGTGGTCTAATCATTGCCATGGATTGAACAATAATTCAATAAAAGCATTTGAAGACAAGACGAACACAAAAAAGAATTATTAGCGTTATTGGTGGTGATTAATACAAATTACATTAACAGTGTTAAGATTTTCGCTCTATTTTTCATACACCAGAAGAGCTTATCATATGGTCTTCTGTACGTAGACTGTACTCAATCTATCTAGTAGGGTATGTCCGTTATTGCTGCTCCTCCTAAACATCTGTATGATTCCTTTGAAACCCAGGCTCTTGTTGGTCCTAAATGTAACCAGTTTCACCCACAAAGCCAATATGACTATCACAATGACCCTCATGAAAAGTTTATTTCCCTGTTCCACCTGAATGGATGATCATATCAACAACATGTTTCTCCTTTAGATACGTTCCCCGATCACATTAACTTTAGGAATATAATCCCTACTACCTCCCGAATCCAACCCAACTGAAGACAAAAATTAGTCTAATTGTCTATAAAATATAGACAAAGGGCAATAGCTCTTATTCATTAGCTCCCCTTTGCTACCTACAGGTGGTGCTAATTTAAAGCTTTCACTGTGAACTTAACAGACGATAACCAGTTGTTTAACATTCATTCATCTACTGAGGATGGCATTATTATCAGATTTATTAATCTTATTCTTCATGTGGTATACTTGGTGTTTAAATTTCGAAATGTGGTAATTATGTGTAATTTCGACTATATTTGTATGAATTTTCTTCTTCTACAGACACTTAGTCTCTTTGTTATGGGGCACATGGTTCTAATGGCTACACTGAAGAAAAGTGTTTGTTTTGTTTGCATTTGTACATGCTTTCTATTTATTTAACACTACTAGCTTAGCGGGTGTCTCTGTTAAAATATTTTTTCTTTCTTTATTCCTTTGTCATCGCAGAATATAAAATGATGACTACTTGAATGAAGTGCAAAGAATTCAAGGCCAACATGGATTCATATGATTGGTGCATAGCATGTACAAAGTGTATGTCATCAGAAACATGCGGTATGTACACTTATTTGCCAGATAATAATAATAATAATAATAATAATAATAATAATAATAATAATGAGGACTTTGTATAGCGCCTAATCTTTCGAAGCTCTAAGCGCTTTACAACATCTATAAAGATATGACTACACTACAGAAAAACAATTGACAAAAACAAATGAAATTGGAAAACATAAAAACATGCTGAAACGTGTAAGATACAAAATTATTAGGTCTCTAAGTTTGTCGCTGCAGTCGAAAAATGTGAGTTTTAAGAGCACTCTTAAAAGGAACCACTGTGTCTTTATGTCTAATTTCAATGAGTAATTCGTTCCACAAAGCCGGACCCTGGTAAGCAGAAGAACGTTGTCCATATGACTTCGTTTTCACAGTGGGAATGATGAGTATACGATTAACAGAAGAAGAGCATAAGTATCTTCCTGGTGTATACATATGAGTGAGGCCGGATAGGTATGTTGGACTGGACTCTGTCGGTGAAACATAGCACAAAGAACAAATTTTGTGTTTGATTCTGTATTGATGTGATAGACAGTGTAGGGTACAGAGCAGTGGTGAGGCGTGCTCTGATCGATATACTCTAAAGATTATCGTAGGATGCGTCTCAGTTCAAGATATTCAGCCTTGCATATGTTCATGACATCTTGGTGCAATGTGAAAGTACTGTCTAGAGTAACACCTAAGTTTTGTACTGACTGTGAGAATTTAATGTTGGTGTCGCTGATATTTATTGTATGAGGTATAGGATGTGAATGAGAACTTCTTTGTGTTGTGATCAGCCTCAGTTTTATCATCATTCATCTGCAGCTTGTTTCATGTCATCCACGATTTCACATCAGAAATGCACCTCTCTACTATATGGATAGTAGCATAAACTTCAGTTGGGTGGCTAGACTTGTATATTTGGGTGTCAAAAGCGTACAATTGGTGCGTCAGTAGTAGATGATCTATGACACTTGAAAGCAGCTGAGTGTATAGAATGAAGAGAGCAGGTCCGAGAACAGACTCATGCGAAACACCACAACATACTTCAATTGGGCTGGAAAGTATTCCATTTGCAGATATAATTTGTGTCCTGTTGACTAAGGAGGACCTCAACCAAATACAGGTAATACATGGTTGACATTGCTAACTATAATTTTAAAGAACAAAGAAGAAGAATTCAAAGGAAGAGGAAGAGAGAAAAAGTACTGAGTTTCCCCTAATATAGTGGGTGTGTCACTTTGTTCACATTGTTGGCTATTATTATTATTAGTTGTAGTATTTATTTATTTATTTATTTATTTGTCGTTTCAAAACATACTAGTGATGATTAAGTGTACATTAGGCACAATAGGTGATGACGCATTTGATTGGTTCTGACCAACGTTTCTTTGTCCTTCTGTCTTCTTCTGTCCTAGATGGGAATTTTCAAACTATGGGGGATTATTTTCCTCCTAATTCTAGGCAGTCTATTGGGACCTGTAATTTGGGGTGCATGGGGTTTATCAATCATGGCTGTAAATTCTCAGCTGATTTATTCATCCCCATGGTCATAATTGAGATCAGCAGAAATTCTAGTAGAAAGTTTTGAGAAGGGGAGGCCATCAATCCACAACGACGACAACCAATGTTATTATCATTTGTCTTTAATTTAGACAGTTCACTTGTCAAATAAAGACTTAAATATCTCATTACAAATATTAAATAACTGTCCAATAAAGACTTAAATATCTCATTACAAATATTAATCAAGACTGTTTAATAACACTATACTAATCAAACAACATTTTGATTGAGCTGAAAAAGATAGCAAGGGGAAGAAATTTCAACTTTTAAAACACATTGAAAACTTAGTATTGTAATGAAAAACGAGGAATCCAGAGTAAAGGAAATTGACAAATACATGATGAATAAATTTATATTCAAATCTTTTGAACGTTATGTTGAATTAAAGATGGGTTAATTAGGCAACACTATCTTCAAGTGTGACGTACCGGTACAGGTGCTGTGCAATTAGTGTTCAAGGCAAATAAATGAGAGCAATCATAGCTTAGTTGCTCTTTAAGATCACATCAGGTCAAGAAAACATGTTACTTTTAAAATATAAATGCTCACACTACAATTTTCACAAGTTGATTAAATAGTTCAGCGATGAACTCTGACTCTGCAGCAGGAACTGCCAAATTTTGTTCCAATGTGTGATAGGATAGAAAATACTATGGTATGTTTTTTAAAAGGTTTTTCTACAATAAATTTCTCACAGAATCACATAAATCTGGTCCAAACGTTATCTGATAAATGATTCGTCATGTATTCAATAAGAATAGCTCATGTGTGACCCCTTGGAACCTCAGCATATATTTCAGCAGTTATATATATATATATATATATATATATATATATATATATATATATATATATATATATATATATATATATATATATATATATATATATAAGTAACATAGAGGAATACCAACATTCTCTCCATTGTGCTTGTTGAAGTGCAAATAACTTCACATTACACATGAAACTCCTACACAAGTTCATACTATATGAAGAGCGCCCACTAAATTAAAATAGTGTCAATCTGATATTCAATATTGCCACCAAAGCATCCATCCTGAAAATCTTGTTACACCCTCATATAACTATAATACCCTCCCATCCTCCCTGCAATGGGAGGATTGCGTTACACGATGTTACGTTCAATTTATACTGGTGCATCCAACAGGCATCAAGAGAGGAAAGGCGAAAATTAATGCCTTTTATAATTATTATAAATAGAAAAGACAAATGTTCGTGTATGGTAGGGCTAGATTCGTGAGGTACTGGGACTTATATTCCCAACATTCATGTGATCGGGTACTTAATCTAGCAGAAAAAAGCGATTTTTAAAAAAAAATATTTGCTTTTTATCGTCTGTCTCAAAATATTGGATGTACGAGAATTTCAAATCTTCAATAGGTATATCCATTAAAGTGTTCCATACCAATTTCAAACAAAACGTTTAAATTATATACCTTTATATAATGACTGATTTAATATAGATTGAAATGAAAGGGACGTTAACATGCACATTTATCGCACACAAAAAATCTTCTGTCTCTATTGTTATTCATGCCACCAGCATTCCTGAATCCCATTAACTAAACTATTCATCCTCATGGGCCCTCTATTATAGTTAATTTCTGTCATTAGTGTAGATATGTTTAAATTCGAAAATAGTTGTCAATATATATGCAGCTATTGAACTGGAGTGTTACAACATCACGTAACGATGCTGATGTCATTAACAACGCTAACATTCGATGACCATTTTATTACAGATCTTCAAGATCAACATTCCACAGATTTGCGATATTGCCGTAGACTGTTCTAGTTTGATTGGCCGTTTTGTCTTCTGGTTTGATTGGCCCATTTGTGTTCTGGTTTGATTGGCCATTTTGTTTGATTGGCCGCTTTGTGTTCTTGTTTCATTGGCCGTTTTGTGTCCTGCTTTGATTGGCAGGGGCATGTGAAGGTACCTTATGGATAAATCTGATAATTATTGAAGAGACTATGATGACTACTTCAATTTAGGCAGACTGAAATGTGATCCAGTATGCCTCTTTTTTTACACATAACCAACTTCTGTATTTCATGACTTGTAAATATAAACTTTGTTTGCCTAGTATTTGTATGTTTCATTACAATTGATGAATATACCACAAAAAGAGAACAGTTACATTATTTTCCTCTCAGTTACAATATTCTAGAAAATTTGATGAACATAAAAGTTTTAATCACAATCTGTTTCGTCGACTAACAGTGCGGTTATTTTACCATTCTAAAACTGATTCCAACACGATTGTAGTCACTGAATCGAAGACTGCAATATACACGATTTTGTCACCTCCTTATGCACAGCAACACTGCAGTTAGAACATTGTTTGATTGTTGCATATCTGGGTCAACACATCAAGGATTTGCCATACTGCCGCGTTGTTTTGGGGCTTCACTTGTAGCGATCACAGAAGGCATTCCAGAGCCAGATTCACCAGACCCTCCTGTCTCAAGCAGTAAGTCAGCAAATTTTGACACGTCTCCATATGTCTTATCCTCTCTTGTTTTATTGACCAAGTCAGGTTCTGGAGTGCCACCATTCTGTGTTTTTCCATCCCAAGGGCTGAGTATGTCTGGTGCTGCAGGAAGTACATATAGGGTCTAGCGTCCACCACTGCCCAGTCATACCAGTAGTCTTCCTGCGGATCTCTGAGGTCAGGGTCAGCACCTATAGACCGGAACATCTCAAAGCAAAGGGGAGGTAAAGTGCAGTGGATCTCTGATGGTAAATATATCACAGACAGAGCTACGCAACTCTTAAAGGCTTGATCCGTTGTCATTTCTTCTGACAGTACCTTGTGAATAGTCTCATTTTTGCAAAGAATGGGTTCCACTGGTGAAACATCCGAAACAATATGCCTGAAATGCTGCTCAACCGCAATCAGTACCTCTTGAGCCAGAGAAGCATATCCTAATTTGAGATAGAATCCAGCTAGTTTGAGGCTACCGGCAGTGACGTCAGAATTTGTGCCAATCCAAAGGAACATGTGTGCCATCTCGATGTTTCTACAATACATACTGTTTGTTGCAATACATGAAGATGCTAGTTGAGAGCCAAAGTGACTACAGAGAAGTGCAATAAGTACGAGCAAGGAATCTTGCAGAACTGTGTTACACGTCTGATACCCCTGTATTAGTGTATGAAGCGCATCCCTTTCACCAAAGCGTAGTAACGTTGTGTAGGATAAAGATATTCCAGGTACAAATATTCTCGTTAAATAGGATTGGAGATCTCGGTCATAACATCTTTGAAACGCTTCTAAGACGGGAGGTACTGCATCGGGTTGGGTGTGATGCTTGCTACAGGCTTCTGATAATGTTTGTCCAAGTCCGTCACATCCAATTTGAGTAAGGTACTCGAAGTCCTGGTCTATTAGATGAACCAAAACACTGTGTAGTCGCGTTCTTAGTTGTCCATCTAATTTCCCTAGAAACATATTTTCATTAGTTATGAAATAGTTCGGGCAAAATCCAGATTCCACCCATGAAGAAAGTGTTTTTATCATTAGATTCAAACAAGTCAAAAGATTATTTGGCTTCCAAAACCCCACGTTTGTATTGTCTATCAAATAGAACAATAATGTCTTACAATGATAACTCGAAACACATTTACCAACTGCTGGTGTAATGATGCATTTATTGATCATTTTCATCAGAACACAACAAGCAATTTGTGTATTGTTTAGTCTCCACATCATCTCTCTTTCTATTGCAGTAAAAGAGAGTCTCCACTCTAAATGTCGTTCACGGCTGAGAGGGTTTCCTACTGGGACAAGGAATAGTTCTTTCTCAAGGAAATATTCAGACTCATTTGGTGTGATCCAGGTGTTTTGTCTGGGCCTCGATAACCATGAAATGTCATCTTGTGTCCGTGTTGCAACTCTAACAGCTATTATACAATCTTGGGTTAAATTTCCGTTTGATAATGTTGCAGCAGGCCCATGAATTTCAGTTCCGATACTAGCAATAAAAAATGAATTATTCAGTACAATGCGGTGGTGACGGTCTATAGCTATATGTTGATTTGGAACCGATTCAAAAGGTCTTACATGCATAGCTTCCATAGAGAAAGGATCCACGGGTTGTAGCTTATAGTACCCTGGATGGGTTTCCTCATCTGTTACCATCAGAACAGTACATATTCCGAGCGCAGAATCTTGTATATTTCTAGTCGCAAAGATTTCTGAGAAAACTACATGGTCAATGTCTGATCTGAGACCCGGTGTAGTAGAACCCTCAATTTGACTTCCGAAAACAAACATTGGCCTACGGTTTCCGCTTTCATCTCTTTGTATCAACGAAAACAGTGTCTCCTGTTGTGTCAAAACGTACCGCCTCCACTTTCTCGTCTTCTTATTGATCCCGATTTGATGCAATAGTTTCATGACGATCACTGATATCTTAGACATTGCCTCACTTGTCGCTCTGTCAGCCATTCCATCTAATCAAAAATAAATTCAAATATTTATATAAAGATATTGTACAATCTATCTCTGCCATGAAAAACAAAATGTAATCAAATTCCTTCCTATTAAAGACTGTACAAAGTATCCAACTTGTGTAACATAAAATAAAGATACTAATTAAAGAAGGATTGTGACTGATAGCACATAGTTACCTACATAAATCGCTTAGCGCGCACGTGTGTGTGTGTGTGCGTGTGTGTGTTTTTTCTCTCTCGGTAAATGTGACAAATTACACATATGGCACACTATGTATGCACTTTAAATAAAAGAGATTCCATCTTTAGAATCAATGCTAGGTGTGTAGTATACAGATGACTACACAGTTATCCTACATAATTAATTTGATTGCATTCGTTAATGCTGTACTGTAAAATCTGCTAAAACAAAAATCTATAATGTTCAGATCATTGTAAATTAAGCGCGTTGGATCTGTATAGATTTTCTCTTTCTTGAAAATATCCACACGTAATCATTTTGTTTCTGGTTTTATGCCATTCTTTATTTATTTTTATTATTATTATTATTATTATTATTATTATTATTTTATTATTATTATTATTATTATTATTATTATTATTATTATTATTATTATAATTCACGTCACCTTACTTCACTGGACACTGCTTTAGAACAGTGAAGATACTGTTAAATTGGAAATATTCTTAAAAGAATCCATTACGCTCTTCTTTAATAGGTAAATCATTTTTAAAAAATTCAGACCGAGTCTTACAAGACAGGAAGGTTTTGGTTCAAACAAAACCAAGAACAACAGCAAAACACAATGAGATGGAGAGTTGATGCTATAATAACACTGGACAACAAATTTTTACAAAAGTCATGTTACTGAAATAAAATTAGTCAATTCTTATCAATTTTTATGTGATGAACACGAATATGACAGTCAAATTGCAAAATTGGCTCTAGTTTTTTTTGTAATCTGCAAGAAATTAATGTTTACATAACGAAATGCATTCCAATAGTAAAAGGTCAACTGTAATAGCCTACCTATAAAAAATCAAGTCATTGACTACATCTTAGGTTTCTTCGCCTGTCTCTTGTACAGCTGTTCGGGAGCATCTCTGAGGAGTGTCCAGCAGTAGTCAGCCAGCAATGTAGTGGACCATTTTCCTTGGTATCTTTGTTCCATTGTTGCGATATCTTGATGAAAACGTTCGCCGTGTTCATCACTAACAATACCACAGTTGCTAGGAAAGAAATCCAAATGGGAATGAAGGAAGTGAATCTTTAGAGACATATTGCAGCCAAGTTTCTTATACTTCATCAACATGTCTTCTACTAGTTCCTTATAGTTTTCTGCCCTAACATTTCCGAGGAAGTTTGTAGAAACTAGGCGAAAAGCATTCCATGCTTGTTTCGCGTCACCTTCCAGCAAGTTGTTGAACCGGTCATCTTTGAAAAGCTCTCGAATCTGAGGACCCACAAAAACTCCTTCTTTAATCTTTGCTTCGCTGAGTCGAGGGAATTTTTCATGCATGTATTGGAATGCTGGCAAAGTCCGGTCAATGGCTTTCACGAAGTTCTTCATCAAACCTAGTTTGATGTGAAGGGGTGGTAGCAAGATTTTCTGAGCCTCAACTAGAGCTGGGTGTTGGATATTCTTCTCTTCAATGGCTACATTCTGCCTGTGAGTCCATTCCTTCCTCATGTAGTGCATTTCCCTTGCTCGGCTATCCCACTCGCATAAGAAACACATGTATTTTGTATATCCTTGCTGCAGTCCCATTAAAAGGGCAACTACCTTCAAATCACCACAGAGGTGCCAGCTGTACTTGTTATACTCAATGGAATTCAGTAGCTGCCTTAAGTTATCGTATGTCTCTTTCATGTGGACAGCATACGCTACTGGAATAGATGGAAGAATGTTTCCATTGTGCAAAAGCACAGCCTTGAGACTCAGTTTCGAAGAGTCCACAAATAGTCTCCATTCTTGTGGGTCATGAGTGAATTTTAAAGCATTCATGAGGCCCTCAATATCGGAACAGAATATCAGATTACTTTCCTTTCTGAAGAAAGTCTCCAATTGCTGGTGGCGCTTTCGATATGCAGTAATTGTGACATCTTCTTCTAGAAGATTCCATTGTTGGAGTCTTGATCCTAGCAATTCTGCCTTGTTCTTTGATAAGTCCAAATCACGAATCAGGTCATTTAGTTCTTCCTGTGTTATTCTGTGTGGGGTTGATGATGCACCACAGTGAAAATCAAGAGAATATTCTGCTGGAGGTTCTGGAATAGGAAGTCCCTCACCATGTGGAACTGGTCTCAATGCAGACGGAATATTTGGGTAGACTATTCTCGACTTCTTTCGCTTCGTTATTCCGCCGGAAAGAGGAGGAACCAAGCAGAAGTAACAGTCATTTAGGTGGTTGCTTGGCTCTCTCCACACCATTGGGACTGCAAACAGCATTGATGACCTTTTGCAATTCAACCACTGTGAAAGCTGTGTTGTACATGTAGCACAGCATATATGCGGAGCCCAAGGCTTGTCTTGGTCACCAACCTTGCATCCGAAGTAAAGATGATATGCCTTCTTCACTTGAGAATTGATACTTTTCTTCTGGTTGGCAAATGTCACTTCCCCACAAATATAGCAAAAATTGTCCGCGGTATTAACACACTTTCGAGGCATTACTGTTCTTTATTGTACGTAAATGGATAAAATAATAAGTTTTATGTAACAGTAGCTTGAACTGTATCGCACAACGTCTAAAATATTTTAAATGCTGAACCTATCTGATTGGGCTTTATATAGTACACTGCTTACGTCAGCTTCAGCAGCCGCCTGGCATTAGTATAATAGGCCTACACATGTATAGTACACAGCTGACGTCAACTTACTTCAGCAGCCGCATGGCATTAGTATTGCATTGCATCAGAAAATGATGCAATCAACTGTGGATGATGTGAGCATGATGGTATTATGCAATGTTACATCATTATTCCGGATGTTGCTGCAGTCCTACTGGAGAAATTTACACAGTGAAACATAGAAAATGAGGTATATGAATATCTTCAAAACGAGAGCCAATAAAAAAAATTCACGGTTATATTCGTGTTCGGCACACCAAAATACTACAGATTAGGGCCTTTTCAAGTCAGTAATGATTTCACTGTTGACCAGTGTAATAATAATAATAATAATAATAATAATAATAATAATAATAATAATAATAATAAAATGGACCTCTTGAACATTTTCACGTATTCTAAACTTCTATTATACGTGCACTTTCTTTCTCTCCTTCTTCTTAAGTCCGTTGTGATTATATATTCCGTTGTTCTGTATTCATTTTCTATTTTGTGTGTTAAAAATTTTGTCCAGAATTGTAAGTTGCAAACAATTTTTAAGTTGTCCTTGTAAAGAAACTGTTTACATAGCATTTTAACTCAAAGTCAGTCTATTTCACAGATAGACTGGAATTCACTTTGAGATTCCTTCGCATTTCATTACGTCATAGGTCAAGTGAAAATGTATATGTATCAATAGGGATTTGATAAATAAAAAATTCTTTCCGTCCTAGTATTGATCAGTTTGTGGGAATCCCTATGTGATCAGAATTTACAATTGTGTTTACATCTAATTCGAGAGTAGTTATGTATTTAATTTATTCATTAGAACTAGTTTATGCTCATTTTGTTTGGATACACACTACTTTAAAATTTTTGTGAAATCATTCAAAGACATTCTGTATTGCATCATTGTGGTACATCGGGAAATTCAAGACTTTTGGAATTCATTCTGAAGATTCTATATTTGTATTGTAGAGAAATGAATAACTCCTTTAATTTTAGTTAAATTCTTAGTTTCGCTCTTTCTGTTATATTTTAAGACCTAGGGTTAACACCGCTCGTATTGGTTTGGCCTTGGAAAAACAACGCTTCGTCTGGACAACCCGGGGTCCAGGCCTTGGTACAGGCTTACGACTTTATTGAAAGATGTGACAAAAGGCGGAAGAAAGAAACAATGACGATAATATTTCCATCATGGAACAAAATCTACGTCTTCCTCTTCATCATCATCATCATCATCATCATCATCATCACACGAGACCTTTTCTAAATGACACCAACTGATTTAAGAGAAACGTAGAGCCTAGGCAATTGATAACTTTGCAATCGTTGTATCTACAGCTGTCTGATAATCTATACCACTGTTTCTAACATGTCCAGTTAATATCCAAGCCCCGCAGACAGCTATGACAACATAACAAAACGTCTGTTTTTGAAAGACATTTCCTGGTTTGAGAGACTTGTCCAAATTATATTAATGTTTATGTTTTTTTAAAATTTAATTGTCTCTATAATTCTCACCTGCATCTATATGTGATCCCTATCCTGTCCTTCTGTTGTTGGGTAAAGATGAAATGAATTCAGAATAATGGTGTTTTACTCATTCCGCCATGTTGTATTGATATGAAACAGCATACAATGGAAATACCAGGTGATTGAAGTGTGCTATTTATAAACACCTGGGATTTTTGCCAGGTAATATCAAGGTAGATACTTCATTCGGAAAATATTGCTGGGTACACTATCGATTTCAAATTATCTGGTTAGTAATTTAGTTTTATAATAGTCATATATGCATATTTCATGCCCAGTCATTTTGGTTTGTTTCAACATTTTGCCCCGTTGTTGTTCGTTTTTCTTAATTTTATATAAAGTATTTAACAAATAGATCTACTTTATGAAAGGAATTCATTCACTTGTTCGAAGTTCTCTATTTTTGTTATTGGAAGTCTCCAATCTCAAATTTACCCAATGAATTCCTAACACAATTCATGACGATGAAGAAATCGGTGTTTTTTATTTACATTTCCATTCAAATTACATTAGCTGCTACATATATGTTTCACTGTGATCCATTGTATCTTGTCTTTGTGACGTGTACTAGTCCTTAGATTGTGTTTAATTTCATGTTACATTTCGGTGAGATGTGTACTAGTGTTTAGAGATCTCAGGAAGGATATTAGGTTACAACCCCACTGTGTCGATTGTACTAAAGTTTATTTATAGTTGTACATATTGCATTTTCTATAATCTTTTTGCTATGAAACATAATGCTTTCTTGGAAGAATTTTCAAGATGTTGAAATTAATCTCCTTGTATTTTAATTGTCCCATACAACATTCAAAGTGGACTTTCAAATGTTTTGACAAAATAAATAGTGGATACTCAATAAATATAGATGCTCTCAGAAGAAGTGAAATATAAGTTACTTTGGCAATGAAGTTCAAGTACGATCTATAGCAGATGGATACATGTGTGTGTGTGTGTGTGTGTGTGTACCAATACAAAATAGTTGTAGATATTTTTCGCAGCACATTTGTCGTGGTCAGCGTGATACGTCACTATTAAAACTGATGTACGGGATAAGCTTTCAATATATCGGTTGCAAGAGATGGTGAACCTGTTTTGTTCGGGACATCATTGAATTTTCATAAAATGTTCATTCGAATAGCTTCCAGACATATAAGAAGAGGAAACGTTTAAGTAAGGATAAGTAGCAGAAAATTACATTGTTGAGACAATCCAGAAGCAATCTTAGGTCATTTGAAATAAAATTTTCAGGAAATTGTTGTCAATAACGACGGACTAGAGAGATTTCAAATTAAGGCGTTTAGAGAAAGTTAATTCTGACGGGCGTAGGTAAACGAGGGACGTATTTTGCAGACGGATTTAAATTTTGTATTAGTTTCCCTTGCGAAATTTGGCAATCTAAGATTTTCTGCTGAAGGGAATGTCTGAGGATCTCTGAAGGAATTAGGAAGTAATTAGTATCGTTAAATAAATTGTCCGTTTGATTGGGATCTGGAAGAATTTGAGAGAACCGATCCAAAAGGAGTTTCAGGCATAGGAAAGGTACAAATGTACTATACTAATTGCATATCATATGACATTGATATACGTTTGCAATTATGTGTTGCGATTATTCATATTCAATTTCATTGAGTTCAGAGATTAATTTTGCATTCATTGGTTTTGAATGTTATACTATTCGTGTATTGTAAGAATGTCATAGATTCAGTGGCTTGTATGTAACAGAAAGCATGTATTGTAGTAGTCTCATGCATTACTCTGATACGATTTGTGAGAATTAAATTAATTGTCGTAAATTATAGTATATTAAACCACGGATTAATTTTTCTATGTCAATAAATGTGTATCCCTGACTTACTAGTTAGCAGACAATGTAATAGGACAGAGCGTTAAGCTCATTAATTCATTTATGTACTTTAGTTGTGAATTCTCAAAACCGAGACAATCGGCGCGAGCGATGAACATTGTTCAGCTTGTAATTTCTATCCTACGGTGGGATGTAATAGTGTATCTATTAGGTCTAGTAATGTCATAGTTCCAGTTAGGAATGCCAGTAGCAGCGAGGAAACGACATTAATGTTATGGTAATAGGGTTGGGCGTGTTTCAGGTTGCAAACTGGCCACATTAGTCTTAGTTCTGTTTAATGACGAGAAGACGACATTCGACTGGAAAAGACGTGGAAAATATTCGATGCCCATCATGAAAAACCTGACAATTATTTAGGTTGCGTTTTGTTTGTTTGAAGGGAAAATAGTTAAATTTGTACGCCATGATGTGAGATGAATACTGAGCAAATGAGTTTGATTATTCACTCGATTCTGTGATGAAATTCGTTTTATCGATATAACAAGTCGGCTAAGTCCATTTCACATAAATTTTTTAATTCTATTTTAAAGAGAAAGTGTATCATTCGAATGTCATGTTCAATGTATGTAATATATCAGACAATATTGAGACAAATTGATGGAATGAATTATTGCATGTATCCCATTCTCTTTGAAAGAAGGGGCTGATGGAATATGCAAAATAGGCTTTAGTGATGTGGTTACCAACCTGTAGAATTGAAGGCCGACGACAGTCATTAAATTTTCCCTATCTCTATAGTATGTTCCTATACGAAAATCCCTTTGCAATTATCAAGGGATACACATTGTGTAATAAAGTTTATTGTTTACAAAAGAATAATTGATTTTCTACTGCATGTGTTTTGTCATACATAACTGTGCGTTTATGAACAATTTGAATGTAATATTTATCCATACATTCAGATCATGCATCCAACTTCAAACAGTGCAGACCTAGACGTAGAGCAGTCCTTGAGCTCTCATCACATAATCCAGAGTGGATCTGTCTTTGACATTTGCTTTTTATAATAAGTTCAACAAGCAGCTTACACCCAGATCTGAAATGTTAGATCTATGTACTTGGTAGGTATTGTAAATACGCAGACTTGGCAGCCTTGTGATGGAATCATGTATGATACAGTATGGTTTAGATAAAATTGTAGCATTACAGGTACAGAATTGTCAGACTTGGCAGCCTTGTGATAGAATATGCAAAATGGGCTTCAGTGATGTGGTTACCAAATTGTAGTATTTTTTCTGATAGATTGTGTTAAAGTCCAAATACTTTCAATTCTTGCCAATAAACTTTTTGAAACATTAAATGGACTATATTTTCAAAATTATTCATACTAATTATGTGCAAGGGGAGAAAATTCTGAATGGGAATTAAAATGCCCAAATGGAATATTGGGAGTTTATTTAAACTGGTATAAATGGTAATAAAAATTAGTTGAAACTTCAAGGGTACTAACTTGATAATGTACTTGAGACAAACTTTACAACAGATGCAAAAGTGCATCAGAGATATACTGTAAATACAAAAAGAAATCTTTCCACCCCTAAAACTTAGATGATTACTGTAATATTTATCCATGTATGACATGTTTTCAAGTTGAGAAGGGATCCTCCTCTTCTAAAAGGTTTGGAATCACTAACCTGAAAGACAGAAGCAAGAATAAACCCTGGCTTTAAATCTGTTGATACTGTGAGTTAGCACTATGGTACAGCAAATCAGGGTATAGTATGTTTGATTACAATCCCTCCACCCCTAAAACTTAGATGATTACTGTCACAGATTATAGACTGAACATGCCTGCAATTTATCTCTCTAGTACTGCTCCTGACTAAAATCTGACAACAGTCATCCAATTTTCCCTATCTCTTTAGTAAGTTTCTATACAAACATTCCATTGCAATTGTCAAAGGATAAACTTTGGGAATAAAGTTTATTATTTACAAAAGAAATAATTGATTTTCAGCTGCTAGTAAGTTGATTTAATAAACGTGTCTATCATTTTTTATTGTTGATAAAGCAGGACCATCTAATTTTAGCAACCATTTTTCCCTAGGATTAATGTTAATGATTTGCAGTTATTTGGTAGGTAAATAAATTAATTTATTGATTCAGGCAAACACCTATTTCAACAATGGGCTTAAGTGTATATGCTGGTTAAATGAGCAGTTATTAGGTGGTCTAATCATTGCCATGGATTGAACAATAATTCAATCAAAGCATTTGAAGACAAGACAAACACAAATAAGAATAATTAGTGTTATTGTTGGTGACAAACCGAGGCCCCCGCCTTCCTACAGGCATACGAATTTGTTGAAAAATGTGACAAAAGGCGGAGGAAAGAAACAATGACGATAATATTTCCATCATGGAACAAAATCTACGTCTTCGTCTTCATCATCATCATCATCACACGAGACCTTTTCTAAATGACACCAACTGATTTCAGAGACAAGTAGAGCCCATGCTATTGATAACTTTGCAATCGTTGTATCTACAGCTGTCTGATAATCTATACCCCTGTTTCTAACATGTCCAGTTAATATCCAAGCCCCGCAAACAGCTATGACATCATAACAAAACGTCTATTTTTGAAAGACGTTTACTGGTTTGAGAGACCTGTACAACTTATTAATGTTTATTTTTTTATATAAATGTCTCTATAAATCTCACCTGCATCTATATGTGATTCCTATCCTGTCCGTCTGTTGTCGGGTAAAGCTGAAATGAATTCAGAATAATAGTGTTTTACTCATTCCGCCATGTTGTGTTGATATGAAACAGCATACAATGGAAATACCAGTCGTTTTGAAGTGTGCTATTTATAAACGCCTGGGGTTTTGCTAGGTAATGTCAAGGTTGTTGTTGTTGTACGGTTTAACGCCATTTTTCAGCATACGATAGGCATTACATGGCGGCCAGTATTATTAGTGGAGGAAGAACCCCGGAAAACACCCAGAAAGAACCACCGACCCACGAGAAGCTACTGGCAAGCTTTCTCACATAACTACATTAGCCGAATCTTAGACACGAACCCGGCAAAGAGAGAGAGAGGTGAGATGGCAGTGATCCGTAACGGAGAACGCTTTAGGTATAACGGTACCAATTGCGCATGTCCAGGTGGGCGGTGCTTATGGTGTAGGGTCCATACCATTCATAAATAAACAACAACACAAGCTTTGATTGGTGGATTATGTAAGAGTTGTACTTTCTGTTAGGCTTGAAAAAAAGTTTAGCCTCTTGGCAACATGTGAATTTATGCTAATTCCTAAATAGATCAAATTTTGTATTTTTTATGATTTTTTGAAAATGTAATACACATGACTGAAAATAGGTATGTTGTGACTAGATAACTCATACCCCTGTCTAGTTCCAGCAGAGTTATCTCTCTTAAATGCAATGGAGTACCTGGTTTTGTCATTGTCAAATTGACAATCTAACATTGTTCTCTATAACAGTGTGTGAGATGCATGCTAAATTAGGATAGAAAATATATTTATCTCTCCAAATATTAGCATTGAGGTCTATGGAAAAACAATTGGTACCGTGATACCTAAAGACTCGTGGTACGTGGCCCCTAATGTCAAGGTAGATAATTCATTCGGAAAATATTGCTGGGTACACTATCCATTTCATATTATATGTTTCAGGGTAGGACCTGCTATAAAGGCCCAGGGGGCCCGGCGCCCCCCCCCCCCCCCCCCCATTTAAAAAAAAAAATCTATTCACTGCTTTTGATAAAAGATGCAAAGGGGGTTCGGAATTTTTTAATTTTTTTTTTTTTTTTTTTTTTTTTCAGGGGGGGGGGGGCATGCCCCCGGACCCCTCTTAAAGGCACGGCGCTTCGCGCCTTCGCTTAACCGAATAACATGTTTGGCCCCCCCCCCCCCCTGAAAAACTTAGGTCCGGCCCTGTGTTTAGTGATTTATTTGTATAATAGTCATCTATTCATATTTCATGCCCAGTTATGTTGGTTTGTTTCTACATTTGCCCCGTTGTTCGTTGTTCTTTATTTTATATGAAGTACATGTATATAACAAATAGAATTTACTTTATGAAAGTATTCCATCCACTCACTCGTTTCAAAGTCCACGTTTGTTATTTATAGTCTCCAATCATACATATATCCAAGGAAGTCCTAACACAAATCATGGCAATGAAGAAATCGGTGTTCTTTTATTTACATTTCCATTCAAATTACATTAGCTGCTACAAATATGGTTCACTATGATCCATTGTATCTTATCTTTGTGACGTGTACTAGTCCTTAGATTGTGTTTACTTTCATGTTACATTTCGGTGAGATGTGTGCTAGTGTTTAGAGACCTCAAGAAGGATATTAGGTTACAGCCCTACTGTGTCGATTGTACTGAAGTTTATTTATGCTTGTACGTATTGCAGTTTCTATTAGTTTTTGCTCTGAAACATAATGTTATCTTGGAAGAATTTTCAAGATTTCAAATTAATCTCCTTGTATCTAAATTGCCCAATGCAACATGCAAACTGGACTTCCTATCTATTTGACAAAATAAATAGGGGATACTCAATAAATATAGTTGCTCTCTAAAGATGTTAAGTTGACGTTACTTTGGTAATGAAGTTCAAGTATTCAAGTACGATCTATAGCATATGTATGTATGTATGTATGTATGTATGTATGTATGTATGTATGTATGTATGTATGTATGTGTGTGTGTGTGTGTGTGTGTGTGTGTGTGTGTGTGTGTGTTTTCTCGCAACACATTTAAAATTGTTTAGGTCAGCGTGATAAATTACCATTAAGACTGAATTACGAGATAAGTTTTCAATAAATCGGTAGCTTGAGATGGTTAACCTGTCTTGTTTGCGGTCATCATTGAATTTTCATAAGAGTTCGTTGAATAGCTTCCAGAAATATAAGAAGAACAGACGTTTAGGTAAGGATAAGTAGCAGAAAATAATATTGTTGAAACAATCCAGAAGCAATCTTAGGCCATTTGAAATAAAATGCTCAGGAAATTGTTGTTAATAACGACGGACTAGAGAGATTTAAAATTATGGCGTTAGAGAAAGTTAATTCTGTCTGGCGTAGGTAAACGAGGGATTTTTTTTGCAGACTTATTTCCCTTGCGAAATTCGGAAATCCAAGTTTTTCTGCTGAAGGGAAAGTCTGAGGAACTCTGAGGGAATTAGGAAGTAATTAGTATCGTTAAATAAATTGTCCGTGGGACAGGGATCTGGAAGAATTTGAGAGAACCGGATCCAAAGGGAGTTTCAGGCATAAGAAAGGTACAAATGTACTGTCTTAAGTGCATACCATACGTCATTGATATACGGTTGCAATTGCATGTGTATGTGTGGCGTTTATTCATATTCAATTGTATCGAGTTTAGAGATTAGTTTTGCATTCATTGGTTTTGAATGTTATACTATTCGTGTATTGTAAGAACGTCATACAATATTTCATTGATATGAATGTATTCTGATTCAGTGGCTTGATTGTAACAGAAAGCATGCATTGTAGGAGTCTCGTGTATTACTCTTGATACGAATTGTGAGAATTAAATTATCTGTCGTAAATGATAGTATATTAAACCACGGATTAATTTTTTATGTCAATAAATGTGTATCCCTGAATTACTAGTTTGCAGGTAATGTAATAGGACAGAGGGTTAAGCTCATTAATTCATTTATGTACTTTAGTTGTGAATTCGCTAAACAGAGACAATCGGCGCGAGCGATGAACATTGTTCAACTTATAATTTCTATCCTACGGTGGGACGTTATAGTGTATCTATGAGGTCTAGTCATGTGATGGTTCCAGTTAGGAATGCCAACAGCAGCGAGGAAACGACATTAATTTTATGATAATAGGGATGGGCGTGTTTCAGGTTGCAAACTGGCCACATTAGTTTTAGTTCTGTTTAATGACGATAAGACGATATTCGACTGGAAAAGACGTGGAAAATATTCGATGCCCAATATGAAAAACCTGACAATTTTTTAGGTTGCGTTTTGTTTGTTTGAAGGGAAAATAGTTAAATTTGTACGCCATGATGTGAGATGAATACTTAGCAAATGAGTTTGATTATTCACTTGATTCTGTGATGAAATTCGTTTTATCGATATAACAAGTCGGCTAAGTCCATTTCACATAAATTTTTTAATTCTATTTTAAAGAGAAAGTGTATCATTGGAATGTCATGTTCAATGTATGTAATGTATCATGCAATATTGAGACGAGTTGATGGAATGAATTATTGCATGTATCCCATTCTCTTTGAAAGAAGGGGCTGATGGAATATGCAAAATAGGCTTTAGTGATGTGGTTACCAACCTGTAGAATTGAAGGCCGACGACAGTCATTAAATTTTCCCTTTCTCTTTAGTATGTTCCTGTACAAAAATCCAATTGCAATTATCAAGGGATACACATTGTGAATAAAGTTTATTGTTTACAAAAGAAATAATTGATTTTCTACTGCATGTGTTTTGTCATACATAACTGTGCGTTTATGAACAATTTGAATGTAATATTTATCCATACATTCAGATCATGCATCCAACTTCAAACAGACGTAGAGCAGTCATTGAGCTCTCATCATAAAATCCACAGTGGATCTATCTTTGCCATTTGCTTTTTATAATAAGTTCAACAACAAGCTTACACCCGGATCTGAAATGTTAGATCTATGTACTTGGTAGGTATTGTAAATACGCAGACTTGGCAGCCTTGTAATGGAGTCAAGTATGATACAGTATAGTTGAGATAAAATTGTATCATTACAGGTACAGAATTGTCAGACTTGGCAGCCTTGTGATGGAATATGCAAAATAGGCTTCAGTGATGTGGTTAATTCTTGCCAATAAAGTTTTTTAAACATTAAATGTACTATATTTTCAAAATTATTCATACTAATTGTGTGCAAGGGGACAAATGTCCGAATGGTAATTAAATGCCCAAATGGAATATTGGGAGTTTATTTAAACTGGTATAAATGTAATAAAAATTAGTTGAAACTTCAAGGGTACTAACTTGATAATGTACTTGAGACAAACTTTGCAACAGATGCAAAAGTGCATCGGAGATTCATTGTAAATACAAAAAGAAATCCTTCCACCCCTAAAATGTAGATGATTACTGTAATATTTATCCATGCATGACATGTTTTCAAGTTGAGAAGGGATCCTCCTATTCTAAAGACAGAAGCAAGAATAAGCCCTGGCTTTAAATCTGTTGATACTGTGAGTTAGCATTATGGTACAGCAAATCAGGGTATAGTATGTTTGATTACAATCCCTCCACCCCTAAAACTTAGATGATTACTGTCACAGATTATAGATTGAACATGCCTGCAATTTATCTCTCTAGTACTGCTCCTGACTAAAATCTGACAACAGTCATCCAATTTTCCCTATCTCTTTAGTAAGTTTCTATACAAACATTCCATTGCAATTGTCAAAGGATAAACTTTGGGAATAAAGTTTATTATTTACAAAAGAAATAATTGATTTTCAGCTGCTAGTAAGTTGATTTAATAAAGTGTCTTTCATTTTTTATTGTTGATAAAGCAGGACCATCTAATTTCAGCAACCATTTTTCCCTAGGATTAATGTTAATGATTTGCAGTTATTTGGTAGGTAAATAAATTAATTTATTGATTCAGGCAAACACCTATTTCAACAATGGGCATAAGTGTATATGCTGGTTAAATGAGCAGTTATTAGGTGGTCTAATCATTGCCATGGATTGAACAATAATTCAATCAAAGCATTTGAAGACAAGACAAACACAAATAAGAATAATTAGTGTTATTGTTGGTGACAAACCGAGGCCCCCGCCTTCCTACAGGCATACGAAATTTGTTGAAAAATGTGCCAAAAGGCGGAGGAAAGAAACAATGACGATAATATTTCCATCATGGAACAAAATCTACGTCTTCCTCTTCTTCCTCTTCATCATCATCATCATCACACGAGACCTTTTCTAAATGCCACCAACTGATTTCAGAGACAAGTAGAGCCCATGCTATTGATAATTTTGCAATCGTTGTATCTACAGCTGTCTGATAATCTATATCCCTGTTTCTAACATGTCCAGTTAATATCCAAGCCCCGCAAACAGCTATGACATCATAACAAAACGTCTATTTTTGAAAGACGTTTACTGGTTTGAGAGACCTGTACAAATTATATTCAAGTTTTTTTTTTTTTTTAATAAATATCTATAATTCTCACCTGCATCTATATGTGATCCCTATCATGCCTGTATTTTGTCGGTTAAAGATGAAACGATTTCAGAATAAAAGTGTTCACTCATTCCGCCATGTTGTGTTGATATGAAACAGCATGAAATGGAAATACCGGGCGTCTTGAAGTGTGCTATTTATAAACACCTGGGAGTTTTGCCAGGTAATGTCAAGGTAGATATTTTATTCGGAAGATATAGCTGGGTACACTATCCATTTCAAATTATCTGTTTAGTGACCTATTTTTATAATCGTCTTTTTTATATTTCAGTCCCTGTCATTTTGGTTTTGTTTCAACATTTTGCCCGTTGTTGTTCGTTTTTCTTTATTTTATATGAAATATATAACAAATAGAATATACTTTATGAAAGAAATTCATACACTCCGTTGTTTCGAAGTTCTCTATTTTGTTATCGAAAAACTTTATTTATAAATATATCCAAGGAATTACTAACACAAATCATGACGATGAAGAAATCGGTGTTCTTTATTTACATTTCCATTCAGATTAAATTGGCTGCTACAAATATGTTTTTCACTGTGATCCATTATGTCTTGTCTTTGTGACTTGTACTAGTCCTTAGGTTGCGTTTACCTTCATGTTACATTTCGGTGAGATGTGTGCTAGTGTTTAGAGATCTCAAGAAAGATATTAGGTTACAAGCCTACTGGGTCTCAAGAATAGATTCTAAGATCTAGACGCATACTGTGTCGATTTCTCTGAAGTTTATTTATTGTACGTATTGCATTTTCTATTAATTTTTGCAATGAAACATAATGTTTTCTTGGAAGAATTCTCAAGATGTTAAAATTAATTTCCTTGTATCCAAATTTATCTATACAATATTTAAACTGGACTTCCTATCTATTTGACAAAATAAATAGGGGATACTCAATAAATATAGCTGCTCTCAAAAGATGTGAAGTTTACGTTACTTTGGCAATGAAGTTCAAGTATTCATGCGCGATCTAAAGCATATGTATGTATGTATGTATGTATGTATGTATGTATGTATGTATGTATGTATGTATGTATGTATGTATGTATGTATGTTTGTGTGTTTGTATTTATGTAAATACAAATACCAAATAGTTGTAGATTTTTTTTTGCAGCACATTTCTCGTGGTCAGCGTGATACATTACCATTACGACTGACGTACGAGATAAGTTTTCAATAAATCGGTAGCACGAGATGGTAAACCTGTCTCGTTCGGGGACATCAATGAATTTTCATAAGAGTGCGTTCGAATAGGTTCCAGACATATAAGAAGAACAGACGTTTGGGTAAGGATAAGTAGCCAAAAATTACATTGTTGAGACAATCCAGTAGCAATCTTAAGCCATTTGAAATAAAATTCTCAGGAAATTGTTGTTAATACCGACGAACTAAAGAGATTTCAAATTATTGCGTGTAGAGAAAGTTAAATCTGACGGGCGTATGTAAATGAGAGATTTTTTGTTGCAGATGGATTTCAATTTTGCATTAGTTTCCCTTGCGAAATTCGGCAATCCAACTTTTTAGCTGAAGGGAAAGACTGAAGAACTCTGAAGGAATTAGGATGTAATTAGTATCGTTAAATAAATTGTCAGTGGGACGGGCATCTGGAAGAAATTTTAGTGACCCGGATCCAAGGGAGTTTCAGGCATTGGAAAGGTACAAATGTACTGTCATAATTGCATGCCATACCATACCTTATCAATTATGTGTTGCGTTTATTCATATTTAATTTGATCGAGTTCAGAGATTAGTTTTGCATTCATTGGTTTTGAATATTATAGTATTGTAAAAATGTCATAGATTCAGTGGCTTGTATCTAACAGAAAGCATGAATTGTAGAAGTCTCATGCATTACTCTGTTACGATCTGTGAGAATTAAATTATCTCTTGTAAATGATATATATCATATATGACACGGCATAATTTCTCTATCTCTGTAAATGTGTATTAGTGAATTACACAGATCGTTAAGCTCATTAATTCATTTATGTAATTAAGTTGTGTAGCATCTAAACCAGGACAATCGGCGCATGCGATTGACATTGTTCAGCTCGCAATTTCCAACCTACAGTGGGACGTAATAGTATATCTATAAGGTCTAGTCATGTCATAATTCCAGTTAGCAATGCCAACAGCAGTGAGGAAACGACATTAATTTTATGTGATAGGGTTGGGCGTGTTTCAGGTTGCAAACAGGCCACATTAGTTTTAGTTCTGTTTATTTACCATAAGACGATATCCGACACGAAAAGAGGGGGAAAATATTCTACGCCTAATATGAAAAGACTGACAATTATTTAGGTTGCGTTTTGTTTGTTAGAATGAAAAATATTTCAATTTGTACGCCATGATGTGAGAGAAAAGAAGAGAGAGAGAGAGCCAAGTTACGGTTGATGACCGGAAGAGGCTGGAGAGATAGAGAGACAAGTGGGAAGGGAATAAGGCTACTCTGACCTGTAACCTATACTGTATTTGAGAGGACTGTAAGCAACCAGGTCATGCATGAATGCTGAGCAAATGAGTTGGATTATTCACTCGATTCTATGATGAAATTCGTTTTCTCGGTAGAACAAAACGGCTAATTCGATTTCGCATAAATTTTGTAATTATATTTTAAAGATAAGGTGTATCATTCGAATGTCATATTCAGTTTCATTTAATGATCTAATTGATTATTACATACTTGTATTGTTCTATTCTTGTTCAGATTATTGTTATTCTATCTATTAATTTCATCTTTTATCTTAATGTTTGCTCACTCCGGGAAGCAACAACGTGGTCGATCATCTGTTAGATAACGATAACTAAAGCAAATAACAAGTGTGGTGATCCATATCATCCTGACAAAGTTGGATGTTAGTTCTGGGATTAGAACGTAATTTATCCATAACATGATAGTTATGAATCGCTTGTTAAGAAACATCCATTGGGATGAATCGAACCATTGTCTGTTTGTTTTGTCTGCTCAGTTCATCCAATTTGCTTGTCATTTTCTTTCATGTTGTAATGATCACATTGTAAGGTATTGAGATAATTGTCTATGTTGTTATTCGGAACGTTGAGAAGAAAGTGTCCTATACTGAAGATGTGAGACTGGGGGTGGGGGCATTACCATATTTTTTTTATCATGTTTAAAGGTTGATTTAGCCAAACACCCAATTTAAGTTACGCCTTGTTTGGTGCTTAAGTTTGTTAAGCTGATATTTAGGAAGAAAGTCAGGCTTATACTTCCCAGTAATTGAGTTTTTGATAAAGGGATCAGCATGATCTTCATCAGTCTCTTGACCTGGTGTGTTCGTTGAGGCACTGAGCTATTGAATATCTGACCAGTTCCCTCCACATGTCTCGATCATGTGCTAATGCCGGTATCTCCGCAAAACTTTTCCTGGTCCATTCTGTGATGTTGGCAGTCCACTTTTTTCTCTGTCTACCTCTCCTTCTGCCACCCTGGACACTGCCCTGTAGTACTGTTGTGGATACACTGTTGGCTCTAGTGACATGGCCATACCATTTCAGCTTTCTTTCTGACCGTGGTGAGGAAGTCTTCATAATGTCTTACTTTGTGCCTGATGGTGTTACGCACTTCTTCATTTGTGATGTGGTCCATGTCATAGATGCCAAGAAAGGTTCTGTAGCATCTCATTTCAAGTGCACGGATTATTTGTTGTGATTCTGTTGTCAGGGTCCAGGCCTCAGAGGAATGCAAAAGATAGGGATAGTCTGGTTTATACGAGACCACATGTAGGGCCATACCATAAGCAGGTACTTACGTGTGCGGTTATGTTTTTATGGAAAGTCAGAGTTACCCTGTAGGTGATTATAAAATATTTCCCTATAATTGTATATGGACAACAATTAGCGGCTCCTATAATGACGGTGATTAGAAGTTTTCGCTACTATAATCAACGGCTCCTAAAACACTTTTGGAAGAAACCGGTAACTATAGTGATCAAATTTCGTGTCTGAGTTGAAATCTCGTTGGGCCGTGAAGAAGGAGATCAAGATTATCAGCGGTGTTGCTGTTGAAGGAGTTGATGCTTATTGTTAGTAGACTGAGACTGAGACATTTTGGAGCCGTTAACTGTGATTGTTAAAAACAAAATGTGGCGTGAAGAAATAATGGTTCCAGTAGCCCCTAAATTTACTAGAAGCCGTTAATTCTAGTCTCTTTTCAAAAGAAGGGAAACTTGTAATCACTGTCATTTTTGGAGCCGCTAATTTTTACCCGTATATAAATATAGGAAAAAATTTAATCATCTTCAGGAACCTGCGGTTTTCATTGATTTTGATTAACGTAGCCGTAGTTTAAAAAAGTGTTTTAGGAGTCGCATAATTGTAGTACGAACTGCTAATTGTAAACTATATAAAAACATAGCAAGAAAGTGTAATCACCGTCATTATAAGAGCCTCTAACTGTTGTCAGAACCGTGAAATTTTGTAAAAATATAACAATTATAGGATGAATTTTTTCCATAGCGGTACTTGCGGTTTTCCATAATTTTCGTGGATGGAAAACTTACAGTTAGTCAGGGAATTTATGTAAATTGTTAAGGACGTATTTAGTTTTACAAAAGTACCCAGTTAGCTGAAAATATGTGGAGCTAAGTGTTAGAGAACACAAGGAACAACAAACGGCAGATGATTAGCAAGAAAGAGAAAGACAAGCAGCAGACCAAGAGAAAGAAAGACAAGTAGCGGAGCGAGAAACAGAAGAAACAGCCTGAGTTAGCCCGATTGCAGGCCGTGGAGAGAGCTAGATAATGTTCAGGACCAATAAGCAGGCGATTCGAAGACAGACAATCAATACAGATCACTATGCCCATGTTCAACGACAAGGATGAAATCATTGACAACTTTCTGACGCAATTCGAGACGTTGGCACTCGTTTATCACATTCCCAAAGACCAGTGGGCTATCAACGTCTAAACATTCCAGTAGGGTGCCGCGAAAGATGTCTACCATAATATGACACCGCATGACGGAGACCACTACGACGCCCTGAAGAAAGCGATGCTACGGCACTATGAGATGTCGTCTGAAGGTTTCTGAAAACTCGTCAAAAAGAACTACAGAAACGCACGTGTAATTTCACGCACGCATAGGGGTAAATTCAATAAACGGATCAAAACAACAGCTATGAATTTAACGTATCTGCGAAGAGATGTTTAAAAAGCGCGTTTTTAAGTACGTATCTGAAGGATTTAATCATATTCTTAGCGGAGCGTACATTTTTTACCTTGGAAGATAACGTAATTTTTTAAACACATTTATTCATGTAGAAACCTTCTCAGTTGATAAATCGAGAATATTTTATATACAAATATATGAAAATATACACCAACTGTATCTTAACTTATGTTATTGTTGCCTCGAGTGGGTAGAGAACTTAGTATCTGTGACTTCGCACAAGTAGACATGGATGGCGACATACAGTTAGTCAGGGAATTTAAGTCGATTGTTAAGGATGTGTTTGGTTTTACCAAGGTGCCCAGTTACCTGAACAATTGTGGAGCGAAGTGTTAGAGAACACAAGCAACAACAAAACGGCAGATGATTAGAAAGAAAGAAAGAGAAAGACAAGCAGCAGACGAGGAGACCAAATAACCGCTCTGCAAGTGTTCGATTAAATCGTTAAACAATTGCCTGATCGCGGTGTATTGCAGTATGTCCTCGTCTAATGGCGGTGTTATGTTATTTCATCGTTGATGATACCTCACCTTGAAATTCTTTACCCGGATTAACCTGTAATAGTTTTGGCCACCGAAGACCACCTTGTGGTCCAGATCCTCCTCGATAAATTCGTTTAACGCAGAGGCTACTTCAGCTGAATTCATAGTCGATAATGGTTCTGTTTCTTCGTATCTACTCGCAATATTAACGACGGTTAACGCGTATTTGTAAGTACATGTATTGACAGTATCATGCGGGAGAAATAATATATCCGCCTTGTGAACTTCATTTGGAACACTGACATCTAACTGTGCAAAATAAATTTGCTTAGGAGGTAGTAAATACATTTGCCATATTGCTTGTCGGGATATCCAATCTGCCGCGGTAACCTTTTTGATCTTTGCTGGGTTAGCGAGTTTACTAACCGCGGAGTTTCCTTTCCAATATCCGCTCGGGGAATAATAAATTGATTCCATATTAATTCACTACCGCTTCCAAATACGAGCTTACTCTTCATCGTAGATTTTATTAACTAACTAGCTAATCTTTCTTTGAATGTTTTATCAGGGATATAATTTAACGCGTGAATCAAGTTTACATCTGCGATATGTCGTTGCTGAAGGTCTTTACTTTTGTATGCATCATCATGAGCATACCATGCTTTATCGATATCGTTTACTGGATATTCACCTGATTTGGCTTGATCTTGATTATCAAGTCGAATATCGAGTCTGGTTCCAGGGAGGCAGTAATTATATCCTGGAAGATGTTTTTCCCCTGGTTATTTAGCCACGGAGATCCTGGAAGTTTATTAACTTGGAGGTAATATCACCTCCCTTTTTCTTAACAGATAAATCTAAAAACATTTATACCACACCGCGCACACTTACCGGTGAGAGCTTGTCTGTTATCTATTTGTCGTAATGGGAGTTAGTGTATCTCTTGTAGTACGTGTTTTACATTTCACACAATATAAATTCATATTTATTTATAATATTATATATGTAATTGATTTTTCAGCGATAAAAATAGGAGAACCCGTTAAACATTATGCAGCGTTACCAAATTCAATCAGAATGATTATAATTGGTCTATCTGGAAGTGGTAAGACGCAATTATTACTTAATCTAATGAGATGGATGAAGTGGGAGAAATTATATTTGGATTAAGATTTTAATAAAAATGCGAAGACGATAAACGACGAAGATGTTATCAAATTTATTACTGATATCGATGCAACTCCGAGTGTTGACTATCTAAATGGAAGTATTAACACTTTAGTGGTGTACGATGATGTGATGATTGACAAACAGGCAAATCCCGCCAGGATATTTTCCCGAGGAAGATATAAAAACACCGATACAAATAATGAAATTACTTAAGTGATCAGAGACAACTTTAATATTATTGCGGTGTTTAGCTAAGTTGATACTCATACGTTAAGAAATATTCAACAAACCTGGTGCAGCGGTGACATGGATTATAATCTCTTAAAAATTTCTTTAGTCGTGCTCAAAGTAACCCTCATTGATTTATAACGATAAATTTACATGATAGCAGCGACAACGATTCCAAGCTCGAATTTGAAAACGATGTTCCCACACTGAAATTTTTGTATAGTGAATAAAACAACCGGAGAAATACCAACCGGGCATTTTTTACTTCAACGATTTGGCTCTTTCAATACATTTTTTATATTTGTAATCGTTTTATTACCAAATGGAAGCCTATATAATGTGGTGAACAAAACCCCTTTTTACTATACGCGCGAAGACATCATCGTTTACGTGTGACGCGCATCACTGTAACGGAGAGTTTTACAATGAGACTTGTCTCAAAGTTTGGTAGGCAAACCCCCTCTGCTGCTAAGGAAGACAAGTAGCGGAGCGATAAAAAGATGAATGAGCTCGAGTTACCAGATTTCAAACCGTGGAGAGACTTTGAGAACGTTCAGGACCAACAAGTAGTCGATTCGAAGACAGACAACCAATTCCGATCACCATGTCCATGTTCAACGGCAAGAAAGAAATCATTCACAACTTTCTGACGCAATTCGAAACGTTGGCACTGGTTCACCAGATACCCAAAGACCAGTGGACTATCAACGTCTAAACATTCCTGTAGGGTCCCGCGAAATACGTCTACCATAATATGACGCCGAATGATGCAGAAGACTTCGACGCCCTGAAGAAAGTGATGCTACAGCACTATGAGATGTCGTCTGAAAGGTTCCGAAAATTCTTCCGAGTCTTCAAAAAGCATCACAAAAATAGGCGCGAAATTTTACGCACGCGTAGGGATAATGTTTCATAAATGGATGAAGACGGGTACAAATATAACCCGGAGAGATGTTTAAAAGCACGTTTTTAAGTACGTATCGGAAGGATTTAATCATATTCTTAGTGGAGCGTGAGTTCTTGGCCTTGGAAGATATCAGCATAATGGCCAAGCGTTAGGAAAGTGCGCACTCGCGTCCAACCATCTTAGATGGCAAGGACCGACCTAGCATCAGCGAACCTTTGAAAGCCATCGAGGTTTGCCTCAATGACGGAATGGACAGAATGGCGGGACGCAAGCAGTCAAGGGTACTGTTGACAGTAAAGATCCCCTATAGGGTCGTCCATTAATTATGTCAAGAAGATGGGGGGAGGGGTTTGAAAAAGTCTGACAATTGTTCATATGGGGAGGGGGAGTTGAAGATAAATTGACGTCAACAATGTTATTCTTTTTTACAATAAATTTAATAAAGCCTATAGTAGGAAATTTGTTGGTATGGCAGTGCCCCTATAGGATTGACAGCAGCTAACAAGCAGGCTCCACTTTTAATGCATGTTGAATACCGCATTACTTTGCCACATGACGACTGGGTTGTAGCAGCTAGATACACTCTCATCCCGTCTGTTTATGCTGGCATTGAAATCCAAAAAGATGTTCTGGGTAAACCTAAAGCTGTACCTTATTCGGGCCCAACGTACATAGCCATCAGGTCAGGCAAGCATTGCTCATCGTCAGCCTATGCTGATGGACTGGGCTATGAAAGACTGCTTGAATTGGGAGAGTTCGACATTATCACAAAGGATCAAAGCAACATGTTGGTCAAACCTGTTCGTTTTATGTATGTGGATGGTGGATCGGATGAATATCCGAGGTATCAAACAGTTATTGATGTGGCAAGTCATCATTTTGTGAAGCAGAATCTGGATGCGTTGTTCATTGCAACAAATGCTCCTGGTTGGAGTGCATTCAATCGAGTAGAAAGGCGAACTCTTTGAGTCGAGAACTGTCAGGCCTAATTTTACCACATGAGCATTTTGGAAGCCACCTTGACTCACAAGGTCGAACAATTGATGAAGAATTGGAAACATCAACTTCAAATATGCTGGCTAAACATTGTCAGAAGTATGGACGCAAGTAACTATAGATAATTTTCCAACAGTATCAAGGTATATTGTGCCTAAAGTGACTGAGCTTGAGGCAGAGAATTTGCTAACTAAGGATCAAGATTGGTGCAAAAACATTGTAAGAAGAAGTCAATACTTTTTACAAATTGTAAAATGCCATGATGTAAATTGTTGCCAACCGATTCGAAGCTCGTACTTTCAGATTATCGCCGATAGAGTCATTCCACCACCAACTCCAATCTGCCAAACTAGTGAAGGCCTTAAAGCACCAGATGTATCTGAGAGAGACTTACACAGATTTCCATATCTTTTCTTCAATCAGTTTTTGAAAGTTGATAACATGCTGACTCGATCGGCAAAGGCATTCAAAATTCTTCCATATGATCTACATTGTCCTTCCATTCAGTTGTCGTTGCTTGAACGGATGTGTTAAATCTGTCACCTCTATGTTGCTTGTCAAGTCATGTTGAAGAAGCACGTTTAACAACACCGACAACGCGATCTTGGGCCTCGGCAATTACTAGATGCTCCTCAACCGCAAAGAATTCGACCAATGACTGCCAAAAGACAAAGAGCTGATGGCAATTATTGCTCATGGAGAGATGTTACGCGCAAAATGGTTAGATGAAGATGATTTTGACTTGTTGGGTGTATCGGTTCCACAAGAAATTAATGAATCAGCCTCTATACCCATTATAACAATTGAGGAACATTTGGCTTCCCCATGGGAAGATGATAGAAGCTAGAATATAAAGTCTCAATTTTTGCATGAATTCAAAGTGTTATAGTCAATTTGAAATCTGTTAAACAAGTAAAAAATTGTATTAAAATTTATTTGTAGACTTTTTCATTTCCATCATTCTATTTTTAGCATAAAAGCCAGTCATATAGAATATTTTTAGTTTGTAGAGGGAGGGGGGTAATTTCTTTGTCACATAATTTTATGAGAGGGTCACTGAACATTTGACAGTTGTTGACAATGGAAGAGGGGGAGGTTAAACAATTGCCTAAAAATTGTTGACATAATTAATGGACGTCCCCTATGCAATAGCTTCAAAAAGCCAGGTCTAGTCATTAAGGATTGTAAAAAGTGTCGTCCACGTATCGTCCAGCAACTATTATTTCGATAACTCCGCGTACTGTGAAGAAAGGGAAGGCAGTGACGTTGACGAACACAGCGATAGCTACGGCAAATGGTGATACAAGCTATAGTTATCCGGCCTTAGATTCACTCATGTTCGTGGACATTGATCTAGACTCTCCTTATGTGAAAAAACGAATTGATGCAACATGTTTGTTGGCTTTGTCTCATTACGTGATACTGCTATGTACGTGTTACCACAGCCTAACATTGTGACCTTTACACCTGTGCACGTGGGATCTTATGAGCCGATGTATATGAAGCAAAAGTCAGTGTCGAAGCCGTTTAACACCCACGATATAGCCCATAGACAATTTGCTACCTGACGAATTGGGTAAACTTCCACAGGAGTGAGTGTGTGATTAGGATTTTTTTACGTGGCTTTAATAATTATTCAGTATTATCGTTAGGATGTCTGCACTGAGGAAGTTTATAGTGATGTCTAGCAATGGGGCCGCAGAAATGTAGCATGATGCCCCACCCAGTCACATTATCTTGACACCAGGCCGACCAGTCCTAACACTAACCTCGTTTTGCTGAGCGCCAAGCGAGGCAGCTGCTAGAACCGTTTTTGTAAGTCTTTGGTATGACTCGGCCGGGGATCGAACTCACGACCTCCCGCTTCAATGGCGACGATCTTTTGTTTTTCTTCCTTTATCCATGGCGGACGCTCTTACCACTAGGCCACCAGAGCGGTGTGAAACTTCAAGAGGAAGATTTGACTCTCAACTAGGTACGCAAAGTCTCAACACACTTGCACATAATTTTAGCGAAACGCTCAATTAGTCACTGCATAGTTTTCTTGAGGAAAATCAACATTTCGACAATGTCTGAACTAAATGCAGCTCACTGTATGGTAACAATATCTCTTGTTGTGATAACACTCTCACTTATGATACTGAAGTTGCATGAATGCATAACCTTTTCGTGGCTTATTCCGCAAAAGTGGAAACCTTTACTGCTGACCTTTAGAATATTTCAAATGGTATTCATTCAACATTATGAGTGATTAATTCTGGAAGAAGTCAATTTCATCTTCACTCTCTCAAGTCCGAATAAGGTGGCTTGTTCTGACCCTCCCCCTCGCTCGGTCAAACATAACGTCACCTAAAGTCGACGTAAGTCCAGTCACAGAGAGAGAGAGAGAGAGAGAGAGAGAGAGAGAGAGAGAGAGAGAGAGAGAGAGAGAGAGAGAGAGAGGGAGAGAGAGAAAGAGAGAGAGAGAGTTTGCTTATCTAATTAAGACGTTGATTTATATTTTCATCTGTAAAGTAGGATTCTCATAAAAGCTGTAATAATAAATAAAATTCCACATTAAGTATTGTGTTATTCGTCATTGAAACGTTTTACTCGGAGTGGGAGGAAATTGCATAATAATAGTATGTACATGTTGTATAAAACTGTTTAAAGAATGAATAATTTTGGAAATACAAAACACTAATAACGAAACAAAAATGGCAGATTCAGTTTTAATAAATCTGTTCTGGGAAGGTAATGAACTTCCACTTTCGTATATTTTTGAACATATTCATTCATGTATAGACCTTCGCAGTCAGGTCAAGAACACGTGTTACTTTGAAAACAGAAATGCTCACACTGCTATATTGACTAGTTGTTAAAATAGTTTAGCAATGAAATCGAGCCATTTGGAGAAATTACAAGTACCAGTAACTCTGACACTGCAGCAGCAACTGCCACATTCTCACATATTGTTTCAATGTGTGATAGGATAAACACTGCTAAGGTATGTTTTTTAAACATGTTTTTGTACAATGAATTTATTACAGATGTATAATGATTCCTTTAAGATCACAGAAATCTGGTCAAAACGTCATCTGATAAATTATTCATCATGTATTCGATATGAATAGTGCATGTGCGACCCCCTCGAACCCCAGCATACATTTCTCAAGTGGTCCGAGTTGTTGGTTTTGCATTGTCCATTTCCATTACAATATAGTAACAGGCAGCAAGCTCTTGCAATTCATCGTGTTATTCAACGCAGCCTTGGATCTTATCCAGCTGGTTCGCCTATATTGCACCAACATGCAATGAACATATACAAGGCTGCATATCTTGAGCTGAGACACATCAGTTTCATTTCCAAATATCTTTCTGTTGATGACACTAAAACACTTGTGTCTTCATTAGTACTTTCAAAACTGGACTATTGTTACTCAATTCTAGTCGCCACAATATATACTCCAGAAACTTCAAAAGGTTCAAAAGACACCTGCTCGGATCATCTTTAAAGTAACTCGATCAGAGCACGCCTCACCACTGATCTGTACCCTACAATGGCTATCCATTCAATACAGAATCAAACACAAAATTTGTTCTCTGTGGTACGTTTCACTGACAGACTCCAGTCCAACATACCTATCCGGCCTCACCCATATCTATACACCGGCAAGATACTTAAGCTCCTCTTCTGACAATCGTATAGTCATTGTTACCACTATGAAAACGAAGTCATTTGGACAACATTCTTTTGCATACCAGGGCCCGGCGAAGTGGAACGAGTTGCTCATTGAAATTAGACACAAAGACACAGTGGTCTATTTTATGAGCGCTCTTAAAACACACCTTTATCGACTGCAGGAACACACTTAGAGACCCAATACTGTTTTGTACATTATGTTTTCAGCATGTTTTTGTGTTTTCCAATTTCATGGTTTTTGCTTTTTGTTTTTCAATAGTGTAGTCATATCATTATAGATGCTGTAAAGCGCTTAGAGCTTCTAAAGATTAGGCGCTATACAAAGTCCTCATTATTATTATTGATATTGTTATTATTATTATTAGTATTAGTATTATTATTATATGTGTTTATTACAGACGACCTTACTCTCTCAGTAGCGCTCAGTTTCAATGCCGTTCGATTAAAGGATCGATCTAAGAAGCGAGATTACATCATTCCTGAACCAGTGTCACAGCTGGCTTTCGGTAGGAATACCACTCAAACCACACAAACCTCCACCACAAGATCTGTCAGGATGCACAGACACAAAGTCACAGAAAGCACATATATTTTTAGAACTTTGACATAGCGACCATCAGTAAACGGAAGACCTAGGCAAATTTCTTGGAGACGAAAGTTGTCATCAAAACTTTTCAAGTTTGGAGCGACCGTCTTTAGAACAATGTCGTGCTTATCATATCATGAAATAGGGCAATACAACATCACTCAAACGCACATCACAACTAAGCGTCTACACCCAGATCAGAAATATTCTCACCACGCTCAATGTCTTGGTTGATTCCTTGGCATGGAGACGACAGATTCTCCATCGAGAATGGTCTATATTTTCGTCAGTTATTCATAAGATGTACAATTTATGGGGGTGTCTGACGACAGATCTTTCTGCAACCGGTGGAATCACAATCAGTCAACCTTTGTTTCACCGTTACCAGATCCCGAAGTTTGGTCCATCGACACCCATTCTCTCATTGGGGAGGATATCTCTTTGTTCCTCCTCTGAACAGTCTTAGTTTCAAGGTCATAGAGAGATTGAGGACGAGAAGTTCATACTTATTCTGATTGCCCTCTTCACTGAGAAAAACTTTGGATGAACAAACTGCTCCATTTAGTTATAGCTCGGCGAAGCCGAATATTCTCAAACAGCCCCGGAACGGCATTTTCCTTTATTTCCCGGCTCTTGTCAGGACAACCTTGCAACAAAAACAATTTAACCCTTCAGTCGTGAAAACAAATTGCGAGAGCTATGAGGCTCTTCAATTTAAAAGCCCGCGAAGGTAACTGAGGAAGTGTACTGAAAAAATTCAGGGACTGCAGCCAAATACCAAACTATTGTCCCTTTAAGTGTATCCATTCTCACATTTGTTTTAGCGGTATGAAGAGAAACATTCCCTCCGATTATAGTTCAGTGCTAAGTTTTATGATATCGTACACGTTCCGTCATCATGACAGGGAGAATCTTCATGATCACAAAGACCTCTGATTTGTTATCCTACTTCGACTTACATAGACCTAAGTCACTTATTTTATTTCGCAGTTGAATTCTTTCTTGAGTTCTGACTTGACTGCTTTTCAAACAAGGTCGAGCCTTTAACCAAACCTCCGCTAAAACTATATTCCTACAAGACCTGTTTCCTGATAGCGTTAGCAGAATCAACAAACTACATGCCCGCTCTGTTGACCTCGTCTGCCTTTAGTTTCATTGAAATGATTCGTCGAGCCTATGGACTCAATCTGGTTTTGTCGCAAAGAACAGGTTGCCGTCCGTGGGCAATCAAAATGTAATAAAAAGCCTTCTTTCCTGTATTGGCACATCCCAAGAGGCTTGAAATCAGGATCCGGCACGTCAACTCAGACTTCATCGGAAGTGTACTGAAAAAATTCGAGGTACCAGAAGGCACATCTTTCTCCCAGTTAAACCTGGACAAGAGGACATAGCCTTCAAGCTCTATCATTATTGCTGAAGTAAGTAATGCGTACTCACGAAATAAGAGGAATTTGAACAAGCCGTGCCTTTGATCATAATGATTTTAAAAAATAATTTCGTAAAGGCATTCCGTTGGTTTGCCATCTCGTGTTTTTATCTTCGTGATTTGGCTCCACCACAAGACACTCTGGATCTGTTAGGCCCAGTATCAATCGCACAAACAAACACCAGACCCAACTGATATCAGCACAACCGTTCGATTCTACTAAAACTTTTGTGCTAAGAAGCTCTCATTATTTCTTCTTTCCTTCTGTAATCCACATTGTCTCCGGTTGTGGTGTGCTGCTTGCAGTTGGGAGAGTAGGCTAACCTTATTATGAGAATCCTATATTCTTCTCTCAGAGGTTATCTGGAGTATAGGTTGGATGCCCAACATTTGCTTCACCTATTACCTTTTCTCCTAACTTCAATGTAATTTGCTAACGTATTAAAAAGAGAAACAGATTTTTAAAGTAAATTTTATTTCTCCTTGAATACTTACCCAATCACATTACTTTAATATCCTATCAATAGTAGCATTCTTTTGCATGATGTTTTCGCTGAGATTGCAACTAGCGTCATAATTTAGGTGGCAAAGTAAGGTAAAGGGAAAAAAGTATTGCTCTTTGTCTCTATTTTATAAAATTTAAGAAGAACTTTCATCTTTGAGAAGGATGGATTTGACAGGTAGTAGGGCTGGTATTACTAACTTAAATATGATCGGGTAAGTAATCTAGATTAAATAGAATTTACTATAAAAAAATGACTTCTTATGATATCTGGTTATTCTGACATGAAACTATGGCTGATTTGATTTCTCATATGGGAACCACAGCAGCCATCTTCCTGCTATTTTCAGAAAGTCATATTGACATGGGATTTCACCAAACGGATTTGTTCTTTTTTAGTTGGTCCTATGGTAGTGTTTTACAGTTTCATATGTTGCATAGTGTTATATTTATATAGATGAAGAATTTCCCCGCTTTTCTTCAATTTCCCCTATTTTATTTAAAGACCTTGTATATCTTGAATATTGTTTCAGAAGAACCTTAAAGATTTTTATTTTGGTGTATGATTGATGGGTGTACAATGGATTACAGAATATGCAGCTTGGCCTTACTTTAAATCTGCACCTGCAAAAGAAACTTCTATCTCCGCCTTGTCATTTTCACGTCTTGGATTCAGAGGAAATTTGTAAAAAAAAAGAAAAGCCAATAACCTTTTTCATATTTTATTTATTTGGTAATTCGTTCATTCCACTTTCAGACGCTGGTATTGTCTAATCTGCAAAATTCGTTTTACTTATGTCAATTACTGTTAAAGATACTTAGATTTATTAAAGCTGATCTTTCGAGCACTTGTGATCATTTACTTTGGTTAGCTGTGTGCTTAGGTTGTGTAGTTTCCACAAGTACAGAATCCAAAGAAATGTCAACCACAGTTTATGTAAGTAACATAGAGGAAATACCAGCATTTTCTCCATTGTGCATGATAAAATGCAAATAACTTTAACTTACACATGACACTCCCTCACAAGTTCATACTATCTGTAGAGCGCCCACTAAATGAAAATAGTTCCAATCTGATATCCAATATTGCCACTAAAGCAGCCATCCTAAAAATCTTATTGCACCCTATCACATTACTATAATACCCTCCCATCCTCCCTGCAATGCGAGGATTCCGTTACACGATGTTACGTTCAACTTATACTGGTGCAGCCTACAGGTGGCAAGAGAGGAAAGGCGAAAATTAATGCCGTTTTCTAATTATTATAAATAGAAAAGACAAATGTTCGTCAATGGTAGGGCTAGATCCGTGAGGTACTGTGGTTTATAAAATTTTTAAATTATATACCTTTATATAATGATTGATTTTATGTAGATGGTAAGGAATGGGACGTTAACATGCAGATTTATCCCAGAAAAAGCTCTTCCGTCTTCTATTGTTATTCATTCCACCAATATTCTTGTTTCTCACTAACTAAACTATTAATCCTGATGGGCCCTCTATTACAGTTCATTTATCTCATTAATCTAGATAATTTTATATTCGAATAAATTCGTACAATATGTAAGCAGATATTGATTGGGAGTCTTACAATATCACATAACCATGCTGATGTCATTAACAACACTAACATTCGATGATCATTTTATTACTGCCCGTCAATATCAACATGACACATATTTGCGATATTGTCGCTTTCTGTTCTGGTTTGAATTACCGCTTTGTGTTCTGCTTTGATTGGCCGTTTTGTGTTCTGCTTTGATTGGCCGTTTTGTGTTCTGCTTTGATTGGCCGTTTTGTATGTAGGTACATAAAGGATAAATCTGACAATTCCTGAAGAGACTATGATGACTAATTCAATTTAGGTTGACAGAAATGTGATCCAGGATGCTCTTTATTGCACATAACTTACTTCTGTATTTCATGACTTGTACATATAAACTTTGCTTGTCTAGTATTTCTATATTTCATTAAACTTGATGAATATATCACAAAAAGAGAATGGACACATTATTTTCCTCTCAGTTACAATATTCTAGAACATTTGATGAACGTAACATTTTTAATCACAATTTGTTTCTTAGACTCTCAGTTTTTTTTTTACAAGTCTAAAACTGATTCCAACACGATTGTAGCCACTGAATCGAAGACTGCAATATACCCGATTTTGTCAACAGATTATGCACAGCAACAATGCAGTTAGAACATTATTTTGATTGTTGTATAACTGGGTGAACATGCCATACTGCCGCGTTGTATTCAGGCTTCAATTGTAGGGATAACAGAAGGCACTCCAGAGCCAGATTCAGCAGACCCTCCAGTCTCAAGCAGTAAGCCATCAAATTTAGACGCGTCTCTGTTTTATCCTCGTTTGTGTTATTGACCGAGTCAGCTTCTGGAGTGCCATCATTCAGTGTGTTTCCATCCCAAGGACTGAGTATGTCCGCAGGAAGTACATATAGGGTCTAGCGTCCACCACTGCCCAGTCATACCAGTAGTCTTTCTGCAGATCTCTGAGGTCAGGGTCAGCAAATACAGACCGGAACATCTCAAAACAAAGGGGAAGTAGAGTGCAGTGGATCTCTGATCGTAGATATATCATGGACAGAGCTACGCAACACTTAAAGGTCTTATAAATTGTCATTCCTCTGACAGAGCCTTGTGAATAGTCTCCTTTTTGCAAAACATGGGTTCCACGGGTGAAACATCTGATACAAAATGTCTGAAATCCTGCTCAACCTCAATCAGTACCTATTCAGCCAGAGATGCATATCCTAATTTGAGATAGAATCCAGCTAGTTTGAGGCGCCCGGCAGTGACGTCCAAGTTTGTACCAATCCAAAGGAACATGTGTGCCATCTCCATGTTTCTCTAATACATATTGTTTGTTGCAATACATGAAGATGCTAGTTGAGAGCCAAAGTGACTACAGAGAAGAGCAGTAAGTACGGGCAAGGAATCTTGCACAACTGTGTTACACGTCTGATACCCGTGTATTAGGTTATGATGCACAGCCGTTTCATCAAAGTTTACTAAGTTTGTCTAGGAAGAAGACACTAAAGATATTATAAAAGATATCGCAACACCGAATAGGACATCACGGTGATTTATTCTTTGAAACGCTTCTCAGACGGCAGGTACTGTATTGGGCTGGATGTGGTGCGTGCTACAGACCTCCGATAATGTTTGTCCAAGTCAATTGCATCCAATTTGAGTAAGATACTTTAAGTCCTGGTCTATTAGATGAACCAAAACACTGTATAGTCGCGTTCGTAATTGACCGAGTAATTTGCCTAGAAACATATTTTCATGAGTTATGAAATAGTTCGGCCAAAATCCAGATTCCACCCATAAGGAAAGTGTTTTTAGCATTTAGATTCAAACAAGTCAAAAGATTGTTTGGTTTCCTAAACCCCACGTCTGTATAGTCTATCATGTGGAACAGTAATGTCTCACAGGGATAAGTTGAAAAAGGTTTACCAACTGCTGGTATAATGAAAGATTTATTGATCATTTTCATCAGAACAAAACAAGCAGTTAGTGTATTGTTTAGTCTCCACATCAGCTCTCTTTCAATTGCAGTAAAAGAGAGTCTCCACTCTAAATGTCGTTCAAAGCTGAGAGGGTTTCCAACTGGGACAAGGAATAGTTCTTTTTCAAGGAAATATTCAGATTCATCTTGTATGATCCAGGTGTTTGGTCTTGGTCTCGATAACCATGAAATGTCTTCTTGTGTCTGTGTTGTAACTCTAACCGCCTCTACATAATCATGGGTGAACTCTCCGTATGATGATGTTTCAGCAGGCCCATTAATCTCAGTTGCGTGAGCATAAATAAAGGATAAAGGATTCAGTAGAGTGCACTGGTTACGGTCATTAGCAATAAATTTAGATGAAACTGCTTCAAATGGTCCTGCATAAATAACTTCCATAGAGAAAGGATATACGCTTTATCGCTTAGAATACCTGGGATGTGTGTCCTTATCACTTACCATCATAACAGTACATATTCCAGGCATAGAATCTTATATATTTCTAATCGTGTTGACTTTTGAAAATGTCAATGTCTGATCTGAGACCTGGTGTAGTAGAACCCTCCATTTGTCTTCTGAAAAAAAAATTTGCATATGGTTTCCGCTTTCATGTGTCTTTATAAGTGAAAGTAGTTTCTCATGCTCTGTCCAACAGTACCGCCTCCACTTTCTCCTCTTCTTATTGATCCCAATTCAAAGCAATAGTTTCATGACGATCAATGATATCTTAGACATTGCCTCACTTGTCGCTCTGTCAGCCATTCCATTTAAACAAAAATAAACTCAAATATTCATATAAAGATATTGCAGAATTTCTCTCTGCCATTAAAAAAATGTAATCAAATTCCTTCCTATTAAAGACACTGTACAAAGTATTTAACTTGTGTAGCATTAAAATAAAGATACTAATTAAGGAAGAAATATGACTGATAGCATATAGTTTTTTACATGTTGTTGTTGTAGGGTTTAGCGCCATTTGCAGCACAAGATAGGCAAGACATGACGGCCAGTATAAATGGTGGAGCCGTGAAAATCCCCATAAGAACCACCGACCCACAAATACCTACTGGCAAGTTTTCTCACACAACCACATTAGTTAAATCTGAGACTCCAACCTACGAAGACAAAGGTGAGATGGCTGTGATCCGTCAGCGCTTTAGACCACTAGGCCACTTGGGGCCCCAGTTTCATTTATAAATCGCTTTCTAAGTGCGTGTGGGAGTGTATGTGTGTGTGTGTTTGTTTCACGCGGTAAAGGTGACAGATTACACATCTGGCACATCATGTATGGATTTTTTTTTAAAAAATGAGACTGCATCAATAGAATCAATGCTAGGTGTGTAGTATAAAGATCACTACACAGTAATCCTACATTATTAATTTGATTGCATTCGCTAATGCTGTGCTGAAAAACTTGAGTAGACTCGTCAGGTTCTTCAGTAAAACACAATCTGCTAACAACAAAAAGCTATAATGTAGATTATCGTAAATTTAGCTCGTAAGATCTATATAGTATTTTGTGTCATTTTTTCAAAATTTCACACATATTCATTTCATTTCTAATTATATCAAAAATTATTTATTTATTTACTTATATGTTATGCATTTATTATTATTATCATTATTATTATTATTATTATTATTATTATTATTATTATTATTATTATTATTATACATGTCCCCTTATTTAACAAGACCCTGCTTTATAACAGTGAAGATACTGTAAAATTGGAAATAATCGTGAAGGGATCGAGCAGCAAGGCGGGTTAACCTACCACTTTTTTTGACGATATCGATAAGGTCCTCTTCAATCTCACCGATAGAACCCTTATTTATGTAAAATAACAGTAAAAAAAGGGATATGATTGAGGCTGCATCATTGATGGACACCCTAGTGATACCCGATGTGGGGATCATCGATTAAATAGGAGGTTTAACAGACCATTTTTTCTAGGCGTTTTCGAAAATGTCCTCTTCAATAACACCGATAGAACCCTTATTTATGTAAAATAACAGTAAAAAAAGGGGATATAATTGAGGCTGCATCATTGATGGACACCCTAGTGATACCCGGATGTGGGGACCATCGATGACTTCCAGGAAGGGGGGGGGGGTTAACCCACCATTTTTTCTAGACATTTTCGATAAGGTCCTCTTCAATAACACTGATAGAACCCTTATTTATGTAAAATAACAGTAAAAAAAGGGATATAATTGAGGCTGCACCATTGATGGACACTTTAGTGATACCCGGATGTGGGGACCATCGATGACTTCCCGGGGGTTTAACCCACCATTTTTTCTAGGCGTTTTCGATAAGGTCCTCTTCAATAACACTGATAGAACCCTTATTGATGACATACATGTATAATTTTTGGGAAATTGGTAACAATTAAGTCTATGATGTTATATAATGTCAAATATTGGAGAAGCACAAATAACTAGATTAACTCGAGAACGATTAGCTGCAATTAAGAAATTTCTCCCGCTAAGAGATTCTATCAGAGATAATTTACAAGAACGTCAACAAGCAAAGTTAGATTTTACTACCGATACTGAACAATTATTTAAGCCTATAACTTCAGCAACTGGGGAGGTTGTAACCGCGATAAAAGAATTTAAACCTGTGGTTGCACCTGTTGTTGCACCTGTGGTTGAACCTGTGGTAAAACCTAAAAAAACCGATGAAACTAAAATTCAAGAACTCCGAGATAGATTTACCGAGGAGGCTTTAGCGAAGATTGATAAAGATGATATAACTGATTTAGTAAAGTTTGCTGCGCTGGGATATTATCAAAAAGATAAATATTTAAAACCTGGACAAAAGGTCATATCAAAAACGTAGACGACTTTTCTAAAGCAGTTTATAAAATTAAAAATAAACTACCACAAGTTGATAATGATGATCCCATGTATCAGGCATATACAACTGCTGTTGGACAAAAACATTTCGATTATCAAAAACAAAGGGGCGCGTTAGTATCTGAAACACAACGATTAAAAACCGAACAGCTACAACAAAAACAAGAACGAAAAAAGGAACAAAAACGATTAAAACAACAACAAAGAGAAGAAAAACGACAACAAAAACAAGAAGAACGACAATTAAAAGAACAACAAAAACAAGAAGAACGACAATTAAAAGAACAACAAAAACAAGAAGAACGACAATTAAAAGAACAAAAAAAGAAAGAACATCGATTAAAAATCAAACAACAGCAGGGAAGTGTACAACCAATTCCATGGGATGATGAAGAACCTGAAAAATCCGGTGGGGGTTATCGCGGTGGTAATTTAATGCCTTGTTCAAGAAGTGTACACGATGATATATCACGATTAGAGGTTCTCATTAGAGGAAAGCGAGCTGGAAATAATTCTCCGGAGATGATTAACGAAGCTACTGAAATCTGTCAACGGTTATTTCAAGGCCATGTAATGGATGTGAGATTATATCGTAGATTGATGAGTTAACAGATGATTATTACAGTGATTAGATATATAACATTTAAATAAAATGATAATACATCGTAGTATGAATAGAGCAAGACCTGTTTACGTTGTAAATTCACGACTACCAGTTTACAAACTCAAATACGGCAATGGTCTCGGTGATATTGTTACTGGATTATTTACTCGAGTTGCCCCAAAAATATTACCGATCGGTAAAGAAATAGCGTCAAAAGCTATAGGGGTTTTTGGGTGATAAAGTTGGTACAACGATTGGTAATAAAGCATTTGATGTGTTGGGTGATGCAAAGGAAAAACTTACATCGCTGGCAAGAGGTAGAAAACAAAAAAAATTTCAATTACAGTCTACGGAACAAATGCCACCTAAAATAGGTAGTGCAATTAATAAAATAGCAAGAGCAAGATTGAGAACAATTATTGGCTCCGGTTTGAAGCAGTTAGACATTTAGATCAACTACGTTAATATAAAATGTTTAAAGATGAAATTGATGATGCTTTTGATATAGATGCTCCTGTAGGAAGAAATACTTCTATACGGCATTTTCAGTATTTTTCATATCAAGCTCAAAATGCAAATGTAAGATCACGAATTGAACTTAGATTTGATGATACATCTAAATACTTCTTGCCGTGTGAAGCGAACATAGAAGTAGAGGGGAGACTAACAAATCATGATAATACTCCATTTGTTGCTGCTGATAATCTTGGAAATGCCGCGATTGGGTTTGTCAACAATGGTATAATGGCATTATTTAGCAGCGCGCAGTATATGATTAATTCTACTAGAATTGAATCTATCGATAACGATGTTGATGTTGCAACCACAATAATAGGTTTGGCTAGATACTCTGATGATTTCATTAAATCTGCGGGTCATTCAATGATGTTTGCAAAGAATACTACCGATCACGCTAATCATAATGAATTTCTTTTCAGACAACCAAAGAATCGTGCTGCAGATCCTGATAATAATGATGATGTCGAGGATATGATTATTAGTAAATATGATACTTAAAATCTAGGATTTGCAGCACGAAAAAAGAATATAGACAACCTAGGTAAATTTTCATGTGTGATTCCACTATCATATATATTTGGATTTTGTCGAGACGTTAGAAAAGTTATCTTTGGTGCTAGTCATACTGTAGTTCTCACACGGAGATCAACTGATGATTATGCTCTTCACCATGGTGCTGCTCCTGTCAGAGATGGTAATGTAGAGTTGACAAAATTAGCACTATGGATGCCAATTATGACTCCATCGTTGACCGTTGAGACTCGGCTGCTATCTTTTATGGATCAAGGAGGAAGATCATTACTGAGTTGGTGTGATGTTACAACAGCTACAACAACTAGTACCGTTGCTGGAAATTTTACTTGGCAACTTGCGTTAACAAAAAATATAACCGCGTCGAGACATATCTTTGTTGCGTTACAAAATATTAATAGAACTCAAAAGCGAGCTGGAGTTGCAGATGATAGTTTACAATTGCGGTCTCATATGGTATTTGATCAATGTGGTGTTAGTGAGGTATCATTGCGAATAAGTAACCAGCAAGAACCCGCGGAACAACTTATTCTTAATTACGATAATAATCAAATAGGTCGGGTGTATCATCGATTGTGGTCGTTTATGGGTCGTGATCAAAATGTTGATACTGGATTCCAAATATCACAATTGGATTTTAAAACACTATACCCGATTTATTACTTTTCGTTGCAACATCTTGATCTTTCTAAGCACTCAACCGTTGATGCAAAATTTCAAGCTCGTGTCGGTGATGTCCCTGGAGGATTTAGGGCAATTGCTGTTCTTCTTAACGATAAATCTATGATACTCGAAGGTGGTGGTGGAAGAATGCGAGTCGTTGATGCACCGATAGAAAACATGTAATTGAAAATCCTTGGATTTTTCATCCAAACATGTAATTGAAATTCTCGAAGTTTCCAGGGCAATTAGATGATCACTATCTAAATAAAATGTCGTACAATCATGTTAATGTTACCTTGACACCTGGTCAGGTAAAGAAACTTCAATCGAAAAATTCTACGTTATGTGGCGCAACAATAACACTAAAAAAACAACAGATGACAGGTGGATCAAATAAGTTATCGCTGACTAAAACTCAACTTGATCATTTTAATAAAGCATTAAAGGGCAACATAGGAATTAGGTTGACTCTTTCACAAGCAGCAATCAAAGATATGGTCAAAACCGGTGGTATATTTCCTCTTGCTGCGTTAGCTATTCCCGCTCTTAAAGCGCTTGGATTGGGAGCTGCTGGGGCCGTTGGTAGTAATATTATAGGTAAAAATTTTGGAAATGGATATAAAAAAAAGGGAAAGGGCTTCAGACTACCAGGAAGTCGGTTCACGAGACATTACAAAACCAGTTAATGAAATCCGTAAAATTGCAAAAGCAATTTACACCAATGTCAAATTTTGATTTACTTGAAGCTGTAAAAAAACTCCCAGTGAAATATTTCAGAGGTGTATTTATGAAAGATCAATTACCAGCACAACCACAAATACCAGAAACTGGTATAATTAATCTCGATGACAACACTGGACCTGGAACTCATTGGGTTTGTTACGCAATATATCCACGTTCGATTATTTATTTTGACTCATATGGATTACCACCACCGATTGAATTTGTTAAATATGTATCTATGATTTCATAAAAATCAATCCCAGTTTGGTATTCAACGTTACCAACACAGACATTAACAGATCCTCCAATATGTGGACAAGAAACCCTTAACGCGTTAATGTCCATCTCGACGAGTTCTAAATTACCTCATAAAGCTATTCATGATTACACGATGAAAAATTCGTAACGAACATCTCATAAAGATTTTTACGATTTTAACAAAAAGAGATATATAACAATGGCAGATATTTTTGGAAGAGCAGTATCACGTGTTTCTGAAACGGTTACTATCGGACGAATAAAATAAATGATCAGAAAAGCTATTTCATCAATAACAAATATACCAGATCAAACAGTTTTATTAAAATCCGTTAACGACAATATCACCGATGTAAAAAACCTACAACAACAATATGATAATCACATAAATGCATTTAATACTTTTACCGAGTATCAAAGTTTCCTCATGGAAAACATTGAGAACCAAGTTACAACCTTTATTGGTGATTCACGTGTAACTACACCGGATCTCAACACGATAAAAAGATCTCTGGAGGCGCTAGCAGAGCTACAAGGAAAATATGAAGATCATGAAAAGGCGTTTACGGTATTTCGTAGAAATATCATCATTAAATTTTTGGGAAATACATTTGATAAACTCGATATGAAACTTCCCGATATAAAAAAATCCATCGATGATCTTAAAACTGCCACCAGCGCCATTAAAGAAGATGCAACAAGGATGATAACAATACTTGAAAAAACAAAAATTCCTCATGATAGAACTATCAATATAACATACACGGTTCAATATGGATCATATATGTGGACTCCGCTAAGTAACATATTAAATATTACTGCAACTGTCAAAGGAATTTATCGATTAACGCTGGTAACTCCAACGCTGTTCACGATATCAACATCGAGTTCAACCGGGGTAAACAATATGATATCAACAATTATTGAAAAAGACACAATTGAACAATTCACGATTACATCCACCGATAACAATCTAGCTGGGGTTTCAATGACATGGTATGTTGAATTCGTGGCGGATTTAAGTAAACAACTAAATTGAAATTGTTAACTCGTTAAATAAATAAGATGGAAAATTCAATATCATCACAATATCGATATAACACCGTAAAAGAATTTCAGAGTAAACTTGAAACATTAATTAGTGAATACAAAAATAAAAAGAAAAAATACAGAGGTAGAATTACCGTCATAGACATTTCAGTATACTCGGCGTCTGGTGTGATTGCCAGCGCTGGAATAATACTATCCTCGGTGACTATGGTTGTTGTTCCGATTTGTATTTCCGCTGCCGCAACAATCGCCGGAGTGTTTACCGGAATTACAAAAAAAATATCATCGTGTTCTCAACAGAAATTACACGATTACGCGGTTAAACTCATCACCGCGTCAAATGCACATTCTCAATTATCAATGTTGATCTCGTCGTCAATAGACGACCAGATAATATCCGACGAGGAATTTTCAAAGATGGTCCGGTTGTATGATTCAACGATATTGAAATTGGAGCGTGATAATCACAATAACAACAATGTCACAAGAACTGCTTCAACAAATAACAACAAATACTACCACGACTAAAACAAAGTTAATCTCACTGGTAACGAAAATACCAGAATTCAGCGTTGAATTTAATCCTCCGTTGGATGCATCTGAAATAGCGTTAACGCAATTAAGATGTTACTACAGTTGGCCTAATGTAAGATCATCGCCATTCAATGATAAACTTCCAAATAACAGTTTTACATTTTCGTATAGGAAAACCAAACCAGATGGAACAAAACCGAACCAGAAACACACACAATACATCTACCAACGGGCGCATATGACATCGAAGATATCAACGAAGCAATCATAGAATCCATCCAAGCTATAACGGGGCCAAATAAAATCGATGTTAAAGATGATGATGATGAATACCCCATTGAGATAAAGGGACACGAACCATTACTTTCAACGGTCATCGAAATAAATTCGCCTGATTACTCCGTAGATATATACAACAGCTCAATTAGAACTCTACTGGGTTATCCTGAATTTATTCCAGGCACCGTTGACATGAAGGATCTACCACGTGAACCATTGAAATCAGATTTTATTTCCACGAAAGAAGATTATCACGGGTTTAATCTTGGTGATGTTGGTAGTATACCTAAGATAACATATGCTTTTCTGATAAATGTAGTCGGCCCACTCCCTCCCTTTGATGAATCAAACATTACTGAAAGTTTCACAGATATGAATAGAGATTTTAATCGATTTCTGGGTTATATTGTAACGGCAATTAGTACAATCCCACCTACCCGAGATGAAATTATCAAATACATGGAAGTATGTAATCAAATTATCGCCGACATGGAAGAGTATAATCAGAAAAGTATTAAACGTATAATAAATGATACTAATCCTGGAACAAAAAGAGAGTTTGCAGAAAAACATAAAATCCGTGAAGAAGATATTCCCACGTTTAAGTTTCCAGGATATAACGTACCACAGATGCGTCAAAAACTCAGCGATACCATCGATGAAACTTTCTCACGGATTCACAAAGCATGGTTGGATAGTCTTCCTGCGGTTCATCACGCGTTGCCAGAACCTAAAAAACCCGACTTTTTCACCGATGATCTACCAGTGATAGATCCAAAGTTCGATTATAACTTCGATATTAGTTTTCTACGACCTCAAGATATTTATCAAAAATATTCATATGATATCTACGACGGAACAGAAACTGATACACTTAGAAAATATGAATACAACGAGTATGGTAGAATAATATGGCGATTTGCTCTTGGTGACCAAGGTGTATTTGTGATTACAGAGAAATCACTTACTGGGATCTTCAACGCGATGAAGCAAATGTTCCAAACAAAATTGGGGCAATTGCGAGATTATCATAAACGATCTCTATTACTCGATTTAACAACTCAGCGTGATATAATCAAACAGCAACAACAACAATTAAATCAAATTATCGCTGATATGAATTATCTCAATGATAAATTACTCTCGTTCGTTTACGAAGATAAATCACCAAACAGAGAAAAGTTCAAAAGAGTGTTTTCACGCACCAATGACAATTTAGTCTTCGTTAAATTCCAAGGTTGGGATGTATCAGCGATGAAAGCATCGTTGAGAAAACTCATCGATGAATTCTTTCCACAGATTCACGCGTTATGGTTTAAAATAAATCCACCAAATGAAATTTTAACATCAACGAATTCACCATTTAAAAATAACAAACATAGATCTCCCGGTAACGTTGATATATCATCTGTTATTGCGATACACATTATCTGTGATGCAATCTTGGGGAGTTTCTCAATTAATGTTTCAAAATCAGACAACGCTGATCTTGGATATATCATCTATACATTTTCTCCGGATGTTTCCCCGGGAAGTCTCATAGTGAAAAATCCACCTCATTTAACCTACTTGGAAACCGCTAATAGATTTATAACCAGAATGAATTTTAGAATAATTGATCAGGATTTCAACTTGATTGATCTTCGCAGGGAAACATTACAGATCATGCTGGATGTAAAATCGTAATTGGAAATCTTTGATTTGAAAAATTGGTAGATTTTCAAGAACTTTTTCATCGTAAACGATTTTCTATTTGAAATGAAGATCCATAAGATTCAATATGTATCAACACGTGCTAGTATCAGTTCACGACAAAGATCTTCTTGAACAAGCTATCAGAGAAATATTTGGTATGAGAACGCAGGATGAGTTCTATGTGGATATAGTCATAGATAATCTGGGTTCGGAGAAGTTTCTGTTGACGGATTATCAACTGTTACAGCTTCAACAAAATGTTATAACCGCAGTGAGATTAACCCGTGATCAAATAATGCAATATGTTCATTCATGTCTACGTGTGGAGGATCTTAAAAAGATTTTGAAATTATTTTGATTTCAGAATAAAAAATTATTTATTTCATGATTTTCGACGGTGAAACCCCCGAATTCATTTAGAGAAATTCAGAGTATCTTGATTCATCAAATGAAAAATCTCGCTGTGAAAATTCTCCTGATTTTCCATTTTCAAGATCTTTTTTATTTTTTTTTAATTCCGCTAATTTCTCTTCTTGAGCGGAAATTTGTTCACGTGTCTGCTGTAGCATAGTTTCTAACTGAACTAATTTTTCCCTTTCAAGTGTTATTGCTTCGATTGGTTTCAAATGCTCTTCAAATATTTTTTACTTTTTTAACGCGTTAATTAATCTATCGTGGGCATCATTTTGGTTTTTTTCGAGTTCTTCTACCGTTGCAACGTATTTTTTGCATTCTTCATAATTTTTTAACAAGTCGTTTTTTACCCTATCACTTTTTTTATCTAACGCTGTTATATATTTTGTTAGATTTTTTCCTCGTTCCGTGGCGGCGTACCCCGCGATGAATTTCTCATCCGGGTAAAATTCCTTCCAAATCTTATATACACGTCGAAGTGAAATTTTATATTGTTTCGCTATGTGAACCGGTCTCATTTTTCCTCGTAGTTCTATGATTCTTATTTCATCATTTGCGGTTAAATATCTCGCTTTGTTTGGCATGCTATATAAACAAAAATATTTTTTTGTTACCTAAAATAGGCAATGTTTTCCAACGAACAGCTTTATCATTATTTCCCTACTCGAAATATCATAGGTAATAATGACCGGTAACAAACACAAGTAACAAACACAGATAACCCACATCGGTAACGGGAAATATTATAAATTTTCAGATAATATTTTCTTCAACTAAGTCTCAAAATAACATTACCTGATTCTTTTTTTTGTTTCCGGAGCATCGATGATTTACCAATATAAATTTCCCATTACCGATATGGGTTATCTGTGTTTGTTACTTGTGTTTGTTACCGGTCATTATTTCCCTTTGTTATCAGCTATAGGGAAATAATGATAACGGTGTTCGTTGGAAAACAAAAAAAAAATCGGGTAATCGCATTTTTACTGAAATTGTAAGTACTTTGGTAATTTCCTAAGCAATTACAATAATACAATTTCAATAAAAGGCGTTGATATATTTTCATGCAGAAAAAAATAATTAATAAAATTATTTTTACAGAATTAAATTTTTGAAAATATAGTAATGAGTTTTATAAAAATTTTCACTGTGAAATCACATTTTTTGTAATTTTATTGAAGATTTTCAACAAAGAATTTTACAATGGTGCATTCAACAACTTCTCCAACTAAGCATTAACAGCTTTTGCTTGTGCTTGTTCGTTATATGTTTCTTTAAGTTCATCTTGAATAGCTTTAATTATTCTACCTGCTGGAACAAACAACGCCAACTTATCTTTGTTTTTCAGTAATACTTTTGTTCGTGCTCCAATAAGAAGTTTTATGATTCTGTATTCATTTCGATAAGATGACTTTCCCTGATCTCTCATTGATGTAACACTGAGGTATTCTTGTTCAAGCCATTCAGACGTAAATGTGTTACCGGGAGGGACAAGTGAAAGAACTTTGTCAAGTTCGTCAGACAACCGAGCAATATTTTCATCGTTCATATACGTATATAAAATCTTATGTTTAATTGTTTATAAATGATATGCATAATCTTATATATCTAAAAGGAAACTCTACAATGAAATCGTTTCGAATACGCAGAGAGAAAAATATCATTAGCAACATTTAAGACAGATTGTCTATGAATACCGTAATATTTTCCAGCAGAATACGCTGAAGGAAAATATAATTCTTGTGAATCCATGATACCCATAATAGGTCGTCTTAGTTGTAATTTAATTCTCGGCGCAGAATTCAAATTATTTTCGTGTGGGGTTACAACACGGAGATTATCCAGTCTGTTATCGATTCGATTACGATTAATGTGATCGATAACTAACCCAGCTGAAATTAAACCATTGTAACATTCATAAATAAATCTGTGAGAAAAATATACTTTTTCTTTCCCGTTACGATAAATACAGATCCGCATATAACCCATGTTGTTAATCCGACCAATAGTTTTCTTAAGTCTACAATGTCTGATAATACCATCACATGAAGCCTCGTAATTGGTGTAAGTTGGATGGGATGTAAATGTAATTTGATTCATATTTCCATATGCAAAATTAAGGTTTAATTTGTTTTTTTTTATAATTACCGATTATATAATCCTGTTCAGTAATTACAATATTGTATCTACGTTTATAATATCTGGCCAGTTCGTTAAATCTATGGTTGCCACAATCACCACATAAACGCGTCTTTCCTTTAACACCTTTTGAACAGCTAATGCAAGTTAACACTCCAGTTGAACCTCTTTTAATCACATAATTATGTAACGCACAATATTCCCCGATACAACGTCGAGCACAAATTCCATCATTGCGAAGATGCCTCCATGAACATTTATTTAATGTCATTATACGATGTATAAATTTTTAATTGAATACTAATTCGCATATTGTTTATATGACAAAATTATTGAAGATTTCCCTAGAGTACCCAGCACGGGTACGTACTCGATATGATCTAGACGAGAAAATATCACCAACACTTTATAAACCTAGAATTGTACGAAGTATTCGTGAGGCAAAATATCAACACCAGCAGAATGGTGCACTATATACATATTCAACGTTTATGACAAATTCCAACGATAACACATTAACGAAAGAACGTGCCACCAGTATTCTCTCAATGATAGATTTTACTAATAATCGCAGATACATCATCGATGTAATTTATACAAGATTTGAGGAAAGCCCACGAAGAACGGCGCAGACAGATATCATCGATGAACTTTTTGGAAAACCCACATGGAAGTTATTTCATCATCGCCGCCGAGTAACATATAAACAATTATTTGTGCTAACCAGAAAAACAGATCCATTAGCGCTAGTTGGGATTGATAGCCAATACTACGATATATCATACCCATTTAACGTTATCACATATGGAATATTTCCCGTGGAAACACCTAAACACGATGAAGTATCCATAATGAAATTATCATCAACGTTAAATTGTGTGACCGAACAAGTAATAAAGCATTTTGAAACAGCAAAACGAGGAAATGGTCTCACCGCGCTTAGACTCGCGAAGATTAACGCGTGGGATAAACACATCATTGAAAAAGGTACAGGTGCAACAAGAACCGATATTATGTTGTTGGAGAAAAAATTAAAAGTACCAATTATCGTAAAGATGTTTCAGGATCGGATATTTTATGATTCTGGTTGTTATCGTAAAGCTGGAAGCCCAATTGAGATTATAGATCATAATTTTCATGCGTGGGGGATCAACGAAGGAGATTTTCCCCATGATAAAACTATACGATATTATCACGGTGAGATGTTCGATTGGATAAAAAATAACTATACTGATCCAGTAAATGTATGGTTATTTTCCAGTGATGGCGAACAATATGATCAATTTGTAACCGCAGCAGGGGAAATATATCGAAGAGAATCATTGCAACAATCCATGGAAAAATTTGCCGACAAATACATCGATAAAGCTTCTAAAGATAATCAAATTATAAAACTTACCACAAACCAGAATATCACGGTGAACGCATAGAGAAACTTTCAACGTGTCCGAGTATACATGATGCTATAGCGCGACATAAGCTTGTTTATTTGAACGGTCCAGGTGGTTGTGGAAAAACAACACGAGTAATTGAGTTGTTTCGCGGATCTAATTTAATCGCGTAAACACCAACTCATCGTCTTGCCAGGGATTTTCGTGAAAAGGGAATTTCCGCAAGTACATATCATAGCTTTTTCAGATATAGTGGAGGTGATTGGTCATCTGAACGAATGGGAACTAAAATTGTTCCGGTTGTAGTAATGTGGGATGAAGTTTGTACGGTATAAAAAAAAATATTAAAAATATTTCTCGAATGGTTGAAAGTGAAAAATACCACTATAATATTATGTGGGGATCATGGACAACCACCACCATTTACAAGTATATCGCCGCATTGTTGGTTAAAATCATACGTGGACTATTACGAAGAAATGACAATCGATCGCAGATCTCTCGATGAAGAATTAACCGCGTTGAAAACCGCAATAAGATGTACTAATAGTAAAAATCAAGGAGTAAAATTACGTGAAATAATACCAGCAACATCACTAGATGAATTTTTACAAACATGGAAACCATCTGATATAGTTGTAGCTAGTAGAAAAGCTACCAGAGATATCATCATAAGAAAATTATTTTATCTTCATGAGAGTAAATTTCCAAATGAATAAGTTCCGCTATGTTATCGACCCAAAGACACTCGACGACAGAATATCCTCGTAGATATACCGGGACAGCAACAACAACAAGAACTTGTGTTAAATGATATCGTTGAAGTCGATTTATCGGTGGTTAACGAAGCAATAAATGCGACTAATTCTCCGTGGAGATTAGGATATGCTACAACGATACATTCATCACAAGGATTAACTATAACTGATACAATAGTGTGGATCATTGATGATTTCATCGAATGGGATAATTTAATTTATTTAGCTGTATCACGAGTGCGAAGAATAAATCAACTTAAACGAGTAACGGTTACACTACAACAACTAACATCATCGTAAATTTTTCGGTGGTAATTGAGTATCATCTGGAATAACTTGAAGCTGTTCTCGAGTAAAACTTCGTTGAGGTGCAGTTGGATCCAATTTATAATACGTTGGTCTATGTGCTGATGACACCATAGAATATATCTTATGAGTAGTAATACTCCATATAGGATCTGTTGACCGTCTGACACCACCTTCAAGTTCGCCAGGTTCGTATAAATATCTCACAGTAGCATTCCAAGGTAATGCCGTATCATTACGCAATGATATTTTTCCAGGTATATATTTTTTTGTTATCGCGGTGGCTGATTTATTATTTATCGATGAAGTTATCTGATTATTAAGTGATTCAATCACCTCAGGAAGTCGTCTTACCCATTCACGAGATCTATCCTGCTGAATAAATTCCTTTGCGGTTTGATAATAAAATAATTTATCAGCGAGGGTTTTATTGAATCGTTCGACAATCGCTTGATCACGATGTATTGCAGTATGTCCCCGTCGAATTACAACATTATGTTGAGCCATCAATGATGATAATTCACCGAAAAATTCCCTACCAGGATCAACCTGTAATAAATTTGGCCAACGTAAAGGACCTCGTTGATAAATTTTTTAAACGCTGCAGCAACTTCCGATGACGGTTTTGTTGATAACGGTTCAGCTTATTTATATCTACTGGCCATATCAACAACAGTCAATGCGTACTTGTAAACACGTTTTTGTTTATCATGTGGGAAATATAATATATCAGCTTGATGAACCTCATTTGGGACATATACATCAAACGATCCATATTTGATTGATGTTGGTCCAGGTAGATAAATTTGCCATATTGATTGTCGAGCCAACCAATTTGCAGCAACATCACGTGAAACTTTAGCGGAGTTAGCTAATTTGTTTATAGCAGATTTACCTATGTAATATCCTGTCGGAGAATAATAAATTTTTTCCATGTTATATACTTGCACCTAACAATAATTTACCTTTCATGGCAGATTTTATCAACCACGAAGCTAGCTTTTCTTTGAATGCTTTATCAGGAATGGCATTCAACGCATGAATCAATTTTATATCTGCGAGATGGCGTTGTTGTAAATCACCACTCCGGTACGCTATATCATGTACATGACATGCTTCATCGATAGCGTTTATCGGTGATTCTCCCGGGTTAGAATTATTTTGACTATCGAGTCGTATATCTAATCGAGTTCCCGGCCCACAATAACTATATCCCAGAAGATGTTTTTCTCCCGGATATTTTGACCATGGCAACCCTGGAAGTTTAGCTAACCCAGCGGTGATATCTCCTTCTTTTTTTTATTGGATTTTCCTCCAGAGGATTTTTCACAAATTGATATTTTTTTATGACACATACTTCACAATTACCAACAACTGCATTTCGATTATTTTTTGTAGTAGTATTTGTCAGGTTTAACGTTGGTGTACGCGTCTTACATTTAACACAATATAAATCCATAATATTATTATATATTACATCTAATGGAAGTGATTGATTTCTCAGCGTTGAAAAAGAAACCACCGGTAAAACATCATCCGATGTTACCAGATTCCATCAGAATGATAATCATTGGGCCGTCCGGAAGTGGTAAAACTCAATTGTTGCTTACAATGATAATGAAATATCTAACCTGGGATAAGTTATATTTGGTTGCTCCGAGTGTAGACGATCAACATTGTTATCAGGTGCTAAAAGATTACGACGAAACCGTTAAAGAATCTTACGGCGGAAGTGTAATTGAGTTTATAACGGATATTGATGAAGCGCCATCCGTGGAAGACTTAGATGTATGCATTAATAATCTTTTTGTGTATGACGACGTAATGTTGGATCAACAAAAGAATCCAGCTAGGATATTCTCTAGAGGGCGTCACAAAAACTCTGACATGATATATGTAACTCAACATTATACACAAATACCAAAAAGTGATAAGAGATAACTGCAATTTGTTATGTGTGTTTAACGGGGTTGATACTCAGACGTTAAGAAATATTTGGCAAACTTGGTGTCCCGATATGGACTATAACAAATTTCAAAATTTCTTCAACGGTGCAAGAGCTACCCCACACGGATTTATCACGATAAATATACATGACCCTCGGACACGATATCGAATCGGATTGGATCGTATTTATGGTTAATTAATATTGATCCACAAAATAAAATCATAAATTTTTCATGATCAAGTCATCGATGGTCCCCACATCGGGGTATCACTAGGGTGTCCATCAATGATGCAGCCTCAATTATATCCCCTTTTTTTTACTGTTATTTTACATAAATAAGGGTTCTATCGGTGTTATTGAAGAGGACCTTATCAAAAATGCCTAGAAAAAATGGTGGGTTAAACCTCCTATTTCATCGATGATCCCCACATCGGGTATCACTAGGGTGTCCATCAATGATGCAGCCTCAATCATATCCCTTTTTTTACTGTTATTTTACATAAATAAGGGTTCTATCGGTGCTATTGAAGAGGACCTTATCGATATCGTCAAAAAAAGTGGTGGGTTAACCCTCCTTGCTGCTGATCGATTGCGCTCTTCTTTAATAGGAAAATCATTTTTTAAATTCATAACTGAGCCTTCCAAGACAGGAAAGTTTTGGTTCACACAAAACCAACAGCAACAGCAAAACTATGAGATGGAGAGTTGATGCTATAATAATAATAATAATAATAATAATAATAATAATAATAATAATAATTAAATGAACATGTTCAATATTATCACGTGTTCTGTACTTCTAATATATGTGTAGTTTATACCTATTCTTCTTCTTATGTCCGCTGTGCTTATCATTTATGTATTTACACTTTATCTTGTGTGCTTAACCTTTGTCCATAGTTGTAAGTTGTAAACCATTTTTAAGTTGTCCTGGTAAACGTCATTTTTCAGCACACGATAGACTATACATGGCGGCCAGTATTATTGGTGGAGGAAGAACCCTGGAAAACCCCCGGAACGAACCACTGAATCACGAGAAGCTACTGGCAAACTTTCTCACATAACTAGATTAGCCAAATCTTAGACTCGAACCTACGCAGACAGAAGTGAGATGACAGTAATCCGTAGGGTCTCACTGGATAGTTTCGCATTTTGACAGCTCCCTAATATTTAAAGTAGAAGGCATGGGCCTAATTATCACCAGCCTAGCATTTTTCAGTTCACACATAAGCTAAATCTGTAATGTGGTTTAGATTTACTTTTGAGTTAGGCTTGGAAACTGGTTGACTTGTTGGTGACTGCCTCTCACAGTTAGACTAGCACAGGAGATCAAATGCGTAACTTGGGCTTCAAATGAGCAGCGGACTTGGCTTGCGTATTTACATGTGTCTGCTACAGAGGTAAAAATCTAAAAATCTATATGGTTTAGGGGTGATGAAAAAGTATGCTAATTTGTTACAGTACTAGTGAACGTTATTTATGTATAAGGCACATACTGATATTTTTAGCTCTCTTGTAACAGGAAAATATTCAAAATACCCCCTTTCTGTAAAAAATGAATGTTAGAAAGAGGGGTTGGGGCTGTGTTGATTCAATATAAAAGCCGCTAGTTGCATGAGCAATTAACTTTAATTCCTCAGTCATAATCATACAAGCATCATTTCAACAAAAATCATTAGTTCATTTTTATTTGTGTCTTTAAGGTAAAACTATTATCATTTTTCTGCTATAAGTCATTGTCGGAAAAAATTTGCCAAAACAAGTGTCCAGTGAGACCTAACGGATCAATCTCACCTGCATCTATGTGATCCCTATCCTGTCCGTCTGCTGTCGGGTAAAGATGAAACGATTTCAGAATAATAGATGTGTGCTAGTCCTTACGTTGTGTTTAATTCTGTTACATTTCGATGAGATGAGTACTAGTCTTGCGAGATTTCAAGAAGGATATTAGGTAACAATCCTACTGTGTCAATTTTACAGAAGTTTATTTATGGTTTTACGTATTGCATTGTATATTAGTTTTTGCTATGAAACATTATGCTTTCTTCGTAGAATTTTCAAGATGTTCACATTAATCTCCTTTTATTTTAATTGCCCTATACAACATTTAAACTGGACTTCCAATTTGTTTGACAAAATAATTAGGGGATACCCATTAAATTTAGTTGCTCTCAAAAGATGTGAAGTTTAAGTTACTTTGGCAATGAAGTTCAAGTATTCAAGTACGATATAAATCATATCCATACATATATATGTATGTAAGTATGTAGGTAGGTAGGTATATATGTTAATCACTTCTTAAAGACTCCTTTATATGTGATGCATTAATGGAAATAGTGTTATTGAACTAAATACACTTAAACACGTATTGGTACTAATATTGTTGAAAGTTTGTTTTCATTTATATATCCAACACCTGTTACCTTATCATGTGTGTTACTTTACACCTATTCCTTTCGTTAGTATGACTTATAATACACATTTGTAAATACGGTAGTATCTTCAGGAACCATAGCAAAGTGAATTTTTAACATAGCCTTTAAAACCAATTTCAGTCATATCGCTAAAATGTTTGCAGTGTGTCAGTTTATAGTGATGTCTAGCATTGGGACATCATGCCGCTGACATGTAGCATCATGTCACACCCAGTGACATTATCTGGACACAGGCGGACCAGTCATAACACTAAACTCTTAATGTTGAGCACTTAGCAAGGCAGCTAATAGTATCATTTTTATAAGTCTTTGGTATGACTTGGCTTTGGTTCGATCCTGTGACAGTATAAGAGAAAAAGAAGCAGGGTCTACTTTTACAGTTACAGATCAATGACATCGCACCTCTGCCCACATGGGTTAAAGTCTCCGACTTGGCCAGTGTGGGTATGCACAAAAATCTGCCAGTTGCTTCCTGTGGGTTGGTGGTTCCTTCTCCACCAAATAAACTGGATGCCTTGTATAATAGCCCATCATTTGCTAAATAATGCCTTTAAACTCATAACAATAAAATAGGCAAGGAATCAGTCTTGTTCCTGAAAAACAGTTCAGGGACAAATTTAGGAGTAATATAGTCCTTGCATAGCTGAGACAATGCTGTGTTGTTATACAAGTTAGAAATGTAGTATTAATGTTTGTTTACAGACATTGTACAGTTGGATAGCAGGAACCATAAGACCAGAGAATCTTCCAGCCCAATTTGAGCTAGTTGGTATGTCAACATTCCATGATATGGAATGTACCGATTTTGGGTGTGAGCCTTCATATCCACTTGAAACGGAAGCTGGTAGGACTCCATCAGTGGTGCTTTTGCATGAAGTTCTTGTGATTTAAGAAGATTGTAAGTTTTTGTTCTGGAGCATTGTTGCTATTGTGTGGTATTAAATTTTATGGCAGTTGTAACAATATAGCAAGCAGATCTTAATAAACATACATTCAGTTCCAGTTATTACTTTTGTGTGTGTGTGTGTGTGTATATATATATATATATATATATATATATATATATATATATATATATATATATATATATATATATAACATCTCACCTTTTCCTTTGTGTTCTGTTCATAAAAAAGCTATATATATCAACAATTAGACTATTTGAAGGTAAAACTAATTTTTCCACTTGCAACCTAAATATAAAACACATTTATAAATTATTTGATCATTGTATATTTGCAGAAATGTCGATATAACGCCATACTGTTTAAATGAGTAAACCTTTCATTATATCCAATAATAAAACTATAGTGGCATTTTAAAAGTTTGGTGGTCACGTGACAACTACTGTATGTCAAGAGGAATTATTGTAGATTAATCAGTCCATGTACAACTTTACTTTTCTCTCATCAATAATTTTTTGTCTGTATTATGTGCAATACCTAGTAATACATAAACAGATACAGAAAAGAAGAAATTAGTAAGTATAATTTTTCCATAGTTGAACATACTGGCCACATCACACCTCAAGTATTTATTAGAGGCATGAGTTACACCGACTCAGTGGTTAGCATGCCAACTTAGTAACCAAAAGGTGCAGGTTGGAATTCTACTGATGGATTACCCCAAATTATGTGTCCTCTGGCAAGGCACTCTACTTCATTTGCCTCAGCACCAAATAAATAATTTGTGTTGATGTGCTATGAAATACAGAACCACATCCTTTTACTTCTTAATTTAACACAAGCATTTGTAACTTTTCCTTCTGCATTTTAGGGAGATGAACTAGATGGAACCCTGACTGGCTTCGATGATGTGTACTTCTCTGTGTGAAATCCAAAGAGCATAATCAACAGTTCATAATTCATTCATATCCGAAGAATTAAAAGTTCCAAAGAATTTTCTAGCCATGTTTACATGGAAACATGGGAGGGGTGGCATATTTACCACTTCTTCAACCTAATCTGGTTGAATGACAATTGTCATTCGAAAACCCTTCTACATCAATGCTGTCTGAAAATAATTGGTTAATAATCCATTATTGAAAAAAAAAATACTATTTAGAACAGGGTTGATTTAAATTTGGACAAAATGATATACAGCTGTACATACAAAGGATTGAATTTTCTGTAAAAGTATTGTGTCCTTGCAATGTGATAAATCTGTATTGATACTCACAGGGGCTTGTATCATTTCTTAATATACAACGGACAACAATTTCGCATATCTCCTGTTACCGATTTAAGATTTGAAACCAATACTTCAAGCTAAATGTTCATTGTGATAGTTTAAGACAAAAGTTAATTCAGAGATTCGACAATTTGGACTGCAATGTTAACTTAAACCCAACCAGTGCACAATGGTGTTCCAACTGGAATGCAATCTTTAATGTGCTGATCTACCACTAGTCTTGAATGTGCCGATCTGCTAACAATGCTGATGTATCACAATGATTTAATCTAAAATGTCATTGAAAGAATTCACAATAATCCCAAAATAGCAATCAAGTCCAAAATTTTTAATAATCACTTTGCAATTCCCATGAATAATTGAAATATAAAAATCCTGTTAAATATAACTGAATAAAAAATAGAGTCCACTAGACAGATGTTACAACAAGAATATGTTGTTAACTATGTTGATCAAAACCTTAATATCAAATTCTAACACAATAAGAGGATGTTGATGTGGTTCCTTTTCCCATCATATTCAAAAAAAGGTAAGGTCTGTTTACTTTTAGCTTGCTACCTGGCAAACTAAGAATATTTTATTCTAAGGGGAAAACAAAAGTTCTGAATTCAAATCCATGTAGACATGTTTACAAATATCATCTTTGACAATAATCTACAATCATGGAAAATAATTAGCTATGTAGTATCTTACTTACCAATGACAGTTGCAATCATGGGCAACAGTTAAACAATATATATAGATATACAATGGGCACTTCCAGTGGTTGCTAACTGCCCTGTATTACCCTTCTTTCAATTAAAGACCTACCTGGTTTGCATACGATGTACCATATATTAATGCATTTTCATTGTTACAAAAAGCCATCTGCATTGCAGCAAGCATGACATTTTCAGTACCTGGGTCACCTCTCACTTTTACTGGACACCCTGAAAAGTAGGTTAGTATAACATTATTAAAATATCATATATAACATGTATAGTAATTTATATTGGCTTTTGTTTGTGAAGGTGGTTCAAGTTTTCTTTTGCCTTTAAATAGTCTGTACTTTATTGCTGTACAAGAAATATAAAAGAACTTTTATTTAACAAAATGTTTACAATGTTTATAGGAATCCAACTTATCACGTAAACTGGTCATGTAAACGTGTGAAATTAGTGTTCATTGCACAAACTGTATAGTGCACAACAGAAATAGTCTGTTAAGTTCACAATGACTATGCTACTTTTTTTCCCATATAATACCAAAAGCAAATGCTAATCCAGGATATCCTTCAAGGGCAATTAAGAAATAATAATAAAGATTTATGAGCATAACATTCATTTGATATGGATCATACATTTTCTAAACCTGCCACTCCAAGCAGATATTGTACTGAAGCCGATGCAAGTTTTGTACAAAATAGTAAGGTTTATATGTGACACCAGGCTTGCAAACAAATAGATGTATCATTTATGGCTGACTAGTCAGCAAATTATATCTAGCTTTGCTTACATCCCTAGTCCAAGAAGAAATGACCTAGTTCTGTTAATCCTGCATCCGAATATCTCATTTCCTTTCTTCATGTAACAAAATGTTTACTGTAACACATGGTTTTGGCATTTAATTTTAATTACCTTATCAGTATGACAAAAATTCCTTTTAATAATGTATAAAAGTAAATTGTTAGAAAAGAGTACCCAACTTTAAAATTTTAAGTGTGAACAGGAAGACATAATAAGCAATGCAATAAATTTACTAATTTTACAATCCCAAGACAAATACACAGCTGTCAAGTATAACATTTTCAAAAATGAATCAACACTGAAAAGACAACTATTCAAAATTTTAACTTCAACTACAATAATATAACTGAACATGAAATTACTTTATAAAATACATTAGGTGAGTTTATATTGACTTTATTTACCATGGAATTTCTCAACTGTATCAACAAAGTAGGAAGCAACAACCTCTGGTCGTCGGTTGGTGATACCAGCATGCAGCCATAATATCTTCCTCGAAAAACTGAAAATATGATTGTATAAAAATACACTGTATCACACAAAGTGGGGTTATTTATACTTTTATCATTGGGAGACATATGTTTCCAATTGTCAAGATGAACTGTATGTACATAACAGAAATGAAACAAAACAAATTGAAGAATGAATAAACAAAATTTGCAGCAAATACTTATATGTGCTTTTCACATTATTGTCACACTTTAAATCAAAATAGGAAACATCTGGTGCTAAAATAACAAATGTCTTATAAAATAATGATTTTAAAATGTCCAACTGAAATACAAATTAATTAAAAATAGTTAAATAAAAAATGAAAGTTTTCATCAGATTTGTTGCATCAATAATCAGCAAAAACAGGTCATGATTATTAACTGTATCAACAAAATCCAACTCATGAATCTACTCTTATACATTTTTGGCATGTATTTCTAAATAGTGAATGAAAACTGACTCCATTACATGAAGTCACAACTTACATGCCTTTAACAGAAAAAATAGATTTTAGGTCCTTGTGGCAGTCCTTGTGTACGTGTTTTGTGTGTATGTGTGTTCACCGTGTCCTGCCATTTCAAAATAGTTCAAGATAAAAGCAAAGTTCAATATACTTTGTGAAATTATTGTGGACTACAGATGTACCTTTGAGTTTAAAATTTTAAATCATCATAGACGGTCTTAATGGTTCTACCTAGAATGGAAAATACTTTGAAGATTTAAGTTTTAAATGTTTTCTAACTTGTATATATGACTGTTGTGTTACCAGGGTCCCAACTCGAGATCACCTCCACATATGTATTTTCTCTGCTAATCTTGTTTTGGTGCTTTATGTAACAGCAACAAAAGACAGTTATTTAGTACTGTGGCAAACAGAGTTAAGTTTCTTGCCCAAGGACACGCCAGGTAGCTGATCAAGGCTGGTCATATGTTAAGATAAAAATAACACACTCTTGTGGCCCTGAGTCAAGCACACAAACCACTTGATGCCTGTAGCTTAAGATGGATGGATGGATGGATGTTTCTTTAACAGGAGCTAAGTACAATAATGGCAACAAAGTATCAATTAAATAGTTATAAAAATGTAAAAACCGAGAATTACACTAAAGTTTAAGAATACTCAGTTTATAAAGAAGACTTCACAGATGATTTTGCCCATGGATCAATTCAACACCACACCATTAACCAAGATTTAGCCATGTGGGCTGGACAAATGTGGGAAACACCATGTTTTACAAACACTCTGGTCAAAATCAACTAGCCTGTTTAAATTGTTTACAGCTGTCCATAAATTATAATGGGTACTGTGGTCTGTGCCTCTGTAAGTTTACATGGCGTAACTATAAAAATAATGTCATTATATTTACAAGATATTTTAATATTTTAGATTCAATTGACTTTCTTTATAATATAAAAATATTTATGAGGGAAATATACAAATAAAATCAAATGCTATCTTTTTAGGGGTGTTCAGACTTGTACAGAGTTAGATTCTTGTGCTTCAATTTATTCTTTCAATATTACAATAGAACTTCTGAATATACATACCCATCAATAGAACCATGTATGCCAATATCATACGGTGTTAATTTATCATACCCATCAATACAACCATGTATGCCAATACCATACGGTGTTAATTTATCATACCCATCTGTATAAAGGAAATATAACATCATATTAGCAATATATTGAAATAAAGACTGAAACGTGTACAGCATAGCCATACTATCCCTATCTTTTTCTCAGTTTTGTCAAACACCATGATATATTCATGTCCACAACACTAGACTAGGTTCACAAAGATGGTGAACAAATGACATTCTAATAGTGTTGTACACATCAGACTAAATCCAGTCATATCCAAAAGTTTTATATTTCTATTTTCAACATTATGAAATATGAATATATGTATACAACTCTGAAAATTTTATATATAATAGGCAAAATTATTCCTACTCACTGTGTCATTGCCAATTTAGATGGTTAAAATTATGAAATTATGACAACATTGGCATCCTCTGGATAATGTAGCACCTTTGTATATTGCTTTTTACTTTCTAAAGCATCTTATCTTGACAAATGTTTGTTGTTGAATAATGCAAACAGAAACATTAATCAGATCATTGATGTGATATGAAAATGCTAAGAAATTGTGTTTGTTTAATTTTTTAAAAACTATCTAAACATATCTAACCACAAACCATGTCCAAGTGAGCAAAGCAGCACATGTAGTTACTGCTAACAAGGTGTATAAAACGGATATAACTATTTACAGAATCAAATAGTGATAAGTCAGACATATTCTGCAAAAGATAATTTCCATGCCTGAAAAGCTGTACAGTTTCAATTTATTTATATATCTCACAAAATCATAATTCTTCTGCCTGTAAATATAACATCTGTGATCAAATGTCACATGGCATAGTGAGAAACTTTGTTTATATAAGCAAACATGTTTTGAATAGTGGGAAACTTTGTTTATATAAGCGAATATTTTTACCAAGAATTTAGAAAAAGGAAACTAGAATAAAAACTATTTCACAAACAATTTTGCTGTAGAAATGTACAAATGGCACATCAATTGTACAACACTATGACTACAACACTATGTTTTGTTTTTTATGGTTTAACGCCATTTTTCAGCACAATATAGGCTATACATGGCGGCCAGTATCAATGGTGGAGGAAGAACCCGGACAACACCCGGAAAGAACCACCGACCCACGAGAAGCTACTGGCAAGCTTTCTCACATAACTACATTCGCCGAATCTTAGCGAACACACGCAGACAGAGGTGAGATGGCAGTGGTCCGTAACGGACAGCGCTTTAGACCACTCGGCCACTCGGGGCCCCCTACAACACTATGACTTTAACACATCATAAAGTCAATGATGTTAATTCTATGCAATCTGAAAAATTACCATTTGACATGAAGAAATGTTACATATCATATGATGCTGTGCCATTCAATTGTATGCCATCTCTTACAGAAAGCTTGGAAGAACATTATAATACTTACCAATATGCCATACATAATTTGGACCCTGAAAGAGATCATTACACTGACCATAAAAACAAATTTCAAAACTAAAATGTACCACACACATACAAACTACAGTCCTTGATAAAAATGTGAAAACATTTTAAAACATGCTTTAAAAGTGAAAAGGATTGCATAAAACTGAACAATATTAAAAGTTTATGCTAACATCACATGTTCTAATTAATTACCTATACATTGGTACAAATGTCACAATTAATTTTAAATTTAAACAAGCTACATAGATAGCATTTTGTGTAAAATTACCTATTTACAAAATTAAAGAAATCATAAGTCAGTCAAATATCAATCTAATATATTTCTTAACTGTAAGTCACATACTCCCCTAATGTTTAAATTATATTCATGTCACACAAAGGGACAAATGCTAAATAAGATTAATGCAAACCGTGCATGAAAAGCCTTTTTATTAAGAACAAATAATTGACAATCATCCTGTTTTATTATGAATAAACTTGTACTGACCTATATTATTAATTGATTTCCCAACCAAACTGATGTAATTGGATGATTTTTTTTACATGTAATCAAGCATTAACAATAATCTGATTTACCCTATAAGCAAGTGCCCCAATGAAGAGATTCCATTGTTAAGAAATAATTTATTGCAATATCTGATATTTGCATGGGGTGCAATTTGTGTGAATACTGGATGAAAAGATTTGCAATACTGTCCACTGTAACTCACTTTAGTGATATATTGTCTTTGACGCAGCCTTCTCTTCTTTCTCCTTTCTACATCATTCTTATCAAGTTCTCGTACAATGTCTCTGGCAAATTCTCTGCAAAATCAAATAGTGATGTGCAATTTATATTATCATTGTGGTCTTTATCCAGTGGTAAAATAAAGAGTAAAGAAAATAAAAGAGAGGCAACAAAACTAAAATCATTTTACTAACAATAAAACAAAATACAAAAGATAAACAAAATATAGGATGTCTCATAGTGCAATCATTGAGCGTGAATATTTGCTATAGCATGCATACATTTTTAAATGTTTAAAATTGTCATGAAATCAGGTACAGCAACTCGGTTGGGTCACTAAAGAAGATGCTACCAACTTTTTTTAAGACTACATGAACAAGAGCAATTTCTAGTGTCACAAGTCCCTTCAATTTTGGTGAAAATTCATCAGTTGGGAATTAAACCTTAATGAATACTACTAAAATTGGAAATTCTTCCTGATTTTGATTTTGTTAAAACAATAATGAAAACTTAAAGTATCAAGTATTTATATCACAATTCTTGCTTTCTTGCTGTATTTGGACCCAGAAGCCCCCCCCCCTCCGCCCCGCAAAATTGTGGCACCATGTACAGTATATATCAACTGTATTTCCTAGAGATAATAATCGAAAATTGAATGAAAATTCAAACCATTTGACATTCTGCAATGAATGCACACATTTTTATTTTGTCATGAAATAATGCCTTCTTAAAAATGAAAATTATATCTTTAAGTCTCCTAGCTAAATCCCTCCATACAGGCCCATTTCAGAACAGTAAAATAAACATTACAACATAAAACAAACATAACAATACTTTACAAACACTTTCATTATTTCTTCAAAGCATGTATACTATTTGCGATCAAGTCATACAAATCTTCAAAGTGATAAACTTTAATGACTTTTACTGGTTAATATTGTTATTATCTCCCATCTTTCCTCATAAGCACATCAAAGGCAATGTAACGAAGGACTTCCGTCTGTTGTCTTCTCAATGGATATTTTTACATAGCAATGCAGGCAAGTATGTCATCCTGAACACTTTTGATCTGATCTCCAATTCCAGGTCTATTTTTGTGCAGTAAACATTCGAGATTTGAATAACAAAAAGTATCAATTCTTTCTGAAACAAAATGTGTTGTGCAAAACCATTCACAGATGGTGGACATACCTTTCCTAAAAATAAAGAATGCTGGAATATAAGGTGCAGCAGAGCATCATATAAAACCCATCATGGCACGTTTACTTATTTTTTTAATGACAAGTTTTTTTTAAATTGTGATATTTGCATTCTAACATCAGTTATTATCAAGAACATGAAGTAGTGATCATAAATAATAATAATAATAATAATAATAATAATAATAATAATAATAAAAAGAAGAATAACAATAACAAAAACAAACATTAACATGTGTTTTTATGATAAAATACTGGTATTATTTGTAATAATAATAATAATAATAATAATAATAATAATAATAATAATAATAATAATAATTAGTGTTGTTCCTATTATCGATTATAATCGATCATCAGTTGGTTGAGCAAACCAAGAAGATAATCGATTGTGGAACTCCATAATCGATTGTGTGTAAAGGGAGACTACTTTTTAGGTGTATGCAAAGCACAAAGGCTTGTAAAACTCTCAACCACTAAAGTTGACCTGAAATTTGTTAATCCCTTCACAACTACAAATAAAAAACCTTATGATTCATAATTAGGAACATATAGTCATTATTACATGGTCAAGTTGTTAAATTGTTGAGTTAATAAATTTAAACACATTTTGTTGATTTGTTTCATTTAAATTGCAACATCTTTTGTAGTATTTATAAACAAAGACAAACAAGAAAATCATTTCCTTCTATACTTTAAATTATAGACACATCACATAAACAAAAGAATTTCAGGAGATTGTAGCAGTATTTCAATTACATATAACTGATCAGCCATAAAAAGTTGCGTTCATTTAACAAAGTTGTAGAACAAAAGTAATACACTATGTAATATTATTGTCATTTTAAAGTATATATGTCATTACTCCTGTACATTTATGAACATATTGAACTCTTGATCAAAGATACAACTGTGTAACAAAAATTAAAATTTGCTTTTAGTAAGCGATTATAATCGATGATCAGTTGGTTAAGGGGAACCGATTATCGATTATGAATTTCTGACCGATTCCCATCACTAATAATAATATTATTATTATATCACTAATGAAATGATAATAGATGCACAGGAACAACAATAACAACAACAATAATACTAACATTATTAATAGTAATAATTTGTACTCTGTGTAAATTTCAATATCAATGCAATTACCAATCACCCATATCAATACCTATAATTTAATGTGATTTCTGGATGTATACATAAAAAAATACTGCAGACAGAAAGATATAATTCTGTTATTTACAACATTTTGCACACAAAATACCATTGTTATTCCAAGATAAGAAATACACAATACAAGAAAGTTTATTTAATGATCGTAGTCAAGACATCATGAAAGCATTAAATCTGGGCAAGCTATTACAACGACATATACAGTACGACTCTCTCTCCTTCCTTCCCTCCCTTCCTCCCCCCCTCTCTCTTTCTCTCTCTCTCTCAAAGGGATAAAAGTGAAACAAAGCAAAATACATCAGCCTGTATACATAAGACTCACCAGCTTGAATGCACATACATATCAACATACACACACGCACGCTCACACACGTACATACAGATATATATATATATATATATATATATACTTCCATGCATTACATATTAGAATATGTTTCCCAAGTCTTGACAATCCTTTACTGAAGATGTGGGCAGATTGGAGAAACATGTTAAAATTGAAGCTGCTTCGATTAATTGCTTTTGACACCCAAATTCATTAATGAGGCACGAATCAATGTCGCTGACATGTTATTACTAAAAGTAACAAAGGAAAATGTTTTCAGATGATCAGGCGTAGGGCTGTTGTGCGAGCCCACAAAAATATAGGTATTCTGAAATTTTACGTTTACTATAGATGTAAGATAAAGACAAAAAATATGAAATTTGAGCAACTAAGTAAAATACTTTGACTGTTGCCAGAACCAAAGGAATTATGTCCAAGGCAGAGGTGCGCAATTTTATATCTGATCCCAAAAAGATGGAATCTTGTCAGAGGAAAATTCCTTGTATGCAAAGCAGTTTTGTCTGAAACAAAGGCATTAAGGCAGTCACGTTCTATTAAATGATGCCGTGTTCTATATCAGATTATTTAAGGGTTGAATATTCAAAATGTCTGATGTCAAAATGGAATTATTTAACAATGAAAATAACAATGCATTTGCTTTACGTTAGTTAAATACACACGTTACCTAAACAGTACACGTGAGCGGACTCCCTGCTTTCATCGGCTAAAAATATTGTTTTCTAAATGTGAGACTGTATATAAATAAGTTCAGTCCATTTTAATTGCAAACAAAAGTGTACATTTAAATTGTTTGAACTTTAAAATATATCCGTGTTTTACACTACGACACATAAGTTACCATTCTACGTTACAAAACATTTTAAAAAATACATGTAATTGTTCATTTTAAATTTCATGAAAGCACTTAAGTATAAAAATGTTATTCATTTCATCTTCTTATAAAATATGAAATAAGTCAAAATGATTATATCAGAAATGATCATGTGAATAATGATGTTCAGCTGTCACATACAGGAGAAATAACTACATGTACAATGACGAATGTATGTGTTTAATATGGTTAATCAATCATATTTGAGATAATTTCATGCTATATTTTCATGATCAAAAGGGAAAAAAGAAAACAGTGAAAACGATTACAGATTTAATGAGCAGTCTCTTGTTGTATGTATCTGATATATAAGCTATATGTTTGGAGTGACTAAAAAGGCATACACATTGTAAACTTTCGCGCTAATATTTTGAATCGGAAACTGTTATGATTAGAATGGTATTAATTTGATAACTTAAAATGTTTTTGGTGTTTTGAATATTCATTATCAATTTAAATGAAATTTGAAATACAAGAAATTTTGGTAAAGATTCATCTTTCGTTGTGCACATTTATCTGTCTTTTTCCTAACTTATAATAGCAAAACGTAATAATGTTCTGAATTCAATTTATGTCAAATTATCATAAATTACCTAATTATGCAATTTTCAACCATTTTCCCATGTATAATTTTATTTGTAACAAATACATTCAACTACGAGAAGATCTCTTGTAAAGTATAAATTTTGCTTGAGAATTAAGTTTTTGAGACCAAGTTGGCAAGTGCCTAACAAAATCGACCTTCTTTCATAGGATATATGATGCATTTAATTATTGTCTACATAACTCCCAAAGCACCGCATCCATCTCTACTACACTACTTTTTTTCTCCACAGTAACATTTGGATTTGAGACGGTTTTCCTAAAGATATCAGAAAGCTCCTAACCATTATAACTTCGGAAAACATTTATCTTGTTCACCAAATGCTTCAAATTTTATTCTAAAACATATTATATAAGAATTGTCAAAATATATGTTAAAAATAAACACTTGTTAAAACTATTGTCAGTTGTTTTTTTAAAATTGGGCCGAATTGTCTTATTTTCGGTCCAAGTTGGGCCGAATTGTCTTGGGTCTTATTGTCTTTGTGCCGAATTGTCTAATAGCCATGCCAAATATCTCAGCAAATTCACCCTATTTAAGGTCTGTCGAATCAAGTACGACCAAGTGACATCTTTACATGACATGTGATATAAACAGGAAAAAAGTAAATAATAATTCGTATATAAATGTAATAAATCATATTTTTTTGCTTTATATTATTATTCAAACAAAAGCACACATAATGTGTGAGTGGAAGCCGATATATACAGAGAGAACATGTAAATACATGTGTATTTCGGTTTTTTCAGTGTATTTCGGTGTTTATAGTAACCGATATTTGAAACTTGCAGTGACAGTTAATATTATGCTCAACTGAAAAGTTCGTAAAGAACATGTAGACCTTATTTACCACTAGTACAGTTGCACACACTTCGGTTCCAAATCATATGTAGTTGTATGGCTTGTTGCTATCTCTTAACTCTACAGGAACTTTTTCCATTTCACATGACCATGGGAATCATATCTCCTGCCACGAGACCACAGGTGCTCGACGCGAGCTTGATGTGAAGAAAAAAATAATAATCTAAAGAAAAAAAAACACAGAGAGTGAGAAAAATACCTTAGAATACCCCCATGACCCATTCAGACATATGAGCCCCTCTATATTACTATATAAAAAGAGAAGGTTCGTAACTTCCGAACACTTGGTTCCACACATGACCCTCGATTTCATTCTGCTATTTCTTTATTTAAAAGCACACGACCATTCTCTATGGCTTGTTTTACTCCTGAGATATTTTTCTATTCATCAAGCCATCATTGACTGTTCTACGTTGTACAAAACTGAAGTTACGGCTTCCGAAACGTGCGATTTTCGCGAATTTTTCATCTGTGGACAAGTGCGAGCTACTTTGACAACCGGTAAAAAGAGCTAGATTTTCCATGTTTGCGACTCTACGACGTATGCCTTCTTCAATTACAGAACAGTGGTAAATGCAAAAGTAAGTTTTTACTTACCATTAACTTTATTCAACTTTAGAAATCCTGTTCCATGGAGGAATTAGACATTTTCTTCTTCAATGCACAAAACTTAAGCAATCAACTCTATTTTCAAAACAGTTAAACTATGCGGCACACACGTCAACGCCGAAATATGATTGGCTCAAAAGGTTATACTTAAATAACATCAATGCACAAGATAAATAAATATTTTCAGTCATTATCTAGCGTATTTCTGTAAATTTTAATTTAACGTAGTGCACTAATTATTTTTTTTTTTGATTGTATAATAGTTAGTATGCATAGCTTAATTAATTCCCCTGAATTGACCCACTTTCACAACCAAAAAGTTGCGCGAAATTTAAATTTTGAGATGGGTCAGTTGCAGACGCTGGAATAGATACGACAGAACAGAAATTGGTTAATGGTTTAAATGATAGATTATCATGGCTGTTATGACTTGGCAAGTTAGGCTTTCTAAAAATTACATATATATTAAGAATTGAAAATAATTTGAACTTGTAATACTTTTTTCCAAATATTTGAACATATTAGAAAATAATTACTATAATAATAATAATAATAATAATAATAATAATAATAATAATGATAACAATAACATTATTAATAATAAGTATTATTATTATTATTATTATTATTATTATTATTATTATTATTATTATTAAGGAATAAAAGAAATTGTTATTAAAAAAAATATTATATTATATAGTAGTTTAAAATTTGATATAGGTAATTTACTCTGAAATTTACTTTATATATATATATATATATATAATATATATATATATATATATATATATATATATATATATATATATATATATATATATATATATATATATATATATATATATATATATATAAGACAGTATGACATTTGCTCATCACAATGGTCTTCTGGTTTTTATAAGTTAGGGAAATCCCTATTCTTTTATGAAGAAAAAAATCTTTTAAATTGATTGTTATTCAGAAATATGACATTAATCATTCAAACTTTGAAGAAAACTTATCATATAATATCAATTATGCATATAAAATATTCATTCCAGCAAGTACCACAAAAACAAGAAACACAACAGTGAAAACTGTACTCAATGCATATTGTACAGTAAATGTTATTTGACAAGATTATTTAAAACCTTTTCAAATCTGAAATGTTGTCACCTTGCTCTGATTAATTAATACACTTGCAGAACTAGTGTTACCAAAACTGAATGATTGTTATATGAAAAAATACATATATGACCTCTCACAAAAAATAATTTATACTATTTTCCTACATTGTTCATTTTGCATAGAAGCAAACAGGCATCAAACAAAAGGATCATATATTGTAAGTAATACACAACATATACTACTTTTTTCAAGATAAGACCATACATGCATGGGTGATTTTGTAAACAGTGGAGTGGTGGTAATAGACCTACAAAAATGTTCTTTTTGTTTTACAAAATTGCTTACATGTACAAAACCAGAATGATTATAAAATAAGAAATGTACAGTTATTGATCTACTATTAAGGTATGCACAATTTACTGATTGATTGGTTCTGTAAAATACATTTGCAATATAAAATTTCAAATATAGCTACATGAAAGTATATTATTGTAATCTTTCATCTTTCATATCAATAGTATTTTGAAATATGTCACTGAATGACTGGGTCTATCACAAAAATCCATAATAAAGTGATTTGTAAACATCAATCATACATTTATATTTTATGCTAAGCATATAATTGCATATCTCTAGGATCTGTTAATATTTCCAAACCAAGTGTACAAGATAAAGGTCTGTTCCAACCTTCTACAGCCAAGTAATTTGGTGACACCATCCAGAATTCCATGTTATGCTAGACATATATCTAAATGTTGTTATTATATATCACTTTCAAAGCCAGTGTAGGGTCTGTTCAATCTCTATATAGTCTAACTTACTTTCGAACATTAATAAAATAATAATGTGTCAAATGGCTAGTGCTTCCTTCATAATACTCTGGGTGAAACAATGTCTATTTATTCATCCAGTTATAAAAAAATATGTAAAAAAAATATAATATTGGTGTGACCATAATTGTTTCTTTTTTTTAATCATATAAAAATCCTTCACCACTGTGATTAAAACAAAGAATCATTAATTATTTCTCTGTAACATATATATATATATATATATATATATATATATATATATATATATATATATATATATATATATATATATATATATACAAGAGAGAGAGAAAGAGACAGAAGGAGAGAAAACAAATGGCAAAATAAGTTAAACACTGAATGGGCCATGCCTGCTCTTTAACAATCTAAATCTTCATTAATGTTAGTGGTGCCTAGCACTTGTATGTGAAGTACATGATAGTTTTACACTTAAAAAATTGGGCATCTTGTATGTAGCACATAACATGCTTCCGAAATGAATTTAATTAGCCCAGTAATGGTTTGTACTAAGAAAAGCAGAGATGTAAGAATGAAGTCTCTTCCACCACACTGTAGATAATACTTCTCCTGGATGCACACCATCAAAGCATAACCTGAAATTGTAGCTCCATTGCTTCTTCTTATTTGTTCTGTTCCTATAGTTCTATATGTCCAGGCTATATATAGGCGAAAATGAATCTTGTCGCTCATTTAAATGCATTATCAGCTCAATTACTAAATCAATGTGCTCCTTAAGCTGAATATCCTACTTCTTGAATAGTTTGGGGTCATCATGCCCTCTACTCATGTTCAATTCATAGACTGAGATATGAGGCATCTCAAGAAATACAATTTTACATTTTTTGTTTCTGCAGAGTTGGATGAGCCTACCATACTATGATTCAAAACGCTGCACAACTTTTCTGTATTTTTCAATCCTTAAAATAAAACCTTCCAGTTTATTAGTGAGATCGCATGTCCCTAGCCATATATAAATGCATAGTTTCCCATAGTCAATGTTGGTCTGTACACAGAATAACTGTTCTGCAATTCTTGCAAACCTTTTAGATGCAAAAATAACTAATATTCCAAAGTTATTCCTGGTTTTATACTGCTGATCCAAATACCTTCCCTTGCAAAGAATTTTAATAGCTTTGGGATACTCATACTTCACACCAGGATGGCAATTTTTGGTTTGGTGATATGGAAATTGTTAGGGAATGACAATATTGGTCTTATCATTCCATTGTTCACATGCTTCACAAAATATGGATGCAGTCACATTTGCTTCTTCATGTATAAGAGCCAGTTACAACTGTTTTTGCAACAAAGTTATGAAATGATGTCATGATACTGTATGCTAAAATACAGAAATGCAGCAGTAATATTATGTGAAAAAAGAAGGATATATATGAAAATATATATGCATGAAGTTTGTTCATAGTATTCTAAATATAATCACATAAAATGTTCACAAGAAACCCTATAGGTCAACAAACTTGTAAAACACACAATATGAGCAACAAAATGAAACATACAATTATTGTGCATTTCCAGTTGTAATAATAAATGTAATTACTAAACTAAATGTTCATTGCCAGTGCAATACCTTAATGTTGCACACAGGCTTAAATAAATGGTATGAACTGATCACCTGTGATAGGAAGTGTAGACAGGTCTTTAAATGAAAACTTGTATGGCAAATATTGCATGCAGAAGACAGTGCCAAATGAATGTAAAATCAATATACAGTATGCTTAATAAATCATACTAATCAATATTAATTAGTGTCCATGGCATGCAATGCATAAGTATCTACTGATACCACAAACATGTGAATTTTATTCCAGTCTTACTGAATTTTTGCCATCTCTTAATTTTACTTCACCCTGCACATTTTCTATGATACCAGCCAGAACAAACATCACACTGTATCCAAAATTACCCTTCCACATATTCCTTTTGGCACAGCTTGCAAATTTCATCATTCTTCTCTTCTAACTCTCTTTCATCAGATTCATTATCATCTTCTTTGTCTGATTCATACAGTATGGTACTGAACGTCCATTTTCTGATGTCTGTTGTAATCATCAGCCATCTGATTGGTAGCAAAAAGTTTAAGACTAGACATCCCATCATCTGCCAGGGGTCTAGACAACTGGTCCATTAATGAAATTGTGTCCTCACCAATTTCTTTTCTGGTTCCAGATAGTTCAGCTAGAGCATTGATTAACTCATATTGAGTTTGCCTCCCAATATCCTTTAAAAATACTCTGTGTACAAACACCATGTCAACAAATCTGATTCAAAACAATAACTGCCATCATCATCGCACAAGATAATCCTCATAAGTGGCAACTGGAAGAAATCTCCACAAAAAATAATCTGCATCCCACCAAATAATTTTGATGGGTCCTTTAAGGAACAAATAGATTCCAAGTTCTCAAAATGTCGCTTACTAAACTTTGAGACTTCATCTACTATTAAAACATCAGCAGATTTTATTTTCTCATAAGTGGTTTTCATGTTGCTATTTGTTGTAATGAAATGACCTATTTCTTTACATGTTAGCCTCCCATCTCCAATTCCAGACCACCTATGTATTGTCTCTGCACAAATGCTGGAAGGATAATCAGTGCATGCAATGCCAGTTGTACATGTTAAATATATAATTTTGCCTTCCTCTCTTAAATATTTTACACATTCTTGTAACAAGAAGGTTTTCCCTGTACCTGCCTGTCCTCCAATGTACACATTATGGCCCTTTTTAATGAGACACAAATGCCTCATTTTGCTTTAAATGAAACAAACATGATTGTCTACTTCTTACCTGTATTTTTTTAAACAAATTTTACTGATGAAGTTTAAAACATGTTACCTAAGCATGTTAATTACAAATATGCAACATGCAACCTGACCTTTTGAATGATTCAACCACATCCCATTGCAGTTGAGTAAATTGACAATACAAATTTATAATAAAGAATTCAAAAGAGAAGCATTTGGAAATTTCATTCAACATTAATAAAATGCCGTGAACCAAACTAAGTGAAAATAACTGCTTTTTATTTAAAATGTATAAAAGTACAATACAGTGTTTCAAACAAAATGCCTCACTATGCCTTGTACAAAATAACCACTTTTGGTGTTAACAGAAGCTGGCAGAATATTGCCTGCTAATGACTAGGTCAGAAAGCATTTAGAATCATACGTCACGAAAATAAAGTCTTGTCAAAAGAAAACCCAATAAACAATGTTGATCAAAAACTGAAAATATGATATACACAAAATTATGTATGCACATATTCATTGACGAAAGCTCTTCAAGTTTTGTAACGCACTTAAAGCTGACTACATCCCGCGATATGTCAAAACAGTTTAAGTTGATAAGTGCCGAAAACTCCGATTGTTATACTAATGCTAAAACACGATCATCATGACTAAGTTGTTAATTAATTTATGCAAATGAGTATCTGCAACACTAAATCTATACCCTCATTCAGTTTACATATTCGAATTATAACATAATGTGATCATGCTAATACCTATTTTTGCTGGGATACACAATAATCTGCATCGTGAAACAGACGCTGTGCATTGATGTTATTTAAGTATAACCTTTTGAGCCAATCATATTTCGGCGTTGACGTGTGTGCCGCATAGTTTAACTGTTTTGAAAATAGAGTTGATTGCTTAAGTTTTGTGCATTGAAGAAGAAAATGTCTAATTCCTCCATGGAACAGGATTTCTAAAGTTGAATAAAGTTAATGGTAAGTAAAAACTTACTTTTGCATTTACCACTGTTCTGTAATTGAAGAAGGCATACGTCGTAGAGTCGCAAACATGGAAAATCTAGCTCTTTTTACCGGTTGTCAAAGTAGCTCGCACTTGTCCACAGATGAAAAATTCGCGAAAATCGCACGTTTCGGAAGCCGTAACTTCAGTTTTGTACAACGTAGAACAGTCAATGATGGCTTGATGAATAGAAAAATATCTCAGGAGTAAAACAAGCCATAGAGAATGGTCGTGTGCTTTTAAATAAAGAAATAGCAGAATGAAATCGAGGGTCATGTGTGGAACCAAGTGTTCGGAAGTTACGAACCTTCTCTTTTTATATAGTAATATAGAGGGGCTCATATGTCTGAATGGGTCATGGGGGTATTCTAAGGTATTTTTCTCACTCTCTGTGTTTTTTTTTCTTTAGATTATTATTTTTTTCTTCACATCAAGCTCGCGTCGAGCACCTGTGCCATTTATTGAAAATTCTATAATCAACAGTTGATCATGCAGATGCTTTGCATGAAAAGATGTGCTGTCTAAAGCGTCTGACATACTGCTGACAAGTTAGTCCGATTCCATGATTAATTACACTAATTCTAATAAGAAACCCAGATCCAAATCAAACAAGGATGAACCAATTATCCGGATTTTTCGGCAAGAATAATTTTTTCATAGTTTTTCCTTTTATTCCGTAAGTTTTAATTTGAAATGTCATTTTCATAACACTTACGACAAAATCATGATTTGACTTGTCTGCAGAAGTATGCCAGAAACAACGAGCTAAAGCAGAAATGTTACCTGATTATGAAATCATGGTTTTTCTCTAGCAAATAGTGTATCAAACGATAGCTGAAGTCCTTGTATAAGTAATTGGATATTGCTTCTTTTACATCTGAAAAAAACAATAGATTTATTTGAAGATTAAAAGAATGAAGGAAAGCAATGTGGACCGCACTGAAAAATTGTTAGTATACAAATTTAGGAATTTGTTAAGATTGGAGAGGAAAAGGTACATTTTAAGCTAGAGAAAGGAAGAGCTCAATTTTTTAAGGAATTAAAATGTAGCAATAAAAAGTCAATATCAATAATGGATTTTAAATTTGTGCTTTGTTAATGATTTGCGAGAAAAAAACTCATTTTATAAGAAGTTGATACATATTACTTGGCCTAAATGAAATTAAAATGGTACACAAATTCATCAAAATCCTTTCTTTTCTTCCATTCTCCTCTCCCATGCTTAAGAGACAAAAAAAGCAAAAATCCAGAGTGAGATAGAAGAACATATGTTGTTGGATGAAAACAATAAATCTGAATTTGTACCAAGTAACATGCAGTAATCTGGTTTGTTGTAAATGGTATGTTTATGGTTTTCTTGGGATCTATCTAAAATGTGCATAATATCAAAAATACATAGTTGCCATTGCCAGTCAACACTAGGCCTATATGTTAAATTTGTCAGTTACAAGGCACACATACTGTAGCATATTTAATGCTTTGTTGTCTTTGTTTCTTAAACCTATCATAATGTTCCAAAACTTGATTATTATTATATATATATATATATATATATATATATATATATATATATATATATAATACCTGCCTACACTAAATTTAAATCCAGTGCAATAGGAAACATATGTCTGCCTTATTAACACTGATTATATACATGTGATATGACCTGCCCTTTACTTCTAAATGTAACTGTTATAATGATACAAACAATAAAGATTACGTTTGGTACTCTTTATTTTCTTTGGGACTCATTAAGATATATGACAAAGTTTTCTCAACTAAAGAATGTGGTTTAATTAAACTTTGTCTGCCATTTTCTTTAATAAATTATTCCAAAACTGCTAATCAAAATAAAACTAAATATAAATACAACACATTTACAGCCCAGATTTCTTTCTTTATTCAAATAGTGAATACTCTGATGTTGCAAAAATAGAAAGCTGAGCCCAAAAACTATATAAGCATAGATACAACGATATACTGAGCATAAAAGGGCAGCTTTATTGATACAATGAACTGAGTGTTGTACAGGACTATACTAATTTTACATGGTGACTTTATTTTTATTTCCAGCCAAAGCATGCTTGTGATTAAACTTTTAAATGTTCTTCAATAACTTCATCGCAAGGTCACAGGGTACAATAAAAGTTTGTTTAATTTGGAAAAATATGTGCAACACGATTAACCTTCAAGTGACATTAGAACAAGAGATTCATAAATACATACATTGCTCTTAAAGATCAGGTGCAAACATATTGAAAATCATAGTTATCACTGTACATGTACTCTAACAATAATAATGAATCAATGTAATATTTACCACAGTAAGATATTAGTCATATACCAATATGACTACAGTTTCAACCCTTTTCAAAGATACATAAGACAAAAGAAGCCATGTCAGCAAATCTCTCTAGTCAAAATTGTTCAAAACAGAGTCTTATCTTATACACACATACAGTGTGAGGAAATGAAAAGAAGTGATTAGATCTAATACATTATTTTTTAAGTCATATGACTATTACCTAACAGATTTTATTCCTTAACATTTTTGCTCATAGTCTTCCAACACACACATAAATATACGAATTTACATCTATTTGTAAACATGAAGTAAAATTGATCAAGTGTCACACAAGTCATGGGTTGAAAAGATAGATGACAGATACTTATGTGACACAACATTTCAAGTTTTAATTTACATATAAATTGACTCCTTTGCATGGAATGCACAGAAAAATTCCTATGCAAGACTGGCTGTTATCCAATCCCAATTGTGAGAATTACAATCTAAACTTAATATTTATTAAAAAGTATTTTTCATGTGATATGCAGTCAGGGCTGAAATTCATGTACCTCTATTATAGTGTAGTATATATTTTATCTTTACATTAACATATGTCCCCAGGGAAAATTGACAAATTTGTAGAGAGAAGACAAATTGGGTCCATTTGATCTGATGCAAAGTTTATATCCTCTGTGCCACATATCTAAGCAGCAACATATATTTCACATTCCTTTTAGCACTGAAAGTTTCAAGTCATGTATCATTTAAAAAACAAAGTAATGCTCATACCATCTGGGATCAAAACAGAATTTTTCTTCCCTGAGATCTGAAAATATGCATGAAACATACCAAGGAGTATAGTGTGCTGATCACCGAATCAAAAGTTACCAAACTTTAGATGCACTACACCTATAATCCGACTTAGCTTAATGTAGAAGCATGTTAACAGTGTCAGTCAACAACAAGAAAAGTCATGATATTTAAAACTAACAAACAAACAAATTAAATCAAATATAAATTAAATCAAATATACATAACAATAGATTATTATCATGTAATTGTAATCGTCATCATAATCATTCATTTCAGAAAATTTGTATTTATAATCATACTTCATTGGCAGTGTAAATGCATCATCTAATAATTATTACAAAAATCAAGAATTATATTGGTCATAATTGTAAGAATATTGACAAGTTTCGCTACACAAAAAAATGTAAACTATTACAATAAGAAATGGGTAACTTTAGGTGGACATATACCGTAGTTAAAATTGTTGGTGTCTCATTGATACAATGAATGATATCTGTCCATAACAGAACAAGATAAAAAGCAAATAATCATAGTTCTCATCCCCCTGTAATCGAGATTGTAATCATGGCTTCTAAATAAAGTGCAGTCATAATCATCAGTGCCAAACAACCTGAAATTCTAATAGTAATCAAGCACCTGAAATAGACCCTATGCCTGATAATAGGCATTTTTGTTGGCTGTTACAAGGCCATGCATATAAATGTGAACATTACTATGCATATAAATGTGAACATTACTATAGGCATAACTCTAACTGAAACATATGTCAGTATCTTTTCTTGGTAACTTGGTGGTGAAAGAGTCCCTTTAACTTCTTAACAAATAACTGCAGTACATACTTTACAAAATATAAACCCTCCAAAACAACGTTCGTTTGCATACCAGGGCCCGGTGACGTGGAACGAATTGCCCATTGAAATTAGACACAAAGACACAGTGGTCCCTTTTAAGAATGCTCTCAAGACTCACCTGTTTCGACTTCAGGGACAAACTTAGGGACCTAATCATGTTTTGAATCTTATATATTTTCAGCATGTTTTTATGTTTTCCAATTTCATTGTTTTTGTCATTTGTTGTCCTGTAGTGTAGTCATATCATTATTGATGGTGTAAAGCACTGAGAGCTTTTAAAGATTTGGCACTATACAAAGTCCTCATTATTATTATTATTATTAATTTGAACATTACTATCAGCATAACTCTAACTGAAACATGTCAGTATCTTTTCTTGGTAACTTTGTTTTCAACGAGGCCCTTTAACTTCATAACAAATAACTGCAGTGCATACTGTACATAATATAAACCATCCAAAAAGAGCTGAACTATCTACAAGATTCTCAAACACATTTTTCTGTTTCCTGCCCCTCTCTCCAATCAAATACACTGTACTGACTCCATAAGTGGCCTTAGGGCCTTACCTTATGGCAACTAATGTTTAAGCAGCTAAAAGACTGGGTGTTTTAAAGGGGAATGTACAAGCATCTGAAACAAAAAACAAGTTTGCATTTTGATTTTTGGCTCACCATGTTATAAAAATTAGTCTTTTACAGACAATAAAGAAAACTTTTCGTTAATCACTAACATTGTGAAAATATTGTCACATGAAATATTATCAAAACCTCAATGAATTTCTGTAGAAGTTCACTAACACCAAATAATCCCAACACTAAAGAATATCATGAATATTGGACATCTGCAAAGGAAAATTTATGCATATTTTTGGGAATTTCAATGAAAAGAATTCATATTTTCCCCTCATTATGATTTCAAACAATCAGTGACAAAACAAAAACACAGGTGCAGTTGCATAAAAGCTAGTCTTTCCACTGCTGCATCATTGGGGAAAATTACCCAGATCTGTATGAACTGCAGTTTGAGATAAAGGTTAGCTGCTGTAGTCTGGAAATGTTTTATTCCATGAGCAAGGTTTTGTTTGGTTTGTATGGATAAGTTATGTGAGTAGCAGTATGGTTGGTTCAACTGCAAAATGTAAGTCAGTCATATGATTGTAATATCTGGTTGTTTTTTATTTTCCCTGCTTTTTCCTGCTTTTAAAATTGAAATTACCCAAACATTTCAGGGGCCCTGAGTGGCCAAGTGGTTACAAGCGCTCTCCATTATGGATCACTGCCATCTCACCTCTGTCTGCATGGGTTTGAGTCTCAGATGTGGCCAATGTGGGTATGTGAGAAAGCTTTCCAGTAGTTTCTCATGGGTTGGTGGTTCTTTATGGGGATCTTCTCAGGTTTATCCTCCACCAATAATACTGGCTGCCATGTATAGCCTATCGTGTGCTGAAAAAGATGGCATTAAACCCTACAACAACAACAACAACAAAACCATTTCAAAAAATGGTATTTGAAACCTGTGTAGTCTATTGACATCTTTTACTAATTCTTGAATCTAATGAATTCATTCTGACGTCCAATGCCTTTTATTTACTGTATAAATAGTAACAGTTCATCCAGCATGCCTATTACAAATATGCCATTCAACTTCTTTGATTTCTTTTTATCCTTTATAATCTTTCCTACTGTTTCAGATTCTTCTAGGGGTTCTAGAAGATATAAAGGCACATTTGACAATAACTACGCAGATGACCACATCCGTGAGAATGGTGTGGCAGGTACAGCCTATGATGTAAGTGGCAGAACAACAAGTAATGATATGGCTCGACAAAAAGTAAGTTTTGTCTTGCTTGAATAAGAGATTTAGATATGTGGATATCTCATAGCTCAAACTGTGCTGTGTATTGTGTGTTTTATGCACATATATTGAATAAAGGTGCAATAGATCAAATATTCACAAAATATTTTAGTTTTAAGGCCAAAGTTGCAGGTGTCTTTCATCAGTCATAGGGAAAAGGTCAATGCTGAATGCTAAGGCATGGTACTTAGTGATAATACCCAATAATAGTAATCAATGGAACAAACAACATAAAATCCAATTATAAAACTCACTCATGGTACTTAATGGGTTCTCAGTAATAATACATAATCATAGTAATTATAAAACTCACCCATGGTATTTAATGGGTGCTTAGTAATAATGCATAATCATAGTAATTATAAAACTCACCCATGGTATTTAATGGGTGCAATAATACATAATCATAGTATTCATGCTGAGAACACCTAGTAAACAAATCTATGTAACCAAGTGAACTAGTTATGGCCACTGAGCTGGTTGGATCATTGTGACTGTCTGGCAAGTTTTTCTTATTTACAGTAAAGGTATTCAATGATCTATTTGACAATCTGAAGCCTCAGCTTACTCAGAAATAACTGTGACTACTTAATAGTAGGTTTTATAAAATGTTTAATTACATTTATTTGAACATCAATGAATTTTAAATCAGTTGTGTACGGGACTTACATATATTTTGTCAAAATGGGTACAGTACAAAAATGTATATATCTAAGTTAAAAACAATGACGACTTTTGTTTTTTGTATGCAATCAGATCAGTTCTAAACACTAATGCAAATGAACCCCTGATACCAGTATTATTAATTTGTAAACAGGTGCTCCAATGTTTCCGTGGATGTCCGACGAAAAGTAGGATTTCAGTAAATTTGACAATGAATTTGGTATCACTGCATATAGCTATGAACTTACCCAAATTTACTAAATGACCAGAAGGTGTATTGTACTGAGATACACATTTCTATCTTTGAAATAATTTATTTGCTTAAAAGATGAATATTAAATGGGTTTTCTGGGTTACAAGTTTTGGGGCAACTTCTACAACCATTTGGGGTGACTTCTTCAACTATCCTGGAGCAACTTCTCCATATATGTTGGGGCAAGTTCTCCCAGGAAAAGGGTTTATTAATCTGGAACATTTATCATTGATAGATGTACAAGGCAACAGAATCAGTCATTTTTATATATATTGATATAGAAAACACTGTAAATGCAAATCATGATCTTCTCACTACCATGGGTTACACAAATATTATTAAAGCAAGTTATTGCAGTGTACACTATTTACTCTGCAAACATCAGTTTTTTAAAATGAAGTCAGAAGATATAAGGTCTCAGCTTTGGTTTCTTTGGATTCTTTTAAGTGTGCTGATTTCTTTTTTTTTGCCCACAAAGTCGACTCACATAGGGAAGCCAGCATTGATTCCTTTCTATCTTTATTAAAAGGAATTTTAAAAATAAATTGAAACAGTAGAACAGTTTTCAAAGCAACACAATCTAGTGTGTCATACATGTACATCAATATAAGGCTGAATGGATGGTCATATCAGCATGAAGTTTTCACTGAAAAACTTCTATGATGTAGATTTGGTCCTAAATGAAGAATGATCCAATCTGATGTATAATATAGCTGCCAATCTGGTGAATAATATGGCTGCCAATCTGATGTGTAATATGGCTGCCAATCTGATGTATAATATGGCTGCCAATCTGATGTATAATATGGCTGCCAATCTGATGTATAATATGTCTGCCAATCTGATGAGTAATATAGCTGCCAATCTGATGTATAATATGGCTGCCAATCAGATGTGTAATATGGCTGCCAATCTGTTGTATAATATGGCTGCCAATCTGATGTATAATATGGCTGCCAATCTGATGTATAATATGGCTGCCAATTTGATGTGTAATATGGCTGCCAATTTGATGTATAATATGGTTCCCAATCAGATGTGTAATATGGCTTCCATTCTGATATGTAATATGGCTGCCAGTCTGATGTATAATATGGCTGTCAATCAGATGTGTAATATGGCTGCCAATTTGATGTATAATATGGTTCCCAATCAGATGTGTAATATGGCTGCCGATCTGATGTGTAATATGGCTGCCAATCTGATGTATAATATGGCTGCCAAAATAGCCATCTTGAAAAGCTAGTTATCACCACTCCTCTTGAATGGATGATGATATCAACAAAGGGTTTTTGTTGTATATAAATGATAACAGTGCTGATCTGATGTCCAATATGGCCAATACAGCAGCCATCTTGATTTATTTTTTTGCTTCTCTTTCCAGAATGAAAATTCATATTGACGTGCGCTTTTCACCAAAAGACTTATTTAATGTCTTTCATATTGTCTTGTCAATTCTAAATGAAACAGTGCTGCTCACATATCTGGTACATGTGAAATTTCCAGTACATGAATAACTTTTGGATATTGTCTTCTGCATCACTGTTTCCTTTAGGTTGGCTGTAATGAGTGATTTGAGTGTCTGTGTCATTGCTTCTAAAATGTGACCTGTCACCAACATTTTCAGGAAAACTGTCGAATGTGACCAATATTTTCATGGAAAATGTGAAATGTCAGTAAGACTTTCAGCAAAAATGTTAGGTCCACAGAGATGATGCCAGGGCATCCAAGTGTGCAAATCATACATTTTTGTTTTCATACAAATTTTGAATTTTGATCCTTCAAAAACAGTTATGCATGAGAACTCACAAATTAGTTCAAAGTCACATATATAAAAATGCACAATGGAAAGTACAAGATTTATTTTTATTTAACTGTTAAAATCAATTTTTTTTCTTCAAAGTAAGGATAGCCATTTGATCACAATACACTGTCAATTCCAAAGTTAGAGGATGCTTGGAAATCATTATTTGCAATAGAAAAATGTGTCTACGAAGGGGTTCTACAATTGATGCCCTTTTCTCACATCTGAGGAAGAGAAAACAGTTATTACATGCTTAGTATTTTCTGCACAAGAAAACTGTGAACTGATTAGCTTGAAAAATTAAAGTACACTTCCTAACCAATTGAAGTTCATCCTTAACAATAATCCTTAATCAGTCAAGGAGGATATGCACAAAGTAGCATAACTTTGCATAGAGCACATTTTGTCTAATTCATAGCAAAACTTTAATCTTAAAATAATGTATGGAGTGATAAAGCACAATTGCATTTCAGTATACATGTCAGGATCACTAAACAGTTTCTGTATATATTTCAACCTAAAGAATTTTCTTTTCAAGATTTCATTCAAATCTGAATATTTAATTCCTTGATAATAAACTTGCACAAACTTGTACATGCACAGAATGACACTTAGCTAAGGATAGACATCAGGTATTTGGTTTATTGCTTTAAAAAGTACTAATTGATTTACAACTGATTAACTAAACATTTTACACTTTTAGGGCCAACTAAGTGAGCTTATTTTATGGCCTGAATTCATTGTTCCTCCATCCACATTTACTATTTTCATCTTTTCAGAAATCACTGGACTAGTTTCAACTGACTTGGCATAAGGCATCCTGGCATGAAGGACTTTCAGTTTTGTGCTTAGAAATGCCAATCCAAGATTAGATATGGTCACTGTTGCTAAAAATATTGGACATTTTAAAAGCCTTATTGTCAGTAATTATTCCGAATAGATGTTTATATCAACATGGGGTTTCCACCAGAAGGCTTGATATGATGTCAATCTGGTCCTAATGAAAATGGTGCCAGGCATACATCCATATGGCTGTCATGATGATCTTAAAAAATCTTATTGCCTCCCCTGAATGGATGATCAATATGACGTGGTTTTCACCGAAAAACTTATTCTGATGTCTGTCATGTCCTGAATGATAATGTGGCAGGCTGACACCCAGTGTCTCTACCACAGCAGCTGATTTGAAAAAAGTATCAGCGATGGTTTCAAGACTCAACATTTAAAAGAAATAAATGGTCTAATCTTGAATTCATGGAAATTATTTTAACCCAATGCATCAGTCACTCTTGTTTATGAGATAAGTAAGAAAATAGAATCCAGCAAAAAAAATAACTATTTACATCTTTTAAATGAACAACATGACACAAGTGGAAACTCATAATGTCATAATTTATTTGGCCTCCGATCAAGAATATAAAAAAAACATCTTTCCAGAATAATAAATCAAAATTCATAAAAAAATTTAAAATCACTTGTGAGAAATTGGTGGAGAGGTTGTGAAAACTCAGAAGATATTACATGACTCTGTTAATGAAGTATTTCATTACAGGTGTTCCCCCTTGTTACAAATGTACACAAAATTATAGAATATTCATGAGATAATCAGTATTTGACTTCTTTTTATTGTGTTGTTCAATATTTTAATATAAAAATGTAGCAATATTCAAATATTTCAAGAAAACAATTTTAAGCTCCACTTTGCTTTCAGAGTGTAACAGACATGTCTGACCGGTTGGCTAGTCGTCCCTCCAGTCGGGGAGGATACAAAACTCCTCTCCACCACCAGTGAGGAGCTCGAGTAAGGGTGCTGTAGATATACCCCCTCTTCCATCCAGGAATTATGCCATTGAGGAGGCTTCACCAAGATATGTTCCTCCTCCTGGTAAGTTTTCAACAATATTTGTAAGAATGGCAATATCTGGCAAATTTGTTACACTGAGCTGTCAATATTTATTTATTTTACATCATTATCTGGAAGCTTGTAAGGATGGCATTATCTTGCAAATTTGTCACACTGAGCTGTCAGTATTTATTTATTTTATATCATTATCTGGAAGCTTGTAAGGATGGCATTATCTTACAAATTTGTTACACTGAGCTGTCAGTATTTATTTATTTTATATCATTATCAGGAAGCTTGTAAGGATGGCATTATCTTGCAAATTTGTTACACTGAGCTGTCAATATTTATTTATTTTACATCATTATCTGGCAGCTTGTAAGGATGGCATTATCTTGCAAATTTGTTTCACTGAGCTGTCAGTATTTATTTATTTTATATCATTACCTGGAAGCTTGTAAGGATGGCAATATCTGGCAAATTTGTTACACTGAGCTGTCAGTATTTATTTATTTTATATCATTATCTGGAAGCTTGTAAGGATGGCATTATCTTGCAAATTTGTTACACTAAGCTGTCAGTATTTATTTATTTTATATCATTATCAGGAAGCTTGTAAGGATGGCATTATCTTGCAAATTTGTTACACTGAATTGTCAGCTTTTACTTTATGGATCAGAAGTTATTGTTAATGAGAATGAAAATCGCTGGTCAAGGGAGGTAACTCTTGCTGTAAAATTTATGCAACAGTGGTTTTGTTCACAGAATGTCTAATCAGAATGATATTTAACAGAGGTTTAGAGAGCAAACAATGGACTGGTAAAAAGGGATGATCTGGGAAAGGAAAGATGGTGATTAGAGTTGATCTAGAAAATTTATTAATCATAGTAGAAATCCAGGCTAATCTAAATATATCATATTGTCCAGTCTAGTTACAGTTAAATTGGTGACAGAACCATTTGAAAAAGTGCCTTGCCCAGTGTTTTTATCTCTTGAGTAAAGCATTCTAACAATCAATATTCAGGAAGAATATAAGGATAACCCTTGTGCAATTAACAATCAGTAGGGCTCTAATGAAAGACCTTCCAAAAAGATAAAAAGTTATATCTTTTAAGTGCTGTATTCTTGATTTTTTTAATCTTTTGTCTTCCAGGATCCATGTCTTCATTTAGAAACAATGTGAATGTTGTGCCAAATCCAAGTTACAATGGAACCCCCATGAGGGTTGTCTCCCCTCACAACCAGGGCAGTGTGGATGATATGAGAGGGCACCTTGTATGAGTGATGCCAATGTAAAACAGTTTTTCATGGAAAAATCAACACTTACTTTCAGTATAATGTAACAAAAGAACATAGATACAAGTTCTAGAGTTAATTGTTTCAATACTCAAAGTTCCTAAATGGATATGAATTTGTGAAGAATGTGATGGAATTATTTGAGAATTCAATAGTGTGTTTGGATATTGAAGCTATATGGAAGTTACTTCTAATTAAGGCTGAAGATGATATGAAAGAAATCCCTTTCATGAAGGCCAAGATCACTACATTGATTTGGATATCAAAATCAGGAAGGACAGTATAGAAGACACATTTTCTCTCGTATCAGTTTGTATTTAAACGTCATTTTATTCAGGAGAAAAGTTGTGGAAACATTTTAATGTTTTTCATCGATAGGTGTGTGTCATAGAGGAAATATATCATGGCTTTAACTAAAAAGAATATGAAAAACACTGCAGAGGATGCTATTACAAGCTTGTCCTTGTTCAGATAATATTTTACATTTCTCAAGTAGGAACTTTCATATTCAGGGGAGATAAGCTGAGAAATGCAATTCCATTTTTTGGGAGGTTTTTGCTTTGTTTCATAAAATGTATTGTGACTATGTATCATTTTTATCATGTGAAATCCTGTAGCTTTGGAAGGCAGTTAAAGTGATAGGAATGATGTTTTTATATTTGTAATTAACTGACCTGTAGATAGCACATAAATGACCCTAAAAGAGAAATCCATATGTAATTTCCATCCCATTGTATATTTCGTTTTGGTCTTTGTGTACATGTAATTGTGCTGTTGGTGTTCATCAAATCAAATTTCTTTTTATACATATTTTCATTGAAGAGATAGTTTTTAAGCCAAAACATGTTTTAAAGAATAGATTCTGAGACTACATATTGAAATTCACCTTGAGACATAAAATATAAATACTACCGATATATATTTCAGAATCCCATTCTGCATTTAATTTCATTAGTTTTGCTTTCAAATACTGAATATGGTAAAGTTCTTCCTGATGATATGTCTTGACCAAAAGATGCAGAGTTCTGATACATGTTTATAATTTGAAATGCTTGAAATAATTGTTCTAATCTGACATAATGACGTAACGAAATAATTCTCACTAATTACTTTTAAATGGTAAATTGATAAATGGAGATGAGATGATAAAAGTTTGTTTGGTACATTAAATGCTGAGGCCAGTGTATTCAGGTCTACAAATCTTTTGCTTTACAAATTACATACTGTGCATTTATCCATCTGCTTTTCATGGAGACACATTTTTTATCTCATGTTTCCATTGATACTATGTTTCATAAACTCAGTTCATATTTTTGATTTAACTTAGGTGTATTATGTCAGCATGATGAACATTGTAAATGAAGAAGTAGTTAATGCAGCAGATTAAAATCTTGCTTTAAAAGATTTGCATATTGTATAAAATCTGCAGTCATACATGATCCTCTGTCTACAGGTTTTCTCAAACTGCATTTTATTATGAAACATTTGTAGTACATGGTCATTTTGTTTGAGACTTTAAAAATGCGTCCTAATTTAGTGACTTAGTGAACCATTATGTTCAAAATATCAATTGAAAAAATGATAGCTTAAAATTGTATGAGTATGAGAGAAATTTAACTATAGGATTAAAACTGTATGCATATGTCATTTTAGCTTGAGGATTGAGCCTGAAATATCACAGGTATGTGTTTGTGGTTTTAACTCTATTACTGAGACTGAGAAATCACAGGTATGTGTTGTCATTTTAACTCTTGGATTGAGACTGATACATCACAGGTATGTGTCATTTGAACTCAAGGATTGAGACAGAGATGTCACATGTATATTTTTGTTATTTGAATTCTTCGATTGAGACTGAGATATCACATGTATGTGGTTGTCATTTGAATTCTAGGATTGAGACTGAGATATCAAAGGTATGTGTCATTTGAACTCAAGGATTCAGACAGAGATATCACAGGTATGTTTCTGTTGTCTTAGGAAATTAAGACTCCATTAAGTCTCACCTCAAGTGTATATCTTTCAAATGATCTATCTTGCATCTAAAAAAGAGCCGACAAAGGAGCGCAAGAGAAAAGAGCTCAATACCAAAAGTGTGCCAACCAAAGAGCGCAAGACAAATAAGCTCACATAATTTTAGTAATTGAAAGTCTTAAATGCTTAAAATGAAGTGTATTACAATTTAAATTAGAAATCACTTCTGCATAAAGTAGGTAAATGTTTAACTAAATTATAATCATTACTTAAAATGACTTAAAAGGAATTAATGGCAGTATCTTCCCCTTCTCTGACTCGATTGTTTCCATGTAAATTTTTGTACAACTATTGTACTGGATTTATTTAAATGTTGTAAAACTGCAGAATATGGTGAACTTAAATAGGAATTTGTAACTATTTACAAAAAATGTCCAACATATTCTTTGATCGCTAGTCTGTTTGTACCAACGTACATAGATAAAATCTTCCATAGTTTGAAAACTTCTCTATATAACTATTTGATCTCTTATACTTGATAGTATAGTTTTGGTATTGAGCTCTTTTGTCTTGCACTCATTTGTCGGTGCGCTTTTGTCGGGTCACCAAGTTTGCAACATCAGTGTGATGGTCAATTTGGAATTGATATTGGAGTCAATCATTGTATAGATAAAAAAATGCAATCATTCAGAATTTGAGTAAGTAGGCATATAACATGGTTAATTATTTTTTGTGTCCTATGTTTTTCATATGTCTCATAATTAAATCAAATCTTGAATTGATTCCATCCTCTTTTTTGTTGTTCTGATAGTTTGTATGAAAGCCCCATTTTATTATCTTACCCCAATGAAATTAGTTGTACATGTATTAGCCTATTTTGTTATATGTTTTATTTAACTTTATTTGAGATTATTGTTATGTATGACTTTTCATTTGGTTGTGCATTTGTTACAGATTGCTATGAGCAAAAACATGGCAATAATGCCTGTATTAATTGTCCAATATCAAGAAATGTATTGTCAACTTGTAAACAGTAATGAATTTTCCAGTAAAGCGTGCTTTGGATCTAGGAAATGCACTTTTCAGTGTGGTACCTATATATGCAGTGTATCATTTTGTTTTATTTTCATGTGAACTCTTTTCAGTGTGGAGTAAGTACCCATAGATACAGTGTATCATATTGTATTATTTTCATGTGAACTCTTTTCAGTGTGGAGTAAGTACCCATAGATACAGTGTATCATATTGTATTATTTTCATGTGGACTCTTTTCATTGTGGAGTAAGTACCCATAGATACAGTGTATCATATTGTATTATTTTCATGTGAACTCTTTTCAGTGTGGAGTAAGTACCCATATATACAGTGTATCATATTGTATTATTTTCATGTGAACTGTTTATTGCATGTATCCTATTGTCTTTAAGAGAAGGGGGTGGGGGAATATGCAAAATAGGCTTCAGTGATGTTTCATTTCTTGCCAGTAAATATTATTTTGTGCATTTAATACAGCAGTTCATTTATATTCATTTCAAGCAACCATAATTATGACTAAAAGCAAATAAAATTTTATTTCTTTTGAGGTTTTTTTTACTTTATTAAAATTTCTTTTTTTATTGAAAATAGTAAGGAATAATGAAATCTGCAAAGTTATATTAACATGTATTATATTAACAATATTAAAAATTTAGGCAGTGAGCAATGAAATTATAATAGATTTAAATTTATCATTTTAAGCATGTGGTGATTGTTAAGTTTTGAGATTAGGTAATGTAAAAAAATGACATACGGTTCCTCTAGTGTTTATGTCCTTCAAGTTATTCAGATTACAAATTTAAGGCATAAATTATTGATTTAGTAGATATATCTATGTATTGTCTTTGGGGAAATAATGATTCAACCTTTAATGTTGAAAAATAATCAAATTGTTAATGTCACATGAACATATATATTATTCATAAATTAGTCATTGCATGGTATCAATTAATGTATTTATGCTTGAAGGTTAGCACATTATCTGGACAAAAAGATACATCCAGGGGAATGGGTGGTTTGATGTTTTGTTTTAAAGAAGTATGACTGAAGTTTAACTGATTCATTATTTAAAGATAGTATGATGATTTGTACAATTTAATGAAGAATAAATATCTATTTATATACTACATGTGTTTTGTCATACATAACTATGCCTTTATGAGGATCTTGAATGTAACATTTATCCATGCATGCACACCGTGCATCCAACTTCAAACAGTGCAGACCTAGATGTAGAGCAGTCTATGAGCTCTCATCACATAATCCACAATAGATCTGTCTTTGCCACCAGCTTTTTATAATAATTTCAACAACCAGCTTACACCCAGATCTGAAATGTTAGATCTATGTATACTTGGTAGGTATTGTAAATACGCAGCCTTGTGATGGAATCATGTATGATACAGTATGGTTTAGATAAAATTGTATCATTACAGGAGCAGCAGAGGGGGCGAACAGACCAACTTTTGGAGGCGTCGATTCGGGAAACTAAGGCTTCCTCAAAAATCGTTAAAAAAGCGTCCATTGGCAAATCAGAATAAAAAAAGGACGCCAAAGTCATTGTCGCACCCCTCTGCTGCTATGGGTTAACAATTTTTACGATTTCACAAACAGACTAATTTGTAAAATCTCACCTCGTAAATCAATTAGATTATTGGACTGGTCAGTGAGTTTGAAGTTAATTCTCGTTAACGAATTATTATGACATTGCATATAGACTGGATTAGTTGGATCCTCGATTATTAAAAACCCTGGAGGAGCTGTTGGTGCAAATGGATATAAATATATCCCTGCTGAGCTCGATTTGATCGCTCTAGATTTATTTGATAGCTGCCTTCGATAACATCACATACTAAATTCAATGCAATCACCGAGTATATATTGTAATAAATTTGGAGTAAGTGTTAGTGAATTTGAACCATGCTTGGGTCGTTAGTAGTGATTTTGGGTACAAGCCGAATGACTGTCCCCTTTTTTGTAACATAGTCCATATTAAAATTCAGTGGTGTATACAAGTAGTGTGATTGAAAAGGCAGCATTTATGGTTGGAAATCAGTAAATTATAGAATGGAATCAATAAGTTGGAACTTGGTAGGTACCGTTTATGTGGCCATAGTGGAAAATTGGCGTATGTATATGAGTGTGATACGCCGGAAATTCTGTGGATGGACTGGCCTAGGGTCGCGCAGTTAAATATTTCCCAGTTAGTAAGGGAATACTGGTGTAATTTCTATGGCATGACAAGCTATCGGTACGGAAAACGGATGATAATGAAGAAAAACCATGTAAAGGTGCAGTTAATGGACGTTTGGGCAAGTTGTCTCCTCTGGGTCGCCCATTGATTACAGCAAAGATTAATAATTATAGCAGACACGTCTTTCTTTCCATTTTACAACTCAAGTTGTATGGAAGTCTTTGGAAATTTGGGGAAAACATATGACTTCCAGCGTGACTCGCGCCAGGGTTTTGACACCGCTCGGTCAAGTGAATACCCCTGTGCTTGTAACAATATTAACGTTTTGAGGAGCGATATGCCTGCCGCTGCCGTCTGGGTCATTATTATGTTTGAGGATAGTTGTTTGTGTTTGTGATTGTATTGTTTTTTTTAACCATGCGTCGTGAAGTTCTTTACATTTTTCATCGATGGTGTCATTAAGTTTTTTCTTTAGTGTTGCTGCATCGAATGTGTATCCAGAGAGTTTAAATTGAGATATATTATTTTCTCTGAACGAAAAATCAGTTAAAATTCATTGTCATTGTTCTCGTGTGCTGTTAATCAAAATTTTTAATGTTACATTATGAATATAGTCTACGTTGAATATAATCTGATTTAATTTTTTATGTGTTTGATAATATCATCATAAACTTCTTTTCTCCAGCAATATAAAGATCAAATCCATGATTAAGACTACTAAATTGTTTGTTAAATGTTTCATAAATAATATTAAAATATTCTGTAAAATGGACATCGGCTATTAAGACTTTTTTTTATCGCCTTTCAAAAAAACTCCAACGAAGCTCATTTCTGCTACCTGTGGTATAAATTTTGATTTCTTTTCCATTTAAGTTTTTCCATTTATCTATGAGTCTTGAATATATAATTATATTTCTTTTCTATACTATCCTGGAGTTTTCTATCCTCCTCGGGGTATGATTGTACATCTGTGGTAAAATCAGAATTTTCTGGTTCTAGTGGTTTTTGATAAGATGTCTGAGGTGGATTTTCAGGCCATCCTAGTATAGTTCTGATTGAACTCTGATAGATATCTACTACATACCCAGGTGAGTTTTTCTCAATGGCAGATGATAACGTTGGCTCGTGAACTGTTATAGCAATTTTCTATTCTTTTCCAGTAATGGATTTTATTCTAAGCTGTAATGCATTATGGATTTGTTCGATTTGGTAAGATCCTGATAGTAGCAAAACAACGTTCCAGTCTGGAGTCCCGTCTTGTTTATTCTTACTCGCAAACACCAAGGAATTATTCGGTTGTTGACCGCCAAATGCTACTGACCTAATATTAGGCCAACTGTGATACACTCGTAATTTTGCTAACGCTATCTCTTTCACGGGAATAGGAGTAGGGAAATTCACACTGAATTCAGGATTCGTTGAGGTTATTGATATCATGCTTGTTTGCACCGGGTTGGTGTTTTCTGCTATTCATTGAAGTAGTTCTTGCGATGTTGCCATTGTTATTATACTCATGTTGTCGCTCTAATTTTGACATCGCGGAATCATAAACACGTACTATCGCTGAGAACTCGCTATCTGATATTAATGTGTCATCGAGTGACGATGATATCATCGAGGATAATTGGGAGTACGTGGTTGATACAACATGGAACTTGATTACGTAATCTTGGTGTTTGTGCTTGCTGCATGATGATATTTTTTGGTTATTATCGAGATTATTCCCGCGATTGTTGTCACCGCTGATATACAAATTGGAACAGCTATCGCAGCAATCATTGTCACCGATAAGAGTATAATACCGGCTCCGGTGATTACACCACTCACAAAGTACACGGTAACGTCAACTGCGGTAATTCGCCTGCGGTATTTTTAATTTTTGTTTGGTACTCCTCAGTGAGCGTTTTGAGTTTAATTTGAAATTCTCTGACCTGATCATAGCGATATTGCTGTGATGACATTTTATTTTGAAAACACTAGTGTTTTTCAAATAGAATTCAATTTAGTTATTTACTTAAGTCCGCTACGAATTCCACATACCATGTTACTGAAACCCTAGCCAAATTATTATCAGTGGATGTTATTGTGAATTGTTCAATTGTTCCCTTGTCGATGATAGTTGATATCATATTGTTGACCCCAGATGAACTCGTTGATGAAATATTAAATAGAGTTGGTGTCACTAGTGTTAATCGATAAATACCTTTGACTGTCGCTGTGATACTTAATATGTTGTTTGTAGGTGTCCACGCAAAATGTTCCGTGTTGGATCGAGTACACGTTATTTATGATATTTTTTTGTTCGTGAGGGATTTTTATGTTTTCAAGTTTTTCTATCATTCTTGGTAGATCATCCTTGATGGCATCAGTGATCGTTTTAATATCTGTGATTGTCCTCCTTATTTCCACGACCCCTAATCGCTGATCAATCGCTGTTATTTCATCAAGTTTTGTGATAATACCAGCGAGATATATTTTAACATCATCGGGTTTGGCATTTTTTTTTAACAAAAAAGGTATAAATGGAGAGTCATCGGTCCTGTTTAAGTTTTTACGTAACGTACCAAATTGAGTTACATGAGCGTCATAATCGGACTGCAATTTTGCCAAATTATTGATAGCAGTTTTTATGTTTATGATATGCAACTCGGGTTGCGAACGTGGAATACCGAATAAATTATTTATCGGGGCTTCGATGTTATCAATTATACTCTGTTGTAATCGACCAAAATTAATTATATGATCGTTGTATTCTGATTGTAGTTTTTGTTCGGCATCCACAATAGTTGAAACATGTGCACCTGGTTTGAGTTTACCCTGATCGGAAAATACCGCGATAGCATTTTCCGTTACACTGCTTTGTTTAACTAAGATATCATCAAGGGAAACATTACCCATTTTTAATTTACCCTGACGATCTTGAAATACAACTATTTCATTGGGATCAACACTTGCTAAGTTAAACATCTCAGATATTTTATCTTTGATTATTTTTTTACATCACCGGTTGCAGTGCCATTGGCATCGGGTTTCGTCAACATTGATAAAGATCTCCCCCGGATATCAATCATGTTATTCTATATAATTTTTCTCTAAAAAGCGACTACTAGTATATTCAGTTCCGACCCGATGAGGTGGTTTTCCAGATCTTGAAATAGTGTCAAGGACATTTAATACTTCTATGCCTCATATTCGTGGGTCATTTATTTGTTGTGTTGGTAGCGTAGAATACGATTGGAGTTTTTAAGCAGTTTATATAACGCGTAAATTCTTTAGGCGGCGCTAACCCATATGAATCAAAATAAACAATTGCACGCGGATCAATCGCGTATGCAACCCAGTGGGTTCCATGTCCGGTGCTGTTATCGAGATTAATGATACCGGTTTCAATGCTGTTTGGTTGTGCCGGCAATTGATCCTTCATAAAGACACCTCTGAAGTTTTTTATCGCTAATTTTTTAGCAGCATCGAGTAAATCAAAATTTGACATAGGATAATTTGATAATAAACCGTTCCTAGCCTCAGGCCTTTTCCGCTGTACCATGAATACGGGGTTTTTGGTAATCTTAGACCCTTTCCCTTTTTTGTATCTCTGTCCAGTTGCTTTCTTTAGTGCCATCCCTGCCGCGGTACCAATGGCTCCTAACGCTGCCTCTTTAGCTACCGCTGGGGCCGCTGCCGCAATAAATGCTGGAATCGCAGCTAACAGTGGAAATATACCACCTGATTTTATCATGTTTTTAATCGCAGCTGCAGAGAGTGTGATCTGGACACCTTTTTAAACTTTGAAAGCATCATTGAAGTGTTTTATCTGACGAGTTGTCAGCGACAATTTATTTTGACCACCAGATATCTGATTGTGTTTCAGCATTATCCTGGTTCCACATTTTATAGCTGATTCCGATTGCAATTTTTTAATTTTACTAGGAGTCAACTTAACACTAACAACACTGTATGACATTATACTAATAACAGATTGATCTAATTGCTACATTGGAAAAACACTAGTGTGAAAAATCCGAAGGATTTTCAATTACATATTTTCCATTGGTGCATCGACTACTCTCATCCGTCCACCAACACCTTCGAGTAGCATTGATTTGTTACTGAGAATGACAGCAACTGCTCTATAATTAGCAATACCACCAGGACAGGCTACACGAGCTCTAAAGTGTATATCAACGACGGATTGTCTTGTTAAGTCAAGATGTTCCAGCGAAAAGTAGTAAATAGGATATTGATTTTGAAAATCCAACTGTGATATTTGCAGACCAGTATCGACATTTTGATCGCTTCCCATATATGACAAAAGACGATGATACACGCGTGCAATATGGTTAGTGGTGTAATCAAGTAGTACATCCTCAGATGGTTCCTGTTGTCCTTTTATTCTCAGCGAGATTTCATTAACACCTATCTGATCAAATATCAAATGGCTGCATTCCTGAGAGTTTAATCGCGCAGTATTCTGTACCGCAACAAATATATGACGTGGAGCTGAAACACCTTGTTTTGATGCCAGGTGCCATGTAAATGTACCATCAATATTAGAATCCATGGTATCCGTTGTTGTTGTTAGCCAACTTAGCAATGATTTTCCTCCATGATCCATAAATGATAGTAATCGCTCTTCTGTTGTGATTGATGGAGTCATTACTTGCACCCACAGTGATAGTTTTGTTATATTTACTTTACCATCGGGAACACCAGCACCACGCCAGATTGGATCATTATTACTACCCTTTTGCACGAGTGCTACTGTATGCTTCGCTCCATAGATAGCTGTTCTAACATTTCTACAGAATCTGAACATATGATGTAGTGGAATCGCGCATGAAAATCGTCGACGCTGTCCCTCCAACGTTGCTACGCGTGTTGCAAACCCTAGGTTGTAATTAGGAACATTATTTATGACAGCAAAGGTGGCAGCTGGTCTTACATATCCAGCTGGTGCTGGATCAACTGCAGAGGCATTTGCTGACTTTACTCTAGAATACTGGACGTGTTCAGGGTGATCAGTAATATCCTTAGAAAACATCATAGATGGAACCGCCGATCTTGTATAATCATCGGAATATCTTGCTAACCCCACTATTGTTGTGGTAACATCAACATCGCGTTCTATAGATTCAATTTATCTTCCATCAATCATATATCTAGCACTCTCGAATAACGTCATGATACCATTATTAACAAAACCAACTCGGATAGTTGGGTTATCGTCATATGGTTTATTAGCTGCAACATTTCTTACGAGTTCTCCTTCAACTTCGAAAAATGCTTCACACGGTAGAAAGTATTTACTGGTATCCTGCACTTGAAGTTCGATTCTTGATCAAAGATTTGGTTATACTGCATGATAGGAATAAAATTGATAATCACGTACAGAATCATCTTTGTGAACTGGGGCCATATCAAAGGCCGGATCAAGTGATCGTTTGAACATTTTATTATATATTCCTCGATCTAAATTATGATTTTCGTCGTGGTTTCAAGCCACTTTCCGCTATCATATTTGCAATATTTTTTCTCTGTACCTCATATTCATCATTGGCCAACGACCAAGTCGCCAACGATGCTCATGTCTGATCCACGGCCCTATTTATTATTTTACTAAAACTTGCAGGCATTACTTCCGTAGATGGTAACGGCAATGATGAAGTCGAAAATCCAAATAATTTTTGCGGCGGTTTCCTTCGCCGTCGAACTAACGACATTAGTTTATCCTTCGCGGCGGAAAACACTTTCCCGGCAAGATCTCCAACCGCGCTAATACCCTTATCACGAATAATATCAATGGCTTTCATTGATAATTGTTTTGCTAGCGACGCTACTTTTGGAGCCATTCTTGAAAATAACCCTGCAATGGTATTGCCGAGACCATCACCATAGTACGCTCTATAAACAGGCAATCGTGAATTTACTACGTAGACGCTGGTTGGTTTATCATGGTTGTAGTGTATGATCATCTTATTGAATTGCTAGTAATTCAAATGATATTCATCTAATATTATAAATGGTACAATGAGGAGTCATCAATTATAAACCGCATACTAGATATTATGCACAATTAGTTTTTTTTATGTAGGAAGAGGTGGCCATATTTTAGAACTAGCATGGAATGATATTTTTTTTATTAGATAAATATATAAAAAAAAGATTTTACAAATACATATTATTATATGTTTCGGATGATAAAAAATTCATAGATAATTTATCGAGTTTAGTAATCAATGGTGTAAATTTGAATATGATGATTATAAAACAAAAATATATAACTGGGTTGATTATATAGATTATTATGAACCATATCGGAATATACCTTGCAGTGTTATAGGCCATTGACAATTTTATACAATGCAAATGGTTGATTATATCATGTCGTCGATTATTGTTAATAAATAATACATTAGTCACTGTGTAAACCGTAAAAATCCGTAGGATTTTCGGCTAGCTCGTCAATGAAATCTCGATATACTTCAATATCCATCATGCCGCCTTGAAATAATCGCATACAGATATCAGCTGCTTCATTAATTATTTCCGGTCAGTTATTTCCAGCTCGTTTTCCTCCGATAAGTACTTGTAATCGTGCTATATCGCTGAGAATATTACCAGGACAATGAATTAGACCACTACCTGAAATGGAGTTTCTAACTCTACTTGGAACGGAGTTTCTAACTCCACTTGAATATCCATCTCCATCTTTTCTAGTGATACAAGTTGCACCTTGCTCGCGAGATAATTCATCTAGTGATCTGTCCATTCTTTCTAAATCATTATCATCAAGTGATGTATTCCATTGAGGTTCTTCTTGTTTTTCTTTTTGTCTTCGTGTTGGTGTTTGACTCTCCCTCTCCAAATCAACCTCAAGTGGTATATCCCTTTCTTGTTTTTTCTGTTTTCGTGTTTGTCTCCGTGTTGGTGTTGGACGTTTTCTTTCTTGTTGTCGTTCTTCTATTGCTTGTTGTTGTTCTTCTATTTGTCGTTTATCATAATTACTAATTCCTCTTTTAAATTCTTTATACCCTATATCTCTCTTATCCAAACGAGCAATCTCTTTGTTTATTTTATACAACCAATCAAGCCAATCACGTTTTATTCGACTATCTTTATACTCGTCCTTTAAAAACTCCTTTTTTGAATGATGGCTTTGAGCAGCAAAATCACAAAAAGCGTGATAATCCTTTTGTTTTAATAATTGAAATTGTTTTATTAGTGTTCTAGCCTCCAACGTAAATTTATCCACTTAAGAAACACTCGTGTTTTTAACAACATCACCCTGTGGTTGTTGTTTATCGTCAGCTATCTGTTTTAAGAACGGAAGTATATTCTTTTTTCTATCCTGTTTGTCAATAGTCTCTCCCAAAATAACTCTCTCGATGGGTTTAAACAATTGTTCCGTATCTGCCGAAAAACTAATCTGAAGACTCTGTCTAGCTTGCAATTTTTCTCTGACAGAATCGCGGATTGGGATGAACTTCTTAATTGGTGAAATCTTTCACGTGTTAATCTAGTCGTTTGTGCTTCGTTTACCATTATTGAAATTACTTTGCAATTTCCAATTAATGTACGATCTAAATGCAATGAAAAATGCAGCAAAAACAATGGCAAATGCAACAAAAAATGATCAAAAACTACCCAAAAAAAATATACCCACCCCATAATGTACACCAGTAATGAAGTCACTATTGATACATTACTAGCTTTTACAAATTTTATTCTAGTTGAACGTTCACGCATTCCTGTTAGGGTTGAATATATAAGCGCACCTATCCCATGCGCTTGCATACCTGTTTTCAACAGACAGGTATTGAGTAATTGTGTACATGTCAAATTGTTGGTTAGAACTTATTCTGTTGAAGATACCAAAAGAGAATTTTCAGTTTGGCGGATAATATCTTTTATTGTTTTAACCCGAAAATTAATTGTGCGTTTGATTTCATATTGCTGCCCCAATTCTTTTCTGATTTTTTCGACAACAGTGAATAACGGGTCAAACTTACTCAAGTCGTTACAGAATACAAGGGAATCGCGAATAGCATTCTGAATTTTCTTTATAAGAGCGTATCTTTTCGGTAAGACATATTTATTATTCATAGCGCTATATTCTGTATCTTGAAAATCGGAAAGAATTTGATCAAAATTTAATTTATCTGACAATTGAATCTCTTGAGATTTAGAATTTGAAAGCTCAGTTATGATCTCATTGATATTTTCAGAATTCAAATATGTAATAATATACATATTTCTAATATGCAATATTGATATATTTTTCAAAAATAAACAGTAATCATGATGAGTGATTATCATTCATTGGGTTCCTTATTTGGTCTTTGTGCCTTTCAAAGGGTTCTTTTCTTTAAGAGAGCTTTTTCTGTTTGTTTATAATCATAAATTTTGTCCTCGGTTGTTTATAACCAGAGATTTTATATTCTTTGAGATTTTCTCTTCTCTCTCTCCTCTCTCTCTCTCTCTCTCTCTCTCTCTCTCTCTCTCTCTCTCTCTCTCTCTCTTTCTCTCTCTCCCTCTCTCTCTCTCTCTCTCTCTCTCTCTCTCTCTCTCTCTCTCTCTCTCTCTCTCTCTCTCTCTCTCTGTGACCCTATGACCGTTTCTCTTGGCCGATAAATCATTCTGAATTATCCTGTGGTGTTACCCTAATGTGACAGAGAGCTTATTGCATCCATGTTACTGTTTATTTTAGGCGCCATTGTTGTTGTACACCTCCATATAAGAATTAATTTAACAGGGGTGCAAAATCACACCGTCACGTATTCGACGTGACGGGAAGTGTACAGAAGTATCTTTAGGCTGGCGCCCTCAATTTATAAAGAAAAAACCATCCAAATCGGTACCGTCGACAATATGTCTGTTACGAGAATCGAACCATGGGCTTCAGGACGACGTCCCAATGCGTTACGAATACGCTAAATTCGATATCTACAGGTGTATATACTTTTGAATACGATATATGTGTATTCTGTAACTGATTTTTCTTTTAGTGTTGCGTACATGTAGGGGAAATACTTAAAACGATTATTGACAATCAAATACTTGAAGAAAACACTAAAAATAGAATACAACTGTTTGTAAATATCTCGTTTCCTCACAAAACAGATAATTGATTATCGCGTTGAGAATCGTAGCAATTAAAACTAACTAATGAAACCCATCGAAGTCGGGTGACAGTGTTTCAAAAAACCCATTGAGATTATCTCTCTTTGCTAAGCCGACATATCTGCACGAGTTATCCCCCTTTGGTGTTATATATAATAGTACCAAATAGATATCATACATATGCAATTTGAATTCTTGGTCCAGTCTTTTTTAAAATCGCCGACCGGGTTATATTCTCTGCATCGCGTCGTATTGAAGGTTCGCAAATATCGAAATATCTACCGGCTTCATTCATTGATTGAAATACTATTTCCTCGTTATTTTCAGTATTAAATGATTTTACAGGTCTCTTCCCAATTGATTTACAAGTACCAATTTTCCCAGTTGTAGTATTCTCACTCTTTGTAACAGCTCGGAAATTATCCAATTTGTTATTCTGAGAAATGGAATCAATGTGATCAACTACAAATCTGTCTTCGATCAATTCATTGTGACATTCATATACTAAACGATGACAATAATATTTTTTTTCTTCCAGCGCCACTTCTTCAAATACCCTATACCATTGTCCCAACCAACTGGTTTTTTCAGTCTACGGTGTCTGATAATACCGTCACGAAACGCTTCATAATCGCTGATCACGGGATGCTGTTGAAATTCTTGGCTCATTTATATACTAAATACTATTTGTCTAATTCATTACTTGGTTTAATGATTACTCAGAAGTCTTCCAATATTGTCTTGAGGTGTTCTTATGATTTTGTCGTTGACGCTGTCAGAGTCATTAATGGAGTTTTTGACTCGTGTATCATAATAGCGCTTTAGCTCTCTGTATCGATTACCACCGCAACTCAGACAAAATTGCGATTTACCACGCACACCAATATCACATCGGAGACAAGGGCGTGGCCCAAAACTCCCATTACGGATTCTTTGTAAATAATCTCCACAGAATTCCTTTCTGCATGATTTGTTATATAAGGTAACCGATCTTATCATCAACCATTTGCAGTGATTCATTATATAATACATTATTTATTTAAATACTTGTTTTAATTATAATATGAAGGAGTTCGAGAGATTATTGAAAATTACGCCTTGGAAAAATGCTAAATTCAATCTCGAAAGAGTCTTCACTGATACACCAAAGGGTCTAATAAGTGATAGAACCATGATAGGTAACATTCGTGATTGTTTTAATGAATTCTAATTCGATGGAGCATCTCACTGTTGGTCGACATTTCGAATTGATGGTAGTGTTGATGCTACCATGAACGACCATTACGCAGCAGTGATAATCTCACATCTTGACAACAATAAGTATTTTTTAAGAGTGAAATTCATTATCCGCTCAGAAACGGGAGATTGGATTATTCGAGATAAATTTGACCCCATCTTGAAAGATAAGAGAACTGTCATTGTGAGCAGAGATTCCAAACCAGGAATTCTGACTGGAATTGACAAACCGTACTACGAGAGATCTTATCCTGTAATAGCAGTTGTTTATATGATATATCCGATAAATAATAAACCGAGTATTGAAAAATTAAAACCAATGAAACTATCATCGTTGAATTGTGTAGCAGAACGAATAATAGAAGACTTCACAAATGCGTTGCGTGAAAACAAATTGACTGATCTAAGACGTAAAAAATAAACGAATGGGGACTAACAGTAAAGAAATGCGGAGCAACAATTCAAAATGTGGCAGAACTAGAACGAACACTAAAATTCCCAATATCAGTAACGACGATAACAGGCGAGATATTATATGAACCGAAATATAAATCGAGAGGATTCACATTCAAAATTATTGACCATAACGAACACGCGTGGACACCTGCAGTAACAATATTTCCACGGGATAGAACAATAAAATATCTACCCTCGGAGTTCTCCCCGGAATTCTCCCAGGAGGAGAAATTATTTGATTTTATTTACGAGCTAAGTAAAAATGATTGTGTGTCAGTGTGGTTACTTTACAGTTTTGAGCACGAAGAGGGCAAATTCGATCAATTTATAAGACCCAATTTCGAATTATACCGCACTGAAACCCTCACAACGAGATGAAAAAACTAGCTAGTAGTTTTTCAACGGAACACGACGAACAATTATTAACAAACTGTTTTACAATTCCGTCGGTTGCAGCTCATTTTGCGAGAAAGAAAAATATATGGAAACCAACAAAAGCTGAATTTCTATCAGATATCAAATCAAGCTGCAACGAATACAACCATGGTGGATTATGGAATACAAAATATGACCTCGAAAATATTATTTCCGTTGATATGGTTGCGTGTTATCCCAGGAGTTTTATCGGGTATGGAGAATGTGCTGAGTACTTCAAAAGATTTTTACATCCCACACATGAAATGACCCGTGTTGCGATTAATGGACCATTGCCCGATTTTGATTTAACTAGATTCGCTCATGTAGTATCATTTGAACTCGCTAAAAGACTTCATCCGTGCTGTTATGTTTGGATTGGTAGACATAGATCTGAAAAACACTTGATGCTAATAGAATAGTGTTATTACGGTATATGATTGATTCTAAAATGTTGATATCGTTGATTGTCAGTGAAGAGATTATATCATATTGAGCGCAGACTGAGGTCTGGTTACCACAACTAGATAGTATAATCAGCGAAAATAGAAAACAATTCCCTAATCTTGACGAAGAATATATCTTGAAATGGTCCAAACAGATATTTGAAGTTAGAAGTCAACAAGCAAAAGATCTCGGTAGAAGAATGATCGGTAAATTCACTCAGGGTGGAAAATACGACAATAAACGACATTCTTCACGGTTGATTATGGATAGCTTTGAATGCGATTTTGTAATTTCGGATGCAACATCTAGGGATATATAAGTAAATCGTAAAGACGCTTTCTTATCCGATGGAACCAAATTGGGTACAATTGTTACTTACAACGATGGAAAAATTCTTTAGTATACACATTTGAGGGCATCTATGCTGGCTTATGCTTCTATTAATCTATTTTCAATGATAAATAGATTTCCTGAAACTGCGGTTAGAGTATCCACTGATTCATTTTATATAAACGCGAAACACAGCGAAGCAGTGTCCGAATTTACAAATTTTGATGAGAGTTGGGGATCATGGAGAATTAACAAGGAAATACTGCGTGCTTATTCCAAATCAGCAGATGTTACGATTGAAAACAATTACTTGAGAAATAATTAGATATCAGAACTATCAAATACACCGCCGTGTTCCGATCCAATATGTAGATATAAAACCGTTTACTTAAACGGCTGTGCTGGGTCAGGAAAGACGACTCGTGCGATTGAATTATTTCATAGAAACGCATCACATATGATTGTGCTAACAACGACCCACAGACTTGAAAGAGAGATAACACAGCGAGGAATTAATGCTTGCACTTATAACAGTTTCTTTCGATGGAAAGGCGACGAATGGGCTCCTGATCGAATGGGCGAAAAATATATTCCTGAAGTCGTGATTTGGGATGATATATGCACGGTGTCGTTAGATATATTACAAAGATTTCTTGATTGGTTATTGCTAGCGAATACAAAAGTGATAATGTGCGCCAATCATGGCCAACCACCACCATTTGTCGGTTTATCCACACATGAGTGGCTGAAGAATTTTGTAGACTATTATGAAGAAATTAATACTGATCATAGAGCACTTGATGAACAATTACGCGAGTTCAAGAAACTAATTAGATTACAACCGGATGGAATCCAATGTGAAATAGCGCGTGAAATAATTTCGGAAACCCCATTAATTGATTTCTGGGAAGCGTGGAGACAAAACGATTTGATTATAGCAAGTAGAAATATAGTCAGAGACACACTTTAGATGAAGTTTTTTGAACTGCATAAAGAAAAATTTGCAACACTTAAAACGCCGCTGTGTTATAGACCCAAGGATACACGAAGGCAAAATATCGATATTTATATTCCTGGGCAAAGTGAGAAGCAAATTCAATATTGTGCTGGTTAATAGCAACGTCGTCGAGTATGCATTGCGCGCTGATAAATCCCCATGGATGCTAGGTTACGCAGAGACAATACATTCTTCACAGGGATTAACTATATCGGATACAATTGTTTGGATGGTAGATAATCACATCAAGTGGTCGAATTTAGTTTATCTTGCGGTGTCCAGAGTACGAAGAATAAATCAACTTCGAAGAATTGTTTTAGATGCTAATGACACTACAGTAAGTGATATTGTCAACGATGATATAATCAGAACAAACTGTGTGGTTGAAAACAACAGGAAAAACAATTAGAGAATTCGACATCGATGCTGAATTAATAGTCACTCTGAAACAACAACAGAATAATCATTGCGCGAGTTACAATTGTATAATGAATTGGTTTTGGTCCGATAAGGACTCTCGACAATTTACCGTACATAGAACAAATAGCAGTATTGGTCATACCAGAGATAATGTGATGCTGACTTGTCTTGAGTGTAACAGACGCAGAGGTGCTAGTTAAGACCACGCGGTGATAATTGAGTATCCTCGGGTATAACTTGTAGTTGTTCACGAGTAAACCCTCGCTGAGGAGCAGTTGAATCCAATCTATAGACTGGATGTCTACCAGTAGATCTCGTTATAATAGATATTTTGTTTGCAGTAACACTCCAAATAGGATCAGTTGCTCTTTTTTGCCACCTTCGAGCTCTCCTGGTTCATATAAATATCTAATAGTGACATTGCCGAGTTTTGGTTGTTTTGAAAAATATTTTTTTGGGTTTTACGGGTATATACTTATTTTTAATCGCGTTATTAGATTTCTTGTTGATTATTCGAGAAATCTCATTATTTAGCGCGGTAATCAAGCCTGTTAATCTCTTGACCCATTCACGAGATAGTTTATCCTGAATAAACTCCTTCGCGTATTGATATCCAAATAACCGCTCAGCAAGCGTCCGATTAAATCGTTCAACAATTGCCTGATCACGATGTAATGCGGTATGTCCTCGTCTGATGGTGACATTATGATGCTTCATTGTTGATAACACTGCACCTGAAATTCCTTGCCAGGATCAACTTGTAATAGATTTGGCCAACGCAGAGGACCTCGTCGATAAATCCTTTCAAACCAATTGCTGCTTTGAAAGTACACCCTCAAGAAGTGCGTGGTCCTCTTTTGTTTCGAGGTCGCGATTTCAAAGACGGAAAATACATTCACGTCTATCATCACGATGGTCATTTTGACACCATTACCAGTATCACTGCATTCCTGGGATACAGTTACTACTGTGAAGAATGTGACTATGGTTATAACAATCGAGAACAACACAAGCATTGTGGATCAAAATGTGAGGGATGTTTGGCCTCTAAACCTTGTCTGGACAAAGGACAAGAAAGAGTGCATTGCCCTGTTTGTCAGCTCACTTTTGTCAGTCCTACCTGTTACCAACAACATTTGAAGATGCAAGGTTCACAGCAGAAAAGTGCTTGTCAACTGCTGAGATTGTGCCTTTCTTGTGGACAATGCATACGTACCAATAGTGCCAAGTTTCACGTTTGTCGAGGTAAGAAACGATGTCACATTTGTCGCCAAATCGTGGATTTAGAACACGAATGCTTCATTCAAAAATACCAACCCCAACCAGAAGAGACCCAGAAGAAAGGGAATTTTGTCTTTTTTGATTTCGAATGCATGCAAGAGACTGGTATTCACATTCCTAATTTCTGCGTGGCTCACCGTGCGTGCGAGAAGTGTATCCAAGAACCTATCTTTAGTCATTGCCCTCACTGCAGCAAGATTCCTGGAGGACGTGAAAAAATCTTTCGAGGGTCAAACACGCTAGCCGATTTTGCCCAATGGACCCTAAACCCCATCGACGAAACGTGGAGTCCAGAAGACATCAAACGTTACGGAGATTGTCATCGCCATGCCACGGTCATGGCTCACAATTTCTCGGGATACGATGGGCAATTTCTGCTCAGATACTATGCGGAACAAAGTACCGAACGTACTCAGGTGACTTTGAACGGAGCCAAAATCATTTACATGCAAGTGGGACAAGTGCAGTTTAAAGATTCGATGAGTTACTTGGCCATGCCTTTGAGTCGCATGCCTAAAACGTTTGGAATGCCAGAAATGGCCAAAGGTTATTTCCCGCACTTTTTCAATACCGAAGCCAATCAACGTGCCGTTCTACCCCATTTGCCTGAGGCTCACTATTACGACCCCGACAACATGCGTAACGAACAACGAGAAGTTTTCTTCGCTTTGTACCAGACTCACGCCTCGGACCTCTTCGACTTTCAGGAAGAAATGTTAAAGTATTGTCGATCTGACGTGGACATTTTACGACGTTGTTGTGGAAAATTTCGAGAATTCGTCATGGAGCACGGAGGGATCGATCCTTTGAAAGAAGCTTGTACCATCGCCAAAGCGTGTTCTTTAGTGTACCGCCATCGATTTATGTCCGACAACACCCTGGCTGTCATAAGCCCTCAAACGACGAACTTTGTCAAACGTCAATACTCGGTCAAAGCCCTACGCTAGCTACATTATTTGTGTGACAAGGAAAACAAATGGATCAAACACGCCAACAACGGAGGAGGCGAAAAGACCATCGACACGTATTCGGTGGATGGCTGGGACTTAGAAAACCATCAGATCGTGTACGAGTTTAACGGATGTTTATTTCACGGATGTCCCATGTATTACCCTGAACGTGACACCAAAAATCAGTTTTTACAACGGACCATGGAAGACTTGTACCAGGCTACTAGTCAGCGGCGTTTGAAGTTAGAACAGCAAGGATACCACGTAGTGGAAATGTGGGAACATGAGTACGATCACCGTTTGAAAACCGATCCCGAGTTTAAACGCATTGCGGAAAGTTACAAGTTGGTGAACCCACTGAACCCTCGGGATAGTTTGTACGGAGGACGAACGAATGCCACCTGTTTGCTGTACAAGGCGGACGAAGAGAAGGGAGAAGAAATCAAATACTTGGACGTGTGTTCACTGTATCCTTACGTGTGCAAATATTGTCACTTTCCCGTAGGGCATCCACAATAGATGACAGAACACATTGACCTGGACCACATTCGACAGTACGAAGGATTGATCAAGTGCAAAGTCTTGCCTCCTACGGACTTGTACCATCCCGTTTTACCTCACCATTGCCAAGGGAAACTGATGTTTCCTTTGTGTCGAACTTGTGCCGAAACTTGCAACCAAGACCAACCTTGTCAGCACAGCCAGGAAGAACGCGCCTTGACAGGAACGTGGGTGAGCGTAGAATTGTTTAAAGCTCTGGACCTGGGATACCGACTGTTAGAAATGCACGAAATTTACCACTTTCCCAAGACAAAACAATTCCGCAAGGGCGACGAGACACAGAAAGGTATTTTTGCAGACTACGTGGATGCCTTTTTAAAACTAAAACAATAAGCTAGCGGCTACCCTTTCTGGTGCCACATTCCCGAAGACCAAAGAAAAATATAGGGAGCAGGAATGTATCACTTTAGACCACATCGAGTAAAACGAAGGAAGGCGATCGTTTGCCAAAGTGATGCTCAATTGCTTGTGGGGTAAAATGGCACAACGACCGTCTTTACCCAAGACGGAGTATTTGTCCGAACCTTCTCGCTACTTCCAGATGATTCACGACAAAACCAAAGTCATCAAACACGTGAACGTCATTCGTGAGGACTTGATCTTAGTCAGTTACGAAGAAGAACTAGACTTTGTAGAAGCCGACAAATTTGGAAATGTCATCATTGCGGCTTACGTAACAGCCTACACTCGCTTAAAATTGTACGAAGTGTTAGAACTGTTAGGAGATCGTGTATTTTGGCACGGACAGTTGCATCTACATTCACCGACGTAACCAGTGTAACCCTATCATCGAAGGAGACCGTTTAGGAGCCTGGACCGATGAACATCCCGATGACAAGATTTCTAAGTTTTGCAAGTGGCGGTCCTAAAAATTACGAATACCGAGACCCACAAGGAGAAATGCACACCGAATGTAAAGTGAAAGGATTGACTCTCAATTATCGCACCAGTCGAATGGTCAACCTTGACGTGCTACAAGAAGCCTTATAGTCTGGACAGGATGAAACGTTTAAAGTGACCACGCACGAACCGCACAAGATCGTACGTTTACCCACACACCAAATCGTTAGCCGACCTTTGGAAAAAGTCTATCAAATTGTGTACCAGAAGAGAGCGCGGCTTCCCAATCACTTCACTTTACCGTACGGTCACGTCGATGTTGGTCAGCATATAAAAAGGGACATCGTCCAAGACCGATAGTTCATTGTGACTAACACTGCCAAGCGAGAAAGATGAATCATTTCACACACCAAATATCGAGCGTAAGCCTCAAGCAGATTTACGAATGAAAGGGGTACGTAATGGGAAACATTATGCTGGGACACAAGCGATAGCTGACCAGATTTTAAACAATGTGAGTGACGGATATAGAAAGCAACATGAACTTTCTCCTATTTGATTGTTTGTTATTTGTTTTGGTTTAGCTTTTGTCTTAAAAATGAATATTAATTGTTGTATGAAAAGTGTCATTCTTATATAAAATGCTTATGCGTTGTATGTAAAGTAGGGTCTTTTTTTGAAGGCATAAACTATAATTTTAAAAGTATTTTTTTTAGATCCAAGAAACAGATAACATGTGAATAGATTTGTTCCATCTCCAGATTTGAATGTTTTAAATGGATAGTGCTTAGACTAATGTGTGATAGGATAGAAAATACTATGGTATGTTTTTTTTTTTAAAGGTTTTTATACAATGAATTTCCAACAGAATATCTTTAAACTGGGCCAAATGTCATCTGATAAATTCAACGCCGACGCAAATCTTATCCCGCTGGTTCGCCTATATATGTGCTGTTTACAGACTACCTTACTCCCTCAATAACACACATTTCCAATGCCGATCGATGATAGGTTCGATCTAGGAAGCGAGTTTACATCATTCCTGAACCAGTGTCACAGTTAGGAATACCACTCAAACCCCGACCACAAGACCTGACAGAATAAACAGACACAATGTCACAGAAAGACCATCTATTTCATAACATTAATATAGTCAGCGTCCAGTGGTATCCGGAAGACCTAGGCGAATCTCTTGGAAACAAAATTCGTCATCAAAACTTTTCAATTTCAAAGCGACCGTCTTTAGAACAATGTCATACTTATCATATTCTAAAATAGGTCAGTACAACATCACTCAAACGCAATGCACAACTAAGCGTCGACATCCAGATCAGAAATATTCTTGCCACGCTCAATGTCTTGGCATATTTTCTGTCAAGGATAGAACAGATTCTCCATAGACAATGGTCTCTATTTTCGTCAGTATTTCACAAGATTTTCAATTTATGGGGGGTGTCTGACGACAAATCTTTCTGCAACCCGGTGGAATCACAATCAGTTCATCTTCGTTTCACCGGTACCAGATCCAAAGGGTTGGTCCATCGACAGGTATTCTCTTACCTGGAAGGATATTTCTTTGTCCCACATTGAAACAGTCTGTTTCAAAGTCGTACAGAAATTGAGGACCAGAAGTTTATAATTATTCTTATTGCCCTTTTTGCTAACACAAATCTTCGATCAACAATCTGCTCCATTTAGTTATAGATCTACCTTGGAATATCTCGGCGAAGCCTAAAATTCTCAAACAAACCCGCATTTTCATTTCTTGCCTGGAACGCCTTCGCTCTTGGCTCTTGTCAGGACAACCTTGCAACAAAAATAATTCAACCCTTCAGTCGTAAAAACCATTGTGAGCTCTAAAAGGCTTTTCAATTTAAAAGCCCCCGATGGGACCTGACGCGTTTTTATTGACTGAAATTCATTAAACAACTATTGTCTCTTTCATTGCATCTGTTCAACATGTAACTCACTGTTTCTATAGCTGTTTGAAGAGAAAAAATTTAACTCCGAATATAATTAAGTGCTTCGTTTCATAATATTGTACACGTTCCGTGATCATGACAGGGAGGATCTTCTTGATAAAAAATGACCTGTGATTTGTTATCCAATTTCGACTTGCAAAGGCCTTTGTCATTCATTTTATTTTGGAGTTGAAATCTTTCTTGAGTTCTGACTTGACTGCTTTTCAAACAAGGTCGAGCCTTTCGCCAGGACCTCGCTGAAGATCCATTCTTACAAAATATGTTTCCTGATAGCGTTAGAAGAATCAGTGAATTTCATGTCATCTATGTTGACCTCGTCTGCCTTTAGTTGAGATGACTCAACGATCCTATTGACGCAATCTGGCTTTGTCGCAAAAAATAGGATGCCGTCCGTGGTTAATCAAAATGTAATTAAACCTCTTCACTCCTGTATTAACATATTCCAAGAGGCTTGGAAACATGATATGGTACGTACGCTTAGACTTCATCGGAAGTGTACTAAGAAACATCGTGGTACCCGAAAGCACATCTTTCTTCCAGTTAAACCTGCGAAAGAGTACATAACCATTAAGCTCTATCATTATTGCTGAAGTGAGTAATGCATACTCACGATATAAGAAGAATATCAACAATCCGTGCCTTTCATTGTTGTAATGTTATTATAAAATGATTTCCTAAAGGCATTCCGTTGGCATGCCTTCTCCAGATTTTATCTTCGTTATTTGGCTCCATCACAACACACTCTGGGTCTCTTAGGCCAATTTTCAACCCGCCAAGCAGCCACCAGACCCAATTGACTTCGGCAGAACCGCTCGATTCTCGCAAAATTACTTTGTGCTATGAAGATCTCAAGAGAGGAAAGGCGAAAATTAATTGCCTTTCTCTAATTATTATAAATAGAAAAGACAAATGTTCGTGTATGGCAGGGCTAGATTCGTGAGGTACTGGGACTCATATTCCCAACATTCGTGTGATCGGGTACCTAATCTAGGAGAAACAGTGAATTTTAACAAAAATATTTGCTTTTTATCGTCTGTCTCAAAATATTGGATGTACGATAATTTCAAATTTTTAATAGGTATATCCATTAAAGTGTTCCATACCAATTTCAAAGAAAAAGTTTAAATTATATACCTTTATATAATGACTTATTTAATGTAGATTGAAATGAATGTGACGTTATCAGTATGTATGCAGCTATTGAATTGGAGTGTTACAACATCACGTTACGATGCTGATGTCATTAACAACGCTAACATTCGATGACCATTTTATTATTGCTCTTCAAAATCAACATGCCACAGGTTTGTGATATTGGTGTAGACTGTTCTGGTTTGATTGGCCGTTTTATGTTCTGGTTTGATTGGCCGATTTGTGTTTTGGTTTGATTGACCATTTTGTGTTCTGGTTTGATTGGCTGCTTTGTGCTCTTGCTTCATTGGCCGTTTTGTGTTCTGCTTTGATTGGCAGGGACATATGAAAATACCTTAAGGATAAATCTGACAATTCTTGAAGAGACTATGATGACTACTTCAATTTAGGCAGACTGAAATGTGATCCAGAATGCCTCTTTATTACATATAAGCAACTTCTGTATTTCATGACTTGTAAATATAAACTTTGCTTGCCTAGTATTTGTATGCTTCATTAGAATTGATGAATATACCACAAAAAGAGAACAGGTACATTATTTTCCTCTCAGTTACAATATTCTAGAAAATTAGATGAACATAAAAGTTTTAATCATAATCTGTTTCGTCGACTAACAGTGCGGTTATTTTTCCATTCTAAAACTGATTCCAACACGATTGTATTCACTGAATCGAAGACTGCAATATACCCGATTTTGTCAACAGATTCTGTACAGCAACACTGCAGTTAGAACATTGTTTGATTGTTGCATATCTGGGTCAACATGTCAAGCATTTGCCATACTGCTGTGTTCTGTTCGGGCTTCACTTGTAGCATAACAGAAGGTATTCCAAAGCCAGATTCACCAGACCCTCCTGTCTCAAGCAGTAAGCCAGCAAATTTAGACACGTCTCCATATGTCTTATCCTCTCTTGTTTTACTGACCAAGTTAGGTTCTGAAGTGCCACCATTCTGTGTGTTTCCTTCCCAAGGGCAGAGTATGTCTGGTGCTGCAAGAAGTACATATCGGGTTTAGCGTCCACCACTGCCCAGTCATACCAGTAGTCTTTCTGTGGATCTCTGAGGTCAGGGTCAGCACACATAGACCGGAACATCTCAAAACAAAGGGGAAGTAGAGTACAGTGTATCTCTGATCGTAGATATATCACAGATAGAGCTACGCAACTCTTAAAGGCTTGATGCGTTGTCATTTCTTCTGACAGTACCTTGTGAATAGTCTCATTTTTGCAATGCATGGGTTTCACGGGTGAAACATCCGAAACAATATGTCCGAAATGCTGCTCAACCTCAATCAGTACCTTTTCAGCCAGAAATGCATATCTTAATTTGAGATAGAATCCAGCTACGTCAGAATTTGTGCCAATCCAAAGGAACATGTGTGCCATCTCCATGTTTCTACAATACATATTGTTTGTTGCAATATATGAAGATGCTAGTTGAGAGCCAAAGTGACTACAGAGAAGAGCAGTAAGTACGCGCAAGGAACCTTGCACAACTGTGTTACACGTCTGATACCCCTGTATTAGTGAATGAAGCGCATCCCTTTCACCAAAGCGTAGTGTTCTTGTGAAGAGAAAGTTATTCCAGGTACAAATAATCTCGTTAAATGGGATTGTAAATCTTGGTCATTCCTTCTTTGAAACGTTTCTAAGACGGGAGGTACTGCATCGGGTTAGTTGTGATGCTTGCTACAGGCTTCTGATAATGTTTGTCCAAGTCCATCACATGCAATTTGAATAAGGTACTTGAAGTCCTGGTCTATTAGATGAACCAAAACACTGTGTAGTCGCGTTCTTAGTTGTCCATCTAATTTCCCGAGAAACATATTTTCATTAGTTATGAAATAGTTCGGGCAAAATCCAGATTCCACCCATGAAGAAAGTGTTTTTATCATTAGATTCAAACAAGTCAAAAGATTATTTGACTTCCCAAACCCCACGTTTGTATTGTCTATCAAGTGGAACAATAATATCTTACAATGATAACTTGAAACACATTTACCAACTGCTGGTGTAATGAAACATTTATCGATCATTTTCATCAGAACACAACAAGCAATTTGTGTATTGTTTAGTCTCCACATCAGCTCTCTTTCTATTGCAGTAAAAGAGAGTCTCCACTCTAAATGTCGTTCACCGCTGAGAGGGTTTCCTACTGGGACAAGGAATAGTTCTTTCTCAAGGAAATATTCAGACTAATTTTGTGTGATCCAGGTGCTTTGTCTGGGCCTCGATAACCATGAAATGTCATCTTGTGTCCGTGTTGCAACTCTAACAGCTATTATATAATCGTGGGTATAATTTCCGTTTGATAATATTGCAGCAGGCCCATGATATTCAAATGCTTGATTATAAAAAATATTGATTATTCAGTACAATGCGGTGGTGACGGTCTATAGCTATATATTCAAAATGTCTTGCATGCATTGCTTCCATAGAGAAAGGATCCACGCGTTGTAGCTTATAGTACGCTGGATGGGTTTCCTCATCTGTTACCATCAGAACAGTATCTATTCCGAGCGCAGAATCTTGTATATTTCTAATCGCAAAGACGTGATGGAAACGGACAATGTCAGTGTCTGGTCTGAGACCCGGTGTAGTAGAACCCTCAATTTGACTTCCGAAAACAAACAATGGCGTATGGATTTCCCTTGCATGTGGGTATATCAACGAAACCAGTGTCTCGTGTTGTGTCCAAACGTACCGCCTCCACTTTCTCGTCTTCTTATTGATCCCGATTTGATGCAATAGTTTCATAACGATCATTGATATCTTAGACATTGCCTCATTTGTAGCTCTGTCAGCCATTCCATCTAAACAAAAATAAATTCAAATATATATATTAAGATATTGTACAATCTATCTCTGCCATGAAAAAAAATATCAAATTCCTTCCTATTAAAGACCCTGTACAAAGTATCCAACTTGTGTAATATAAAATAAAGATAATAATTAAAGAAGGATTATGACTGGTAGCATATAGATACTTACATAAATCGCTTAGCGCGCACGTGTGTGAGTGTGCATGTGTTTTTTCTCTGGATAAATGTGACAAATTACACATATGGTACATTTTGTATGCACTTTAAATAAAAGAGTCTCCATCTTTAGAATCAATGCTAGGTGTGTAGTATAAAGATTACTACACAGTTATCAAACATAATTAATTTGATTGCATTCGTTATCCTACATAATTAATTTGATTGCATTCGTTATCCTACATAATTAATTTGATTGCATTCGTTAATGCTGTACTCGAAAATATAGTTTTAAAGTAAAAAAGCTCCTACAAGAAAAATAGATAAAGTTCAGATCATTATAGAAATAAGCGCGTTAGATCTGTATATTTTTCCTCTTTCTTCAAAATATCCACACGTAATCATTTTGTTTCTGGATTTATGTCATTATTTATTTATTCTTATTCCTTTCTTATGTAATTATTATTATTATTATTATTATTATTATTATTATTATTATTATTATTATTACTTTCTTCCGAAATTATTTTTCTTCTTCTTCTTCTTCTTCTTCTTCTTCTTCTTCTTCTTCTTCTTCTTCTTCTCATTATTATTATTATTATTATTATTATTATTCACGTCACCTTACTTTACTGGACACTGCTTTATAACAGTGAAGATACTGTCAAATTAGAAATAATCGTATAAGAATCAATTGCGCTCTTCTTGAATATGCAAATCATTTTCAAAAAATTGAGACCGAGTCTTACAAGACAGGAAGGCTTTGGTTCACACAAAACCAAGAACAACAGGAAAACACGAGATGGAGAGTCGATGCTATAATAATAATAATAATAATAATAATAATAATAATAATAAAAATGGACCTCTTCAACATTTTCACGTATTCTAAACTTCTATTATACGTGCACTTTCTCTCCTTTTTCTTAAGTCCGTTGATCTTATATATTCCGTTCTTCTGTATTTATTTTCTATTTTGTGTGCTAAAAATTTTGTTCAGAATTGCAAGTTGCAAACAATTTTTATGTTGTCCTTGTAAAGAAACTGTTTACATAGCATTTTAACTCAAAGCCAGTCTATTTTACAGATAGACTGGAATTCACCTTGAGATTCCTTCGCATTTCATTACGTCATAGGTCAAGCGAAAATGTATATGTATCAATAGGGATTTGATAAATAAATAATCCATTCCATCCTAGTATTGATCAGTTTATGGGAATCCCTCTGTGATCAGAATTTACAGTTGTGTTTACATCTAATTCGAGAGTAGTTATGTATTTAATTTATTCATTAGAACTACTTTATGATCATTTTTTTGCATATACACTACTTTAAAATTTGAGTGAACTCATTCAAAGACATTCTGTATTGCATCATTGTGGTACATCGGGAAATTCAAGACTTTTTAATTCATTCTGAAGATTTTATATTTGTATTGTAGAGAAATAAATAACTCCTTTATTTTAGTTAAATTCTTAGTTTCGCTCTTTCTGTTATATTTTAAGACCTAGGGTTAACACCGCTCGTATTGGTTTGGTCTTGGAAAATAAACGTTTCATCAGGACAACCCGGGGTCCACGCCTTGCTACAGACTTACGACTTTCTTGAAATATGTGACAAAAGGCGGAAGAAAGAAACAATGACGATAATGTTTCCATCATGGAACAAGATCTACGTCTTCCTCTTCATCATCATCAGCATCATCATCATCATCATCATCACACGAGACTTTTTCTAAATGACACCAACTGATTTCAGAGACAAGTAGAGCCTATGCTATTGATGATTTTGCAATCGTTGTATCTACAGCTGTCTGATAATCTATACCCCTGTTTCCAACATGTCCAGTTAATATCCAAGCCTCGCAGACAGCTATGACAATATAACAAAACGTATATTTTTGAAAGACGTTTCCTGGTTTGAGAGACCTGTACAAATTATATTAATGTTTATGGTCTTTTTTACATATAAAAGTCTCTATAATTCTCAACTGCATCTGTATGTGATCTTTATCATGTCCGTCTGTTGTCGGGTAAAGATGAAATGAATTCAGAATAATGGTGATTTTACTCATTCCGCCATGTTGTATTGATATGAAACAGCATACAATGGAAATACCAGGTGATTGAAGTATGCTATTTATAATTACCTGGGATTTTTGCCAGGTAATGTCAAGGTAGATACTTCATTCGGAAAATATTGCTGGGTACACTATCCATTTAAAATTATCTGGTTAGTGATTTAGTTTTATAAAAGTCATATATGCATATTTCATGCCCATTCATTTTGGTTTGTTTCAACATTTTGCCCCGTTGTTCGTTCTTTTTCTTTAGCTGTTTGAAGAGAAAAACTTTAACTCTGATTATAATTAAGCGTTACGTTTCATAGTATCGTACACGTTCCGTCATCATGACAGGGAGGATCTTCGTGATCACAATAACCTCTGATTTTGTTATCCAATTTCAACTTACATAGGCCTTAGTCATTCATTTTATTTCGGAGTTGAAATCTTTCTTGAGTTCTGACTTGACTGCTTTTCAAACAAGGTCGAGCCTTTTGTCAGGATCTCGCTGAAGCTTCATTCCTACAAAACATGTTTCCTGATAGTGTTAGCAGAATCAGTGAATTGCATGCCATCAATGTTGACCTCGTCTGCCCTTAGCTTCGTTGAGATAACTCGACGATCCTTAGGACGCAATCTGGTTTGTTCGCAAAGAATAGATTGCCGTCCGTGGGGAATCAAAATGTAATAAAACGTCTTCTCTCCTGTATTGACATATTCCAAGAGGCATGGAAACATGATATGGTACTTACGCTTAGACTTCATCGGAAGTGTACTAAGAAAAATCGTGGTACCCGAAGCACATCTTTCTTCCAGTTAAACCTGGGAAAGAGGACATAACCTTTAAGCTCTATCATTATTGCTGAAGTGGGTAATGCATACTCACGATATAAGAAGAATATCAACAATCCGTGCCTTTTATTGTAATGTTTTTATAAAATGATTTCCTAAAGGCATTCCGTTGGCATGCCTTATCGAGATTTTATCTTCGTTATTTGGCTCCATCACAACACACTCTGGATCTGTTAGGCCAATTTTCAACCAGACAAGCAGCCACCAGACCCAATTGACATCGGAAGAACCGCTCGATTCTCGCAAAATTATTTTGTGCTATGAAGATCTCATTATTTCTTATTTCCCTACGTAATCCAAATTGTCTCCGCTTGTGTTGATTGGAGTTGATAGAGTAGGTTAACCTTATTATGGGATTTCAATATTCTCCTCTCAGAGGTTACCTGGAGTATAGGTTGGATGCCCAACATCCCCTACATATATTACCTTTTCTCCTAACGTTAATGTAATCTGGGAATGTATTTGAAGGATGAAGCAGATTTTTAAAGTAAATTATATTTCTCCTTGAATCACATTACTTTGATCCCTCTCAATGTCTACGCAGTACGATCATTATTTTACATGATATTCTGCTGATATTGAAACTAGCGTCACATATAGGTGGGAAGGGGAGGTAATGGGGGGAAAGGTATTGCTCTTTGTCGCTATTTTATATACTCCAAGAAGAACTTTCATGTTTGGGAAGGCTGGATTTGGGAGGTAGTAGGGTTTATATTCCTAACTTTAATGTGATCGGGTAAGTAATTTAAGCTTAAATATAACTTACTTTTTAAAAAAAAAAAAGACTTCTTTCGATGTTTTACATGAGATGGAGGCTGATTTGATTTCTCATATGGCAACCACAGCAACCATCTTCCTGTTATTGCTATTTCCAGAAAGTCATATTGACATGGCATTTTCACCAAAAGGCATTGTTGTTGCATAGTGTTATATTTATATAGATGAAGAATTTCCCAGGTTTTCCTCCATTTTCCCTATTTTATTTAAAGAAGACCTTATATATCTTGAATATTGTTTTAAAAGAACTTTAAATATTTTTATGTTGGTGTATTATTGATGGGTGTACTATGGACTATAGAGAATGCAGCTTGGCCTTACTTTAAATCTGCACCTGCGCAAGACACTTCTAGTTCCTCTTTGTCATTTTCACGTCTTGGATTCAGAGGTAAATTGTAAGATAGAAGAGCCGATAACTTGATAGTGTTGATTAGATTTATTCAAGCTAATCTTTCGACCTGATGGGATCAGTTCTTGTTGTTAGCTGTCTGCTTAGGTCGTGTAATTTACACAAGTACAACATCCAAAGAAATATTAACCACCGTATATATAAGTAACATAGAGGAATACCAAAATTCTCTCCATTGTGCTTGTTGAAATGCACATAACTTCAGATTACACTCCTTCAATAGTTCATACTATATGAAGAGCGCCCACTAAATTAAAATAGTGTCAATCTGATATTCAATATTGCCACCATAGCATCCATCCTGAAAATCTTGTTGCACCCTATCACATTACTATAACATCCTCCCATCCTCCCTGCAATGGGAGGATTACGTTACACGATGTTACTTTCAACTTATACTAATGCATAGCAGCAGAGAGGGTGAACCTCACAACTTTCCGAGCGTCGATTCGGAAATCTGAGGCTTCCACCAAATAGTAAAAAAAATGGCGTCTATTCGATAAAATAAGATTTCCTTATATACGCCAACGTCGTTGTCATCCACCCTCTCTGCTGCTAGTGATTTCATCACTGGGTTAACAAAAAATAATAAATGATTTCAACCAAATATTTGATCGAGTCTTTAGGACGAAAATCATTTGAAATTGCAAAGCAATTTAGGATTTTACAAACAAACTAATCGCTAACACCTCTTCTTGTAAATCAATCAGATTATTTGACTGGTCGGTGAGTTTGAAATTAATTCTCGTTAACGAATTATTATGGCATCGCATGTAGACAGGATTAATTGGGTTTTCAATAATTAGGAATCCTGGAGGAGCTGTTGGTGCAAACGAATAAAGAATATATCCCTGCTGAGCTTGATTTGATTGCTCTAGATTAATTTGATAGCTTCCTTCAATTGCATCACATACTAAATTGAGCGCAATCACCGTTGAAATATTCACATTATGAGGGGCAATATGCCTACCACCACCATCTGGATCATTATTATACCTGAAGAGGACAGCTGAATCTGATTTTTGTAGCGCCTTGATATCGGTTTTAACAATTCTTGCTAGTTCATCAGCGTTGTATTTGGGAAACTTGAAATTACGCAGATTGTCCTCTGTGATATTGTAATCGGTTAGGAATCGTTGTTTATTGTCGCTGTTGTCATTAATTATTGTTTGAATAATTAGTTCATAGATATATTTCATGTCCGATATAAGCTGATTTATTATTTCAACGTGTTTTTGCGATTTTGTTTTCCGTAGTTGTTCTAGTTGTGTGTCATATAATTGTTTAATCTCATTAAAATAACCACGGACGTCAGTTAGCGTAAATGAAATAGTAACAGATGAGTCGGTTGTTCTTTTAATGATAAAATCCCATTGCAATGTTTCTTTGTTGGTAAATATAAATCTATCGGCGATTCTTCCTTTTCTTATATCAGATAAATTATCTCGATAACTGGGATTGATTTCATGATATGATTGTATGTCCGTGGTTAAGTCGGTTGCGGATTTTTCCGGTGGTTTTTCAGGCCATCCTAACACTGTTCTTAACGAGCTGTTATATATATCTACAATGTATCCCTCTGTGCTTATTTCGATCGACGACGAGAGCGTCGGTTGATGAAGATTAATAGCTATTTTTGATTCTTTTCCAGTGATTGATTTTATTCTACGCTGAATTTCAGCATTGATTTGCTTAATTTGGTACGACCCAGTTGGTAACGAAACTGTTTCCCACTCTGGAGTACCATCGGGTTTATTCTTATACGAGAACACCAGTGTGTTATTGGGTTGCTGACCATTAAATGCAACCGATCTGATATTAGGCCAACTGTGATACACTCGTAGTTTTGCTAGCGCTATCTCCTTCACTGGGACCGGAGAGGGGAAATTCACACTGAATTCTGGATTCGTTGATGTTATTGATATCATACTCGTTTGTACTGGGTTCGTGTTCTCCACTATTCGTTGAAGTAATTCCATCGGTGTCGTCATCGTTGCTATACTCATGATTTATTTCTAATTTTGGTATCGAGGAATCATAAATACTGACCATCACTGAGAACTCACAATCTGGTAATGTTGATATTATTGAGATCATTTTTTGTTTTTTTGGGTTCGTGTTTTCTGATTCCATCGGTGTTGTCATTGTTATTATATTCATGTTGTCGCTCTAATTTCGATATCGCGGAATCAAAAATACTGACCATCGCTGAGAATTCACTATCTGATATAATCGTATTATCGAGTGACGACGATATCATCAATGATAATTGCGAGTATGCGGTTGATGCAATATGAAATTGAAGTAAGTAATTCTGCAGTTTACTCTGGCTGCATGATGATATCTTTTTTGCTATCCCGGTTAATATACCCCCGATTGTAGCCATCGCAGAAATGCAAATTGGAACTACGACCGGGGCAATCATTGTAACCGATGCAAGTATTATTCCGGCACCAGTGAGAACGCTTGACACCGAGTATATAGTAACATCAATTGCGGTGATTCTTCGTCGGTATTTTTTCATTTTTATTTGATACTCCTCAGTGAGGGTTTTGAGTCTATTTTGAAATTCTCTGACCTGATCATAGCGACATTGCGTCGATGACAAAGTCATTGTTGTTATTTTAAAAACGCTAGCGTTTTCAATTGTGAAATCCGAAGGATTTTCCTTTCAATTATCCTATTATTGACCTGGTTTTAGGATCTGATGAGGGGACACCGGATACAAATTCTATTATCCAGGGTAGTGACTCCCTAATCACAGACTCGTCGGAATTGGTTATAACAATCGTAAGCGGGATTGGTATAGAGGGTGGAGGCTTTGGTATTTTCTCTAGTATATACATCAATGTGTTAACACCTCTGATACCTGTGTTGCTGAATTCCAAATCAAATTTACGGTGATGTATTATTGTAAGTCGGTAGCAACCAGGTGCACCAGTATGTCTGTTGCCAACACGAAGATAATTTTCGTTTCCTCGGATCCAATCAAAGGTCCCACTATCAACCGTGTACACGATGTTATTAACGGCGCTTACACTATGTGGAATTTTTATCTTATTGATAGCCGCGATAATTTCAGCGAGAGTCATGACTGCCACAAGTGGGAATCCAAAGAACTTATTAACAATGTCATTGACTGGTTTTTGATTTTCTTTTAGTTTAAGAAGATCGTCGGAAATATCGAGATAATTTACCCTGATTTTGGTAGGATCTATTGTTTTTCCACTCTCCTTCTTGTTAGAAAAGAATGAAACCAGAAGTTCGTTGATTCTAATCAGTGCTTGGGTTTTAATATGGTTGTCGATGTTAGAAAATTTCGTCGTGATATCTTGGAGGCTACTGCCCTCAAAGAACTTATTAACCATTTCATTTGTGAGCTTTTGTTCGTCAATAGCTTTTTTAACTTCAGCGAGGGTTGGACCTGTCAACGATGTGGTTTCAGACACAGGTGTTCTCCCTAAAAATTTATCCACGATGGTATTAAGTGTTGTTTGTCTCACCATAAACATATTAATATCTTTGAGAGTCATTGTAGATGTAGCCGGGACACCAAAGAAATTATTAGCGATGTAGGCATTGTGAGTGTGCTTGCCGATAAACTCACTGATTTCAGCGAGAGTCATGCCAGCCACAAGCGGGGTTCCAAAGAACCTACCAACAATGTCGTTTGTGAGTTTTTGATCTTCGCTTACTTTAAAAATCTCGAGATAATTTGCCTTGATTTCTGAAGCAGTCATCATCCTTCCAGCTTCCTTGTTAGCGAAGAATGAATTCAACAAGTCTTTAATTTCAGCGAGAGTCATGCCAACCACAAGCGGGGTTCCAAAAAATTTATGTACGACATTTTTGCGAAAAGCATTATAACCTCGTATAAAATCATTCAGCTCACGTTCGTTGGTAGCAATCGCGTCGGTGATCGTAGACACAAGTGCGCCTGGTTTAAGTTGTCCATCGTTGGAATACAGTGCAATAGAGTTTTCAGCGGCAGCGCGATGCCGTATCAAAATGTCATCCAATGACACATTACTGCTTTTCAATTTACCCTGGCGATCTTGAAATACAACTATTTCGTTCGGGTCAACACTTGTTAAATTTAACGTCTCAGCGATTTCATCTTCTATTATTTTTTTTACATCCTCGATAGAACCCGCAGATGTTTCCTCGGTGGGTTCCAACATTGACAGAGGTTGTCCCCAAATATCGATCATTATTGTTAGCGTAACTTGTGTTTTCAATTTATTGATCCTTGTAATTTCCCACTCGTGTATTCGTTTACAATAATATGAGGTGGTTTCCACGGAGATCCAAAGGATTTTAATGAAATCTCCGCGAGGACATTTAATACTTCACGGCCGCATATCGGTGGATCATTTAATTGTTGTGTTGGCAGCGTGGAATAAAAAATCGGAAACCCTTTGAGTTTCATCGAGGAATTTATATACCGCATAAACTCGCTTGGCGGAGCTAACCCATATGAATCGAAATAGACAATCCCACGTGGATCAATCGCGTATGCAACCCAGTGAGTTCCCGATCCGCTGCTGTTATCAAGATTGATGATACCGGTTTCAACGTTATTTGGTTTTCTCGGTAATTGATCTCTCATAAAAACCCCTCTGAAGTTTTTTATCGCTAGTTTTTTAGCAGCATCAATTAAATCAAAATTGGACATAGGAACCATAGGTTCCTCAACAATTGGGCCGGAAATCGAAGATTTCTGAATTAATAAACCGTTCCTGGTATTTTTCTTAGACCCGATCCGTTCACGGATTTGCCGCTGTACCATGAATACGGGGTTCCTGGTAGGTACAACCCCTTTCCCTTTTTTTTATACCCGGATCCACCAGTTGCCTTTTTCAACGCCATCCCTGCTGCGGTCCCAACGGCTCCCAACGCTGCCGCCTTCGCCACCGCTGGGGCAGCCGCTGCAATCAATGCTGGTATTGCGGCTAACAATGGAAATATACCACCTGATTTTATCATGTTCGCGACTGCAGCTTTCGAAAATTCTATTTGAACTCCTCGCTTATTTTTCATTGCATCATTGAAATGTTTTATTTGACGATCCGTTAATGATATTTTATGTGTACCTCCGGACATCTGCGCTGGTTTTAACGTTATTGTTGTTCCACATTCCTTAGCGGATTTTGATTTTAATTTCTTGACCTGACCATCAGTCAGCTTGACACTAACAACACTATATGGCATTTTATTGTAAAACACATTTATTCTTTCAATTGATCTAATTGGGGAAATCCTATGGAAACTTTTCAAGTTTCATTTACAGATTTTCCACTGGTGCATCAACAAGTCTCATTCGTCCGCCAGCCCCTTCTAACAACATTGATTTGTCGCTGAGAATAACAGCAACCGCTCTATAATCAACACCACCAGGATCTATACGAGCCCTAAAATGTATATCAACAACGGATTGCCTTGTTAAATCAAGATGTTCCAGTGAAAAGTAATAAATTGGATACAAGTTCTTAAAATCGAGCTGAGATATTTGCAAACCAGTATCAACATTTTGATCACGACCCATATATGACAGCATCCGATGATACACACGTGCTATTTGGTTGTTTCCGTAATTAAGCTGTATATCCTCAGATGGTTCTTGTTGTCCGTTTATTCTCAGTGAAACCTCACTTACCCCTAACCGATCAAATATCATATGACTGCGTTCTTGGGAACCTAATCGATTCCGATTCTGCAGCGCTATAAATATATGACGTGGAGCTGAAACGCCTTGTTTTGATACCAGGTGCCATGTTAATGTACCATTAACATTATCCTCTTTAGCATCAGTCGTTGTTGTTAGCCAACTTAGCAATGATTTACCACCGGTTTCCATAAACGAAAGTAGCCGCTCTTCCGTGGTAATTGATGGAGTCATTACTGGCATCCATAATACTATTTTACTCAAAACAACTTTACCATCAGCGGCACCAGTACGCCAAATTGCATCATTGTCATTGCCTTTTCGCACTAATGCTATTGTGTGTTTGGCTCCATAGATAACTTTTCTTACATTTCTGCAGAATCCAAATATGTGATGGAGTGGAATCGCACATGAAAACTTTTTCTCTTGTCCTTCCAATGCTAATTTTCGTGTTGCAAATCCTAAATTGAAATTACCATTAACGCCTCCGAGAATATCAAACGCAGCTCCGGGTCTAGCTCGACGTTCTGGATTAATTGCTTCTCGTTGATTATCAACTGAAGTGTCTTGCGGTGTTAACACTTTAATGTATTGAAGGTGGTCAGCGTTATCAGAGGTATCCTTTGCAAACATCATAGATGGACCAGCCGATCTTGTATAATCATCGGAGTATCTTGATAGTCCGATTATTGTTGTTGCAACATCAACCTCGCGGTCTATTGATTCAATTTCTTTTCCATCAATGAGATATCTTGCACTTTCAAATAACGCCATTATACCGTTGTTGACGAAACCAACTCGGATATTTGAATCATTTGCATATGGGGTATCAGCTGCATCATTTGTTACAAGTTTTCCTTCTACTTCAATAAATGCTTCACATGGTAAAAAGTATTTACTGGTATCTTGAACTTGAAGTTCAATTCGCGATCGTAGGTCGGGTTGTATTGCATGATAGGAATAGTATTGATAATCGCGGACGGAATCATCCTTGCGCATTGGGGCTTCCATATCTAACGCGGGATCAGCTGTTCGTTTAAACATTTATAACATTACTAGCGTTTTCAATTGTGAAACTCGAAGAGTTTAACGCTAGCGTTTTAATTCTTTATAATCATCGTCGTTGAAAATTCCTCGAATTTCTTTTTTGTTTCAAACCACTTCCTGCTATCGCGTTCATGATAGCGCTATCTGTTACCGGTGGTGACGAAGTCAATTGCGCTAGTTTTTCTTCCACTGCGTTATTTATTGCTTTGCTGATTTTTGCAGGCATCACTGTAGTTGATGGCAGCACTAATGACGAAGTCATCGATGACGAAGTCATTCGTGGTTTCTTTCGTACCAATGATGCTATTTTATCTTTCGCGGCAGAAAATGCCTTTCCTGCAAGATTTCCAACGAAATTGATTCCCTTATCACGGATAGCATCAATGGCTTTCATTGATAATTGTTTAGCTAACGGCGCCACCTTGGGAGCCATTCTTGTAAATAACCCCGCAATGGTATTGCCGAAACCATCTCCGTACCACGCGCGATAAACAGGCAATCGTGAGTTCACCACGTAGACACTTACGGGTTTATCATGGTTATAGTGTATAATCATCTTGTTATAAAACTAGTAGTTTTTCAATTAGTGATCAATCGCTTACATCCATAAGATTTTCATCGTTGTGATTTTCAACTAATTCAGCAATAAGTTCTCGATATACATTAATGTCCATGATACCACCAGCAAATAATCGTCTACAGATATCAGCGGCCTCGTTAATTATCTCGACGGAGTTATTTGCGGCTCGTTTCCCTCCGATGAGAACCTCTAACCGTGATATATCACTGAGAATGTTACCAGGGCATGTCACGGTAGAGTCAAAGACATCCTTTGGATTTTTAATCGAATATCCTTTTCCGCTTGTTTTCAAAGTTGTACCAGTTTCATCATACTCTTCAATTCCCCTTCTAAATTCTTTATATCCCAATTCTCTTTTATTTAAACGGCCAACACCCTTATTCGTTTTATACAACCAATCAGCCCATTCATCTCGGCTTATTCTACTGTTTTTATACTCGTCTTTTAAAAATTCTTTTCTGGAATGAAAGCTTTGGGCGGCGAAATCACCAAAAATCTTATAATGTTCGGGTTTTATTAATTGAGGTCGTTTGATTTCTGCTATAGCTCCTTCGGTGAGTTTGTCTATAAAGGAAACACCTCTTGGGGTGACGACATCAACAGGTTGTGGTTCAGGTGTGGAAACTCTTTGAGTTTCATCATCAATATCAGCTAGTTGTTCATACTCACGCTGAGTTTTTATATCACTGGATAACTGTTGTATCCCTGCGCGTGTTTGTCCGGTCTCTGCTGCTATCTTTTCATGCACACCAAGAACAGGCACTTCTCGTCGCTTGCCTTCCTCAGGAATATCTCCGTATATTGCTCGTTCAGTTGCTGTTTTCACATCGCTGGTCGCCTTAGTTACCGGGGCGAACAGTTGTTCACTTGACACAGAAAAGTCAGTCTGCGCTTGTTGTCGTTGTTGAAGTTTCTCGCGAACTCTGTCTCGAACCGGTATAAACTTTTTAATTGCTGCTAGCCGCTCTCGGGCTAATCTAGTTGTAAGCGATTCACCAACCATATATTGTTTGTGAACTAAATTTTCAAATGTGAAATCCGGAGGGTTTCCATCATAATTAAAAGCTTAGTTATTAAATAACTTAGTTATTAAATAATGTACCATCAAGCTAACGTATTCATCTTCGACAGGGTTAAACTGTACGACGCTATTCGCGAGTGTTTCAGAAATAACATCGCTGGGGATTTCAGAATTGTAATATCTGAGAATGGCGATGAACGATTTGTGTTAACGACGCGGCAACAAGAACAATTACGTGAAAATGGAGGCGTCGCGGTGATTACTTGCTACTACGACCAGATCATCCATTATGCACATAACTGCATGAGCAAGTCCAAACTGATGAGTATCCTTTCAGGAGAAAATCCTATGTAACAAGTGTTACAAAAAACGCTAAAAAAAAATAAATAAATTATTTAAATTATTTACGAAAGCCTATATTATTTTTTAGTAACACTCACGTGGTTAAGATACGGGTCGCTCCTCGTTTAACATTTTTCTAAGATCACGAACTTTAGAACCAATTTCAGCTCGTTTTTGATATTCTTGGCCAAGCTTTTGACGTATTGCTTCAACGGTGCTAAATAGCGTTATAAATAAATTAATGTCGTTACCGTACAAACAACCATTAATGGATTTTTGAATTCCTTTCACGAGCCTGTACATCCTAGGTAAAACATAACGACCCCTACTAGACAGATATTCAATATCTTCATATTCCGAGGTAATCTTGTCAACGTCGAGACTTTCAGATAATAATACCCCTTTATTATTTAAATTTGAGATTTCAGCAATTATAGCATTTACATCATTGATATCCATTATTTATATTTTTATATAAATAAATTTATTTATAAATATAGTATACTGTATCTCTAATTAATAAAAAAAAAACATATATGACAACACATCTTTGGAACTCCTTGGGTGCCTTCGCATCCAAGTAAGCCCAAGGGGGACCCGAAACATACATCTCCGGAAGGGAGGCCTAAGGTGGCAAACGCCATCTTAGACCGCCCAGAAGATATGCTTGGGGGGGACGTCACAACATGGACGGCACAATGCCATATATTTCCGCTCGAGTGTTGCGGCAAATTTTAGGCATAACATATACTTAATTAACTTAATTAAGGATGGATTATAATTCAATGGAACGATGATGGTATGATGTGGGCGTGGTAAACCAAACCAACATGGCAACCCATGAAATCTCATTCATGGTTGCATGAGTTGGAAAAAAACACCAACCCACGCTACCGAGAATGCGATAGCATGGGTTGCCATGTTGGTTTGGCTGAGGGGGACCGCCCCACCCCCCCCCCAATTAATAGAAAAAAACATCTTCCGTTTCGCCATCAAATAATGTATCTGCTATGGGGACCGAACACGTAGTAGTTGATAGCTATGTTTACAAGACAAACACGATACCATTACACCACGGACTAGTCATACAGAATAGAGATTTTTTAATATATATATATATATATATCTGATATACTTAACAATAAGAGATTTTTAAAATAGACAATTTTACTGTATCCATCGTATTTAGGAATATAAAATACTAAGTACACAAAAAAAAAATTAATTTAACTGTTTGTAAATATCAATCACGCATGCCTGCGTCAGTGAAATACCGATCATACAGGGTGGGAACAGAAGTGTGTACTGAAGGTCACATGAATACCGATCAATATAGAGGAGAGGGAAGACATGTATACTTAACAATAAGAGATTTTTAAAATAGACAATTTTATGCTGCAACAATGAGAAATATTTTAAACAAAATAATACAGTTGTTTAATAAAACAGCGTTTTATATACTCTGTTATAATTCTCTAGATAAAATACATTCACATACAAGGAATTTTAACCACGCCCACATACTTCAATGAATAGGAAACACTCGCGTTCCGGCTGAGCGAACATAGGTAATGCGTGGATTATAAAGAACGTCTGTACTGAAAAGAACGAGTTAGCTGTCTGCTTTACTGCTAGTCCACCCACCCCACACATGAGATATGTAGATAAATAAAACTAATAATGCAGTTTTAGCCCACAAGTGACAATAAAAAGTTTTATTCTCTATCGAAAACTCATGCATTATATCTCCATTACAGTCACGTGGGCGCGCCTAGTCAAGTACAGGTAATATAGCAGGCGACAAATTCCTTTGACGTCATAATACAAGGGAACTTAGTAGGTAGGGTGTGAATTGTAGTGCGGATTTATCCATAAAGGATTTATCTCCCTTAAATAGTTTCAGTGTATACGAACTTTATTTTATGACCATTTTCTTTAGACAGAGATGTTTTAATGATTTTTTCAGCAACAAATCGAATTGAAGTACTACAAATATCGAAATATTTTCCAGCCGCATTTATCGACTGAAAGCTTCTCTCTTCATTATTTTCTAAATCAAACGATTTCACACCCTTGGGATGTTTCGCGTGCTTACCAGCGTTGCTTTTTAAAAGGTTATCGCGCTGCGAGACGGCTTGAAGATTCCCAAGACAATTATCAGTCTTCACGCCATTTATGTGATCAATCACAAGACCGTCTTCGATTAATCCGTAAAATGCTTCATAGATGGCTCTGTGACAGAGATACTTCTTCCTCCCAGCTGAAAACATCAAATAGCCCATATTATTCAGATACCCAACAGGTTCTTTGAGTCTGCGGTGCCTGACAACACCATCACTAGAGGCTTCGTAATTAGCAAGCACTGGGTGAGGTCTGAAATCTTGGCTCATTTGTATAATAATACTACTTGTCTAATTTATTATCTGCTTTAATTATAAATCTCTGGATATAATCTTGAGGGGTTTTTATTACTTTGTCCTTGATTTTATCAAGGATGACGGAGTCAATGATTCGTTTGTCATAGTAGCGTTTTAGTTCCCTGTATCGTTTACCCCCACAAGCAAGGCATAATTGCGATTTTCCTCTAACACCCACCCCACATTGGAGGCATGGGAGAGGGCCTTTTGAACCGTTTCTCACGCTTTGCATATGATACCCACAGAATTCACTTCTGCATGATTTGTTACACGGGGTTGTAGATCCAATCATTAGCCACTTGCAGTGATTCATTATACTATATTTTTCTATTTAAATACTTGTTTTAATTATAACATGGAGGAGTTCAAGAGATTATCGAAAATTAAGCCCTGGAAAAATACTAAATTCAATCTTGATAGGGAGTTCCAAAGATTATCGAAAATCAAACCTTGGAAAAATACTAAATTCAATCTTGATAGGGAGTTCCAAAGATTATCGAAAATCAAACCTTGGAAAAATACTAAATTCAATCTTGATAGGGAGTTCCAAAGATTATCGAAAATTAAGCCTTGGAGAAATACTAAATTCAATCTCGATAGAGTCTCTGATACACCAAAACGTCTAATCGGTGATAGAACTATACTCGGTAAAATCAGGGAGTGTTTTAATGAATTCTACCGAGACGGTGCAGCATACTGTTGGTCGACATTTCGAATTATTGATGAAGATGTCAATGTACCCATCATCGATGCTACTATGAACGATAAAAGAGCAGCTGAGATAATTTCACACCTTGGTGAGAAATCCAAAGGATTTCAAGCAAAGCAATTTCCATCCAAAGGATTTCAAGCAAAGCAATTTCCATCCAAAGGGGAAATTCAAAGATGGAAATCCAAAGGTGGAAATCCAAAGGATTTCAAGCAAAGCAATTCCCAACAAAGCAATTCCAATCAGAAGTATTTTTTCAGAATAAAATTCATTATCGAAGTCGAAGGCAAATGGATTATTAAGGATAAATTTGAACCAATCCTCAAGGATAAAAAAACTGTCATTGTAAGTAGAGATTCCAAACCAGGAATTCTAACTGGAATTGACAAACCATACTACGAGAGATCTTATCCCGTAACAGCAATCGTTTATGGGATATATCCGTTAAATGATAAACCCGATATCGCAAAACTAGCTCCTATGAAATATTCACCATTGACTTCGTCAAGGCTCAATTGTGTAGCAACACGGGTAATGGAACACTTCACAAATGCATCCCGAGGAAATAAACTAACTGATCTGCGACGTAGGAAAATAACAGAATGGGAACTGACAGTGAAACAGCACGGTGCAAAGATTTCTGATATAGCTAAATTAGAAACATCATTAAGATTCCCAATAACCGTTATGACGATAACCGGAGAAGTATTACACGAACCGAAATATAAATTACAAGGAGCGCCAATACAAATTATTGATCATAACGAACACGCGTGGACACCTGCAGTAACAATATTTCCACGAGAACGAATCGTGAGATATATCCCCCCGGAATTTTCCGGGGAATTTTCCGGGGATGTTTTCTATGAAGAGAAATTATTTGATGCTGTTCATGCGTTGTGTAAAGATGATCCTGTGTCAGTGTGGTTACTTAGTAGTGCTGGTTCCGAATCAGGATTTGATCAATTTGTAAGACCAAATGGTGAATTATATCGCGTTGAAGAGTTAGATAACAGAATGAGAAAAATCGCTAATGATTTTTCACCAGAGAGTTTCCATGAAAAACTACTCACGGATAGTTTTACTATTTCTTCAGTGGTAGCTCACTTCGCAAGAGAAAAAAACTCCTGGCGTCCAACACGAAGTGATTTTCTCGAGGACGTTAAATTGAGTTGCATCGAATTTGGTCATGGAGGACTGTGGAATACAAAATACCATCGTGACGGTATGATTTCAATTGATATATCCGCGTGTTATCCTGGAAGTTTTCTCGGGTATGGAGAATGTAGTAACTATTTTAAACGATTTGGACACCCCACGCATGAAATGACTCGTGTTGCGATTAATGGACCATTACCTGATTTTGATTTAACCGGATTCGCTCGTGTGATATCATTTGAACTCGCTACAGGGTTACATCCGTGTAGTTATGTTTGGCTCGGTAGACACCTATCTGAAAAGGCCTGGATGCCAATAGTGTTACTACGATATATGATTGATTGTGGCATGCTGATATCGTTGATTGTTTCCGAAGCTATTATATGCTATCGAGCTCAGAAAGAAGTTTGGCTACCACAACCCGATCTAGATCGTATAATCAGCGAACTACGAAAACAGTGTCCAGATGGAAATTCTTCGAATTTCAGTGAAGAAGAAATCATAAATTGGTCTAAGAAGTTATTTGAAAGTAAAAAAGAACAAGCAAAGGATTTTGGACGAAAAATAATCGGTAAATTTACCCAGGGTGGAAGATACGACAATGCAAAATTTTCCTCGCGGTTGATCATAGATGTCGCTGAATACGATTTTCTTGTAACGGATTTAACGAAACAGGGAAAACTTGTATCCCGTAAGGATGCTTTTCTATCCAATGGTGAGAAATTGGGTACGGTTGTTACCTACTGTGATGGATATAATTCCCAGTACACACATTTGAGAAGTTCAATGCTAGCCTATGCTTGCATTAATCTATTTTCGATGATAAATAGATTTCCTAATACCGCGGTTAGAGTAGCCACTGATTCGATGTATATACACAATAAGTACAAATCAGCTGTAGCGGCATTCACAGATCCGGAGGAAGCGTGGGGGCGTTGGCGATTTAAAAAGGAGATGCTACATGAGTATTGTGAATCCGCAGACGTTGCCATGGATGAAAAGTACTTAAAATGTGATGAGATTCAATCAGAATTTTCTAATGCACCACCGGTATCTGATCCAATATGTAGATACAAGACAGTTTATTTAAACGGTTGTGGTGGGTCAGGAAAGACAACTCGTGCAATTGAATTATATCGTGGTGGTGGAAATACTTGTATTCCTACTAACATGATTGTGTTAACACCGACTCACAGACTCGCCAGAGAGATGATACAGCGAGGGGTAAATGCTTGCACTTACCATAGTTTTTTTCGATGGAAAGGTGACAAATGGACTCCTGAGCGTATGGGTGATAAATTCATTCCTGAAATCATAATTTGGGATGAAATATGCACAGTGTCATTAGATGTATTAAAAACATTTCTTGAGTGGTTGTTAAACAAAAACACAAAAGTCGTCATGTGCGGTGATCACGGCCAACCACCACCATTTGTCGGTGGATCTCCACATGAATGGCTAAAGGGTTCTGTAGACTATTATGAAGAAATTAATACCGACCATAGATCACTTGATGAACAATTACGCGAGTTCAAAGCACTGCTTAGATTACAACCGGATAAAATCCAATGCGAAATAGCGCGTGAAATAATTTCAGAAACTCCTATGAATGATTTCTGGGAAACGTGGAGACCAAATGATTTGATAGTAGCAAGTAGAAAAATAGTCAGAGACACACTTCAGATGAAGTTATTTGAATTGCATAAAGAAAAATTTGCAACGCTTCCAGTACCGTTGTGTTATAGGCCTTCGGATACACGAAAGCAGAATATAGAAGTTGATATTCCAAGCCTGACAAAGTCAGGAAGTGAAAAGCAGATTCTCGTGTTAAATGATATTGTGCTGGTTGATATCAATGTCGTTGAAGATGCATTGCGTGCTAATAAATCCCCATGGACGCTAGGATACGCAGCAACAATACACTCTTCACAGGGATTGACTATATCGGATACAATTGTTTGGATGGTAGATAATCGCATCGAATGGTCGAATTTAGTCTATCTCGCAGTATCCAGAGTACGAAGAATAAATCAGCTTCGAAGAATTGTCGTCATGACAGAGTCAGGTGGCGATGATGAAATCATTGGTGATGATAATGACACAACAATAAGTGATATTGATGTTAGCATCATTAATAAAAAACTCTCCGGTTACAAACAACAGGACAAAAAAAAACAACGAGAATTTGATATTGATGCTAAATTAATAATCACTTTGAAGAAACAACAGAATAATCACTGCGCGAGTTGCAATTGTATAATGCGTTGGCAGTATTCGGATAAGGATCCTCGCCAATTCACCGTAGACAGAAAAAATAACAATCTCGGTCATGTCAGAAATAATGTGATGTTGACTTGTCTTGAGTGCAATAGACGCCGGGGTGAAAGCACAATGCCTCTGGCATCGGGTGCTAATTAAGACCATGCGGTGGCAATTGAGTATCCTCGGGAATCACTTGCAGTTGTTGTCGAGTAAATCCTCGCTGAGGAGCAGTTGAATCCAGTTTATAGATTGCTGGTCTACCAGTTGATCGTGTTATACTAGATATCTTATGCGTAGTGACGCTCCAAATAGGATCAGTAGCCCTTTTTCTACCCCCTTCAAGCTCTCCTGGTTCGTATAAGTACCTAACAGTGACATTACTACCAAGAATTGGTTGGGAAACGCTAGCGTTTCTAGGGAAATCTTTTTGTGGTTGTACGGGTATAGACTTCTTTTTAATCGCGTTGATAGGTTTCATGTTGATTGTTCTAGTAATCTCGTTATTCAGTGCAGTAATCACAGCTGGTAACCTTTTGACCCATTCACGGGATCGATTTTCTTGAATGAATTCTTTTGCGTATTGATATCCAAATAACCGCTCAGCAATCGTCCGATTAAATCGTTCGACAATGGCCTGATCGCGATGTAGCGCAGTATGCCCTCGTCGTATGGTGACATTATGATTTTTCATTGTAGATAGAACCGCACCCTGAAATTCCTTGCCAGGATCAACCTGCAATAGATTCGGCCAGTGCAGAGGACCTCGTCGATAAATCCTTTCAAATGCAGAAGCAACTTCAGTGGCTGATTTTGTTTTTAACGGTTCTGCTTCTTTGTATCGACTTGCAATATCAACTACGGTTAACGCGTATTTGTAACCACGATCATGTGGCAGAAATAATATATCAGCCTGATGAACTTCATTAGGAGCGGTCACATCAAAATGCGAGAATTGAATTTGTTTAGGTGGTGGTAGATAAATTTGCCATAGTGCCTGTTTAGATAACCAATCCGCCGCTGTAGTTTTTTTCACTTTTGCAGCGCTAGCGAGTTTATGTACTGCTGATTTACCCCTCCAGTATCCTCTTGGGGAATAATAAATTGATTCCATATTAAAATGGTAGCATTTTCAATTACCAGCACCCATCATCAATTTGCCTTTCATAGCTGATTTTACCAACCACGAAGCCAACTTTTCTTTAAAAGATTTATCAGGAATAGCATTTAACGCATGAATTAATTTCACATCCGCGAGATGCCTGTTTTGCAGATTGCTGCTTTTATATGCAACATCATGAGCATGACACGCCTTATCAATGGCGTTTATTGGTTCTTCACCGGGTCGGGGTTGATTTTGATCATCAAGTCTGATATCTAATCGTGTTCCGGGACCACAGTAGCTATATCCTGGAAGGTGCTTTTCTCCGGGGTACTTTGCCCATGGGGTTCCAGGGAGCTTTGTCAATTTGGCTGCGATATCACCTCCTCGTTTTTTTTTAAAACATCTCCGGATTGTAAAATCTTTGATTTTGTAGAAATAAATCTAAACTTTTTTATACCACATGTTGCACATCTACCAGTTAGTGCTGATCTGTTATTTTTAGTTGTAACCGTCGTCACATCATTTGTGCTAGTACGCGTTTTACACTTCACACAATATAGATCCATAATTTATGTATAGAGATATGAATATAATTGATTTTTCAGCGACTAAAATAAGAGAACCAGTTAAGCATCATGCAGCGCTACCAAACTCTATCCGTGCAATTATAATTGGGCCATCTGGATCCGGTAAAACGCAATTGTTGCTCAATTTAATAATGAGATGGATGAAGTGGGATAAGTTGTATTTAATTGCCCCTAGCGTAGATGATCAACGATGCTATGAAGTGTTAAAGGATTTTAACGAGAATGCATCAGAAATTAAAGGTGAGAATACCATTGATTTTATAACTGATATTGACGAGGCGCCATCCGTGGATCACCTTGATGGGAGCATTAACAATTTAGTCGTATACGACGATGTGATGTTAGACAATCAAAAAAACCCAGCTAGAATATTTTCCCGGGGGCGTCACAAAAACACTGATGTGATATATGTCACTCAACGCTACACTCAGATTCCAAAAGTGATCAGAGATAACTGTAATATTCTTGCTGTGTTTAACGGCGTTGATACACATACGCTACGAAATATTTGGCAGACATGGTGTTCCGATATGGACTTCAATCAATTTAAAAATTTCTTTAGTCATGCTCAGTCAACCCCGCATGGATTTGTAACAATAAATTTACATGATCCTCGGACTCGATATCGTATCGGACTCGATCAAATATTTGGTTGAAATCGTAAATGATTTTTTGTTAACCCAGTGATGAAATCACTAGCAGCAGAGAGGGTGGATGACAACGACGTTGGCGTATATAAGGAAATCTTATTTTATCGAATAGACGCCATTTTTTTTACTATTTGGTGGAAGCCTCAGATTTCCGAATCGACGCTCGGAAAGTTGTGAGGTTCACCCTCTCTGCTGCTTGCATCCAACAGGCATCAAGAGAGGTATGGCGAAAATTAATGCCTTTTTCTAATCATTATAAATAGAAAAGACAAATGTTCGTGTATGGTAGAGCTAGATTCGTTAGGCACTGGGACTTATATTCCCAACATTCGTGTGATCGGATACTTAATCTAAGAGAAACAGCTATTTTTAACATAAATATTCGCTTTTTATCGTCTGTCTCAAAATATTGGATGTACGAGAATTTCAAATCTTCAATAGGTATATCCATTAAAGTGTTCCATACCAATTTCAAAGAAAAATATTAAATTATATACCTTTATATGATGACTTATTTAATGTAGATTGAAATGAATGTGACGTTAACATGCACATTTATCTCAGAAAAAAATCTTCTGTCTTCTATTGTTATTCATGCCAGCAACATTGCTGAGTCCCATTAACTAAACTATTCATCCTCATAGGCCCTCTATTATAGTTAATTTCTGTCATTAGTCTAGATATGTTTATATTCGAAAATATTTGTCAATATGTATGCAGCTATTGAATTGGAGTGTTACAACATCACGTGACGATGCTGATGTCATTCACAACGCTAACATTCGATGACCATTTTATTACTGCTGTTCAAGATCAACATGCCACAGATTTCGATATTGCCGTCGACTGTTCTGGTTTGATTGGCCTTATGTTCTGGTTTGATTGGCCGCTTTGTGTTCTTGTTTTCTTAGCCGTTTTGTGTTCTGCTTTGATTGGCAGGGACATGTGAAGGTACCTTAAGGATAAATCTGACAATTCTTGAAGAGACTATGATGACTACTTCAATTTAGGCAGACTGAAATGTGATCTAGTATGCCTCTTTATTACATATAACCAACTTCTGTATTTCATGACTTGTAAATATAAATTTTGCTTGCCTAGTATTTGTATGCTTCATTAGAATTTATAAATATATCACAAAAAGAGAACAGTTACATTCTTTTCCTCTCAGTTACAATATTCTAGAAAATTTGATGTACATAAAAGTTTTAATCACAATCTGTTTCGTCGGCTAACAGTGCGGTTATTTTATCATTCTAAAACTGATTCCAACACGATTGTAGTTACTGAATCCAAGACTGCAATATACCCGATTTTGTCAACAGATTCTGCACAGCAACACTGCAGTTAGAACATTGTTTGATTGTCGCGTATCTGGGTCAACATGTCAAGCATTTGCCATACTGCCGCGTTGTGTTCGGGCATCACTTTTAGCGATAACAGAAGGCATTCCAAAGCCAGATTCACCAGACCCTCCTGTCTCAAGCAGTAAGCCAGCAAATTTAGACACGTCTCCTTATGTCTTATCCTCTCATGTGTTATTGACCAAGCCAGGTTCTTGAGTGCCACCATTCTGTGTGTTTCCTTCCCAAGGGCAGAGTATGTCTGGTGCTGCAAGAAGTACATATAGGGTCTAGCGTCTATCACAGCCCAGTCATACCAGTAGTCTTTCTGTGGATCTCTGAGGTCAGGGTCAGCACACATAGACCGGAACATCTCAAAACAAAGGGGAGGTAAAGTGCAGTGGATCTCTGATGGTAAATATATCACAGACAGAGCTACGCAACTCTTAAAGGCTTGATCCGTTGTCATTTCTTCTGACAGTACCTTGTGAATAGTCTCATTTTTGCAATACATGGGTTCCACAAACGAAACATCCGAAACAATATGCCCAAAATGCTGCTCAACCTCAATCAGTACCTCTTCAGCCAGAGAAGCATATTCTAATTTGAGATAGAATCCAGCTAGTTTGAGGCTACCGGCAGTGACGTCAGAATTTGTGCCAATCCAAAGGAACATGTGTGCCATCTCCATGTTTCTACAATACATACTGTTAGTTGCAATAGATGAAGATGCTAGTTGAGAGCCAAAGTGACTACAGAGAAGAGCAGTAAGTACGCGCAAGGAATCTTGCAGAACTGTGTTACACGTCTGATACCCCTGTATTAGTGTATGAAGCGCATCCCTTTCACTAAAGCGTAGTAACGCTTGATAGGAAAGACCAATTGCATGTAAAAACATTTCCGTTAAATGGGATTGTAAATCTTGGTCATTTCTTCTCTGAAACGCTTCTAAGACGAGAGGTACTGCATTGGATTGGAAGTGATGCTTGCTACAGGCTTCTGATAATGTTTGTCCAAGTCCATCACATCCAATTTGAGTAAGGTACTTGAAGTCCTGGTCTATTAGATGAACCAAAACACTGTGTAGTCGCGTTCTTAGTTGTCCATCTAATTTCCCGAGAAACATATTTTCATTAGTTATGAAACAGTTCGGGCAAAATCCAGATTCCACCCATGAAGAAAGTGTTTTTATCATTAGATTCAAACAAGTCAAAAGATTATTTGGCTTCCAAAACCTCACGTTTGTATTGTCTATCAAATGGAACAATAATGTCTTACAATGATAACTTGAAACACATTTACCAACTGCTGGTGTAATGATGCATTTATTGATCATTTTCATCAGAACACAACAAGCTATTTGTGTATTGTTTAGTCTCCACATCAATTCTCTTTCTATGGCAGTAAAAGAGAGTCTCCACTCTAAATGTCGTTCACCGCTGAGAGGGTTTCCTACTGGGACAAGGAATAGTCCTTTCTCAAGGAAATATTCAGACTCATTTGGTGTGATCCAGGTGTTTTGTCTGGGCCTCGATAACCATGAAATGTCATCTTGCGTCCAAGTTGCAACTCTAACAGCTATTATATAATCATCGGTGGAATTTCCGTTTGATATTGTTGCAGCAGGCCCATTAATTTCAGTTGAGATATTAGGAATAAAGAATGAAGCATTCAGTACAATGCGGTGGTGACGGTCTATAGCTGTATCTGGATATGGAACCGATTCAAAATGTCTTGCATGCATAGCTTCCATAGAGAAAGGATCCACGCGTTGTAGCTTATAGTATCCTGGATGGGTTTCCTCATCTGTTACCATCAGAACAGTATTTATTCCGAGCGCAGAATCTTGTATATTTCTAATCGCAATGATGTCATGGAAAAGGACACGGTCAGTGTCTGGTCTGAGACCCGGTGTAGTAGAACCCTCAATTTGACTTCCGAAAACAAACAATGGAACATTGTATCCGCTTTGATGTGGTTGTATCATCGAAAGCAGTTTCTCGTGTTGTGTCCAAACGTACCGCCTCCACTTTCTCGTCTTTTTATTGATCCCGATTTGATGCAATAGTTTCATGACGATCATTGATATCTTAGACATTGCCTCATTTGTCGCTCTGTCAGCCATTCCATCTAATCAAAAATAAATTCAAATATTCATATTAAGATATTGTACAATCTATCTCTGCCATGAAAAAAAATGTAATCAAATTCCTTCCTATTAAAGTCACTGTACAAAGTATCCAACTTGAGTAACATAAAAGAAAGATACTAATTAAAGGAGGATTATGATTCATAGGACATAGTTACTTACATGAATAGCTTAGCGCGCACTTGTGTGTGTTTTTTTCCCTCGGTAAATGTGACAAAATTACAAGATGCATTTTATGGCAGCAGTATTCTTTTCCTCATCACTCTCAGTCAAAAACTGTGGTGTGTATTATATGTCTGTGTCCTTTATTCACACTAAAATACGGACTACTCTTTATGGTCTACTGGCTGAAATTAACTTCCAGGAATTCAAGATGAGACTATTTCTTCCATTAAATCTGCACTTTAAATAAAAGAGATTCTATCTTTAGAATCAATGCTAGGTGTGTAGTATAAAGATTACTACACAGTTATCCTACATAATTAATTTGATTGCATTCGTTATCCTACATAATTAATTTGATTGCATTCGTTATCCTACATAATTAATTTGATTGCATTCGTTATCCTACATAATTAATTTGATTGCATTCGTTATCCTACATAATTAATTTGATTGCATTCGTTATCCTACATAATTAATTTGATTGCATTCGTTATCCTACATAATTAATTTGATTGCATTCGTTATCCTACATAATTAATTTGATTGCATTCGTTATCCTACATAATTAATTTGATTGCATTCGTTATCCTACATAATTAATTTGATTGCATGTTATCCTACATGATTATATTTGATTGCATTCGTTAATGCTGTACTCGAAAATATAGTTTTAAAGTAAAAAAGCTCCTACAAGAAATATCGATAAAGTTCAGATCATTGTAAAAATAAGCGCGTTAGATCTGTATAGTTTTCCTCTTTCTTCAAAATATCCACACGTAATCATTTTGTTTCTGGTTTTATGTCATTATTTATTCTTATTCCTTTCTTATGTAATTATTCTTCTTCTTATTATTATTATTATTATTATTATTATTATTATTATTATTATTATTAATATTATTATTATTATTACTTTCTTACGAAATTATTTTCTTCTTCTTCTTCTTCTTCTCATTATTATTATTATTATTATTATTATTATTATTATTATTATTATTATTATTATTATTCACGTCACCTTACTTAATGGACACTGCTTTATAGCAGTGAAGATACTGTAAAATTGGAAATATTCGTAAAAGAATCCATTACGCTCTTCTTTAATAGGTAAATCATTTTTTTAAAATTGAGACCGAGTCTTACAAGACAGGAAGGCTTTGGTTCACAGGAAACCAAGAGCAACAGTAAAACTCAACGAGATTGAGAGTTAATACTATAATAATAATAATAATAATAATAATAATAATAATAATAATAATAATAATAATAAAATGGACATCTTCAACATTGTCACGTATTCTAAACTTCTATTATATGTGCACTTTCTTTCTCTCCTTCTTCTTATGTCCGTTGTGCTTTTATATTCCGTTGTTCTGTATTCATTTTCTATTTTGTGTGCTAATAATTTTGTCCAGAATTGTAAGTTGCAAACAATTTTTATATTGTCCCTGTAAAGAAACTATTTACATAGCATTTTAACTCAAAGCCAGTCTATTTCACAGATAGACTGGAATTCACCTTGAGATTCCTTCGAATTTCATTACGTCATAGGTCAAGCGAAAATGTATTTTTATCAATAAGGGATTTGATAAATAAAAATTCATTCCGTCCTAGTATTGATCAGTTTGTGGGAATCCCTCTGTAACCAGAATTTACAGTTGTGTTTACATCTAATTCGAGAGTAGTTATGTATTTAATTTATTCATTAGAACTACTTTATGATCATTTTTTTTGGATACAAATTACTATATTAATTTGAGTGAACTCATTCAAAGACATTCTGTATTGCATCATTGTGGTACATCGAGAAATTCAAGACTTTTTTAATTCATTCTGAAGATTTTATATTTGTATTGTAGAGAAATAAATAACTCCTTTATTTTAGTTAAATTCTTAGTTTCGCTCTTTCTGTTATATTTTAAGACCTAGGGTTAACACCGCTCGTATTGGTTTGGTCTTGGAAAATAAACGTTTCATCAGGACAACCCGGGGTCCACGCCTTGCTACAGACTTACGACTTTCTTGAAATATGTGACAAAAGGCGGAAGAAAGAAACAATGACGATAATGTTTCCATCATGGAACAAAATCTACGTCTTCCTCTTCATCATCATCATCATCATCATCATCATCATCATCATCATCATCATCACACGACACCTTTTCTAAATGACACCAACTGATTTCAGAGACAAGTAGAGCCTATGCTATTGATGATTTTGCATTCGTTGTAATTACAGCTGTCTGATAATCTATGCTCCTGTTTCTAACATGTCCAGTTAATATCCAAGCCTCGCAGACTGCTATGAAAACATAACAAAACGTCTATTTTTGAAAGACATTTCCTGGTTTGAGAGACCTGTACAAAGTATATTAATGCTTATGTTTCTTTTTATATATAAATGTCTCTATAATTCTCACCTGCATCTATATGTGATCCCTATCCTGTCCGTCTGTTGTCGGGTAAACATGAACTGAATTCAGAATAACAGTGTTTTACTCATTCCGCCATGTTGTATTGATATGAAACAGCATACAATGGAAATACCAGGCGATTGAAGTGTGCTATTTATAAACACCTGGGATTTTTGCCAGGTAATGTCAAGGTAGATGCTTCATTCGGAAAATATTGTTGGGTACACTATCCATTTCAAATTATCTGGTTAGTGATTTAGTTTTATAATAGTCATATATGCATTTTTCATGCCCATTCATTTTTGCTTGTTTCAACATTTTGCCCCGTTGTTGTTCGTTTTTCTTAATTTTATATGAAGTATTTAACAAATAGAATCTACATTATGAAAGGAATTCATACATTTGTTTCAAAGCTCTCAATTTTTGTTATTGGAAGTCTCCAGTCACAATTATACCCAATGAATTCCTAACTCAAATCATGACGATGAAGAAATGTGTGTTCTTTATTTACATTTCCATTCAAATAACATTAGCTGCTACAAATATGTTTCACTGTGATCCATTGTATCTTGTCTTTGTGACGTGTACTAGTCCTTAGGTTGTGTTTACTTTCATGTTACATTTCGGTGAGATGTGTACTAGTGTTTAGAGATCTCAGGAAGGATATTAGGTTACAACCCTACTGTGTCGGTAGTACTAAAGTTTATTTATGGTTGTACGTATTGCATTTTCTATAAGCCTTTTGCTATGAAATTCTTGGAAGAATTTTCAAGATGTTGAAATTAATTTCCTTGTTTTTTAATTGTCCCATACAACATTCAAAGTGGACTTTAAAATTTTTGGACAAAATAAATAGGGGATACTCAATAAATATAGCTGCTCTCAAAAGATGTGAAGTTTACGTTACTTTGGCAATGAAGTTCATGTACGATCTATAGCAGATGCATACATCTGTGTTGTGTGTGTGTGTGTGTGTGTGTGTGTGTGTGTGTGTGTGTGTGTGTGTATGTTTGTACCAATACAAAATAGTTGCAGATATTTTTCGCAGCACATTTGTCGTGGTTAGCGTGATACGTCACTATTAAGACTGATTTACGGGATAAGCTTTCAATCAATCGGTTGCATGAGATGGTGAACCTGTCTTGTTCGGGGACATCATTGAATTTTCATAAGAGTTCATTCGAATAGGTTCCAGACATATAAGAAGAACAGACGTTTAGGTAAGGATAGGTAGCAGAAAATTACATTTTGAGACAATCCAGAAGCAATCTTAGGCCATTTGAAATAAAATGTTCAGGAAATTGTTGTTAATAACGAGGGACTAGAGAGATTTCAAATTATGGCGTTTAGAGAAAATTAATTCTGACTGGCATAGGTAAACGAGGGACGTATTTTGCAGACGGAATTAAATTTTCTATTAGTTTCCCTTGCGAAATTTGGCAAACCAAGATTTTCTGCTGAAGGGAAAGTCTGAGGATCTCTGAAGGAATTAGGAAGTAATTAGTATCGTTAAAGAAATTGTCCGTTGAATTGGGATCTGGAAGAATTTGAATGAACTGGATCCAAGAGGAGTTTCAGGCATAGGAAATGTACAAATGTAATATCTTAATTGCATATCATATGACACTGATATTGCGTTTATTCATATTCAATTTCATTGACTTCAGAGATTAATTTTGCATTCATTGGTTTTGAATGTTATACTATTCGCGTATTGTCAGAATGTCATAGATTCAGTGGCTTGTATTTAACAGAAAGCATGTATGGATGTAGTCTCTTGCATTACTCTGATACGATTTGTGAGAATTAAATTAATTGTCGTAAATGATAGTATATTAAATCACGGATTAATTTTTCTATGTCAATAAATGTGTATCCCTGACTTACTACTTAGCAGGTAATGTAATAGGACAGAGCGTGAAGCTCAATAATTCATTTATGTACTTTAGTTGTGAATTCTCTAAACCGAGACAATCGGCGCGAGCAATGAACATTGTTCAGCTTGTAATTTCTGTCCTACGGTGGGACGTAATAGTGTATCTATGAGGTCTAGTCATGTGATGGTTCCAGTTAGGAATGTCAACAGCAGCGAGGAAACGACATTTATTTTATGGCAATAGGGCTGGGCGTGTTTCAGGCTGCAAACTGGCCACATTAGTCTTAGTTCTGTTTAATGACGAGATGACGATATTCGACTGGAAAAGATGTGGAAAATATTCGATGCCCAATATGAAAAACCTGACAATTATTTAGGTTGCGTTTTGTTTGTTTAAAGGGAAAATAGTTCAATTTGTACGCCATGATGTGAGATGAATACTGAGCAAATGAGTTTGATTATTCACACGATTCTGTGATGAAATTCGTTTTATCGATATAACAAGTAGGCTAAGTCCATTTCACATAAATTTTATAATTCTATTTTAAAGACAAAGTGTATCATTCGAATATCATGTTCAATGTATGTAATGTATCTTGCAATGTTGAGACAAGTTGATGGAAATAATTATTGCATGTATCCCATTGTCTTTAAAAGAAGGGGGTGGGGGAATATGCAAAATAGGCTTCAGTGATGTGGTTACCAACCTGTAGAATTGAAGGCCGACATCAGTCATTAAATTTTCTTATCTCTTTAGTATACGATTATTATTAGTAATATTAGTATTCCTATACGAAAATACCTTTGCAATTATCAAGGGATACACATTGTGAATAAAGTTTATTGTTTACAAAAGAAATAATTGATTTTCTACTGCATGTGTTTTATCATACGTAACTGTGCGTTTATGAACAATTTGAACGTAATATCTATCCTACATTCACACCATGCATCCAACTTCAAACAGTGCAGACCTAGACGTAAAGCAGTCCTTGAGCTCTCATCATAAAATCCACAGTGGATCTGTCTTTGCCATTTGCTTTTTATAATAAATTCAATAACCAGCTTACACCCAGATCTGAAATGTTAGATCTATGTACCTGGCAGGTAGTGAAAATACGCAGACTTGATAGCCTTGTGATGGAAGCATGTATGATACAGTATGGTTTAGATAAAATTGTAGCATTACAGGTACAGAATTGTCAGACTTGGCAGCCTTGTGATGGAATATGCAAAATAGGTTCAGTGATGTGGTTATCAGCTTGTAGCATGTTTTCTGATAGATTCTGTTAGAGTCCAAATACTTTCAATTCTTGCTAATAAACTTTTTTTAAACATTGAATGTACTATATTTTCAAAATTATTCATAATAATTGTGTGAAAGGAGACAAATTTCTGAATGGTAATAAAATGCCCAAATGGAATATTGGGAGTTTATTTAAACTGGTATAAATGGTAATAAAAATTAGTTCAAACTTCAAGAGTACTAACTTGATAATGTACTTAAGACTAACTTTGCAACAGATGCAAAAGTGCATCACTGTAAATACAAAAAGAAATCCTTCCACGCCTAAAACTTAGATGATTACTGTAATATTTATCCATGCATGACATGTTTTCATGAATTTTCATTAAAGTCCGTTCGGATAACTGCCAAACATATAAGAAGAGCAGACGTTTAGGAAAAGATAAGTAGCCGAAAACGACAGTGTCATAATAAAATTCTCAAGAAATTGTTCTTAATATTAAAGACGGACAAAAGCGAGTTAATATAATGGTGTTTAGAGAAAGTTAACTATGACTGACGTAGGTAAATGAGGGATGTTTTTTTCGAGACGAATGTCATTGTTTTAGTAATTTGCCTTGAGAAATACTTCAGTCTATAAGCTTTTCAGCTGAAGGGGAAGTCTGAGGAACTCTGGGGGAACTAGCAAGTATATAGTATCGTTAAAGAAAAAGTCCGTGGGACGGGGATCTGAATGAATTTGAGAGAACATGGTCCAAAGGTAGTTTCCGGCATTGGAAAGGTACAAATGTACTGTCTTAATTGCATACCATGTCACTGATATACGTTTGCAATTATGTGTTGCGTTTATTCGTATTCAATTTCATTAGTTGAGAGATTAATTTTGCATTCATTGGTTTTGAATGTTATAAAGAAAATATTTGACGCGAAATATTAAAGCCTGACAATTATTTAGATTGCATTTTGTTTTGTTTTTTTTGAAGTAAAAATAGCTCCATGTATACGCCATGCAGTGAGACAAAAGAAAAGACAGCCAAGTTATAGTTGATGACCTGAAGAGGCTGGAGAGATAGAGACAAGTTGTAAAGGAGTAAGGCTACTCTGACCTGTCATTATTATTGAATTGAAAAGGACTGCAAGCAACCAGGTCATGCATGATTGGTGAGGAAATGGGTTCGATTATTCACTCGATAATGTGATGAAATTCGTTTTATCGGTATAACAGAATGGCTTATTCCATTTCGCATACATTTTGTAATTCTATTTCAAAGATAAATGTGATAACATCGTAAGGGGTTGAGACAATTGTCTTTGTTGTTATTCGGAACTTTGAGAGAAAAGCGTCGTATTCTGAAGATGTGAAACTGGGGGTGGGGTCATTACCATATTATTCTCTTGTTAAAACGATGAATTAGCCAAGCATGCAATTTATTTTGTTGTGTAAGTTTTAAGCTGAAAATTTATGAAGAAATTCAATCTTATACTGCCCAATAATTGATTGTTTGATAAAGAGATATTCTGGTTTATACGAGTCCATAGTGTAGGGCCATACCAAAAGCAGGTAATTAGGTGTGCGTCTATGTTTTTATGGAAAGTCGCAGGTACCCGGTAGGTGATTATAAAATATCTCCCTATAATTGTATATGGACAACAATTAGCGGCTCCTATAATGATGGTGATTAAAAGTTGTCACTTCTAAAATTAGCGACTCCTAAAACAAATTTTGAAGACGCCGGTGATTATAATATTCAGATCTCGTTTTAGAGTTGAAATCTCGTTGGGCTGTGAAGACGGAGATCAATATTATCAGCGGCGATACTGTTGAAGGAGCTGGTGATTATGGCTAGTAGACTGAACTTGAGATATTTTGGAGCCGTTAACTGTGATATTTTGGTTTTAAAAATATGCCGTAGATTACTTAATTGTTTTTGAAACCACTAAATGTGGTAAAGACCGCTAACTGTAGTCCATTTTCAAAAGTAGTGAAAATTGTAATCACTGTCATTTTAGGAGCCGCTTATTGTTGCCCATATACGGGGAGGGGGGAGTATAATCATCGGCAGGTACCCGTCCCTTTCCTTGATTTGTATGAACGTAGCCGTAGTTTAAAAAAGTGTTGTTGGAGCCGCTAATTGCAGACTATATCAACATATAGAGAAAAATTGTAATCACCGTCATTATCGGAGCCTAAAATTGTTGTCGGAACCGTGATTTTTTGTCAAAATAATAGATTATAGGGAACATTTTAATCTTCGCGGTATTTGTGGTATTCATTAATGTTGAGTAGGACAGTAAGGCTCGAGTGGGTAGAGAACATAATTTATGAGACACCGTACAAGTAGACATGGAATGGCGACATACAGTTAGTCAAGGAAATTAAGTCGACTGTTAAGGACGCGTTTGGTTCTACGAAGGTGCCCAGTTAGCTGAAAATTTGAGGAACGAAGTGCTAAAGAACACAAGGAACAACAAACGGCAGATGATTAGAAAGACAAAAACAAGCAGCAGATCAAGACCGCCTAAACAAGCATGAGAGAGCAAAGGTGCCATCACCACGATCTGGGGATAGGAAGCGCAAGAAGAAAAGGCGTTTTCTGATCGAAATTAAGTATAGCTCAATGGTATAGGTTTCTTTACATTTATTTTATTTAAGTCTGTTTAATTTTTTGTTCATTAATAATTACAATTTAGTGATCTAGTATAACGAATATCTATACTACTTTAATAGCTATAACTTGTAGTAAATACAATATTTCAAAATTGTTCACAAATCACATCACATTGTTTCTGTAGGGGAAACCCTGGACGACGAATCTATCCAAATAATAACAGATTTAGGTAGCGACGTCCCTGACATGACGGGAAGAGCGACGCCTGAAGAAACACAACTGGAAATAGACAGAAAACTAGAAGAGTACGACAAAATGCCTCAAACCATGCTAAACGCAAGGACATCAGGTATAAGCAATAGACTGGAAAACTACTTCAACACCGTGATCGAGGGAGAGCCTGGAAATAAAAGGATTATTGCCTATCACGCTGAAGGTTGTTAAACCCTACAATTCATGAGAGAAACTTTCCCTAGACAGGCTGAGAAATTACCAGCGTTAAAGGTCATGTTGTATGATATGGATGACATCGATGCCCTACAACATGGGGGGTGGGGTGGGGTAGAAATAAGTATATATTGTACCCTAAGAATTACAGACGATTGATAAAAACATGATGAGAGCACTGTACAAGGGTAAGAGTAATGGTAATAGAGACACCCCCAATTGTAAGAGAATTTATTTCTGACTTACTCTGTGAAGTTGTTTCGCAGGAAATGACATTAAAGATAATAAGCAAATTTGGCGTCTCCATAAAGACAGATACAATGGCGACCATCTATGGCTTAAACGTGAAGACGGGAGAACGTGATGTCCAAGTGCCAAAAGAGGAGGCAAAAATAAAATCCCCCAACGTACTTCTACCTCATGGGTTGCCTTCTCAAAACCTGTGAAGACAATGCACCAAATGTTGAATAATGGGACGTGCAGCAAGGGAATGTACAACCCAAAGCAAAATACAATGCCAACAGCAACACCTACGCAGGTAAAGTAGCGGGATCCAAACCAACACAACCAGAAGCACCAGTGGACTCTCTGGAATAGGACCCCCCTGCAAAGAAACCTACAAAGTACACAACTCCAATCAAAACAGCTAGACAAAGGCAAAAAGATAGTACAGATGTATCAGTAATAGATTGACCATTTTGGTAGAAAAAGAAGAAGAAAATGAAGACATGAGATCCTCCCTAGATCTATCGGATGGAAGTGATGGCTCAGAGGATCTGAGCGGGATGGAACCCTTAGAGTCCACCCCTATACCCAGCCAGAGGAAGAGGAAAATGACAGAAACCTTGTCTGAAACCTCATCCTCCAACATGGATACCACAAAGGAAAAGACTCAAAGTATAAAGGAGACCCCAGCAGTTAATCTCAACAAATGAAAGATGAGATAACCCAAACAACAACAATCTCCAAATGTACCAAACAACCAAGAACAAAATACCATCATAGACATTCAAGAGACCTACGAACAAGGCACATAAATTCTAAGAAAAAACGACAGGGACACTGATACGGACGATGGAAATGAGACAATTCGAAACAGGATGACAAAACAAACGAAATGACAAAGAACGAAATTACAGACAAAGAAGAGAGGCCGAGGCCAGTGCCCCTAAATACACAAAATTTATAAATAGGTGTAAACTATATATATATATATATATATATATATATATATATATATATATATATATATATATATATATATATATATATAGTACAACCACCTGGAGAAGTATCATCCAAAATGGAAGGAAAAACTTCCACATTGCATCAGTTAACATAAATGGATTTGACAAAGATAAAATGACAAAATTAATAATACTAAAAAATTATGACAGTATACTAATACAAGAAACATATAATCAACTCACTAAACAAATGATTGGTACAATGGAAGAACAAATGAATGCAATTATATTCGCAAATTATTGCAAGGACACAGACATTAAAGCTGGAGTAGCAACTATAATAAATAACAAAATTGGGTTAAATTGGGAACGCATTAAGGAAGGGAATTACTTAGAAGGGAGGGTTCTACACATAAAAATAGATAAATTACACATAAAAACATGTACAGCCCTGGAACACGGAACAAAAAACACGAATTTATACAAAAAATTAGCATACATATAAATAATTGCACGTCGCTACACTTAATATTATGAGGAGACTTCAGTTGTGTACTTGATGATATTGATATACTACAATAACTAACAACGGGAGATTTGAGTGCCAGAGAGTCGATGGGTAAATTTTAAAAAATTACAGAAACTAACTGATGTATATAAAAGATTAAATTTATTAAGAACAGAATATACACATGAATAGGCAACTGGAGAGGTAACCACCCAGGATTACCCCCCACACTTAATAAAAAATAGAGTTAAAGCCCTAGGGATTTTCTTTGGTCTAAATGAAGAAAGAGAAAACTGTAATAAAGTTCAACAAAAGATAAAAGAAATAATTCAAATCTGGGACTTACGCCACTTAGTTTGATAGAACTTTCACAATTTGCCAAAAACATATATGTACTCAAATCTGACATTTAGTAAGCTCTGTGAACATAACAAACAAAACACTAGAAACAATAAATAATGAAATAGTAGACTACATCTGGAATTTCAAGACACATCGCATAAATAAAAATCCTCAATATATAGGTCTAAACGCAAAGGGGACTAGCCTTACCTAGTCCCATCCTTTTAAAACACAAAAGCATTTTAAATGGATGTTAAAAAGTAGACAACCCACCACATAAACCATGGGAAGCATTATACAATTTTTGGTTTTGTTTCGGAATGAAGAATAGATAAGACATATCCACAAACAAAAATTAAGTAAGAAATTAGAAGCACTTAGACACCTTAGGAACATTCAAGAAATTGTATATAAATATAGGAAACGAAATGAATTTTTGAAACTAGATCCTAATAAGACCTATGTCTGGATTCGGGATGATATAGATAAACTAGCCAAAAATAAAGTAGAAATAGAAAACATTGCAGTTAATTAGGGTTGGGTATGGAGACACCACTGGTCAAATATAACATCATACAAGGTACAGAACATTATATTTAAGTACCTCCACAACGCCTGGCTTACAGGCGAAGTGGCTTTAAGACGACGCATGATACAGACCCAAGTTAGATGCCCGCTATGCAGGAAAGTCCCCGTTTCTAAGTTCCACACAATGACGCAATGTGATAATATCAAGAAGAGAGACTAAAACTTATTTTGGAAATTTTTTACATCGACAAATATAACAGACAACATATACTCTTCTTTGGAAATTTCAATAAAGACTTAATCAGACAGATTACAGACTACATTGCAAAGACGATGTTTAGATATGGACAAATAATTACGATCAAGAAATAGGGTTAAACTTTTCTTTCTTCATTATTTATTTTGTTTAATTTTTTTTTTTAAAAAGTGATTGGCAATTACATTTAATTATTAAAAAAAAAATATAGCTGCAATTATTGTCAATTTGATTGTATAGAATAGGAAACTTAATGGGGAAAGTAGTACATTATGAGGACGTCATACGGCTTTATCACTTGGCGCTACGCGGAGTGGACAGGCCTGTGGAAGACTTTGGAAAAACGCCACATTAAGGAGTATGTATTTTTAGAATAGGATTAGTTAAAAAGTTAACTTTTGGATGCCAACATCCTAAAAAACTATTTCTCTGTTTAGCTCCCGTACTGCAGAGAACCCAAATTCATGGGAAGTTAAACCATTTCGAAAGATTTCAAGATTAAATAACTAAGCTTAACAAGATGACCTAACTTAAGACGGGAGAAGTACAGCCAAAAATACAAAATGTACAGACCCCGACTCAAGATCAGTCGGACTATATGAAGATAAATGTTAGGATTGAATTTTTAGTAAAATTAATAAGATTGACATTTTCTTTGAATTGTATTAAAGTTCTAAAAGGTATTAAAGGTAATTTCATTTGTTTTTGTAACACAACTATATAGAATAGAAGTGGTTGCTGAGCAAGTGGAAGAAAGACAATGTATATAGACATACTGCATAAGACTGATAAAAATAACTAAGAACATTGCCAATATACAATGTTGTGTGAGATTGTGTACGAAAAACATAATACATGCGTTTGCCGACTCAGCTACAGTTCTAGGTTCCATCAGTAAAAATATATTTCGTAACCTAGTAATTGGCGTAAGTCCAAATCAGTTAATGAAGGTGAAGTAAGATTTCTCTGAGAAACTTTTAGACGATACAGAAACAAGATGGTTTCCAACTAACGGCTAACCATATTTGGTGTGACGACGCGAAACGAATATAAATAAACTATAGACTGGGTCTTATGACGTAAGATAGATTGGTTTCTGCCGATCGAAATTGGTTTATAAGTAAGTCAACATCTTTTCTGACTGATGCATGGAGGATATGACCTTCTCTGACCCTGACACTATAAATACAGATGCGCGATCAGGTCAGATTAGTTCTCCATGTCAGCAGAAAAAGAATGTTTAACTCTTCATTTCAGGTAAGGACACTGTATATGTTGTAACTTCTTTTAGAAATAGGTACTTTTAATGTTTGAGATTTTAATGGTAAAATTGATATGTTTGCAGCGTCGTTGCTGAATTCTTTTATTTGCAGTATATGTATTGTAACAGAATGTTTTATGTTCATATTTAATTATATTTATGTAAGTTTTATGGTAAAGGTTGAATTCGCTACCAACTTCATGTTTTGATTTAATGTTGAAATAAAGTATTCTTTAAGCAAGAAAGAGTAATATCTAGCAATATATTCTAAATCAATATTCTACTTTAAAATAAGTAAAATGTATTAATTGGTGCATTAATTAGAATTATTATATTTCATACTTTGACTATCTTGAAATTGATTGAGAATTAACAATTGTATAATATTCTAAGGTGCAGAAGTTATATTAATAAAATGAAGTTGGAAAGCTTAATAGGAAAATGTAATATGTATTTTTTTATGAATTTTTATTATAAAGCTTTTAGATGTGTTTCTAGAATGTAGTGATATATGTGTGTTGATTATTTAAATAAAGTTCTCCATGTCAGCAGAGAAAGAATGTTTAACTCTTCATTTCAGATGTAGCTGTCTTACCATCGCGGCGACACGCTTTTAAGAGAGCCTGAATTCTTTCTCCTCTCTCTCTCTCTCTCTCTCTCTCTCTCTCAAAGATGTAGCCGTATCTACACCGTTATGAGTGACTCTTCCTTTTGAGAGAATTATTTCATAAACGTTATGGAGAAGATTCTTTAAAAAAACGACATTAGTGGACTAACATCATAAATAAGGTTTTCCGTACCAGCAAGAGTCTCATACGATTCCGTACCTGATTCCCTAGACATTCCATCATCATGTGACATCCTTTATCTAGGAACTCATTCTTCTCTTCTTTCTATCGTCCTGAGTTCCTAGCATGTGTTTATGAGACCGATCTATAGAACATTCCAGCCAAACATCTAATAAAAGTCTCATAAAATAAATATAGAAAGTAAAATGAGACACATTAACATAAACATATATAAATAAAACACCCCACTTTATTGAAATTCAAAATTAAATAAAAATAAACGTATGTACTACCTTCAAAAAAATTGATGAACGTTATGACCCAATCAGAGGTAGAAATCACGAAATAAGACAACCGGTCAAATTCAAACGAAAAGGCCATCCTAACCAGAAAACGATGTATATATATGCATATATAACACACAGACAAATAACACCAACATTAATAGCAAACACAGGATATAGGAGACCACTAGCCGTGGTGAAACCAAAATTATTAAGAAATTCATCCGAAAGAGGGTAGATAAATCCCACCTCGGAAAACCATTTTATAGTAACACTAGGGAAAAAGAGAATATAAATACCCCTTTCAAACGTTTTATATAATCCCGATGGAAAAAACTAAATTTAAATAACTTTAAAGAAAATTAATAAAGGCCCACATAAAGTACATATCGGGGGGAGCACATACATACATGAAAACCTTTTACATTTTATAATGGTGGAGGGATATCTGTCTGGTGCCCCCCCCCCCCCCCCCAACAGAAAAAGAAAGAGAAAGGAAGACAAGTAGTGGAGCGAGAAAAAGAAGAAAGAGCTTGAGTTGGCCAGATTTCAAGCCGTGGAAAGAGCAAGAGAATGATCAAGACCAACAAGTAGGCGATTCGAAAACAGACAACCAATACAGATCACCATGCCCATGTTGAACGACAAGGTAGAAATCAAAGACAACGTTCTGACGCAATTCAAAAAGTTGGCACTGGTTCATCAGATACCCAAAGACCAGTGGGATATCAACGTCTAAACAATCCTGTAGGGTGCCACGAAATACGTCTAGATATGAAGAGATAGTTTATAAGCCAAAACAAGTTTTAAAGAATAGATTCTGAGACTATATTTTGAAATTCACCTTGAGACATAAAGATAAATACTACCGATATATATTTCATAATCCCTTTTTGCATTTTCTTTCATTACTTTTGCTTTCCAATACTGCATATGGTGATGTTGTTCATGATGATATATCTTGACCAAAAGATGTAAAGTTCCGACACGTTTTTATTTTGAAATGCTTGAAATAATTGCTCTAATCTGACATAATAACGAAACAAAATAATTCTCACTAATTACGTTTAAAAAGTAAATTGAGATGAGATATGCAAGATAAAATGTTGTTTGGTACCTTAAATGCCGACGACAGCGTATTCAAGTTTGCAAATGTTTCGGATCTTCTGTTTTGCTTTACAAATTACAAACTGTTCATTTATCCATCTGTTTTTCATTGAGACACATTTTGTATCTCATGTTTCCATTGATACGATGTTTCATAAACTCAGTTCATATTTGTGATATAACATAAGTGTATTATGTAAGGATGATGAACATTGTAAATGAAGAAGTAGTTTATGCAGCAGATTAAAATCTTACTTTGAAAGATCTGTATATTGTATAAAATCTGCTTTCATAAATGATCCTCTGTTTACAGGTTTTCTCAAACTGCATTTTATTATGAAACATTTGTAGCACATGGACATTTTGGTTGAGACTTTAAAAATGCGTCATAATTTAGTGACTCAATGGACCATTATGTTCAAAATATTTTAACAAAATGATAGCTTAAAATTGATGAGCATGAGAAAATTTAACTATAGGATTAAAACTGAGATATAAATGGTATGCATTTGTCATTTTAGCTTGAGGATTCAGACTGAGTTATCACATGTATGTGGTTGTCATGTGAACTCTATGACTGAGACTGAGATATCACAGGAATATGTTGTCATTTGATTTTATGGATTGAGACTTACATGTCACAGGTATGTGTTGTCATTTGAACTTTACGATTGAGACTGAGATATCACGAGTAAGTTTCATTTGCACTCTAGGATTAAGAATGAGATGATAAATGTATATTTTTGTTATTTGAATTTTAGGATTGGGACTGATATGTCACATGTATGTCGATGTCCTTTGAACTCTACGACGGAAACTGAGATGTCACATGTATGTGGCTGTCATTATAAATTCTAGGATTGAGGCTAAGATATCACAGGTATGTGTTTGTCATTTGAATTCTAGGATTGAGATGAAGATATCACAGGTATGTGTCATTTGAACGCAAGGATTCAGACTGAGATATAACAGGTATGTTTCATTTGAATTCTATGATTGAGACCGAGATATCACATGTATGTGATTGTCATTTGAACTCTATGATTGAGACTGAGATATCACAGGTATGTGTCATTTGAACTCTAGGACTCAGACTGAGATATCACATGTATGTGGTTGTCATTTGAATTCTAGGATTAAGACCGAGATATCACAGGTATGTGTCATTTGAATTCTATGATTGAGACTGAAATATCACCTGTATGTGGTTATCATGTAAACTCTATGACGGAGACTGAGATATCACAGGTATGTGTTTGTTGTGTTAGAAAATTCAGATTTTATTATGTCTCACCTCATGTGTGTATCTTTCAAATGATATATCTTGCGTCTGTAGTTACTGCAAAATTCTTTGGTGGAAACGTTTCAAAGTATTTAAAGTCAAGTTTAAAAAATTCTCTTGTTACTATTGAAGTTTGCAACAATAGTGTGCTGGTCAATTTGGAATTGATATTGGAGTCAATCATTGTATAGATAAAAAAATGCAATCATTCAGAATTTGAGTAAGTAGGCATATAACATGGTTAATTTTTTTGTGTCCTATGTTTTTCATATGTCTCACAATTAAATCAAATATTGAATTGATTCCATCCTCTTTTTGTTGTTCTGATAGTTTGTATGAAAGCCCCATTTTATTATTTTACCCCAATGAAATTAGTTGTACATGTATTGGCCTATTTTGTTTTATGTATTATTTAAGTTTGTTTGAGATTATTGTTATGTATGACTTTTCATTTGGTTGTGCATTTGTTACAGATTGCTATTAGCAAAACATGGCAATAATGCCTGTATTAATTGTCCAATATCAATAAATTTATTGTCAACTTGTAAACAGTAAAGAATTTTCCAGTAAAATGTGCTTTGGACCTAGGAAATGCACTTTTCAGTGTGGAGTAAGTACCCATAGATACAGTGTATCATATTGTATTATTTTCATGTAAACTCTTTTCAGTGTGGAGTAAGTACCCATAGATACAGTGTATCATATTGTAGTATTTTCATGTGAACTCTTTTCAGTGTGGAGCAAGTACCCATAGATACAGTGTATCATATTGTATTATTTTCATGTGAACTCTTTTCAGTGTGGATCAAGTACCCATACATACAGTGTATCATATTGTAGTATTTTCATGTGAACTCTTTTCAGTGTGGAGTAAGTACCTATAGATACATTGTATCATTTTGTATTATTTTCATGTGAACTATTTTCAGTGTGGAGTAAGTATCCATAGATACAGTGTATCATATTGTATTATTTTCATGTGAACTCTTTTCAGTGTGGAGTAAGTTTCCATAGATACAGTGTATCATTTTGTATTATTTTCATGTGAACTATTTTCAGTGTGGAGTAAGTACCCATAGATACAGTGTATCATATTGTATTATTTTCATGCGAACTCTTTATTGCATCTATCCTATTGTCTTTAAGAGAATGGGGTGGGGGAATATGCAAAATATGCTTCAGTGATGTGGTTATCATCTTCTGGAATTTTTTCTGCTAGATTGTGTAAGAGTCCAAATACTTTAATTTCTTGCCAATACACTTTATTTAGTGCAGTTAATACAGCAATTCATTTATATTCATTTTAGCCTCAGGCAACCATAATTATGACCAAAAGCAAATTGCCAGGTACTTCATAGTTGACATTGCTGAGTATAAGTTTAATGAAAAAAGAACAAAGTCTGAGAGAGAGAGAGAGAGAGAGAGAGAGAGAGAGAGAGAGAGAGAGAGAGAGAGAGTACTGAGGTATTGATTATCCCCTAAAATAGTGGATGTGTCACTTTGTTGACGTTGTTAGCTATTATTATTGATAATACGGTAGTAGTAATAGAAATTTATTAATTTATTTTTTAATTTATTTAGTTATCGTTTCAGAACACACTAATGATGATGAAGTATACGTTTAGTACGATAGGTTATGACGGATTTTATTAGTTCTGGCCAACTTTTCTTGTCCTTCTGTCTTCTTCTGTCCAAGATGAGAATTTCAACGCTAATGGGGATGATTTCGACCCAATTTTAGGCCGTTAACTGGGTGTAAGTCCACCCCACTTGGCCAAAAATGGCCGTATAATCTATACTTTGGGGTGCATGGGGCTTAACAATCATGGCTGTAAATTCTCAGCAGATTTCTTCATTCCAAAGGTCAAATGTGAGATCATCAAAAGTTCTAGAAGAAAGGTTTGAGAAAAGTAGGCCATCAATTCACAAAGACGACAACTAATGACAGTATCATGCGTCTCTAATTTAGATAGGTTATCACTTGGCCAATAAGGAGATATTTATCTCATTGCAATTATTAACCAATCTCCAAGACTTTAATACCATTTTAATAATCAAACAATATTTTGATTCATTTTGGTGAAAAAATGAAGCTGAACGATACTTTTAAAACACGTTGAAAACTTAGTATTGTAGTGCAAAATGAGGATTACAGAGTAAAGAAAATTTACAAAGACGTGAAGAATTTTCATTCAAGCGTTTTCAATGTTGTGTTAATTTGAAAGTGGGTTAATTAGGCAACACTATTTTCAAGTGTGACTTACTGTGATTAGTGTTATGCAATTTGTGTTCAAGGCACATAAATGAAAGCCATTGGTTGCTATCGAACATCATGTCAGGTCAAGAAAACGTGTTACTTTAAAACAGAAATGGTCACACAACATTATTGACAAGTTGTTTAAATAGCTCAGCGATGAACCCGAATCAGATGGAGAAGATACTAGTGCCAGTAAGTCTGACACTGAAGCAGCAACTGCCACATTCCCACATTTTCAAATGTGTGATAGGATATAAAATTCCAAGGAATGTTTCTTCAAATGTTTTTATACAATGAATTTCTCACAGATGTACAATGATTCCTTTAGGATCATAGGAATTTGGTCCAAAAGTCATCTGAAAAATTGTTCATCATGTATTCAGTAAGAATATTTCATGTGCGGCCCCCTCGAACCTTAGCATACAATTCTCCTCTTTTTTTTCGTAAATGCTGCTCACAGCACTGATCAGTGAAAGGGTCTTTCTAAACACAGGAGTCTGACGTTTTATCAATAAAGTACGGCGAAATGTCTGACAAAATGAAATACCCTTATCAATAATATATATGATAAGGGTATTTCATTTTGTCAGACATTTCGCCGTACTTTATTGATAAAACGTCAGACTCCTGTGGCTCTAAACACCCCAAAACACCCCAAGACTCTCCAAGAATACCTTAAACTTGCATAATACTCACTTAAAATTTCAACAACAGCACACAAAAAACAAAAAAAAAAACAAAACAAGCAAACAAACAAATAAAAACTGCGAATATTTAGCAATATTTTGTGTAACGGTAAAATTAGTAAGGTCGCGAGTTGCCAAGGGAAACAACTCCCGTTTTGATGAAGAGTGTTCCGGTACAGTAACATGAATATTAATCTACATTTAATAATTAGCAATACCACAAATAAGTCGCTAAAAAAATTAAACAAAAAAACAAAATGGCAAATTTATTGTATATAAAAAAAAATTGTTTATCTCAATAAACAATTCAACAATTCAAATAAATGAGAGAAGTATGGAACATCGCCATTTAATGAGGAAATGTATATATATATATATATATATATATATATATATATATATATATATATATATACGTGCTTAGGCTCGAATAAGCAGCAAAACAGAAATAGTGAAAACTAACAAGCTTGTATAACTTGAACAATGATTTTATTAAGTACAATTATTTTCATAAAATAATTAAACTTACGGTTTTAGAGAATGAAATCCAACAAATATAGAATTCACAAAATAATCCACTAATGAAATTTCAAGTCCTGATAAATAAATGTTCTAATAGTTCCAGGTTCGAATCTTGACGATGTAATCCAAAATGGCTGACAATGTCACGTGATACAGTTCTCGATTTAATATCATCCAGATGAAGTTATGAAAGATATGTCCTTTTCCAGATAATTAGAATAATTCTTCTTTTAAAACGAATTGACATAAAGTCCAGAACAATAAAACACTCAAACATGAAAATACACAACTAATAACTTACAATAAGCCCAAACATCTACTAAAGTTAGAATCTAAAACACAGCTATATATATTGTAATTCCCTCGTAAACAAGAGGAATCATGTGATTCTGGAAGGTCATGGAAAACGCTACCTTCTCCAAGTCACGTACTAAAATAATGAACCAGAAAAAAAATAAGCCACAAATTACTAAAAATAAAATGTTGTCCTTGAAATTAACCAGTAGAATTGAAGACTTGTTGACAATGTCCAAAACAAGGTCAGATAAAGAAGTATCCAAGCCAAGGTCAACCTGTTTACCAGTAAAGTCCAGGTCAAACTGAATTTTTTAGAAAAATTTCCCATTTAATGAATAATAAACCCTAAATGACAAATTTGGACTTAACAATTAAAAATAAATAAAATTAAATCCAATAGCTGTAACACCTTCCCCCATAAAATGAAAAAAAGGTTTATATGATAAAACTTTCTTTTTGTCACAAACCAATTTACATCTGAAATTAAAAGAACTAGTACAAATTACACAATATAATAAATTGTACACGGGAAAGAGTGTCGGCAATTATTCTACCAAGAAATAGTCTCAACCTTTTAACTTGCCCTTGTCCCACTAAATGTCCTAAGAAAAAACCACTCTAGCAAGGCAGAACTCACTTTTAAATAAATTAACAGTCAGACACGAATAAGTGAGTCTATCAAAGAATTATCCAATTGTTGCTAGATGTTTTCTCCAGGTGTCGTTGTAGATGATGACGTCACAAATCTCTAGACCAGTGATGAACATTTTTATGAGACGTTGAAATGGACTTTCTTTATATTGGTAGAGTCTATTTGGAGTCGCAATGTTTAGTTTTCCTTTGCTCTTTCCGTAGTGGAATCTGCCAAAATCCTTTCAGGTCAGAATTTGATGATGTACTTGGCATTCCCAATTTTATCAATAGAATAGTCAATTCTTCTTAATGGGAATGAATCTGTTTTGCCACTATGTTCACCTTCCTTTAATCAGTGCACATACGGAGAGTTTTATCTGGTTTAGGAACAAGTATGCATAATGAACTCCAATCACTTTTACTGGGCTTGATAAAATCATTCTTCAGCAAATACTGAATTTCCTTTTTCAAATATTCCTGTTTGAGTGGACTCATCCTGCATGGAATTTTCAATCTCAACGTCATGAAAATTTTGTTTGTCCTTGTAAGAATATCTGGACACAAGTGTTCATATAATAATAACTTTCAGTTCATTTCTTGCTTGCACATGCAAATGTGAAAGTTTCTGGTCCAGATTTTTTTTTTTTAAATTTCTGAATTCCAACAATTCGTCGCTCCAATGTCAATATAATCCGATGATATTCCGTCACTAAGTGGGACTGGTACAACTAAATTAATTACATATTTAACATGGCTATCTCTTTCAATATACTGGTACTCCTATAATTAATTTAGATCCCAGGAGCACTAATACTATAATTTAACTAATTCATTTTCTTCTTAACTTTGTAAGGGCCTTAATATCTAATTTGAAGAAAAGTAAGAAGAATGAACCAGTGTAACACAACTCCAATATCAGACTAAAAGGTTCTCTCCCTTTCAGATTTTTCAAACAATAGTTTCATTTTTAACTTTAATTGATTACTTGACTTGGTCTTGGGTAAGGAATCCACACAATCTACCATAATTATACTGAATGTTTCATCAAAAGTAGGAATAGGTTGCAGATGAGCCTTGGGTATCTTCTGATTGGGTTTTCCTACCATTTGACAAGTATGACAAGATCTACAGTATTTGACAACATCACTTTTGATTTCCGGCCAATAGAAGTGAGTCAAGATCTTGTGATACATTTTATTAATCCCTAAATGACCAGCCAAAGAAGTTGCATGGGCCAGATTAAGTATTTCCTGTCTGTAAGGTTTTGGAACTACTATTTGATAGTTCACTGACCACTCATCACCAACAGGTACCTCGGGAGGTCTCCATTTTCTCATAAGAATTCCATTTTTAATGACATAACAGACAGGAACTTCAGTGACTTCAGTCTCATTTATGACCCTTTGAAACAAACAGGAGATCTCAGGATCTTTTTCCTGTTCGACGACAAGTGACTGTCGTTTATCAGCTTGATTAAGAGAATGAGTTTTTAAAAGAGGATCACTATGATCAATACCTTCTGATTGATCTAAACCAAGAGTAAAAGTGATCTCATCAAAAACCTGACCTATACAAGCGCCAGTTGAAGGAATGCTGCCTTCTGTAACATCACTCTCAAAATCATCACCCTGATTAGAATAAAGAGAATGAGTTGTTAAAAAAGGATCACTATGACCAATACCTTCTGATTGATCTAAACCAAGAGTAAAAGTGAACTCATCAAAAAAATGACCTATACAAGCGCCAGTTGAAGGAATGCTGACTTCTATAACACCATTCTCAAGATCATCACCCTGATTAGAATAAAGAGAATGAGTTGTTAAAAGAGGATCACTATGATCAATACCTTCTGATTGATCTAAACCAAGAGTAAAAGTGACCTCATCAAAAACCTGACCTTTACAAGCGTCAGTTGAAGGAATACTGGCTTTTTCAACACAAGCCTGACCCACGCAGATGTCAGATAAGGGAATACTGTCCTCAATAACATAAACCTGACCCATGCATGTGTCAACGTTGGGAATGCTGACCTTTTCAACATAAACCTGACCTATGCATATGTTAGACGAAGGAATACTGCCTTCAACAACATAAACCTGACCCATGCATGTGTCACTTAAGGGAATGCTGCCCTTTTCAACTTCATTCTCAAAAGCTTTCTTTACCATAGATCTAATAACTGTACAAGCTTGACATATATCAGGGATTTCTTTTTCAATTGGATCAACTTTCTGATCCAAATTAGGCTTGTCAGTTACAAGTGGATTAACCACAACCTTGTCCCCAGCTAAGTCGTTGCCTAGCAATAAATCAATTCACTCTACGGGCAAAACCGAGACTGTTCCGATTGTCACAGGTCCTGACACTAAGTCTGGTCACAAATTTACACAATGGAGAGGAACATTAACAAAGCCGCACTCTACTCCCTGAATAAGAACACTTTCATTAGAAGAAGACTTCTCAGAAAAAGGCAAAGTACCTGATAATAAAAGACTCTGAGAAGCCCCTGTGTCCCTTAAAATTTTAATAGGGGTGGGATTGGCTGAAACACCCAAGAGTGATATAGAACCCTTCGATATGAATGGTTCATAATTCTCCATATCAAAATCAGACTGGGATTTATTAGACCCAATAAATGTATTGTTTTCAATACATGACTGTGACCTTGACCTCTTGTAAATAAGAGCATTTGGAACAGGTCTATCTTGATTCTGATGCCTAATTTTCAATTTGTAGCAATCAGAAATGACGTGTCCTTTTTTCTTGCAAAAGTTACACGTCGGAAGAGACAAGGATCTAGAATCTAACTTCTCTGAAGTCTGATCTTTGAAAGTTGTGTTAGTTTGAGTTTTAGAAGGGCTTGAAATAGGCGGAAATACTTTTCTGCCATTAAATTGTTGAGTAGAAGTCTTGTTAACAAAAGGAACTTTATGTGTCAAAGAATATTCGTCAGCAGCTCGAGCAGCATTTTCCAAGGTTTCAATCTGATGCTCCTCAAGGTAAGTTTTAACATCATTATGGACACAGTTTTTGAACTCTTCAATTAATATAATTTGCTTGAGATTTTGATAATCTTGCTCGACTTTCTTGGCTAAACACCATCTATCAAACAACTGCTCTTTTGTCTAGCAAATTCGACATGAGTTTGTCCAGCTTCTTTTCTGTAATTTCTAAATTTTTGCCTATAAGCTTCAGGGACTAACTCATAACCTCTTAAAATGCATTCTTTAACTACGTCATAATCACTGCTTTGCTGAACAGACAGTGAAGTGTAAATCTCACTAGCCTTACCCGTAATTACACATTGTAGTAGCCGAGTCCAATTCTCTCTTGGCCACTTTAAATTTTCTGCAACTTTTTCAAAAAGAATAAAATATTTGTCTACTTCTTTTTCTTTGAAAGGGGGCACTAATCTAATATTCCTTGCTAAATCAAAATTTTGATTTGAAGTATGACGGTGATTCTCACCTGCCAGCTCTATTTCTTTCATTTTACACTGATATTCCCTTTCTTTCTTTTCTCGCTCTCTCTCAATTCGCATCTGCTCTCTCTGTAATTCAAATTATCTCTCTTTATCCTCTTTTTCAAATTGTAATTGCTTTTCTTTCTCTCTTTCCTGTAATTCCAGCTTCTTAAACTCTAATTCAGATTGTAATTGTCTTTCTTTCTCCCTCTCTTGTCTCTCTCTCCTCTTTTTCAGATTGTAATTGTCTCTCTTTCTCCTCTCTCTCAATTCGCATTTGCTCTTTTTGTAATTCAATTTGTTTCTCTTTCTCCCTTTCCTGAAACTCCAACTTCTTTAGCCTTCACTTCGGAAAGATCATATTTTCTGGCACGTTGAACCAACTCGTCTTTTTTGAAAAGATCTAATTGCTCCTGGGTAGGATTAGAAAGAAATATCTCTACCTTAGATGTCATTTTGATACAAGCGTGTTAGTCTCACGAAAGATTTAAATTTTTCAAAAACTAGGGGAAATTCAAATTTAAATTCTAATTTATTTAAATCCCAAGACGAGATCCCAATTTCTATGTTACGTGCTTAGGCTCGAATAAGCAGCAACACAGAAATAGTGAAAACTAACAAGCTTGTATAACTTGAACAATGATTTTATTAAGTACAATTATTTTCATAAAATAATTAAACTTACGGTTTTAGAGAATGAAATCCAACAAATATAGAATTCACAAAATAATCCACTAATGAAATTTCAAGTCCTGATAAATAAATGTTCTAATAGTTCCAGGTTCGAATCTTGACGATGTAATCCAAAATGGCTGACAATGTCACGTGATACAGTTCTCGATTTAATATCATCCAGATGAAGTTATGAAAGATATGTCCTTTTCCAGATAATTAGAATAATTCTTCTTTTAAAACGAATTGACATAAAGTCCAGAACAATAAAACACTCAAACATGAAAATACACAACTAATAACTTACAATAAGCCCAAACATCTACTAAAGTTAGAATCTAAAACACAGCTATATATATTGTAATTCCCTCGTAAACAAGAGGAATCATGTGATTCTGGAAGGTCATGGAAAACGCTACCTTCTCCAAGTCACGTACTAAAATAATGAACCAGAATAAAATAAGCCACAAATTACTAAAAATAAAATGTTGTCCTTGAAATTAACCAATGGAATTGAAGACTTGTTGACAATGTCCAAAACAAGGTCAGATAAAGAAGTATCCAAGCCAAGGTCAACCTGTTTACCAGTAAAGTCCTGGTCAAACTGAATTTTCTAGAAAAATTTCCCATTTAATGAATAATAAACCCTAAATGACAAATTTGGACTTAACAATTAAAAATAAATAAAATTAAATCCAATAGCCGTAACAATATATATATATATATATATATATATATATATATATATATATATATATATATATATATATAAAGATATGTGATGCATAGAGTTCGTTTCCGTAGATTATCAGAAATAGGGCCATCTACCAATACTATAAATCATTGATAGTAACAATGTCCGTATGTGTGTTTTCATTTCTTTTTTTCCGCTTCTTGGTACGTTATTACGAGATTTGGTGCTAATATATGCAATATTGGGGTGTCTTGGGGTGGTCTTGGGGTGTCTTGTGGTGTCTTGTGGTGTCCTGGGGTGTCTCGGGGTGTTTAGAGAGACCGGATCAGTGAAATGAGACATACTATCAAGCTGCACATCAGTTTGATGCCATACCGGTTACCGACAGATCAGATAGACGTTCGGCAAATGATCCATACCATTCAGGGTCTGTACGGTTTGCATGGTGTACCATACTATGCATCATGAAGTAGAGCAATTAGGTGTTGAACTTCCTAGGCATATTATTGATCGGTCTGTCCATTCATCTAGCATTACCATTTCAACGGCAATGTCGCCTTCTACCCTATTGGCTGTATAACCAACTCCAGTAACGATAGCTTTTGGTTTCGACAAGCTCTCTGTACCAGTACAACAGCTACATTCTACAGATAAGGATATTGATTTCCTTACAGCTTACCCTCTGGAACGGTATTGTGACACACTCAGAGAAGACGGCCATGTCTTGTCTATACGTATTGACATTATATGGATGTAAATCCTGATTACGATCAGTGTGAGTGTGGTGATCAACTTGATGATAGCTCACACTTAAGTCCCCCATGGAAAGGACTGGGATTAGGTTTACAGAGGCTGCATAGTAACTATATCAGATATTGTAGAACTCAAAATGTTTATAAGCCCCTCTTCTTTAGTCGGGAATAATGAAGGAAATTGCTAGGTGTCTTTCTGCCAAGATCAGTATTTCAGGCAATTTCAAAACCTTTCGTTTTGTGCGATTCGAATACCAACATTCTTGATATCTTGCTGATATGGAACTCGTTCCTATGCATTCTCTACAGATCTTCCAGCATTAGACAAAACATACGCCAATATGACTTTACCTTCTATAATAAGATGGATAAAGGAAGTTTGCATGCCACTTTAACGTTCGTTCACAACATTGCGGTTACATCCTTGTTGTTGAATTTGACATCGCTGGCCATTTTCAGGCTTGTGGACAGTGCTGTTGGTGACCACACTTAGAAATTCTATGGCTAGAATAGAAAAGGCAATTAACTGAGCTGCCCATCATGCGGTGGTGGATGCTTGAAGGCTTCTGCCAACTTTTATCTTGTGCGATGGGACGCACATTCACGCTTTACCTAGCTTTATTGCACATCATCATCTGGCCCTGAGAACTACTCCCCTTGAATTGCCAATACCTTTGGTGACAAGATAGAGGATGTACAGAGCCAGGCATCTCAGGGACTGCCCCTTTATCTTTCTACATAACTATCGTATTATAAATCATTTCCTATTCCCATTCCAAGACGGGATGACAAAAGTCAGTCATTTCAATCTATTTATCCTTCAACCTTAATTCAAGATGAATACCGCCTGATCAGTTCATCTCTCTATCTGCCAGTACGACATGGTTATAATCCTAGATCTGATAGACGCATATTTCCATATTCCCCGCTATCCATGGTCACCAAAATGCTCTGGATTGTGTATCAGGGAATTCTCATCAGTTTAGCACTCTCCCATTCGACTTAAATATAAGTCCTTGGGCATTTATGAAAGTCGTCTCCTTGCTCCTTATGACATCAGCAACCTACACTGTGGCGTATTTTGATAACATTCTCTAACAACATATGGTACGTTCAGTTTTAGTGACTGAAAAAATCTATTTCATTTCCCTTGCTTCATCTAGGTTTTCTGATCATTTTGGAAAGGTCCAGCCTTTACCCTTCTCAAACGTTCCGCCATCAATATATAGCTTTTCTCACCCACTTAAACTTGCTTCGTCTTCCCTACGCTCTGGTGATCCGAGTCTTTGGTCCTGCATTGTCCATTTCCATTACAATATGGTAACAACCAGGGAGCTTCTGCAACTCGTCGTGCTATTCAACGCATCTGCAGGTCTTATCCCGCTGGTTTGCCTATATATGCGCTCCTTGGAGATAACCTTACTCTCAGTAGCACTCATTTTCAAGATTAATTAAAAATGGTACATTTCAAGTCAGAAAACAGTACCAAGGTTCTAAACTGAGATCAATAAAAAATGTTCATTGCAATACACCATTTCCAAAAACAAATACCTTTTTCAAATATCTTTTGTTTACGCCTAGGCTATTTTATTGATTGAACTCCCCAAAATCATATGATAAGAAAAATATATCTAAATGTATTCAAATAAAAACATGACTGTTATAAGAGAAAGCAGTTTTCGTTGTAAATATTGAAAAAAACATGCACTCCAATTTATTCAGTTAATGGATTTCATACACACTGTGATTTTCTGCTCAATGTATTTAAGAAGGCATTACGTATTGTTTTAATTTTTTTAATGTTTTTTTTTGTCTCTTGTATTTACTAATGGACATGGGGTAGAAAAATACATTGTCCTGTCAGTTATCTCAATCAGATAAAGTATTATTATTATTATTATTATTATTATTATTATTATTATTATTAAAAGGTAGGTAATTATTGCTGTAATACATTCATATGGAATTGCATATAAATGAGCAACAGTGTTTGGGGGCCACCATAATATAGTCATATTTCCAGCAAGAATGAAATATATATAGTCTAATACACTGTATATAAATTTCAAAGAATGAAATATATATAGTCTAATACACTGTACATAGATTTCAAAGGAGTCATGAATGGTGTACAGAATATCTAACAAGCTTAAAATAATTTACTTTCAAACCCTGTGATGCTGGCCTTGTATGAAATAGTAATTTGATGCTGCAGAAAGTGTAAACTCAGGCGGAATTCATTACATATGTATAGGGTTAAATTGAGCACAACCCGGCTATAAAAATGCCTATTACAAAATTGGTTCTTTAGTATGAAATAAAAAAGGTTTGAAAAGATTTAGATAGGTAAACCCTTCACAATAATAAATATAAATGCATATTCATTCGCAATTGAAGGCAAAGATCATAAAATGATTATAAAATAAAAAGGAAGAAACATAATGCTAAAATCTTTCGAAAATAAACCCAGCCAAAATAAAATAAATATTTTCTCAAGCAAGATAAAAGATGCCATAGTTCTTTAAAAAAAAATAATTAAAAAAGGCATAAAGATTAAGAAACAAAGTCCATAAAATATAGGACACAAATTTGATATATAAATTGCATTAATATGGAAAGGCTCAACATTTTGTGGTGCTGATCATCATTAGAAAGCTTCTTGATTAAGCTGACATATAATTTCAGGTATAAAGTTTATAAGTCCATACACTAAAGATGAATGTACTCCACTATGCAGAAAAATGAAGCAAAGCTCAGGTTAATTTTTTCTCAAAATGTTACAAATAAGAAACTTATGCTTAAAAAAAACCTGAAGTTATAGATACTGTATTTGGAATAATATAATTATTTTCAAATTTGGTATGGCAGCTATAAAAGTTAGGAATTTCATGAATGTTCTGTGGTGAGCATTCCATTTTTATAAAATTTAGAAAATATTAGTCTGATTTTGGATTTAAATATTTATACAAACAAGTTAAGTATACAGGGTCTTGGATGCTGGAAATAGTAAGTATGTATGTTAATATATTACTCTCCAGGCCCCAAATAAAATGTCAGGATGGCCAGTAGGTCAGAGTTCAAGGTATTAATTAGGAGCAGATAGCAATTCAGGAGATCTTTGCAGTTTGATATTTTGACAAGCAAGGCTTTTAACTTCTAAGGTTTCTTTGACTTCACAATGCACTAAATATTTGATGCACTGCATTTTTTTAAAACTTGATAAACAAAGTACTATATCTACTTGTGTATAAGTCAAATCAAACTGCAACAACAAAGATTCTGATCTGCTGTAGTATAATTCACCTGCATATCAGGTATGTCTTGTTTGTTCTTCTGATATTCCTACCAAACTGCACCTACCCAGATCTGCCAGTGCATTAGGTAATTAGCTATCTGGGTCTATGTAGTTTGCATTTGGACAAATCTTATAAGTGAGTACAAGGTAGTATTTTACTTAAGACAGCTTTTATTAATATTATTTAAAATAAATATGTAATTCTGTTATAAATCTTTTACTTTCAGGTTATGACTGAAAAATTCCAGGTTACTCAAGGTACAGCATGATTGGTAACAATGACCAGGAGTATCACTTACAGATCATTGATGTCAATCTGGTTGATGATGCAGACCTGTCTTGTCAGGTATCCCCTGCAGTGAACAACCCACCTCTGGTGGCCATGGGACACCTCACCGTCCTGGGTAAGTTTTCAAGTACAGGAATATTTTGTCCATCTGTTCTTTCCTCTATAAGGGCACCTACTGGACACCAGAAATTGAATATTTTTATGTAGATCTTTGGAGTATGGCAGGATGCATTCTGTTTTATTAATTTTGGTATCTCCAATATAGCTACTATGATGTCTCTCTTAAAATCTTGTTGTCTCCCCTTGAATTGGATTGATTGTTAGGCATCAGGTTTTACCGAAAGATTTCAAACGATGTCTAGTGTTGTCTTAAGTGAAAATGGTGTCAAGGTGACATAAGATATGTGTACCACAGCAGCTAGTTTGAGTATCTTGTCACAGAAGAATATCAGTGATGATTTCAACACCTTGCTGATAAAAAGAAGATTATTTTTTAGCTTGAATTCCGGGGAATTCCTTTTGCCTAGTAAAGCATCAGTCTCTTCAGCAGACTCATGAATTGCTTTGCAGACGACAACTCCTGTGGCTTAGTGGTTAGTGTGTCTGCCGCGGATATTGAAGATTGCAGGTTTGAACCCTAGCCGCATCAGGCCAAAGACATAACAATGATACTAACAGCTAACTAATTACTGCCTGACTAGATGCTCAGCATTAAAAAGTTAGAATTAGGACTTGTCGGCCTGGTGTCAAATAATGTGACTATGTCGGACATCATGCTACAGTTATGTGCAGCATGATGCCCCAGTGCCAGACGTCTGTCTTCTACTTTGTCATTTGTGAAAATTGTGGGAAATTTTAAAACAGAGATTCATTGCTGTCATCATGATGAAATTCCTGCATTGGTGGAATAGGAACATTTGCTTAGAAGTTTATATCCCTGGAAAAAGTATGGAATCTTGGTGTCAAAGCAAAAGGAGGAATCGGCAAAAGAAAATAATTTAGTTTTCCATCAACAGCTCTGGCACATCTTTCTTTGTACCTAAATAAACTGCCTTTTTTACTTAAATATAGTATCTTGCTTGTATTAAATCTTTCATCACTACAGACCGGTTTTCCGGTCATGGGAAAGTAAGTCTGTAACCCTATAGACCGCTTTATCATTCTGGTATAACGGTAACAATTGCGCAAGTCCACGTGGGTGGCGCTTAAAGTGTAGGGAACATTGCAGTCAGAAATAAACAACAACACTAGTTATGATTGGTGGATTATGGAAAAGTTGTACCTTCTGTTGGGCTTAAAAAAAGTTTAGCCTATTGGCAACATGTGAATTTATGCTAATTCCTATATAGATCATATTTTCTATTTTTTTATGATTTTATGAAAATGTAATACACATGACTGAAAATATGTATGTTGTGACTAGATAACTCATACCCCTGTCTAGTTCCAGCAGAGTTTTCTCTCTTAAATGCAATGGAGTACCTGGTTTTGTCATCATCAAATTGACAATCTAACATTGTTCTCTATAACATTATATGAGATGCATGCTAAATTAGGATAGAAAATATATTTATCTCTCCAAATACTAGCATTGAGGTCTATGGAAAAACAATTGGTACCGTGATACCTAAAAGATAATACCAGCTTCACAGTGTATCCATAGTAACGAGTATACATAGCCACCATTTATATACTGTCATAGTGTCATTTGGTTAGACAATGGATATTGAGATGTTTTGGTCTAATATTGACAGACTTTTACATAGAAGATGTAGAAAATAACACACATTAGCTTTGAAATGGGGGTTTTGTAACTATATCTATGACATATATAGACTGATGGCTTTGTGACTGTGTAGTCAGCTCCAATATTAGCATACAGGCAACAAAAATAAGTTATGTAAAGTTAATATAGTTAATTCTAACCAAACATTGACTATTTTATGCGCAAAAGATGAAAAATCATGGATAAAAAGCAACTCTCATGTTCTTCTAAAGCATGTCATAGACCAGGAATAGAGGACACTCCTGGTCCTCTTGTAGATAGTTCACTTGTATCATAAAGAATATTCTGGTATATGTATATTAGGTAGTTTGCTATTCCTTCCTATTTTTATTTTAATTGTCCTGCTCTAATTGTCTTTTTTTGTAAACTTCTGTGTCTTGAAATAAAAAATGCGATTCTCTAGTTAGTTACATAATCATTCTTGAGGTCTCCACTACATATATAATCCTGGATTTTAGGTTCTCACTTTAACAGTAATACATTTTTGGATAATTTAATTGCATTGAAGTTAATACATGTGTTCTTGAACTCATCTGTATTACATGGATAATATATTGGAGGAAATAAAAAGTACACACCTTATGTATATCATTCAGTTATCTCCCTTACACCAGACATAACATTTCAATAAATAGAAACCCAGATTGTTACTGATGGTGTATAAAAATAATAGAAGATTTGTGAAATATCATATTATCCCTCGTTCTTGATGCAAATTTAACTAGAAGTACTTTAATAATTTCTCCCAGTAAAGTTTACAAGTTTGAAAACTGATCCAACATGCTTTGTTTGGTTTAGATGTTTTTCTGCCTAACTGAAGCCCATTATTATTAATTTCTTATTTAGAAGAAATATGAATTATATGCATCTATATTATCTACATTATTCACCCTTTTATATTAGCTGGGAATGAACATCATGTCACCTGATATTTGGTGCCTGTAAGGGATGTTATAGCACAGGTGCCTTTTTTATTGTCCCTGCACATATGGTCCACTGCTTCCAAATATTGTCCAAAGTAATATCATCAAGCTCTCGCTTCTCATGTTTCTCATTGCTGCTTGTGTCTCCTTTAATTCCAGTATCATTAGCTGCATCTCCCGTTTAGATACACACTTTCCTCCTGTTTTTAAATCCATTGGACTCACTATACTCATTGGTAAACTTTAGCCTTTTTCTGTATTTTAGTCCCAATTTTCACCCCCAAATCCAGCATAACCACTTAGAAAGCTGTTATCTACTTTATTTGGTGTCAGATTGGCTTACTGCATCAATTTTATTCACTACACAAAGGAGGGAAGCTTTCTATTTGTATGACAAAGAGGCTGGGTAGCTTGACCTTTGTGTGAGGACTGGGGTTAGTGACCTCTTCCATATGCTTACAGTGTAAAGTGTTCAAAGCTAATACTTTATAATTAGATTGGGCCATGTCCACCTGTCCCTGTTGTTACTTTATGTGTTCATGAAACAAATATAAGTCCTTTGTTTTAGATCAAAATGTCTTTTTAACAGTAGAACTAGTACATGCTAACAAGTGTGCGTTGACCTTTGACCTTACTATTAAACAATATGACATAATGTCATTTATCCCATATTACCAAAGTAAAGTTCGATAAGTGCTAATATGAATAAAACACAACTCATAGGTTAATAAATTAATTTTATTTCAAAAGATGAGTTTGATAGTGAAGCGAAGGTATGAAAACAAGAGTTCAAACAGCTGAATAACATTTCTATACACAATCATATAGAACATAGCTTAGTACTTCATAAAATTGTTTTTGACAAGCGAGACTAAGTACATTTGTTACTATTATAGTCCCGAGCTATTTCACAGATTATTGGAAAAATCAAGGTTTGCTATGGGTATAACGGTAACAATTTCACAAGTCCAGTTGGGTGGCGCTTAAAGTGTAGGGAACATTGCAATCAGAAATAAACAACAACACTAGTCATGATTGGTGGATTATGGAAAAGTTGTACTTTCTGTTAGGCTTAAAAAAAAGTTTAGCCTCTTGGCAACATGTAAATTTTTGCTAATTTCTATATAGATCATATTTTGTATTTTTTATGATTTTTTGAAAATGTAGTACACATGACTGAAAATATGTATGTTGTGACTAGATAACTCATACCCCTGTCTAGTTCCAACAGAGTTATCTCTCTTAAATGCAATGCAGTACCTGGTTTTGTCATCATCAAATCGACAATCTAACATTGTTCTCTATAACATTATATGAGATGCATGCTAAATTAGGATAGAAAATATATTTATCTCTCCAAATATTAGTATTGAGGTCTATGGAAAAAACAATTGGTACCGTGATACCTTCTGGGGGCAGGGTGCGTTTACAAAGTCATCGTACCAGACTACATAAAGTTCGGGATACCTCTAAGAACTTCCTTATTGTTATGTAGATATTATACTTGGATTATCTCGCGAGTTAAGCTTGAATTCAACTAGAAATCATGCACATAAGCGTGTTTTCCGAATGGTGAGTTTCTATTCAAATTGGCGGAGTATGAAGCAAAACGAGAATGCAGTGTCAGATTATGGTTTATCAAAATATTTTGCTGTTATGACCAAACACAGTTGATTGAAAATGTGAGAAAACATATGGAGATGCATTTGAATGTGCTTGTGGGCGACAGTTATGACGATGAAGAGGACTTAAAAGGTTTTAAACGAGATGAAGTGTGAACTCCACGTGTTTTTGTTCTCGACGATCTAAAGGGATTTATTTCAGTTTTCTGAGAGATTTGGACCAACCGAAGTGTTAGATGGCTCCAGAAAAGCTTTAGGATACTTTGAAATCTTTGATTTAGATGAAGTGGTTGAAAATATTATTCATGTAATGTGGTAAATAAATAATTGCTTGTTCATTTTACCTGTTGTGTTACCTGTTTGCACCTGTATTTTACAAGTTATAATAAATATGCACATTTTATTGAATTAGTCATACAAGTTGACATTTAACCTTTAATTTATTACCAAATCCAGCCAGATATCTTTAAAGTTGGCAAAGTTATGTTCTATCAAAGTCTCCTGGTTATTCTGCTTTACAAGTCCAAAGTTACTTAAGTGTTCAGGGCTCATGCCTGCAAACTTACTTAGTGATGAAAGGGTTAATTATATGTGCATGGAAGGCAAACATACAAGACCTCCATGGACTGCTAATATGGGATTGCCCCATCTTATATTCAAGTTTTGAGGCAGATTTTGTTCTCCCCCAACCCCCATGAGAGACCAGCTCTTATTTTGAGGCCACCTTTTTGCTGCCTGCTGCAAAATGTGTGTTCTTGAATGAGTTGGCAAGTGGATGCAGTAGTAAGGAGGATGTTTGCAGTGCAGTAAACCTTAATTGAAACCAAGAAAAAGGCTGCATTCAAAAAAGGATCTTTCCTAAGCATGCAAGATCAAGTTAGCTTGGGGAATTCAATATAAATGTTAGTGTTCTGAAACTTAAACAGCTGTTAACAAGGCCATTATTATTTAGTTAGGAACCATTTATCTGTAGGTATTCTCAGGTTTTTCACATTACAAGTCTCATTAGCAAAGTGCTTACCAGGAAAGAATCAGTATTTGGGGAAAATTTATAGAGCAGTTTAATTAAACTGATATGATACAGTATAGTTATCAACCCATTGAAAATTAGCATATTTTACTTGCAGGAAAACCAATATTGAGCATGCAAGTTAAAGGTCATCAGTGTGTGCAGGGAGTCTCCATTTTGTAACTAGTGATACATTAAGTGTACCTGTAACATGATGATGAGATGTACAGTCGACTCCGGTTAACTGCACACGCTCGGACCCGTCACGAGACTGTGCAGTTAACCGGAGTGTGCAGTTAACCGAAGTACGGTACAGTTCAGCTTTAAATCAGCACGGCACGAATATATGTGAAGAATAAATATAAACAATGATTAGAATCCACTCTTTCAACTTTTGCTTAAATGTTAAGCTTGTTTTCCTTCCTCCGAACACAACTTCATTGATTCAACCAATGGATCAAGGAATTAAAGCGAATTTCAAGAAATTCTATAGATCGCTAGTTATTCGAAAACTGATGTCAGACATTGATGGGTCACCTCCCGCAGAAAAAGTGTTCAGCTCCAATGTCGTCTGCATCCTGTTGTTTTGCCGTGTTGTCGTTTAAATTGAATTCCGTTGCGCATTTTCCATCTTTCCAACGATCCAGTTGTTGGTTTGAAATCATTCAAACCGGAACGGTTTGTAGCAATGTTTCCCATGCTCTACATGTACTATGATTTTTCCCACGCTATTGCTCTCTAGTGGGCACGGATACAGAGGCGTAGCGATGATATTTTGCGTCCGGGGACGAACTATAAAATGGGCGCCCCAGCGATCTTGTGACCAATTTATTACCCTTATTTACTTATTATAATGTAACGTTGTAAGCCTCATTTTGGCGCCCGGGGACATATGTACCCCTTTGCCCCACCTCGCTAAGCCTCTGCACGGATATACATGTATATACCACCTAAGGCGTCCTTTACATGTCAATCATTTACAAAGTCGCATTTACCGGCTTATTTGTCGGATTATTTGAAGCGCTACAGCAGTGGACTGGCAATAACTGATCATGACTATACATTGTGCAGTTAACCGGAGTAAAAGTGTAATGAGTAATGTGCCACGGGCAGAAATTTATCGTGCTATTATTCGGAGTGTGCATTTAAAATTTTAAGTGAAGTGCAGTTATCCGAAGTTTGTTCCCATTGAAAAGAATTGGTAAAAAACGGGACTGACGTGACTACGTGCAGTTATTCGGAGTGTGCAGTTAACCGATGTGCAGTTAAGTGGAGTTGACTGTACTTCAGTTACAAAAAAAATGAATAAAACAATATAACAGCTCCAGATAGGAATTTAATATTGTAGGTATTGTATTCACTGAATTGGTATTTATAAAATTGGGTGGTGTTTATCATGAACACAGCAAAACATAAAACGTGTACTACTAGACTGAAATCTTATAATCATTAGATAATTGTGTCTTTCTTAAGGCATCAGATGGCTTAGAAATCAAGACTAGTTCAGCGTGTGTTTTATTATATGGATCTGCTTGAATGAATGTTCTCACAGTGATCCAATACATGTATGATCATTTCAAATGAGCACAAAACATCTGCAGCGTGAACAGATAGATTATATCAGGCGTGTGCACTTTCTTCTATGAGCAGGCCAGATGAGCAATTTTAAAAATGATGCCTGCTTGATGTAAATAAACAGGATGTAGGTTGCACATGCCTGGTTTATAGTGATTGAACATGCCATAAAATACATCATGGACTGTACTTAGGGCAAATGCAGCATGCTGATAACATTTGACTGAATGTTTAAATTTAATTTGGTTTGGATATTTTGAGGACATTGAAACATTTCTTTTTGCAACTTTTAATTGAAATGTACAAAACATTGGTCACTAGCAGCACCCTACCCCTGGCTGACAAAAGAACAACTTGAAATTGGAAGCAAGGTCAAATAATATCCACACTTAGCAGCAGCCTACCCCTATATCCTGGCTGAAAAAACAAAAGATGAAATAATATCCACACCTTTGATATAAAATTTGACAACATTTACAAAGACAAGAAATTGATTTGTTTGGTAAGGTGCCCTCTTAATTCAGTTGAATATGACACAGTAATAATTTGCATGGTGAAGATCTGGACAGTATTTAAATTAAATGATGGAACTAAAGCTGTGCCTTATTCCATTCTCTTTGATACAAAGAGAGATTTTCTCAAAATGATCAAGAAATGTACTACACATTTGTACTGCTTAAAATTCAGATGCGTGAAGTAGATCTGTCAAGGAGTTTTGTAAGTTATCATTTATCACTCCTTAATTGACAATACCAATCAATAGTAATATTCTTAATTCATTGAAAAAATTGTTTAATTTTAATTGTTTTGAAGAAACTTGTCAATATAGATGATTGTGGCAAATGAATTTGAAGGGATTGAGATGTGTGCAAAGTTATCTTATCAGAACTTTAACAAAATGTCATCACATGGGACGAAATAAAGAACAAATATGAGGATTTCAAAAGTTTACCAAAGATTAAAAATGAATTTGATCATTGTTTTGAGAATTCCTATCTTCTGTCTACTTCAAGGCTATATTATTTTAAGAATTTATTATTGTGTATTTGATGTTCATGAGTCATTGTTAAGCCTTGTTCAGGCTTGTATATGTTGATTCTAGTTAAGGTGCCATTTGAAGAACATACCAGCATTCTTTGAAGAGATAATCTGTACTTTTATAGGACAGCTTGTGTCAATCCATTATATCTTTATTGAAGATCTCAGCTTCTTACAGATGAGTATTGCAGTACTTGGATCTAGCTATAACAAATGATTTTGAATCCATACAAATTATAATAATCGCACCCTTATTATGACAATGCATTATCTGTATGTATAAACAATCTATGGGATCTATTGTGGTTTTTGTTTTGTAAAGGAATTCATAAAGCATGGTTTGTTATAGAGTGGGTTTAATTATATGTTGAACCTTTGCAGATTCGGAAACAGAAATCATAAAAATATTATTGTCACAGCCCTATTTGAACACAAAGTCATATTGATGTGGGATTTTTACCAAAACTTATTTTGATGTCCAGTGTGTCATAAATAAAAATGGTGCTGATCGAATTCCAATATGACCACCACAGCAACCATCTTAAAAATCTTGTTATTCCTACTCCTCCTGAATGGAAAGTAAACCTTGAAAGTATCTCCATTCCTTTCCAAATGAATGGCAATATCAACATGGGGTTATCACTAATAGACTTTGTATGATACCTGGTTGGTTTTAATTGAAAATGGTGCTGGTTGTATATCCAATATGGCTGCCTGTCTTAAAAATCTGGTTGTTACTACTCCCATTGACTGGAAGATCATTATGACATAGGGTTTTCACCAAAAGAATTTTTATGTTTACTTTATCCTCAATGAAATGTTGCCAAGTAGGTATTCAGAAGAGGTACCACAGCAGCTAATTTGAAAAATCTTGTTAATCGCTGAAGAAAATCAGAGATGGTCCATCTCTAGACAGTTACAAGGATTAAGTGGTCTTATCTTGAATTCCTGGAAATTCTTTTCTTCCATGAGAGAGTCAGTCTCTTTGAGAGACTCAATTTGTTAACTTTGGAAATACATTATTTGTCCCATAGTAGAAAATATGTGTAAGATCTATTTCTGAAATTGATTTGAACCACAGGGTTTAGGTAAAAGGAGCCACCAGGAATGCACAGTATTGAGTTCCAAGAAAATATATGAGATTCTTGTCAAGTTTTTCAGCCATGTCACTCCCATATGACATACTAGGCATGAAACATGCACATTCATGATGACAGTTTTGACAGGTGTATATGTCTGTGTGTGTGCATGCATGGATATTAGCATGCTTACCAAGGCATGTAAACTTTACACAGAGGGACTGTAAATTATGGTGCACTTTGTAGTCAAGGTAAATCAGTCTGCTTAAAGCCCAAATACTGTCATTACCTGCAAAATGTTGTATATGCCAAATTGTCTGAAAAATACTGAATTTTGAAATATAATGGTCTTAAACATCATTGGTTCCATTAAAACTAGAAAATATCAATGTTTCATCACATTATGCGTCTTTTGATTCCTTCATTTAACTGAGAAATCACATGCCTTCAAGTTTAATCCAATGGTAATTGGTGATATCAGTGGGTCAACTGATTTGAGTTAAAAGCTGGAACACAGGATTTGATGTCATAGCTTTTGTAAACATGCGATTCTTGCACCATGCAATGTGAAATTGGTAGGTGATTATTATGTGTTACACTATCCTCAGTTTGCATTTGATATAATGCAATACTTGTTCTAGCATTTACAAGTATTTTTGCTTTAAAGGCATAACTGATGTTCATTATTTTATAAGTCCGTGTACCAATCTTGTCAATTAATATGGAAATCCACCAACAGCTGGGTTTGTCTTTTTCCTTCAAATTACTACAACAACCTATCTGATTGCTAATATTCACCTGAGTCTTATTTTTATCTAATGCACATCTTTTCATTTTCTTCTTAAATCCACTTAAAAAGAGTGGGCTTGTCTTTATTTCCTCTCTAATTAATTTGACTGCCATGTGTGAAATGTCATCGTTATTAGATTAGTGACTAACTGAATTTGTTGAATATATCACATCACTACTTTTGTAGCATTCTTGAAAAAGAATAGAATTATAACTGACCTTGGCAACTGAATTTAAGAGGTGGGACATCTTATTTCTAAACTTAATACATGTATTTGAACATCATTTAAATGTAATATCTTGATTATTTCAAAGAACAGTTTATGTCAGAAATGTGTTTTTACATATCATTTGCTTCCTTCCTAAGAATCCTAACTTTATTTGGATAGAAAGAATTGTGACATTTATGACCAATTTCAGGCATGCATTGTTTTGATCATCAAGTTTGAAATTTATGACCAATTTTAGGCATACATTTGTTTTGATCATCAAGTTTGAAATTTATGACCAATTCCAGGCATACATTTGTTTTGATCACAAAGTTTGAAATTTATGACCAATTTCAGGCATACATTTGTTTTGATCATCAAGTTTGAAATTTATGACCAATTTCAGGCATACATTTGTTTTGATCACCAAGTTTCCTTACAACTTTACTCAAGAATCTTGTCTTGTGATATACTGAATGCATTTGCTGCTAATCCAATGCTTAGAGGGGGCCCTGAGTGACCGAGTAGTCTAAAGCGCTCTCCATTACGGATCACTGCCATATCACCTCTGTTTGCGTGAGTTCAAGTCTCAGATACGGCTAATATAGTTATGTAAGAAAGCTTGCCAGTAGCTTCTCGTGGGTCGGTGGTTCTTTCCGGGGGTTTTCCGGGTTCTTCCTCCACCATTATTACTGGCCAATGCTTAGAAAAATACTTCTTTTTTGGAAAATATTTTAAAGTTTTTGTCTAATCAAAAGCTTTTTCCATACATATGGCCCAAAAAATGAACTTTCCCCCTGATAACAAGAGAAATACTGTATGTGTTAGAATAAATTCCCATTCTCTATGAACAAATTTTCATTTTAATTTGTATATTTTATTTCAGTTCCACCGAACATGCCAGAAATTGTTGATCACGCCAATGGGTCATCTATTGAAGTCCGTTACACAGATCCAGTTCTCCAACTTACTTGCATTGCTACCAATGGCCGTCCTGCTGCGATGATTAAATGGTATCATAGTGGAGAAGAGCAGACCAGTAAAATAGAATATTCAGTGGAACCAATTCCAAATGACAAGAGACAAAATGCGCGGAGTGTCATCACAATATCACCACGCTACCCAGATGACAATGGAGTTATTTATACCTGTGAAGCAAGAAATGAGGCCTTGATTGGGGGACCACTGCAGGTTAAAGTGAAATTAAGTGTTTTATGTACGGTAAGTAAATTTTTTCTGTCATGATCACTTTTCATCTTTGAACTGCTTATAACAGAGACTTGTACAAATTAAAATTTGCCAGATTTTCTGCATTTTTTTTATGCCAATGAAGAATTTGATAGCATTCAGACATTGTTTTAAAGTAAATTTAAAAGTCTCAACTTGGGTTTTTAGCTGCACTGACATATGAACATTAAACACAAGCAGAACAAATGAATTTATATCAAACTTGTACATACATGAAGAATACATGGAATGATGCCAAACTTGTGTTTTTTCTTCTCCAAATATAATATTTATTGATTTAACCAAACTAAGCATGAGGATATATCTTGAGAAACTGATTCATTTTCTGTTTGTTATATCAGGTTCAAGGTCAGTGGACATGACAACACATTTTCACTTGTGCTTATCTGTGAACATGTTAGCTCCAACATCATGTACAGAGGTGCAATGTATTTCCATTACTGTATATATTTACTTATAAGACTAGTCCAACAGCCAACTGCACAGACCCAGATCTGCCATCACTTTATGGGCTTTAAGATATGGGTATATGCCATTTGTTGGGAGTAATTAGTAGAAAAAACCATAGACCCTGATCTACAGGTGCATTATGCTATGGCAGATCAGGATATTTGTTGTTTGCAGTTTGATTTGACTTGTAAGCGAGTAATATGGTATCAAATTAAATGTTTTTTTTTCTTCTTCTGAAGCATACCTAAGATGATCTCAATATTCAGCAGTTACAAAAAGGCAGAAAAAGCATCCATTAGTGTGTTAGTTCCTTCAAAGGGATCTGATCTTAGTTTCTATGATAGCAGTGTACAGTTTTATATAGCTGCTAGTGTAATGGCAGACTGGTATCACAAACCTTGAATGTTTTAACTGCCAAATATGAGACACCCGCAGCATTATTTTTTGGGGTGGGTGGGTGTGGTTGGAATGTAAACATGGTGATCAGCAATTAAGTTTAACTTATGTATGCCAAAATATGTTTAGAGGGGAAATGGTGGTGTGGGGGTGGGCAAGTGCCTCCTCCTTGCTCATATGTGGAGGTGCCCATGCCAAACATATTTTTTAGAAATTTATATTGAAAAGTACAGCATCATTATTCCAAAAGCAGGTTTTGTGAACAAACTTTCACATTTGGCAGTTTTATTTTTATTTTAGTTTATTGTGTAGTGTTGGTCACAGAGTGTGTGAGGATTCGCGTGGGTGAATACAGTGCTGCTCTTCCAACATTAGGTCACTGTGTATTATATTCCATATCCAGTGGTCCATAGAAAAGTCAGAATACTTTTGTCAATATTGCATAATTATGATTGAAACTTCGTGAGTAAAAGAATTACATACCAAACTACATTACGGAATATTGTGGCTGTTGTTTGATCTAATTGTTGGCTACACTATTTACAAAAAGAAATTGATTTAAGTGATACCACTATGGTGGTTAGAGTATTCGCCTCTGATGTGGGAGGTCTTATGTTCAAAGCCTGATCCAAGTCATACTGATGACATACAAAATTGGTATAACAGCTGCATTGCAGGGTGCTCAGCATTGATAGATTAGTGTTAGGACTGGACAGTCTGGTGTCAGGATAATGTGACTAGGTGGGACATGTGAATGGGTGGGACATCATGCTACACATCTGCAGCATGATGCTGGACATCACTATAAACTTCCACACTGCAGACATTGTAGTAATATGATCGAAGAATTGTTAAAACTGTTTTAAAAATCCAAATCATTGAAACGTTGTTAAAACTGTTTTAAAAATCCAAATCACACACACACACACTTTTTATATATTTCATAGATACTGAGATCAGAGAAAAAACTACAATTGTAATATCAGTTGAGATGTCACTTATGGAAGGATTTTCTTTTCCCATTTATGAAATACATTTGCCCTTTTTGCCTGATATTTCAGTATTTAGTCATAGACCAGAAGAATTTGTGGGCTGGCTTGTCATCTTCCATTGTCTGTTATTCATCCCTCATCTATCAATATATTATCACATATTTGTTGCTACTCCAACAACTTGGAGGATTACCATGAAACTTTACACACAAATTCACCCCATGGCTTCTGTTTTTTCTTAATTATAATGGTGCAGCTCAGACATCCAATACTGCCACCACAATGGCCATCTTGAAAACGTTATTATCACTATTTGTTCTAACGAATGACCATGTCAACATTGGGTTATCAGTGAAAGATTTCTTATGATGTCTAGATGGCCATAGATAAAAAGGGTGCCAATCCAACTTTTTCTAATATTGCTAGCAAAGTGGCCATCTTGAAAATCTTGTTGTCACTACTTCACCTTCTCATTATATAGACATTGTGCTTTTACCAAAAGATTTCTCATGATCCTTAGATGGTACTAAATGAAAATGGTGAATCTAATGTCCAGTATAACCACCATTGCAGCCATCTTGAAAATCTTGCTATTGTTATTCCTTCTAAATGGAAAGTCGTACCATCACAGGTTTTGTACCAGAAAAACTTTTTATGATGTCTTTTTGATCCTAATTTAAAATGGTGACAGTCTGACAACTAATATGTCCACAGCAAATTTGGAAATTTTTCTGAAGCTGAAGAATATTAGAGACAGTTTCAATGCTCATAAATGAAAAGGAAGAAATAGTCTAAGCTTGAATTCCTAGGGAAATATTTTGTGACACTAGCATATAAGTCAAGCATATAGCATCAAGACTACCTTTGATCTTCCTTTCCTAAGGTCAAATGCCCAAAATATATAGATTGCTGGTACCAAAAAGATCAAGGTCACCTTGATCTGAGAAAGTAAAATAATTCCTAGATAATTATAATATCTCGTATATAGAGAGCTATATATAATGCTACCCTTGATATGACTGTTCATGGAAGCAAAAAAATTTCATAGAGTTACAAGCAAGGTTACCATGTATTGAAGTATGTACCAACAAGTTAATGTCATTATAGTACATGTTATATTAGGATATAAAAAAAATAAGGTGGTGTTAATAATCAGGTTTTAAGATCAACAAAAATAATTTAAGTAACAATAACAGTACAAAACTTTACAGTTTTCGTAATGGGATCCATGACCATATATGCATTATAAGTATTGATGTGGTATACTGAGGGAATTTATAATGAGGGATAATGGTTTGTAATTCTTTGTTATCATTTCTTTCTTCAGACCCACCAGCTACTCCTGTTATAACTGGCTACAGACTGAACGAGATTATTCGCACCAATGACACCATGTCCTTGACATGTACATCAGAAGGTGGAAATCCCCTTGCACAAGTTGTGTGGTTCAAAAACAATGAGGAGATTGACTTTTCTTATACCCAGGCAAATAACAAGGCAGTCAACTACCTGACATTCACTGCCCAGCCATCTGACAACAATGCAGAATATCGATGTGAAGCCACAAATGTGGTCACGCCACAGCCACTGGTTGCAAAGATCAAGCTCATTGTACATTGTAAGCTTTGAGTTAAATAGCAGAGTAATGTATTAAAACAGTTAAAGACCATGGTTTAGTGTGAACCACTAAGCATTGTGTAGAGGAGTAATGATTTTTTAAGTCAGTATATATGCTTGGAAAAACCTTTCAAACAATTATACTTTTGATGACAAGTTTTATAATAAATCAATATAAATTAACTACCAAGTGAAATTTCAAGTTAATTTTTCAATCTAGTTCTTCACATACCTTGAACTGCCAAATATGAGGTACCCGCAGCATTATTTTTTGGGGTGGGTGGGTGTGGTTGGGATGTAAACATGGTGATCAGCTATTAAGTTTGACTTATGTGGGCCAAAATATGTTTAAAGGGGAAATTTCAAGTTAATTTTTCAATCAAGTTCTTCTGTATCCTGAATTTAATTCGAGATGATTGCAGTTTTTCCTGTGTGCACTGTAAAAGCAATTCTAATGTAAATCATTTACATGTACTTGAACATTCTTTAGAAAAGAACAGAATTGAGACTTGAAGCTTATATAAAGTTGAACAGCAGGTTTAACAGTTTAAAATAATTAAGTATCCTTAATTACCCAAGTGGTTGACTGCATTAAACTGTATCTTTCAGTTGCCCCAAAGAAGGTAACCATCAGTGGAGACAAGCTTGCAAAAGCTGGAGAGGTTGTGACCTTGTCTTGTCAATCAGCCAATAGCAAACCAGCTGCTGAAATCACATGGTTTGCAAAGGGAAGACAACTGGCTGAGACCACATCACGGGTAGAGGAGTCTCCAGATGGGGGTTATATCACATACTCGGAGGTGACAGTCACCATGACTCACCAGGATAACAATATTACCTACTCCTGTCAAGCCACAAATGAGCAGCTTGGACAAACAGTGGCTGCCACTGCAACCCTGAGTGTGCTATGTAAGTATTGGCTTTGGTAATGGTGTTGATAATACCAAAAATGATAAAGATGATAATGATGTCTTCAGCATTGATAACAACATTAATGACAAAGAAGATGGTTATGATGATGGCAAAGATGATGATGACATATCATAGCAAATGATTGAGATCAATTGGAACTGTTTTATATTACATAGCATTTACTGTGAAATCTCGTGTCTCTCTCAGGCAACTTGGTAGACAATACTAGTTTCCAATTATTACAATACTACCCATTTATCTGTACATCCTCAGGATCAACTATTACAATACTACCAGAGGGAAAGATTTTTTAAAGGTTTTCTTGATAACACGTCTGAGTTTCACCAGCTGAATTTAAATCAAGATATACATTCCAGTGGCATTTGGCTGAAATTTAAATCCAGCTTAATATTGATCAATCTGTTTCTTAAATCAAGATTTAATTTATAGTGGTGAAATTGATTTCAGACCTATTAAAAAAACAAGAAGGTAGAAGTATCATCTTCTTTCATGGTTTCTGAAAAGATATATTTCTTTCGGGTCATAGAAACTTTAGACTGTTGGTACACAGGTACAAAAAGTAAATCGGTTCTAAATTGCCCGGAATCATGCAGTAAATACAAATGTGCAGTTCTGCATTCATCAAAAATGGTAACAGATATGGCTTGCAAATGATGGTAGTAACACGCCAACTACAAGTGCATGTCCTCTGCCACATTGAAGTACCATATTTTCGTGTATATAAGACGACGCGTCTTATACAAAGTTTTACATACCCCACACCCAAGGTGTGTCTTATATTAATGGGCGTCTTATCTAAGTATTTTTTAACATGAACTTACGGTACAGTGTGTGATATTGAAGGACAATTATTGTGGTCGATATTCACGTTTCACGATTTTCATTCCTAGTTGTAAAAACAATTGGGTAAGTGTTCACAATATAATAAACTGTTACTAAATAGTGTTGGACTTGATAAAAAATCAATGTACCGTATTGCTCTATTCATCGTCATTTTCATCGTCATCAGTTTTGGCTTCAAATCCATCGAAACTTGCATCAGATTCACTGTCGTCATTGCGGAATAACTCAATAACTGATACTAATTGATCCTCATTGGTGTCAGTGGTATCGGATGCAGCTGATTCGTCGTCCGAAGAACTGATATAGATAGACGGTTTGGGAATTATCCCACACTTTCTGAAGCCATTGATGATTGTCGTAATTTTCACTTTCTCCCATGCCGTATATGATTTTCGCTTCAGCATCGTGACAATTTTATACATTTTAAAAATGCTAAGCAAATTGATCACTCATTTATATATAGCAAGTTATATATAACAAGAGACTGTTCCCACATTTATATATGCTAACCACATACATCAGGCGTTTATTGGTCTATGTACCAATCCCACCCGCTGAAGACTTGGCCTAGCGGATCAATGAAGCCACCTTTACAGCTGGCGTTTATTGTTCTTGAATCTAGATACCAGGTACTAAACCCATCTGCTATTGGCCTTTGATCTCAACTAAAAATGGTAATGAAGCCTTGTTTACATCTGACGGGTGATGGAACATTGGACAAATTTTCATTTATTATAAAGGAAAGGTAACCACTGAAGATAAGTTGCTCAGTTTGGCAGATGGCTATGCCACGTGCGTCTTATATTTGTGGGCGTCTTATTTAAAATATTTTTTACACAAATCGTGAAAACCCGTGTCTTATATATGGGTGCGTCTTATAATTAGGTGCGTCTTATAATTGGGTGCGTCTTAAATGCGCGAAAATACAGTAAATTTTTGGTACAGATTCAGTGGATTGCAGCATAGTGTCTGGTTCATTACAACACAGAATATGATGTTACAATTTGTTGCCATTATCCTTTACCATATTGATTGAATGCAAACTTTGTAATTAGTTTATTTCATGACTGGATTTTATATTACTATAGGCAATCTCCTGTTTCATTGATTTCTTCTGATTTACTGATCCAGGATTTTTGGATGAGCAGTAATGCCACATTTTAATTTAAAGTATCTTAAAGTATCTTGCATCACAAATACGCTATAGGTATGGACCATCTAATGTTTTAATATCATCCTTGAAGATGACATTGATGAGTAAGTACATGTATTAATAATGAATGTCAAGTTAATTGCTTCAATTACGTTCATTTATTCACTGCTTGAGGTAGGATTTTTCTCATGTGGACAGGTTAAACATGCACATAAAATATTCATCATTCAGAATTGTTGTATAATGCCACATTGTAGCTGTGTATAAATCAACCCAAGATATAATCAGGACATAAATTGCAATTATGTTACTGCTAATTGATTCCTTTGCTATAAAAAAAATTAATGATTAATGTTTCATCATCTTCTCTAAGTGGTCAATATTGCTAATTAATTCTGAGATTGAGTTTGATTATTGAAGGAAGCTTCAGGACTTTGTTTTATGGATAAAAGATATCTTCAGAATTCTGCAAGACTTGTGTATGTGTTAAGCAATAACTCAAGTTTGATTTATCAATTGATGGAACAACTCATGGCATCCAGAGCACCAGTTTTCACATTATAAATTGTTCATCAGCACCACCAACTTGCATCAGACAATTGTCAGCTTGATATAGAATACGTATATGTTTTATACCATGAAATACTTTGTTATAGTGAAGACAAAATCCAGATATTGTACTTAGTTGAAGCATAATTGTAATTTGATTTGAGCCATCCTGGAAGGTACTTCATTATACCTTTGTTATACCACCTATCCTGGAAGTTACTTCATTATATCTTTGTTATACCACCTATCCTGGAAGTTACTTCATTATACCTTTGTTATACCACCTATCCTGGAAGTTACTTCATTATACCTTTGTTATACCACCTATCCTGGAAGTTACTTCATTATACCTTTGTTATACCACCTATATTGGAAGGTACTTCATTATACCTTTGTTATACCACCTATCCTGGAAGGTACTTCATTATACCTTTGTTATACCACCTATCCTGGAAGTTACTTCATTATACCTTTGTTATACCACCTATCCTGGAAGGTACTTCATTATACCTTTGTTATACCACCTATCCTGGAAGTTACTTCATTATACCTTTGTTATACCACCTATCCTGGAAGTTACTTCATTATACCTTTGTTATACCACCTATCCTGGAAGGTACTTCATTATACCTTTGTTATACCACCTATCCTGGAAGGTACTTCATTATACCTTTGTTATACCACCTATCCTGGAAGGTACTTCATTATACCTTTGTTATACCACCTATCCTGGAAGTTACTTCATTATACCTTTGTTATACCACCTATCGTGGAAGTTACTTCATTATACCTTTGTTATACCACCTATCCTGGAAGTTACTTCATTATACCTTTGTTATACCACCTATCCTGGAAGGTACTTCATTATACCTTTGTTATACCACCTATCCTGGAAGGTACTTCATTATACCTTTGTTATACCACCTATCCTGGAAGGTACTTCATTATACCTTTGTTATACCACCTATCCTGGAAGGTACTTCATTATACCTTTGTTATACCACCTATCCTGGAAGTTACTTCATTATACCTTTGTTATACCACCTATCCTGGAAGTTACTTCATTATACCTTTGTTATACCACCTATATTGGAAGGTACTTCATTATACCTTTGTTATACCACCTATCCTGGAAGGTACTTCATTATACCTTTGTTATACCACCTATCCTGGAAGGTACTTCATTATACCTTTGTTATACCACCTATCCTGGAAGGTACTTCATTATACCTTTGTTATACCACCTATCCTGGAAGTTACTTCATTATACCTTTGTTATACCACCTATCCTGGAAGTTACTTCATTATACCTTTGTTATACCACCTATATTGGAAGGTACTTCATTATACCTTTGTTATACCACCTATCCTGGAAGGTACTTCATTATACCTTTGTTATACCACCTATCCTGGAAGTTACTTCATTATACCTTTGTTATACCACCTATCCTGGAAGGTACTTCATTATACCTTTGTTATACCACCTATCCTGGAAGTTACTTCATTATACCTTTGTTATACCACCTATCCTGGAAGTTACTTCATTATACCTTTGTTATACCACCTATTTCAGGCATTTAATATTTTTGTTATCTATATTTAACATTGCAACACTGCAGTACCAGGCACATTGGTTGTGAGATTTTTACAAACATTTATCAATGCTGTTCTAACAGCATCTACAGATACTGCTGCATCTAGAGCTACAATTCCTAATGCAGAAGAATAACCAATAAGAAAATTTCTGACCAGTACCAGACCAGCAGCAGCATCATTTGCTGAAGCACGTTTTGGCGCCACTGATTTGGCGTCAGACATTTTGGTGCGACCGGTTAGGCACCAGCCATTTTGGCACGGGCTGGTTTAGCTCCGGCTACTTTGGCACCGAGCAATTGTTATTCCTGCTGAGAGGCAACCTTACATTAGTGGAGCAGGTGTGGACAACATTGATTAGCTCAGCGATCAAAAGATGTAGTGTGTAAGTGAAATATAAAGTGAAAAATAAAAGTAAAATTATTCCAATTATCAACCTGTGTGTTATTAAAATAACTTTAACTAAAACTATAAGTGAAAGATAAAAGTGAAAAGTTCTTGATTTGTAAATTTTATTCCAATAGCAGCATAGCTATACAAAAAAGTCTGAAAGAATGATTGTTCAGTAATTATTGTGTTTATTCCATTAAGAAACTATGAGCCAGTCCACGTAGATATTTTTTTAATGTTTCTTGATCTGTAGCTCTCCACAATTCTCTTGTTTCATGCGTCCGCGTCAATATATTTCTTGTGCTTCACAGGCTGTTCATCTCCGCGAATGAATTCCTCATAAAGTTGGCCGAGACCCTTCTAAACGATTCATAGTCCATCGATGAATTTCCAAAGAGTAGGGTGCTTCATCCCAAATTTGGCCTGTAATTTCGATGAGCAGCTTCAGCATGGTTGTTAGTGTGATCATCTCCGTTTAAAATCCTTTCATACACAGACCAGATTTCCGGTGGAAACATTGGTCGACGTCGACTTCAGTTGCGATTTGAGCGACCAACGAAACTGTCTTTGAAACAGTTGATGATCGGTAAAAAGTCATCTGGTATCTCATTTGAAACTGATTCTAGCCCAATGTCCAGATCGTTTATTGGTACAAAAGCAAGGGCAACGATCATTCAACAGTGCAGAGCAAATACGGTTTCTGTGTTGTACCTATGTAGGAGACCGTCGTCTGCAAGTTTCTTATATACATGTTCCTAGTCAGATGAAACAGACATCCATGGATTTCAGCAGAAGGAAATGTTGCTCGAATTGCACCTATCACCGCTTGTTCAAAGTCAATGTATACTGAAGTAGGATTCAGGTTTGGCCACATTGCTTTCAAAGCTTCGAACAGTCGGAAGTATATACTGCCTTCCTTGTTAGGCAATAGAGCATACAGTACCGGATGAACAAATCCTTCTCTTGCGGCCATGATGGCATAAATTTTTGCAAAGAGAGCAGGAGCCAGGCTGAACGTTCCATCACAAAACAGCTTCTCCGTGTGTTGACTCAAATTCCTATCTGATTTTCGACCAAAAATCAATATCATATCATTGTCGTTTTTGCCTGAATCCCACAATAGAAATTCTTCTACTTGACCTGCTGCGACCACATACCTTTGATAGCCTTCCATGATGACAATGGACGCTCGCTCTTTTGGTTGAGGAAGTGCTGCTTGAATGTGGTTTTCAACTCTTTGTATTGCTTTGTGAACTGCATCTTTCCACGGACAGCAACTGATGTTCCCTGCAAAGCACTGTTAAGTATCACCGATGGGATTTCTCCTGTATCGGATGCCTTTTTCTTCATATCATTTACAGTCTTGTCCACTTCTGCTTTTACAACATCACTTCCATGATTATGTTCATTCATCAGTAGAATGAATTGGTCGTCATCTGCAGCTGTGTGAAGATGGGCTTTACATTTGTTTTTCAACTCACATCGGCAATTTTTTTTAAGCTTATCTTCACTGTATTTATCAAAAAGGTATTGATATCCATCGTGCACGTACTTTTCTTGACCACACTTCAATTTCATGATAACGCTCATTTCCCCAAAAAAACTCTTACGTTAATACATTTGACAGCACACTTATATAAACAAACAACTATATAGAAGTGGGTTTGAGTCTGACTGGCTAAATCGTTAATCCTTTGCGTGGACTTCTTTTACCTTATCATTGCTTTCATTTTCAAATATGATTAACACGTTAGACATCAAAATGTTAAATTTTAACAATTTAAGATTTTTAACAATTTTAGGATTAACTCCTAAAGTGGTCATGACTCACAGGACAATATACCAATAGAGTCAATTATCTTAAGCATCCTGCTTATATTGTTATTTCTTAATCCTTTTGTAAATGCCGACATGGCCTCTAATTATCTTAAGGATAATGTGTAATCTTTTGATGCTAATCCTCTTGTCGGTTCCAAAACGTCTGGCGCCAAAATGGCCCACGCCAAAACATTTAAACGCCAAAACGGTCATGCCAAACCGGCCAGTGCCAAATCAGCAGCGCTAAAACATTACGGCCCGTCATCTGCTGTACCAAGTGTAATAGAGTCATTGTAAATAAACTCATTTGAAACAGCTGCACCTGTTCCACATCATAGTTTTTGCTACCGATCTTGTATAATCTTTGTTTAAAGAAACAAGATTTTTTTTTTTAAATTTAAAAAGTGGACAAAAAAATTTCTACCGCCAAATCAAAACCCAAGTTGAGCTGTAGCAGAAATCAGGCTCAGTACTGTATCAACTTTAAAAATAAATAATCAAGTGAAACAGTCCATGGAAAGTTGACATTTTCTGATGGATCTAAAATAACAAATCTTCCATCAAACTTTCCACCAGCTGTGACAGTTGCTGTATCTTATAATCAGCTTAATGTAAAACTTACATAATGTGGGTATGTGAGAATGCTTGCCAGTACCTTCTTGTGGGTTTTTGGTTCTTTCTGGGGGTTTTCCCTGGGTTCTTCTCTCACCATTAATACTGGCTGCCATGTATAGCCTATCGTGTGCTGAAAAATGGTGTTAAACCCTACAACAACAACATCATCAACAACAGAATACCTACCTCTTGTAGATGGCACTAGGACTGGATTGATAAACATGGGCTGGAAACTAATACACATTACAATCACACAAACCTAGCACATGAGACTTTTGTGGCAAATGTAAAGTTTTACAAGGACAACTGCATGATTAAAGCTGACGATACTGTGCATGGAAAACTTGATATGGGCTCATCAGCAATAACAACAATATATATATATATACCTGTCAATAGTTTGAACTGTATTAGAGTTTGAAATTTAAACTAAAAATATGTATAATGCTTGAATCACTAACCATAACCAAGAACAAGAACAGTAAAAAACAAAACAATCATAAACATTAAACCGCCTACCGTTTCACTTACCAATTTAGTATCACGTGTCTCCTTCCATGCATATTTGACAAGCTAAAACTTTCTCTTATCCAAACAAATTGTAGAGGTTTCCCGTTATTTAGGTTGGGGTGGGTGCTCCCAATATTATTTTAAATTATTACAGAAGAACCACCCTTGCTCGTTTTTTTGTCAGAAATTGAAGTAGTGATAGAGAGATTCAATGCTCTGAGCCCCCAGTCAGTGATGCTGACAGTTAAATTAATGAATACATAAAATGTGAAATTCAAATTAACAACAATTTATTATCATTCAATAACAGTCATTTCTCTAATAAAATTCAAATTTAAGACCCTATCACTCGTCTTTCACTTGACCAAGTGACAGTCTATTTCATCATCTGACTTAGTGTGATAGATTTTCCTCCTGTCCTGTGTTCCTACTCATCTGAATTATCTTTCTCTGGACTTTTAATCCAGTTCCCTCCAGTCCGTCTAACTTCTGCCTTCATTCTTCCTGTTTTCTTTGTCTCCCAAAGACATGTGACCAACTGCACTAGGGTATTTACCTCTGTCTCCTACAGTTCCTTTGGTCCCTAAAAGCTTCCTGTATGAGCACACAAAGACATTAGCATCGCATATTCCCCTAGCTATCTAAACTCACACTAAATAATAATATCATCAGATAAGCCATTACCTTCTTTGGACATGCATTTATGCACATTGAAATACCCATTATCTCGGATATAGTGTACACAGTATATGTAGATTCTCAATCTTATTATACTGAACAATATCACATAATCAGACACATTTATGTACATTGCACTTCTCAAAGTGTACACAGATATCCACATATCCATGTGCTGATATATCCTTGCACATGATACTCCTACAAAGTATACACAAATAGTCAAATCCCTATTAACAAATGTTGCACACTGCATCCATTATACAAAGTTATAATTTAATTCAACATTTGCAAATCTAGAATATCACATGAATGCATGAGGTTACTATGAATTAACCATATAGCAAATTACAATATTAATTCTTTACATAAACATTGCTCATATCACAAAATATGCATGTAGATCAAACACTATGAATGAATCAAACCCAACAAATCGTAATTCTATGTACTAATGTATACATACTGCAATAATTAAAGTACAATTACTTTGCCATAATATATTACAACACTCGAGCAAATAGTCACTGACCTGTACTAAAGCTCCTTGTAATTCACAGAATAACAAGTTTCCCACCAATTTTGAATGATGTCGGAGTAGCTTATCTTCTCTTATAATTCCTGCAAGATGGTCTTAGTGACTACTGACGTTTAGTTCTCAAGATAATATATTTAAACTTCTAATCGTGGTAATGCCTTGCTCAATCCCCAACAGTCTGTAAAGGGTGGATTTATAATGCCCACTTAATGTTCCTTTGATCCGAACATAGGATTTCATCACTTACTTGTCAACCTTGTTATGGCAATGTTATATATCTGGCTTGGCAAAAATAAGGCACCAGTCATGAATTCCTATGGCTATGTCAAATAACTGGCTTGACACCTCATTGTTCACAGAATTGACCTTCGTACATTTATGGTGCAAAATTATTATCCTCTGGGTCTAGCAATTACATATTGCAATCTGGTTATTTTCCTCACAATGTGACACAAATGATAGTCAATATTTCAAGATACTTGATGATCTAAATTAAATATCCGAAAAATTCAGTAATTTCCATGTCCCAATCGGTCGAGAACAACACACAAAAGTAACTATAGACTTTTACCGATCAAAGGTATACTCTGCTAATAGCAAATATGTTCTTAGTAAGATTAAGATGAAAGATTTTGTCCAGAGCTGCAAAAAGGTTAGTGGAAAAGTTAGATTGCATTTGTATCAGCATTAATGATTGGCGATCAGATCTAAAGTTTTAGTATAATTTTATTGATTGTTTAAGAATTACCGTTTTCACAAGCACATCTCAATCATTGTTCCTTTCTTCCAGACCCCCCTGACCCCCCTCAGATAACAGGTTACACAGAGGGAGAGTCTATTCGAGCAGGGGATCTCAAGAGAATGACTTGTTCAGCAGTTGGAGGCAACCCCCTTGCCACACTGAAATGGTTCAAAGGTTAGCAGCTTTTTAAAACCCCTTCAGACGCTATCAATACAAATTTTACTGTTTGCAGATTAAGTTTTACAAGTGATGCATCTCTTGGGTCTATAAATTATATAATTGTTAACCACCATTAACCTAAAAACATCATCAGGTACAATACTGTTGTCTCCATTGGAAAATTTGTTGAAAATAGCCCAAAATAGAAATGTTTAGTACAAAATTATTAGATTGTCATCACATTACAGTCGAGTAAAATTGTTTTATCATTTCATCATCTGATTAAATGATGGAAATTTTAACTTTTCACCAATTAAAGAGTTTCAAGGCTTTAGAGTCGTCTATCTATTATATTCATGATGAATGCAGTAAGTCACATGGTAACTTAGATGCTAGAATGTTGTTCTTTTAAAGGTCATGGGTTCAGGTCAACTCTGTTTATTACTCCTTTGAAAAAGCAGTAAGTGTAGCACAGTTGAGCCAATTATGAGTTCAAGGTCTTTTAAGACATCATTCAAATTCCATATATCTTGCTGATTTAAATCAAATTTGTTTAATTTCATGTTTTCATTATTTTCCTTAGCTAGGTTTAAAAACTATATGTGAAATTGGCATGTTTGTGAAAACCTCATTATTTTATTCAGCTTATGGCATGGCAGGTTATAGACCAGTAGAGCTTATGGCATGGCTGGTTATAGACCAGTAGAGCTTATGGCATGGCTGGTTATAGACCAGTAGAGCTTATAGCATGGCTGGTTATAGACCAGTAGAGCTTATGGCATGGCTGGTTATAGGCCAGTAGAGCTTATGGCATGGCTGGTTATAGACCAGTAGAGCTTATGGCATGGCTGGTTATAGACCAGTAGAGCTTATGGCATGGCTGGTTATAGGCCAGTAGATGAAAATACTTCCACTCAGACCTCCATTATGAAATTTTTGTTTTTGCACCTTCTCATAAAACCTGGGTTTCACTTAAAAGACTTTTCATGATGTCTAGTTTATCTTACATGAAAAATACTGCTGATATGACATCCAATATGGCCACCACTGTGGCACTCTTGAAAATCTTCTTATCATTCCTCTTGAATGGATGGTAATGTCACCATAGGATTTTCATTTAAAGACTTTATATGATATCTAGTTAGTCCTAAAATGAAAATGGTGCTAATTTGAAATAAATTATGGCCTTCAAAGCATCCTTCTTCAGAATCTTGTTATCATTACCTGTACTGAATGGATGGTCATAGCAAGAAATGGTTTTCACTAAAATACTTCATTTGATGCCTAGTTGGTGCTAAATAAAAATCATACTGATTTGATGTTTAATTTGTCCACTACAGCAGACATCTCAAAAACACTGTTATTATGGCATGGCTGGTTATATAGACCAGTTGAGAAAACCTTGTTATTGCTTCTCATCCTGAATTGATAGTCATATCAAGATGTCATTTGTACTGTAAGGATGCCTAGTTGATCCTAAATGAAACTGCTGCAGATCTGACATCCAACATGGTCACCATGGAGCCATACTGAGTTGATACTCCAGGATGGCTGGCCATATCTTGAAAATATTATTTCTCAACTCTTCACCAAAGAGACTACTGTATCAACATTGGGATCTCAAAAATAAACTTCTTATGATACATAGTTGGTCCAAAATGAAAATGGAAAATGATGCCAATTGTACATCATTTATGCCTGTTGTGATGATGTCTTAGTAAAATTTTCTTATTACTCAGCATGAATGGATTATCATAAAAATAGGTGGTATTCACCACAAGACTTCTAATGATGTCCACTTTATCCTAAATGAAAATGGTGGCAAGTTGACATCCAACATGTATACAAACACAGCTAATTTGAAAATCTTGTTATTGCAGAAGAATGTTGGTGACGGTTACAACCCTCAACAGTTAAAAGGAAGAATTTGTCTTGTCTTGATTGCATTAGTCCCTTTGAGGGACTCTTTTTACGTTTCATATTTTCACTCAATGCAGTACTGTATTCAACAGGAGATGCTGAGATCCCAGCAGAGAGTCCAGGTCCACCAGTGGGGAACATAGCAACATCAGAGATTGCCATTGTGACAAAGGCTGATGACAATGGTGCCATCTATAAATGCACAGCATCAAATGATGCCACAGCTGTGCCACTGGAGGCTGTTAAGCGGCTAACAGTACATTGTAAGTCACATCAGGGGATCATTTTGTCACAAACTGTACAAGGATGTGATGATCAAATATAGGGGTTTGTTGAGGGGTGATGGGTGGGGGGCAAATGGTATTCAAAATTTGCTAAAAAATTAATGTCAATCCTGTCTTAAAGGTTATTAACCAAACATTTGTCTCACTTTACAGGATTGGCCACTTTTGATACTTTTGACTGTTGTCTCGTTAAAATGATTACAAATGTCTTTATATCTTCAGTGAGAATTTTGAGCAGGTAATACATAAGGAAGAATTTGGTATTGTCATTTTAACTCCAAAATTTATGCAGATATTTGACAATTCTTGAGTTGTATTTCCAATTTTGTGGTTTAAAGATTATGTAACTGCTGCACCTACACTGATCACATGCTTGACAGTTTTTGTTTAATAATATTTAGGGGCACTGGTCATAGACCAGAAGAGTTTATTGTTGTCCATTCTTAATTGTCCATTCGTTACCACATTTGTCATAACTACTCCTCCTAAATTATTTGGAGCATTGCCATGAAACTTTACACACACATTCATCCCAAGGTCTAATTCATCCTAAATGGAACTTGTACTGCACAGAAAGTTACTATGGTCATCACTGTAGTCAACTTGAAAATCACCGTTTCTACTCCTCCTGAATTGATGATCTTATCAAGAAGGTATTTTCAACATAGGAATGCCTAGTTGGTCCTAAATGAAAATGATGGTGATCAGAATAATCATTATGGTCATCATTGTAGCCATCTTGAATTTCCTGTTATTGCTTTTCCTCCTGAATGTAAATTCGTAATGACATGTTGTTTTAATCAGATGACTTTATGATGCTAAATGAAAATGGTGGTTGTCATTGTATCAAAGTGGCTGCTGCAGTGGCTACATCGAAAATCTGATTCTTGAAGAATATAAAATGGCTTCAATGCATATTAATTAAAAAGGACAGTAACATCTGATACTGACTTGGCAATCAACCAGTCTAATTTGGTTTACTGTTATACATGTGGCCTCACAATTTCATAACAATTCATGTTTGTTGTTATTATCTTGAATGCTACTTTTCAATAAGTAAAAATGGCAAAAACGTTATCTTTGTGTTGTTTCAACCCAAGGACTGCCAGATAAGAGCTAATCTTCACTTTTGATCACTCCACTAAGTATGTTTTCACTATTAAGAGAAAAAACGTTTTTATTGCTTGTTTTTTTTGCTGTGGCTTCATGTACTGCACACTACTGTGAATTAATGTACTGTACACTGAACTGTGACAATATGGTGAATACTGTACTATGGCTCTGTATGCTGCATACTGTACTGTGGCTCTATGTGCTGCATACTGTACTGTGGCTTCATGTGCTGCATATTTTACTGTAACTTTATGTATTGCTCACTACTATGGGTTTATGTGCTGTACTGTGGCCTTGTGTACTGCAAACTGTACTTTGGTTTAATGTGCTTCACATTGTACTGTGACTTCATATGCTGCTCACAGTGTACATAATGTACTTATTTTCACAGCAGATGTTGGAAATATAAATTGAAAGTAGTGTTTTAAAAATTTACAATCGCAAGCTGTTTGTCAGATACAAAATGAAGGATATGAGCTTTCCATGCATTTTCCTAATTTTCCTATGTTTGAAAGTATTGAATAGGTGATAAAGTTACTAGAATGTATCTTTTTATTTTTCATTATGATTCAATGGATTATAACATTGTTTTATAATAATGTAATGTATGATTTTTTTGATTATGATTAAATGCATTGGTTTGTAATTATATGATTTTATTTTTCACTCATATCCATTCATACTTTTTCCAGTCCCACCACCCAGTGTTGGCATAACCACTGACCCCATACAACCTAAAGCAGGTCACAAACTGACTCTGACCTGCGTTTCTGCCTCCAGTAACCCTGGTGCTGTTATCACCTGGATCAATAACAACAGACGTATCCAGGGTATTGACAAGGGAATGACACCAGCAGAATATGGAGGAAAATCTACAATCAACATTCTAGAATTTGTTCCAACATCTGAACATCACCAGACTGTATATGGTTGCCGAGCAACCAATTTGTTGTTGTCTGAAACTGTCAATGATGGCATAACTCTGGATGTCTTGTGTATGTATAGGAAGAAATGTATCAAAAGTATGGTTGTACCATGAGAAACATTGCATGCTTTTAATATAAATTGAAGTTCTTTTAAATGATTTTATGGTTTGAGACATGCAATATTTGTCTTTGAAGTTTTGTATGTGATGTAATACAAGGGGAAAATTGTGATATAAATATTTACAGTGTTATAGTGACTATGGGAATCAGATTTAGTAAAATGAACTGAATTATCAAGATCTCATAAGAGTTTTATTATAATAAGCAAAATCACACAGTTTAATGAATAACACAGAAATAGTTCTCAATTTGAATGATATAATATGAATTTGATTTCCTTTTTAAAATATCATTCTTTCTGTAAAGGAATGTAATGATTGTAATCCTTGATATTGAGAGTCACAAGTTCAGGGTTACAAAGTTCTTCTAATTGTCTAATAATGCATACCAGATACAAAAAATATTTTAGAATATAAGAATATCCTTATAGGTTAAACTGAATAATTTGTTATTTATAAATGAAGAAAAAGTATAAATTAGAAATATAACAAGTACACTTCTAATTAGAGAAAATAATTGGCTGTATGACTGAGTTTATAAAACTAGTGAATCACTGCAGTCTTGAGACAGTGATATGTTCTTAGTGGACAACAAATGTTTGATTAAATGCATTGATTTTTTTCCAGACAATTAACAATCAAAGACAAGCTTAAGCTATGTACCATGTTTACTTCTGTATGTTTTAAGATTACGTTTTGGGTCATCCACCAAGATATTAAATTCCTTAATATAGTGTTTGAAAACAAGCAGAGGAAGATATATTTGGTGCCCCCACCACCATGGCAAGGTTATTATTAGCTCACATAATTATGTCCTTCCTTGAAGCAAAACTAGGATCTTAATAGATTGTGTCCAGAAACATACATTCTAGGAAAATAGAATTGTCAAGTAACGCCCATAAATTACATGGTAATTAAATATTAGTTTTACCTATAAATTATGGTGTCCTAAAACATACAGTAAATACAGTACAATGTTGTAATTAAGGATGAGAATCACTTTATACCGTTATGGATGTGTTTGCAAGAAATTTTGAATTTTGTCAAGTAATGAATTTACTAAAATAAGAAGATATTTTTTGTCAAGCCATGTCTAAGTTCATACACATATTTTCTGAGGATTGTTCAATAGAACTTAATCACATTTATAATTCTTAAATATTTGGAAGCAAGTGTGAAATGTTTGGAAGGAATAATTGTATCAGGCTATAGTAAAATCTGCAAAATGGACATTATAAAGTTTAGGATATAGTTCACAGTTGTGTTGTTATGGTACGTTTTAATCCTGCTTTGTGAAATCATAATCTAGTGAGTATTATAAGGTCTGCTTGTGCCTCTTGATTCTATGACACTGTGGTATGTATTGGACAGTCTTGGAGGATACTGTTTATCACATGCAAAATGAGGATCATGGTGACATGTTTTTAATGCTTAAATGACTTTTTTCTTAATTTTTGGCTTCCACAATACAGTTGGGACATTATTATCCCGAGTGTTTGTTTAGTATCTTAATCAAATAATGATAAAACTTTCTGTATTAATGACATGCTCCAACCTTAATGGTTGTTAAAACATTCACTAAATGACATTCTATTTCAGACAAACCAGAGTTCAATGACACCATATCACCCTCCTCAATAGAAATAGCAGAAGGTACATCAAAAACTGTCAACTTCACTGTGTCCGCAAACCCTCCCGTGGTGAACTACACCCTAATAAAATATACTGAATCAGCAGATGCTTCCAGCCTTACTCTGGAGAATGGACTGTTACAGATTGCCTCCATCACTCGAGCAGCTACTGGAAGCTATGGCATAGTCTCTGAAAACTCTGAGGGATCTACCATTTTTAACTTCTCCATTGCAGTATTGTGTAAGTATCCCTATGTTTGTTTCTTGTATAAAGCCAAGCAGCAGTAATGTTAGGTGATTGCTTGAATATCATAAGTTCTTAATTCAGTTCCTTATCATGTCTGAAACTTCTCTGGCTGGTTTATTTCTGTTACTTTATTTACTGTAATTATTCCTAACAAGTGCTTGCTCTTGGATAAGCATACCCTCTGCTTTGACAGAATTTTGGCCAATTGACAAAAGCTTTACCTGGTAATAAGTTCACCATCATACTACACCAGATTTTAAGCTCTATAGGTTACAGACCAGAAGAGCATATGGGATGGTCTTTTGTCCATTAATTATCCATCCATTAGCACAAGTTTGTTATTGCTTCTCCTAAGCTTCTTAGAGGATTGCTATGAATCTTGACATTGCTCCCATAGTTTAGTTGGTCTCAGATGTAAAGGGTGCTTTTTGGACAATATGGCCATCACAGTGACCATCTTGAAAATCTTATTATTGCTAGTCCTGAATGGATGGTCACATCAGCATGGGGTTTCACTACAAGGCTTCTTAAGATGTCTAACTGGTCCTAAGTAAAATCCCAATGCCCATCTGATGCATAATATGGCCACCATTGCAGCCATCTCAAAGTGCTTGCTATTTCACTGAAATAGAAAGTGATTCTGAGTCTGAGTTTAAGATTCAGTTTTCACTATCAACCAATCAAAGAAATTTCTTTTTGTAACAACATTTGTGATTGGTAAAAACAAAATCTCAAACTTAAAAGTGTTATGTCAGAAGTTATCATCTTAATATGATTGGGAGTTGCTCCACAGACATTGCATTCATTTATAATTATTTGTTTTTTTGAGTGATAACTGTTTCCTAATTGTGTTTTTCATATTGCATAAACTATAGTTGAATAAGGTTAGTGTATATATCTTTCTAGTACATCACTAAATGAGAATGATTACTATAAACCTTGACAACAGGAGAACTTGATTATTTTCAGCTGATAAATGAATGTCAGTTTCATTTAGAAATGTACATTTTAGCAGCTGGCAACCTACCAGCTGGAATTCCAATATAAATTGACTCTTATCTTTGTAACTCATTCTGGGTAATTTTCTGAAAGTACATGTATTATGGTTATGTCTGGTAATATATTCTTTTTTACCAAAATAAAAACATTTATTTATTGGAAGAACTTGTGAAAATATAATATTGTACCTGTTTTACCCACCAGTGCCATGAAAACAATTACCCACAGTAATGTGCAAAAATGGTCAATTTGTACAGGAATCTCCACACTGACTGTTGTCTGCTTCAAATTATAATTCTGAAATTAATTTACGTGCTAAAAATAACAACGCTCTCATTTTGTCTGGGTTTTTATTTTTTATTTAATTTTGTGAAGCATTGTTTTTCAGAAAATTTAAAGGGTATGCCTCTTCAACTGTATTGTAACAAACTTCAGTAGCATGGATAAGAAAATCATAAATTTAATAAGCACAATTAACAATTTCTGTCCATATTGGGTCATAAACCTCAAGCCAAACATTAAAATTCCATCAAAATGTTCAACTTTACAGCCTGGGGGATTTGGAGTGAACTAGATTATCCCATTCATACTTCTAGTTATTCTTCATTGACTAGCTCTATAATTTTAACAGCCTATAGAAAAATGGGACTGAAGACCTAGGTTTAGCGTGTTTACTTGTTGTTGTTGTAGGGTTTAATGCCATTTTTCAGCACATGATAGGTTATACATGGCGGCCAGTATTACTGGTGGAGGAAGAACCCGGGAAAACTCCCAGAAAGAACCACCGACCCACGAGAAGCTACTGGCACGCTTTCTCACATAACTACATTAGTCGAATCTTAGACTCGAATCCATGCAGACAGAGGTGACATGCAGGGTTCGTACGGTCTTTGAAGGTCTTTGAGAGTTTGGGAAAAATGAGGTAGCATTTTCAAGGCCTTGAAAGTTTGGGAAAATCGAGCATATTACCCTGAGGTCTTTAAAAGTCTTTGAAAATTGAAATAAACCCCTCAAAAATTAATTTCTTTCCAAAATCACAAATAAAAATATCCGAGATTGTTAGATTCAGATGTAATCCAGTTATCCTGGTTTCTTTCTTTTGATGACCCGTTCAGTTTATTGCCGCCGCATTAACAAAAGAGGCTTTGTTTTGTTTGGCCATCCAAAGTATGCCTCGGCGGCGACTTCAATCACGCATGCACTCTTCATCAAAGCCATGCGGTGCCGCTACACACTTCATCAAAGGAAGTCGCCAATAAAATTGCCCATGGTCGTTAGCAGCTGGTTTTCCTGGCTTCTTTCGTTTGACGAATAGTTGAATTTGACTGGACGAGTCCATCAGTTTTAGCCAATCAAAATGTTAATTACACTAATTCTACGTAGAAAGTTCGCGAAAGTTACACGCTCGAGAATTCAAAATTTCTTCATTCGATTTACATCTTCTGCAAGTTCAGTGTTTAAAAATGCCAGGTCTTTGCTCTTTCAACGATATCTGGCTTGAACAAGAGAAGTACAAGGAATGGCTGCAAAAGGATAAGTTATGCAAACGAAAGGCGTTTTGTACATTGTGTAAAAAGACGATCAACTTGGCTTCAATGGGAGAAGGAGCCCTTACAAGTCATGCCAAAGGTAAGTTGCAAATTAGTAACTACATGTTCATTTGGTGGAACAAAGATGCAGAAGTATAAGCAATTGGTATTTTTGGGAAAATAATGGTAATTCATTACTCGTCGGGTATAAAATAAGATCGTTTAGTTTGATGATTTGGTAGATATAGCAAAAGAGGGCCTGTTTAAATGTACTTCTACGGTCGGTTTATTTAACACATTTGAGGAAAAAATTCATTTTCGAAAATTTTGTTCTACATAACATCATTACTTGATTTAATACAGAAACATGCATTGTACTAAATTAAATTCACGGATAAACAGTTTCAAAGTGCGCATGCGTACACTATATTAGAGTTAAACAAGAGTTATTGTTCTTGAATTGTTTATCACAAAAAATGGGGGAAAACCCGCCTAACCTAATTTTAAAGTCAGAGAATTAGGTGCCCATACATCACAGCCTTTTTTAATAAAAAAAAAAACAATATTTTATTTCACTTTTTCAGAAGCCATTTTTAAATGGTAATTTGTGTCTAAATAGCTTTTCTTACTAGCATGTAAAACCGATTTAAAAATTACTTTCATGCATCATGAAGTTGTATGTTTTCATTTAGATTCATTAAAATTCTTGCAGTGATAATTACTTTTGTTTCGTTTCTAGGATGTAAGCACCAACAAAATACAATATCTGCAAAACAAGTCGCACCAGTAAGTGCATACTTTTCACAGCCAGCAGCAGATGGTGTGACAAGTACAAAGCAGCCTACCAAAGCAGCTCTAGCAACTTCTACTTTAGCAATGAAATGATGACATATGCCTCCTCTGCAAGACATAAGTACCATGCCTATCTGGATAAGAAGAAAGCAGAGGAGAAGGATGAGAAGAAAAACCCAAAAGGAAAGAAACGGGAGTTGGCCTTGGATGAAGTGGAAGAACTTAAAGCCAAAAAGCTGCGTCTTGAAGCTGACATTGCCAGCCTACATGCTTCCTCTGTACAGAAAGCAGAAGAGGCAGAGTTAAAAGGACTCATTGTGCTTGTCACAGAGTCAAATGCTCTTAGGAGAAGAGCAGAGGAAAAGATGACAGTGGTGGCATCTCTTTCCAAAATGATTGAAGAGAAAAAAAAGCAAATAAAATAATGCATTTAAAGCAGTGCTGATGTCTTTAAGAGAACAATTTATGTTGTATTAAATCTGACACATATGTTACTTATTTCTGGAGAAAAAAACAATGAATGTTAACCTATCTTCTCGATCATTATAATGTAATTTTAGGAAATTAATTATAGTTTGACTTTAATCAGTAAACAATATTGTGGTATTTGGCATTCGTTGTTTTCTCATATGACCTGTATACACAATGTTAGCAAAAATAGGTCTTGGAAATCTCTGTTTGTGGTCTTTGAAAGTTTGGGAAAAGTCTTTGAATTTATCATTCATATTTGAGTACGAACCCTGACATGGCAGTGATCCGTAACGGAGAGCGCTTTAGACCACTCGGCCACTCATGGCCCCTTTAGCATGTTTAGAGAAATAGTATATACAGTAGAACCTGTATTGAAAGACCACCATTTCTGCCACAAAATTATGGTCTCTCAAGACAGGTGGTCTCTCATAACAGGTCACAGTTCTATATAATCATTAAATTTGTGCATAGAGAATATGGTCTCTCAAGGCAGGTGGTCTCACATAGCAGTGGTCTTTCAAGACAGGTTTCACTGAATATATGATTTTCCAAAATTCTGCTGATACAAAATGGAAATTTCTTTCACTCCTAGTTCAACTTGTAAACATGCTAATGGCATTGTTGCAAATCATGGTTGGCAATCTGCTATGCGGCTTTATCAGCCATGGCTGCCTGTAAGATTTCCTCATTTTTCATGTGTGTGTGTGTGATTCGGACTTTTAATGTAGCTTTAACAATTTTTCAGTCATATCGCTACGATGTCTGCAGTGAGGCTGTTTATAGTGATGTCTAGCACAGGATCATCATTCTGCAGACATGTAGCATGATGTCCCACCCAGTCACATTATCCTGACACCAGGCCGACCAGTCCTTACACTAACCTCTTAATGCTGAGCGCCAACCATTTTTGTAAGTCTTTTGTATGACTTGGCCAGAGATTTAACCCACTAAGCCACTGGAGCAGTCCATTTTCCATGATTGTGCATAAACATAAATAAGTCATCAACAACACAATGTAACGCTGTTCTACATATCAGTGTAAGCATCCATTTTATTGATTAGTAAATGAATGCGTTTGAAACCAAAATGTTCAGATGGTGTGAAGGATCGTGTAGGAGAACAGTGGTCTGGTTAAGCATGATAAATAAGAAAATCTCTGCAAAGGTGGCCATGATAAACAAGAAAATCTCTGCAAAGGTGGCCATGGGAGGTAAAGGAGTTTTGCTGATTATTGCCTGTAGCCTGATGGTCATTAAGGTCTGTTTTATTTTTTGATTATAGCTGACAGTGCAGTTTTTTAAGTTTTTAAATTTAAAATTAGGAATAATATTACTGGTGATTGATGTCCAACATTTCTACACTGTTATGCAATGAAATGATGCTTTGCCTGCTTAAGTAAATTGGTCAACAATCTTTATGCTGTGTGTGAAAGTTTATCAAAGTAAGATACATCAGATCACAAGTATATGGATGCAGCCAATGCCAGGTTTTGCTGAACAGATGTTTATATTCAGATTGATACATTCATTTTTATTTTCAACAGTCCCAGCAACAATAGAACCCCCAGAAAAGGTGGAGGCTGACGTTGGTTCAAAAGCTGAGCTAAAATGTAAGGCCGTAGCTAGTCCCATGACAGCCAACATGATCAAGTGGACACGAGAGGGCTTTGACATGACTCGAACAAGAGAGTCTTACCAGGATGGGGTGGGGATGCTCATTATTGAGGAATTAGCAAAAGGTGATTCAGGGAAATTTACATGTGTTGCTGACAATGGAGTGGGCAGTGCTGTGACAGCTGAAGTGGAGTTATTAGTCAGATGTAGGTATTAGTTTTAAGACTTGGTTAATTTATACCCTGCTTTAAGCAGCAGATATCCTTCATGCAATTCCTCCATTCTCCACATGGTCTCTCTAGGCTTTAACTGCTGTGGTCTTGATCATCCAGACATTTGCATGGTTGATTTCTTTAATATGATGGTCTTGTTTAATGTTTCATTGATTCCTTTTACCAATCAAAGGCACTTATGTCACATTTGTTTAGAAATGTAAGATTTAAAGGATATAATTCAACATTACTTTGTACATGAGACATCCTTTGATCTAGGGATGTTAAAATCGTTTTTTTTTCAAACCGATTATCACTTTGTACATGAGACATCCTTTGATCAGTCATTGAAATTGTCCATATATATGTGAATCTTGCTGTAGCCCCTCCATCTAACTTAGGGACATTTATGTCATCAAATTTTGGGAAAACTTCTTTTACCAGACCTTCAGATCATGGACACTTCACAAAGCCATACCATTGGTCTAGTTAATTGAGTAAATAACTCTTGTTATTGGGATAATGAAATGCCACATGTCTAAAATGGGTTACTATGACCCACATGCCAGGGTGTATTCAGCTTAGCTTGAAAATCATCTGGCCTGTTGTTTTCTGTTGTCACCAGAGTTGCAGTGGTCAAGAACACAAATTGGTTTGTCTGACCAACTTTCCCTTATTTTTAATGTTGCTTAAATATACTGACTCAAACCATTGGAATATAGGTATCTAGTGACCTTCCTTGTTTGAAGAATGCATTTTCTGAATGAGGCTTAATCTTTCTTTGAGTAAATTTTGAATGTTCTTGACTCAAGGCAATTAGACATTCAAGTATAATCAGACAGTAACCATTCTTTTAGAATTCCTAATTAGAATCAAAATACATTTGAAAACAATTATGCCATAGTAGGTCTCAGATCCCAAGACTCCATACTGTCCAGATGTATGGTCAACAGTTTTTATATACACATATCTAAAGGCAGAGCATATTTATGTTATAATATTGTATCTGTCTGAGACTTGTTTGCTTTTTGCACAAACACTTCAGTTGCCCACAATCTACATTTACCAAACTTTGTCCGTGGCTTGCACATAGGTAGGGAAGAACTGTATCAGTTTTGTTTTCAAACCAAAGATGAAGCCCACTGACTCAGAGAAGGAAATATATTGAAGAGGTAAAAAAGTCAATGTCAAGATCACTCTGGCTGAATGAAGAAAATGGTTTCAGATATCTGCATAGAGGATTATTAAATGTAATGCAGTCATGGTTTCAGATATCTGCATAGAGGATTATTAAATGTAATGCAGTCATGGTTTCAGTTATCTGCATAGAGGATTATTAAATGTAATGCAGGCATAGCTTCAGTTATCTGCATAGAGGATTATTAAATGTAATGCAGGCATAGCTTCAGTTATCTGCATAGAGGATTATTAAATGTAATGCAGTCATGGTTTCAGATATCTGCATAGAGGATTATTAAATGTAATGCAGTCATGGTTTCAGTTATCTGCATAGAGGATTATTAAATGTAAAGCAGGCATAGCTTCAGTTATCTGCATAGAGGATTATTAAATGTAATGCAGGCATAGCTTCAGTTATCTGCATAGAGGATTATTAAATGTAATGCAGGCATAGCTTCAGTTATCTGCATAGAGGATTATTAAAAGTAATGCAGGCATGATGTTTGTTTAATTGCAATATTACAAACATTTTTACAGGAAGCTGACTGTTAACAAACTTTGAAATGGATAGATAGATAACACAAACATTTTATTATACACTGTTGTGAGAACAGTCATGAGCCATTACATTTTTGATAGTTTATAAAGGAACAAATGATCCCTTGAAGATTTAATATTACATAGAAATAGAGAACTACCACCATTCTTGTCATTTCAGTTTCCCCTGAGATAGACAAGAATCTGGCCAATGCCAAGGCTGCTAGTGTACCAGGCTTGACAGGGCGACTTTCCTGCAAAGCAGAGGGATCTCCCCAGGTTTCCTTCAAATGGAAAAAGGTATGTGGAGAAATCAAATCCCATTTTATTGCAGTCTTTGCAAAATAACGGCCTAACCATTATATCCACTTTTTCATTAAGTCTTAGCAGCTGCAAATCTGTAACATATCAAGATAGATGCCGGCTTGTGTGAATTACCCAATTAAAAGCTACATTTATTTAAGAAGAGAGCCACCTTGAACAAAGAAAAGTGTTATAAGTTAGTTTCCATGTTTCCATGAGAGAACGTCCCAAGCATGGTTTGCATTTCAGACAGGTGTTTTGAAACAGATATATATATATGTCATGTTTCATGTCAACAATAAATGTAAGTTTATATCAGCATAGAAAATATTGAATAAAAAATAATGATAATAATAATAAACAGCAGTTGTAATTACATGACATAAGCTAAAAACATAGTTACATCTGATGGTATGATGGTAGTTTGCTTATAACTTATTTTAAAAAAATCAGTTTGATCCTGCAAAATTATAAATTCTACTGATTTGTTGCTTGTGGTATTTTAGGATGGGAGTGAGATTGTAGCAACGGGGGAGAAGTATGAGATTCAAGAAAAGGTGACTGACGGTGTGAAATATGAAAACATTTTGCTGATCAAAGATGTCTCGGATGAGGATTATGGGGTGTATGTCTGCATTGTTAGTAACAACAAGGGAAATGACTCATATCAGATTGTTTTTGATGGCACAGGTTAGTTGAAAACTCGGATTTACTTGGATGAGTTCAATACAATAACTAATCTCAGCATTGTTGGAGGAACAGACATTTTGAATTGAGTATTAAGATAGAATCAATGAAATATATTTCTGTCTATCATTATGACCAGATATTTGCTATTATACAGTTTCAAAGTTTCATCTTATTTGTTCTGATTGTAGTCTCATGGTTATAGTTTTTAATTATTTAGTGAAGCATGAACTTCACCTCACTTTTAAGATACAAATGCTGCATAGATCGTATTCCATATTTTTATATTCAACGAGAAATAACAAAGATTTTGTGCTGTGAGGATTGCAGGTTTGTAAAATTTGCAGAAATTTCATATTGCTAAAGTATGACTTAGATTTCATCTTTCTACTTTAGATAAGCCAGATCCTCCTTACAACATAAGGTTTGTGAATGCCACTCATGACAGTATTACGATAGCCTGGGATCCAGGATTTGATGGAGGTCTGGTGCAGGCATACACAGTTCGATACAAGCCCGTGTCTGGCAGCCATGGCTATGTGCAAATTGATGTAATTCCTCCAGGCAGTACACTCTTCACTGTCCGAGGTAAGATTTTTGGAAGCATGTCAGTGTGAATGAAATCTTCTTATTTATATTTGTAGGAAATTACAAAGAGATTGACGCATACACTTTTACTAAGATGAGGCTAGACAAATACCTTTCCGATTCAAAGCCTGAGTTATTGTTTAGCAACACCTGCAGGCTCCGAGATGTAAAATTGGCACATAATGCCATCTTAAATGTCATATGAGGTAAATAATGGAGCAGGATCCATGGTGGCTCAGTGGTAAGCATGCTAGACTTGTGACTGATAAGGTGCAGGTTTGAATTCTACCATCGGGCCAATCAGAGTTGTGTGCCCTTGTGCAAGGCACTATACTCTGAATGCCTCAGCACTTCTTTTGTGGTACCATGTAACATCAAACCAAACCCTCAGAAACACCATTAAAAATGTTGACAGTTGACGGGCTGTGTTGTTGATAAGTGCAAGTATTGCATTTGCCATTTAGGTAGTTACTTCCTCACTTAAAATGCATAATTGTGTGAATGACAAATTAAATGTATATGCCCAAACTGTTTTAATAAAAAATGTGTTTCTGAATTTCAGGTCTGGAGCTAGGTACAGAGTATGAATTTACTGTTAAGGCTTTCAACACACTTGGTCACAGTGAATACCAGCCCTTGGGAATCAAAGTTGTCACATCAAGTAAGGCCAATTAAATACAAAGATGGAAAGTAACCAGATTTTTTTTAATGTGTACTATTCAAAGCCATGTCTTTTAAACACCTAGGCCTGGATTTAATAAAACTCTTTGGCTTTAAACAGTTTCCACTCTCGTCCAGTTAGACACTTCTTTTCAAATGTGACATCATTTTTAATTTGTCAAAAACAATATATCAATTTAACACTGTCTCAAGAATTTTATGATTTCTAGGCCTGACCTGAAGTCTAGTTTTCTACCAATTGGTCATGGTCTTTGCACAATTGGGATATCCTCTGCCATTTCTGTTGCACACTGGTAAAAGACTTTGGAGAGCATCAATGGCCATTTTGAAATATGCTCAAACCCATGGTTAATGTTAAATTATAACAACTTAATTCATGGCACAATGACTTGATGTATCGACATAACATAAGTAACATAAGTAATGGTAATGTTATTTTTAACATGTATCTGTTAGTGAAGATCTTTTCTTTGCACAACTGGCTGGATGTTTGTGAAACAAATTACCAATTTTCAATTTTGGTGGGCCTTAAGTGGCAGAGTGGTCTGAACAGATGCTGTTTGTAGTTGGATATTTCTGTATGTCACATGGTTAATACAACTTTGAAAAGTCTTTGAATATCATGGTGGCCACGAAAATACCTTGAATATTACTGGAGACACCATGAATGTATTGGAGAGAATACAGAAAGTTCTTTTTTTGCAACATGTACAAAAATTTATACTTAAAATTTTTAAAATTTAGACCACATCTGAAACATCAAAATCAGGTTGTACCAGTTATTATGACTTCTTATGCTATATTTTTGTTTAATTTAAAAAGTAACATTTCAAGTTCATTTTTATTCTTAGAAAGTTATTGGCATTTAAGGTCAGGGAATTTTAAACTTTATAAGCTACAATGCTAATGATTGAGTTAAAAATTTTCATTATTGAATTGTTCCAAAATTTCTCCTTTGAATACGTTCCCCAATCACATTACTTTAGGGATATTAGCCTGCTACCTCGCGAATCCAGCCCTACCAAAAGACGAAAATTCGTCTTTCCTGTCTATGTCATATAGACAAAGGGCAATAACTCTTGCCCATTACCTCCCCTTGCCGCCCGTTAGGTGTCGCTTCTTTAGTTTTTTTAGCTTCGCTTACGCGAAAACACGTACAATTAGACCTCCAATGAATCCAAGCCATCTTAGTGTAAATTCTGACCATCCGAAGTTAAATTTGGAATTACTGTGTTGGATAATCATTCCTCTACAGGTCGTATACATTATTTTACAATATTTTCCAATTTGAGTGACTTTGTCACCTTTTCTAGACTTCGGACCAGGTTGCAACGTGGTCAAAGCATGTAATACATGTAGCACTCAATAATTTCGCTTATTCCGTATGTAACGTTTACGATATTAGCGACTAATAACGTGCTGCATTGATAATGTGTGCTGTATTTATCTTCTTTGACGTTTCAGTAGACTTCAAAAAAGTCTTTGAACGACCAATTGCGACTATTTAATGGCGGACTTCGTGTTGTAGTCACGAATTCACGCGACACTTAATCATTTCGCTTCCTCCGTTAGTTACGGTTATGGAATAGCGACTTAATAGCGTACTGAATTGTTAATTTGTGCTTTGTTTATCTTCTTTCCGTTTCAGTAGACTTCGTTTCTGAACGACCAGTTGCGACTATTTAATGGCGGAATTTCGTGTTGTAGTCACGAATTCACACGACACTTAATCATTTCGCTTCCTCCGTTAGTTACGGTTATGGAATAGCGACTTAATAGCGTACTGATTGTTAATTTGTGCTTTGTTTTTCTTCTTTCCGTTTCAGTAGACTTCGTCTCTGAACGACCAGTTGCAACTATTTAATGGCGGAATTTCGTGTTGTAGTCACGAATTCACGCGACACTTAATCATTTCGCTTCCTTCGTTAGTTACGGTTATGGAATAGCGACTTAATAGCGTACTGAATTGTTAATTTGTGCTTTGTTTATCATCTTTTCGTTTCAGTAGACTTCGTCTTGAACGACCTATTGCAACATGCTCACGGTGATAACTAGTGTGGTCATTAAGAGTTAACATGGCACGGAATAATTTGACTACTCCGTTAATAACGGTTATAGTATTATCGAATTAATAATATGCTGAATTTTTTTAATCTGTGCTTTGTTCTCTTCTTTTGTCGTTTCAGTAGCAAAGTCGACAACGAAGGCATGAATGGCAAAATGGGTGTTGGCAATGTGGAAATGGAGGAAATTATGTTGACATGGTTTAGGCTGCCCAGTGGATGTAAATTTCACCGCAGGTCCGTGCATGGCTTTCGGGCCTGTAAGTCCGGACGCATGGAGTCTAGGCTGGATCAATTGGATCCATTTTATTATGCACTTTCGCCGGCCGTCCAGCCGTCCGTCCAGCCGACACCGTCAGTTCAGCCGGCACTTCAGCAGGCACCAACCGGCACTAGCCATACATCCGGCACCGTCCGTTCAGCCCAAATGGCACCGGCCGGCCAGCCGACCTTCCAGCTGGCATCAACAGGCACCGGCCGTTCAGCCCAAATGGCACCGGCCGGCCAGCCGACCTTCCAGCCTGCATCAACAGGCACCGGCCGTCCACCCGGCAACGACCGTTCAGCCCAAATGGCACCGGTCGTCCAGCCGACCTTCCAGCCGGCATCAACCGGCACCGGCTGTCCATCCGACAACGACCGTTCAGCCCAAATGGCACCGGTCGTCCAGCCGACCTTCCAGCCTGCATCAACAGGCACCGGCCGTCCACCCGGCAACGACCGTTCAGACCAAATGGTACCGGTCGTCCAGTCGACCTTCCAGCCGGCATCAACCGGCACCGGCCGTCCATCCGGCAACGACCGTTCAGCCCAAATGGCACCGGTCGTCCAGCCGACCTTCCAGCCGGCATCAACCTATGCAGGCCGTCCATCCGGCAACGACCGTTCAGCCCAAATGGCACCGGTCGTCCAGCCGACCTTCCAGCCGGCATCAACCTGCACCGGCCGTCCATCCGGCAACGACCGTTCAGCCCAAATGGTACCGGTCGTGCAACCGACCTTCCAGCCGGCATCAACCTGCACCGGCCGTCCATCCGGCAACGACCGTTCAGCCCAAATGGTACCGGTCGTGCAACCGACCTTCCAGCCGGCATCAACCTGCACCGGCCGTCCATCCGGCAACGACCGTTCAGCCCAAATGGCACCGGTCTTCCAGCCGACATCAACCTGCACCGGCTGTACATTTGATTTACGGAGATTATAGTGATGTACCCGTCAGTCAATCTGTACTACTGGTTACATATCACTACCATGAGAGAGATGTTATAGATGTATCTCCGTCCAATCAGACCATTCGAGAGGCAGGTGCCGGTCATAGCCGGACCTTCGCCGACATTCCGGCCGACCATATACCAGACAAATCAGTCGGTATCGCCGGTGTACACCTCCCGTCACGTCAAATACGTGTCGGTGTGATTTTAAAACAAGGGAGAATTAGTGACATTATCAGAGATGACGGAATTGAGTTATCTATGCCACTTGGTATGCGCTACCCAGATATGGCAGCTTTACCAGAACAGGACTTTCAGGCCGACCATTCGTCAGTTCAATCAGCCGTTAGTGCCGGCCATCCATATGTTCACGGCTTCTCCACAAGGGAGATTTAGTGAAAGTGTCAATTATGACAGAATTGCGTCATCTAGGTCACCTGGTATGCTGTACAGATATGCAAGCTATACCAGAACCAACATTCCCTCTGAGCGAATGGTAGATGGGTGCACAGTGCTGGCCGCACTACATAAGCATTATGTAATTATTATTACCTTCTAACCGGCACCGGGCGTCCATCCGGCAATGACCGTTCAGCCATATGGCACCGGTCATCCAGCCGGCACTAACCGGCACCGGGCGTCGATCCGGCAATGACCGTTCAACCCAAATGGCACCGGTTGTCCAGCCAAGCTTCCAGCCGACACTTGCCGGCACTGACAGTCCATCCGGCTCCGGCCGTCCAGCCCAACAGGCACCGGTCGTCCAACCGTATGGAGATTTTAGTCATATACCAGTCCGTCCGACTGTACCGCTGTACCAGCACGGGGACTTTTATCATACCGCAATCCGCACAAATCGGATTGACGAAGATTCTAGTGATGTTTCCGTCTGTCAATCCGTACTACCGGTTACATATCACTACCATGACTCTGATGTTGGCGATGAATCTCTCGATCCAACCCGACCATTTGAGCGGTCGGTGCCGGTCATAGCTGGCCCGTCGCAGGCGTTCAGGCCAAACATATACCAATCAATTCATTCGGCATTGCCGGCCGTCCATAGGCTATCAACTCATCCACAAGGGAGAGTGAATGCCTTTTTTAGAGATGACGGAATCAAGTCATCTATGCCACCTGGTATGCATTACCCCGATATGGATGCTTTACCAGAGCAAGATTATGCACATAGTGAGTGCGATGAATCACAGGCAAATCAGCTGTATGCAGATCCAACTATGGAACGGACTGAGTTCAGCTTCAAAGCCGCAGTGGAGGAAATTTTTAGGGTGTTAAGGCCCCTTCAGAATGCCCTCCACCTCCTGCTGCAATTACCGACTATAGGGTTAGTGCGTCGGTCGATCTGGATGAAGGGGAAGAGATTCTATCCTTCCGCCTCCTTCCCCAGTCGACAAAATTAAGGAAATTAATGACCGTCTGTCGACACGTATAGGGGATCCAGGAAATGCTAAGGCGTTCTTTTCTGAAAGCCAAGTACCAGCGTCGTTTTCAGGTCGATGGTACAAAACTCACTCCGATGCGTTCAATACTGAGGTCCTGGCTCGGGATAAAATAGGGCAGCAGTCCATATGTCTGCGGCATTGTCTTATAAAGTGGACAAAACTGTGTTCAATGCCACGTCCAAGCTGGTTCGAATGTAGTCGCTACGTCTTCACTGTTAGACCTAGCCTCCCTAGCCATTTTCAGGATCGCTGAAAAATCTGGCAATGAACATGCTTGGGATTCGACGGCCCGGTTAGCTAGGGTTCTTAACAGGGCAGCTCACCATTCCATGGCCAATGCGCTGACTGCTTCTGCCAACCTAGACCTGATACGTCGTGACGCATGTCTGAAGGGCACGTCGCTTAAACCCTATCATAAGCTGGCTAGATATGACCGACGCACATTTCACGTCCCTATCCCACGAGTAGCGGACATTCTCCGTTGTGCTTGTCGGGACTAGGCTTATCAGTTCCATGTCATACCTTTTGGCCTAAATTTAAGCACTTGGGCTAGTACCAAGGTTATGGGTTACGTCGTCACCCTGTTCCGCTCGACTTCATCTATTGCGTCGGCAGTATATTTGGATGACATCCTCCAGAAACATCTGTCAAGTTCTATTCTGCTCAAAGGCAGAAACGATCTTATATCACTTTACGTCATACAGGCTTTCTCGTGAACTGGATAAAGTTTGATCTCTGTCCAATCCGGATTTTGGTCCATCTGGGTGTGGAGTTTCTCCCGATCTGAATCTGGTAAGGCTTCCTCGAGTTTGCGATTATCCAGATAATTGCACTCGTAGAGTCCGTTTCCGACAGGATGCGCATTTTAGCGAGAGAGTTGCAGATCCTCGGATTATTCAATGCGGCAGCAGACTTGATCCCGATCAGCCGTCCTTTTATGCGCCCTTTACAAAGGACGTTGCTAGCGTAATTGCGCTCTTTTCAAGTCCCTTCGATCCCAGAAAACAGTCATGCTCACGCCAGAGATACAATCATTCTTGAGTCAATGGCACAACCCCTGTAGGCTGTCCACAGGTATTACTCTGGAGATACCCCAAGGGGATAACGGTATGTTCCGCCACTAATACCTACGGTTGGGGTGCCCACCTGTTGCCGAACTGCGATACTGTCAGCGGCACGTGGGTGCCAGGGGCGAGCCCTTTCCACATCAACCTTTCAGAAATAACGGCTGTCATCAATGCCTTTCATTTCGGGCAGGATCAACTCTTATTACAAACTGCCCTCATTATGTCAGACAACATTGTGGTGGTGCCTTGCCTCAAAACAAGGGGACACCAATCACCAGACCTGTGCAATCTGAACTGGCAATTTCTACATTGGTTCGACAATCTCCACCTCAATGTACAATTCAGACACATTCTTGGCAGACTCAATGTCTTGGCTGACACTCTATCTAGTCATTCACACAGAATGGTCACTCCATCAATCGGACTTTCTTCCAATTGACACACTTTGGAGACGTCCGATGATTGATCTTTTGCAACAAGATGGAATCGCAAGTTCTCCACCTTTCATCTCACAGGTTCCAGACCCAGAAGCTTGGGTCGTGGATGCTCGATCAATCACCTGGGAAGGGTTGTGGGCATTCTCCTACCCTCCCACGGTCTTGGTACTGGAATTAATCCAGAAGTTAAGGGGTCAGAATTGTCAGATGGTTCTGATTACCCCTCTCAGATGGAACAACTCCTGGGTCTCCGATCTACTCAATCTAGGCGATAGATCTACCCAGGAAGATTACAGTCAGCACAAGTATTCACAAGCAACCGCGGCCAGGGGTGTTCCACCCCTGTCCGGACCGTCTTTATGTTCAAGCTTGGCTCTTGTCCAGACAGCCTTGCAAGACAAACAATTTAAATCTTTGATTGCGGAGAGAATCTCGAGAGCAAGAAGGCCCTCTACTCTGAAGGTTTACGAGGGCAAGTGGCATGTTTTCAGAGACTGGTACCATATCATTCACATTGTTCCTCTGAGTGTCACAATCCCTCAACTGGCCAACTTTTCTCTGGCTTTTCGAGGAGAAACATCTGGCTCCAGTTATTCTCAAATGTTACCGCTCCATGATATCAGACACATTCCGCCATTCTGGTACATGTGCTATCAGCCATGACAAAGATTTGTCAGATCTTTAGACATTTTAAAAAAAAAAAAAAAAAAAAAAAATTTAATCGACTTATATCCCTCACCCTGTTTTCAAATGGAATCTGTCCTGGGTTTTAACATGACTCAATTCAGACAGTATTGAGTCTTTAACCCACGATTAGTTAAAGCTACTATCATACAAATTGGGTTTCTTGATAGCCTTAGCTTCAGCATGCAGGGTGAGCGAGTTACATGTCCTTTCTAGTGACCCGAACTCTCTTTCGTTTCGATCAGAGGGTTTGATGGTCCTCTTGACGCAGCCAGGCTTCGTAGTCCAAAATAGATTACCATACATTGCGATCAACGAGTCGTCATTAGCTCGCTTTCTTTATAGATAAGTCAGGATCAACAGCCATGTAAGATCCTGTTTGGGCACTCTAGCACCATTTCAATGCATAGAGGTGAGTCAGGTCACATACTAGCACCTCTTTCTTCTGGTGATAGCTGGGATATGAGATATCACCATTCAAGCCCTTGCTTCATGGCTGTAGTGGGTTATACGCTCGGCGTACTCTGAGAATTCGCAAATCAGTCACCTTATATAAGCTGTTGCAGAGTCAACCTTCTACAGTTTTATCTTCAAGTTTGTACTCGCAGAGGCAAACATTGATTCTAGTAGGTCCGGTGTTGATCAGCCCAGACGCCCACCAGACCCATGTGCAACAATCAGCACAGCCTATTAGCTTCGCTGGATTCGCCAGATAAATTTTCGTAGGTAAGAAGATTTCAATAACTATCTTCTTAACCGCATAAAAGGGTCACATATCACGTGACCTTGGGCTGTGTTGCTGATTGAAAATTAGGAGACCGGGTTATCATTCACATGGGGAATCCAACCATCATTCCCTAGAGGATACCCGGGGTGGAGGTCGGATGCTCCGCATTCCCTCCTCCTATTACTTATTCTCCTAAAGTAATGTGATTGGGGAACGTATTCAAAGGAGAAAGCAAATTTTTTAGTAAATTATGTTTCTCCGAGAATACTTACCCAATCACATTACTAAGAAACCCTCCCAACCACCCCGCCATGCGAGCATCCTCGTGTTTTATATATCGCTCAGCTTAAAAACTAAAGAAGCGACACCTAACGGGCGGCAAGGGGAGGTAATGGGCAAGAGTTATTGCCCTTTGTCTATATGACATAGACAGGAAAGACGAATTTTCGTCTTTTGGTAGGGCTGGATTCGCGAGGTAGCAGGCTAATATCCCTAAAGTAATGTGATTGGGTAAGTATTCTCGGAGAAACATAATTTACTAAAAAATTTGCTTTTCCCAGATGTGAAGCCAGCATCTGATGAAAACAGTGTAATGACAAGTGGTTCTGAGGATACTCCTGTAATCATCATACTGGTTGTCTGCGTGGTTGGCATCTTCCTCCTAGCCCTTAACATAGGCCTCATCCTCTTCTTTGTTCGTCGTAGGAAGAAGAGACTAGAAAGTGAGTACATTTTTTTGTTCATATAACCCTGGCACATTTATGGAGTGGGCATATAGTGTACTGATGTTTGCCATTTTGCAACACAATTTTTGGGAGTTATGGACTTTGTTTGACTTAAAACTTGCATGCATCAATCATATTATATGGGCAGGCATACCAATATTGTATTAGACACAGTTCTGGCTTTTATATTTTTTTTTATTTGGGTACTGTTGATTGAAGTTGGCAAACTCCTATAGTAATAATGTTGTAAATCCATCTGTCTGTCTGTCCTAAAACAATTTGGTTTCTGCAAGGTAATGTTTACTGGAAGTTTGTGGATAGCTTGCATTTGAGATGGCACATTGACCAGTCAATGTTCAGGTCAACAAGTTTAACAATAAGGTTTCCAAGACTGAAAAAAAGAAAGATTGTTCATAAGAAATAACTTGAAAGATTGTTCATAAGAAATAACTTGACATGTAGTTTAAAATTTAAGCACTCTTGTTGCTCTATTTGACATGTACAAAATTGGTTGGGATGGGATATGAGTGTTGTTGAGTTTATTTAATACATATATCCTGCTTTTTCCATCTGTGACATAAATGTTTTGAAAGTTTTGTAAATCCAATGTTATATCAGTGATTAGAAGACAAAGAACCACATACTTTGACACATTTTACACAGTGTAGAATCTTAATTAGCTGAGAAGTTTTATATACTGAACAAGTGGTGTATTTGCAGTTACTGTAAATTACCTGTAATATTTAATAGTTTTAAAGTTTTGTTTATGTAATTTTATGTAACCTGCATTATTTTAAAAATAAAATAATTCAATATATTTTGAAGAATAATTTAATTGTTGCGTCATAGTGAACTTTTTGAAAACAAATCAGTATATGTAATTTTACCTTCTTTGTTAACCATATTTTTGACATTGTTTCTTCTGGATCTGATGTTTCAGACAGAATCTAAGATGACCTGCTGTGTTTCTTTTTAAATTTATATACTGTAGTTGTTTTAATGTGTGTGCCAGCAATTTAACAGGGACAAAGTGTGCATTATTTAGTCTACAATAAATATTTGATGCACTCATTAACTTAGGTGAACTAAAATAACTTGAAATGCTTTGTGTCAATTTTCATAAAAAATTTCCAAATATTTCATTTTAATTCCCAGTAATTGGTGGTCTATTATATGATCGATGATTACAGGTTCACACTAATTTCTATAAATTTATTGAGCTGAAAAATCAACCAAATATAGCTTATTGTATTTTCATACCCTACATTTTGATTTTTGTTCAATCCTTTGTGCCAGTTCTCATTTAAAAATTCTTATGATGGGAATCAAATATGCGTATGATATTGAATACACAATGATGTCAGGATTATTTCAGCAGATGTGTTTCATCATGTTTATTTTCCCCTTCCAATACTACCAAGTGTTTTGTAACCCAGGTTTCTTTCTTTAGTTGATGGAGGCCAATGAATTCCAATGCAGCCGTTGTCATGATTGTGTTGAAAGTGTCTGTTGTCACTTTAATATCAATGTCCATCACAAGAGTGGATCAAATTTTCCTTCAAATGTGGTTTGGAATTACTTGCAGATATTAGGGTCCTTCAGTTATTGAAGGCTGAATTTGAGTCCGATGTTCTTTGGCTTGTTAATTTTCTTCAGCCTCACTCAGAAGTTCATAATCATGAGGTCGTGATTACTCCAAACATCAGCACCTGGGAACGTCCTTGTTTTTGCTCTATTGATGCCAGGTTGGTAACAGATTTGAAACAGTATATAGTCGATCTGGTTATGATGGGTTCCATTTGGTGCGTGCCATGTCCAACATCATGAAGTTTTTTGTTGGCCCAGGGTTTGGTTAGTACCAAGTTATTGTAGCTTGTGAACTCGAGCAGCCATCTCCCTCTTTCACTGGTAAGCTTATTGCAAGAAAGTCCACAATGATCATCCCAGTCTTTTAGAGCATCTTTGCCAACTTTGGCATTCCAGTCTCCTTGGATGATGAGAATGTCCTTTTCACTAAATTTAGAATACCTAGGACTTTGTTATAAAACTCCTATTTCTTCATCATCATGATCAGTAGTTGGAACATAGACTAAATAATAGTTGATTATAAACATTGTGTGTTAAAATTTTTCAGTACATTGAGTTAGCTTTTAATAAAATTCAGGTAGCTGTTCACTGGAGATGAGTACTTTTTTTTTCTTCAAAAAACACCTATGAAAGAAATATCATTACATTACGGTAGTTGTAATATTTTCAAATAGGAGATATTCATCTTGAAATTTCTAACTTGCATCTGAGCAATCTATGACAGATATTGTTTTAGGCTGACATGTACAGTTCATTGTATATGTTCCCATGGCTAGATTAAGAAATTTCAAAAAAAAAAGAAAAGAAAAATGAGACAACCAGGTGACATTTACTTAATTTTTTTTTTTACACATTATCAATTGCATTGATTCCTGTGGGTGGTGGTAGGATTTTTATACTGGTCTTGTTTTGTTTTGGGATACCAAATTCTCAAGTTTAGTATGCCTTGAGACAACAAAGAAAACAATAATATTTGTATGTCCAAAAACATGCTGAAAATAAGTTATCTATAAACTGAACAGGATAGACTTGAAGCTGATGTCATATAATCCACCAACAAATCAGGGTGTATGCTGTTTGACTAAGTCATGGAAATAATAGAGAGTTGAGTAGATAATTTAATCTGCTAGTTCATTTTGAGATGGAGTTTTTGTACCTCTTCTGTTTGCATACAGGTGTGTTTCACAGGATCAGATGCAGTATTATTGTGCATTTCAGATGTAATTGGAGTGATTTGTTTATTGGTGTTTTACAGTAAATCAAAGCCTATATGGTGCTAAGTCAATTAAAGTAAGATCATGTGTTTGTCATAATGAGAGAGATGCAACACAGTAATTGACCCATCCTAGTCAGAACCCATCCTTCTGGCTGCAAATCCAGAACACGAACACTGAATCACCATAAGACTAGATTATAAGCAGATCGTTCTCTCGTAGGGATAGGGGTAGCGTTTAGGAAGGAATAGCTTGTGGATGTGCTGGAGGAGCTGGTTTTGTGTTTTATATATTTAATTAATCATGTTTTGTTTTCCATTTCAGATGGCAGTGATACAACTAGTCACACAAACACAATAGAGTTGTATGGACCTAGTAAAGAGACAGCACTGTACCCAATGACACCATCAGATGAAAGCAGGAGCTATGGAACATATGATAAAAATATGGAGGATTTTTCGGATGATTATAAATCATATGAGGTATGTCTCTGTTTTTAAAAACAGCGGGTCTATTGTTTTTGTATGGTGCCAATTTTCATGAATTCCATGGTTACTAAAACAGATGCCATCCATTCCAAATTTTGTATAATTATTATAAGTTTTAGTGGCTTGGTACCAACTGTACTAAACATTGGATAATTCTTGATTGAGATAAGATTTTTTTATATCTCTTTTTAATAAATTGAGCAAATTAAAATCTGGCATTAATTACAATAAACATATAAAATATTTCTTCCTCAATTTGAGATTTTTTAATATCTATCTTATTTATTTTTTTAGAAATAAAAATTTGTTAACAAACAGGCACGATACAAGATAAATATTATTCATAAAAGTTAAGTTTTTCCCTTAAAGGTTCTTGCCTTATTTCTCACAGCGTTTTGAAGATTTCTTAAAAATTTAGACAACACAACATTTTTTCCCAAGTTTAACAAGTTTTCATGTGCTGAACATTAAAACAAAAGTGGTTGTTTTATCCTTTCCATTGTTGCCACCTCTGACAAAATATTGATAATCAGATATCACATTTTGATTTGAAATTTGGTAAAACAGCAATTTATTTCTGTGCAGTTTACAGTTGGGAATGTGTTATTTTTGCTATCAGTGAACATATCCAGTCCTAAATTAAATTTGCAACACTTGTAGACAGGCAGTTTCTTTATTTAGCATTTTTGGCCTTTCAACTTAGAAATACTTGGTCAGGATATGTAAAGGGACAAAGCTCAAAATCTAATATAGGGGAGAAGTTATTAGAGTCATTACCCCCTTAAATCTCATAGAGATTCAGATTACCATACACACTAGTGAATAAGTTGAAATATTTAGGGAAAAAAATAAAGCCTGGATTAGGGGTGGGGGCTGGTTGATCTGCAGGCAAACGTTAAGTCTAAAAAGTTTGGAAGCTGTTTCACTCAATTACTGGTATTAATTGCTACTTTTGATTGCCGAAGGTGAGATCACATGCCTAATGATGCCACATGGTTCATATGTTATGCACTCTTTTAAAGTGAAAATTATTTTTCCAAACTTTACTGGTAGGATATTGAATGAAAAACAGGTATCACTGTACTTAACATCTATTTGGTAGATGTCCATCCACCAGAAAATGCAGCCATACATGTTATTTGAACCATGGTGGTATCCATATTTTCCAAAAGAACCACCCTATCAGTATTCTCTCAATCAAGTATTTAACCCTCAACTAATCAATGATATTTAAACTCAGCGGTAACGTACAAATGCATGTTAGCTTATTTCAGTGTTAATAAGAAATGCAGATGCAAATAACAACTGTGCTGCAGCATGTGACTTTTGTGTGAATGAGATGCATGTACAGGAAATGACAGAAAAGGAAAGCAGCATCAGAAGAAATGCAAAGAACAAAGAAGGCTCATCAGACTGGGATTGCCACATTCCTTGAATTGGAGAAAGAACTTTTGTGATTTTGTAAGTGAATGTCGCCAAAAGGGATACATTGTTACATGATCTGCAATTCATCTGTGTGCTATACAACGGGCTAAAGATGACAAATACAAGTTGGTCTGTTCAAAATTTGTTACATCAACCAGTTGGTGTTCTCATTTTATGAACCGACATTGTTTCTGGCTCAGGCTGTGAACGATTATGGAACAGAAGCTACCAAAAGACTTGTAAGAAAAAAATTGAATCACTTCAGAAGTTCATCATTAAATGCAAAAAGGAGTGTTCATTCAAACTATCACTAATCAGAAATATGGATGAGACACCTACGATCTTTGACTAACCAAGCAATAAAACAGTCAATGCTGTTGGTGAGAAAACTATTCTAATTAAAACAACCTGCCATGAAAAAACACATTTCACAGTTGTTTTGGCCTGTTTAACTAATGGATCAAAGCTGCCTCTTGTTATCATTTTTTAAAGGAAGACACTGCTGAAAAGCATGAAATTTCCTGCTGGTGTCATTGTTCTTGGGATGGATGGACAAATGTGGAATAATTGACAGGTTGGAGAAAGTCTGGAACAAGAGATCAGGGGCACTTAAAAAAACTTCATTGCTTGTCTGGGACATATTTTGAGCGCACAAGACAGACGAGGTAAATAATTACTGCAAAAGAATGAAAACTACATTGGCTGTGATACCAAGAGGTTTAACATCAGTGTTACAACCTTTTGATGTCTGCCTAAACAAGCTGTTTAAAGACAATTGAAAGATTTGGTCTGAATGGGTTTTGTTCAGGCACAGTAAGGATGACAAAAATTGTGAATTTCATTAGGTCGGACATCGACTTGGTAGCCAAGTGGGTCAAAGACACGTGGGACTAAATTCCATCAGAAATGATTGCCTAATCATTTCAGAAGTGCTGTTTCAGCAATACCACAGATGGATCTGAGGATGATGTCTTAACTGAATGAGACAATGATGAGGAGAATGAGAAGCAGAATGACAAGCAAATGGATTACTCTTAATGACAAGGATGATGTATATGATTACAGCATGCCCATAACAGAAGCCAAATTTTATGAACTGTTTGGCAATTCTGATATTGAGCCAGATTTTGAAGGATTCTAAAAGTGATAGAACTCTTATAATTATGGATTTTAGTATTAGGATTTTATTATTTCAATTAAGACTTACGATTGAAGATAAATTGTAATCATCGTTTGTATTTGAATTTTTGTTTGAAGATAATATTTGATTTAAGTAATGTGATTTGCCAAAATAAATGCTTTTAGAACTCACTTTGTGCATCTTTTGATGTAGTCTAGAACATATTGGTTGGCTTTTGCGTAGGTCATGCTTTTAAAAAAAAATTACCTATTCAGTTGGGGGCGGGGCTTATACAAGAACAGGCTTATACATGAGTGTATACGGTAGAATTTCAAACAATACAGAATCATTGCAATAGAAAATGGTCATCAGACATTACTTAAATATTTTTAGAAAATGTTTTTTTTTTTCAATTCACTGTCAGGAGATAAAGAGAAGAAATGACTTAAAATGTGTATAACAATGATTGCATGTACTGGGAATTTTATTTTACTTTACTTATGATCATAATACAAGAAACATAATTATTAATTCTGCACGAATTGTATTCTTTCCTTGGATCGTTGTGATATGTGACAAGTTATTTTTGTGAAAAATTATTTTATTCTGGAATGTGAGATTACATGAACTTTTTTGCATTTTATTTCTTTTAACTGACAATAACTAGAATATGTTTTTTAATCAAAATAATTGATTCATGGACTATTTGGAATCATTGGTTGATAAAATTTAATAAACCTCATGTTGTAAAATATTATGTGACACAGATTTCCTTTCAAAAAATGAATACTGAATGCTCATTTCATTAATTGATCCAATCCTCACAATCTTACATATATGCTGTTAAATTATCTAAATAATCACATTCTTTAATTTGTAGTTTCGATTTTGCATTGCATTGCCTTATTTGTGCATGGTGTGTGGAATGCTTATGTTTTTCCCCTCACAGCAAGAAGGAGATAAACAGCTTGGTGAAGACTCTGAAAGTTGTCAAAATCAAGTTAGGAAATCTTCATGGAAAGACAACTGCTGTCTTGGTCCTGTGGTAATAATGGCAGAGTTGTCTTATTGTGTTTTCATAGCTTTTACAACATTAACACCACTAGTGCATCTATACAATATCACTCTGTATATTCGAGATTTCTTCATTAACACTTTGCTGTCTATGGGAATTTCTTTTCTTTCTTTTTTTTTTTGTTCCCCATGTGTGAGATGTGGTAATGGATGGACAAATGAACGGTATCACATTATTCATTATTCTCCTTTGAAGCATGGGGATGAAAATTTTTCTTTTGTGCCATAAAATAGAATTAACATAAGCTTTTCATTTTAACATTCTGGCTGTTACATGCCAACTTTTAGTTTTAATCATAATTCTGGCACTCTTTTATTAGACGTTTTTTTAAAAAAGGTTATTTGGATTAGTTATTTTGGTTAATCTTTCACATTTTCCTGCATATCTATATTTTGTTTAAATAGCATTCATTTGGTTGAGCATTTAGTTTTGTTTTTATTAAACATGTCATGTTTTTAAAAAAATATCTTCAAAGCCCTGTAACACACTCACATGACATAGGGAATCATACTTGCTATTTAAGACATGTATTTACAGCTTGTTTGAAAAAAATGTGAATGTTTCTAACTCCAGATAGCATGTCATGCAGTCTCTGCACTGTTTGTAGGATTTTGAAAATGCTGAGACCAATGCTGCAGTTTTGAAATAAATTTAATTCTAGTATATACAAAATTCTTGACCAGATTTTGACTACAGAGAGTTTCAGCCAATTTCTTGAGAAACTGGTGAAGCGTAAAATTCACGATAATGCCCCAAATTCCACAAATCATTCACACATAATGGAGCTTAGTTATATCAATGAAATGTAACCTGAATTCATTTTAATGTCATTATTTTTAGAAGTTTACATTTTTATTAATTTAAACATTTTTAATACAGACATTTGGGCTAGTGTATCACAAACACAAATCTTGTTTGGATATTGCTTTGTACTAATATTTGTTTTAAGTGATTATTAAACCTGCTTCATGTAGCTTTTTGTTGGTGGTGTTCTCTCAATTCTTTTCCCTTAACTTTTCATCCTTTTTGCAATTTGTTAATTTAATTTTTTACACTAATTTACATATCAATATGCATTTCATGCCTAATTAAGAATGTCACGTTTTCAGTCCCAGGTTAAAATGCGGCCAGTAGCTCAGTGGCCTAACAAGAAATTTGAACCCACCCACCCCTCTTTGAATGTATTTGTTGGTTGTTTGAAATTGTGATTTTCCACAGCATCTGTTCCCCAACCCCCATTCTGGCAGTTGCAGGGGTTACATGGATTGTCGCTATGCCACTGCTGTGGCTCATTTTATTTTATTATAAATATCTGAATTCAAAAATTAAATTGGACTTCGTAGCAAAATACATGTATCTTATTATGTGTAAATCTACAAATGCCTTTACCTTATTCAGTGTATACATGCCTTTACTTTTTATTCAGTGTACACATGCCTTTACCTTATTCAGTGTAAGACCCACACATGCCTTTACCTTATTTAATGTAAAACCCTCACATGCCTTTACCTTTTTCAATGTAAAACCCACTCATGCCTTTACCTTATTCAATGTAAAACCCACACAGTCTCACAAATGCCTTTACCTTATTCAATGTATGTCTCACACATGCCCAACGTTCGCTCTAAGCGAATGGTAGATGTGCGCACAATGCTCGCTGCATTGCGCAAGCATTACGGAGATGAGCAAAAGTTAACGTTGGATTGAGCACAATTTAACGTTGGATTGACAATTCAGCTGCGCGGAAATGTCTGAGCAGCTGCGTGTGCACATGTGCTCAGCTTAGAGGAAACGTTTTACATGCCTTTACAAGTGCACACTTCCTGTTTTGGTTGAATCTCATGAAAATTGTGCTTGACATAATGCACATTTCTTAATTCCAGCATGCTTCATGGGAGGTCAGGGATCATTGAGGAATCCTTCAAATTTTTTACTCACACACTTTACTCAGAAATCAAACTCTTCAACTGTATTTTCCCATGTATGATCTGTGTACTAACAAACTTTACATTTTTTTTATGATCTTGGATTGCTTGGTCCCATAACAATGTAAAAATGTACATTTTACAAATTGTTTACTACTCCCAACATTTCTTAAGTGGTGTAAGCTGCGCACTTTTGTATCAGACATAAAAAGAATAACTTAATGATGCTGATTTTCTTACAAATTGTTATAATTTAGATCTGTCATAAGCAGATCTTACATGAATTCTCATTCCAAACAGATCTTATTTTAGTTCCCATTCCAAAATAGATCATACATTAATTCACATTCCAGATAAATCATGCCCTAATTCACATTTCAAATAGATTATACATTAATTCACATTTCAAATAGAACTTATATTAATTCACATTTCAAATAGATCATACATTAATTCACATTTCAAATAGAACTTATATTAATTCACATTTCAAATAGATCATACATTAATTCACGTTTCAAATGGATCATATATCAATTCACATTTCAAATAGATCATACATCAATTCACATTACAAATAGATCATACATTAATTCACGTTTCAAATAGATCATATATTATTCACATTTCAAATAGATCACACATCAATTCTCATTTTAAATAGATCATATATTAATTCACATTTCAAATAGATCATACATTAATTCACATTTCAAATAGATCATACATTAATTCACATTTCAAATAGATCATATATTAATTCACATTTCAAATAGATCATACATTAATTCACATTTCAAATAGATCATACATTAATTCACATTTCAAATAGATCATACATTAATTCACATTTCAAATAGATCATACATTAATTCACTTTTGAAATAGATCATACATTAATTCACATTTCAAATAGATCATACATTAATTCACATTCCAAATAGATCATACATTAATTCACATTTCAAATAGATCATTCATTAATTCACTTTTGAAATAGATCATACATTAATTCACATTTCAAATAGATCATACATTAATTCACATTCCAAATAGATCATACATTAATTCACATTTCAAAAAGATCATACATTAATTCACATTTCAAATAGATCATACATCAATTCACATTCCAAATAGATCATACATTAATTCACATTCCAAATAGATCATTCATTAATTCACATTTCAAATAGATCATTCATTAATTCACTTTTCAAATAGATCATACATTAATTCACATTTCAAATAGATCATACATTAATTCACATTTCAAATAGATCATACATTAATTCACATTTCAAATAGATCATACATTAATTCACATTCGAAATAGATCATACATTAATTCACATTTCAGATAAATTAACTCGCATTCAAAATAGATCATTCATTAATTCACATGTCCAATAGATCATACATTAATTCACATTTCAAATAGATCATACATTAATTCACATTCCAAATAGATCATACATTAATTCCCATTCCAAATAGATCATACATTAATTCACATTTCAAATAGATCATACATTAATTCACATTCGAAATAGATCATACATTAATTCACATTTCAGATAAATTAACTCGCATTCCAAATAGATCATTCATTAATTCACATTTCCAATAGATCATACATTTATTCACATTTCAGATAGATCATACATTAATTCACATTCCAGATAGTATTTGTGGTAAACAATAGTTAACTAAAGATCACATTATTTTTGTGTTGAAAGGAAATTCTGAATTCATGACAATGGAGAGTTGTTGTTTTATCGTATAGCAGAATTATTTAGACTCAGTGACAGTAAAACTTGTTTTCCTAAATTGTAAACCTGCACTGTGTTCAAATGATTTTTAATTGACTCTAGTAAATGATTTTTTGGGTAGATCATATTTTGGATTGTGTACAACTCATCTAATAACAACACTTTGTCCATGAGGATGACATGTACTGCCAATACGTAGATTTGTCAGTTCATGATTTAGCTATGGGTTAACTCATGATTTAGCTATGGGTTAACTGGTTAACTCATGATTTAGTTATGGGTTAACTGGTTAACTCTTGATTTAGTTTTGGGCTAACTCATGATTTAGTTATGGGTTAACTGGTTAACTCATGATTTAGTTTTTGGTTAACTGATTAACTCATGATTTATTTTTGGGTTAACTGGTTAACTCATGATTTAGTTTTTGGTTAACTGATTAACTCATGATTTAGTTTTGGGTTAACTGGTTAACTCATGATTTAGTTATGGGTTAACTGGTTAACTCATGATTTAGTTTTGAGTTAACTGGTTAACTCATGATTTAGTTATGAGTTAACTGATTAACTCATGATTTAGTTTTGGGTTAACTGGTTAACTGATGATTTAGTTTTGAGTTAACTGGTTAACTCATGATTTAGTTTTGGGTTAACTGGTTAACTGATGATTTAGCTTTGGGTTAACTGGTTAACTCATGATTTAGTTTTGGTTTTACTGATTAACTCATGATTTAGTTTTGGGTTAACTGGTTAACTCATGATTTAGTTTTGGGTTAACTGGTTAACTCATGATTTAGTTTTGGGTTAACTGGTTAACTCATGATTTAGTTATGGGTTAACTGGTTAACTCATGATTTAGTTATGGGATAACTGTGGTTATGAAACCTCAGTGTCTGTTCAAGGACATACAGATACAGCTGACCAGACTGGGTTGGAAAGGTATTGAATTCACAACTCTTGGATTACTGGTTTGATGCTTTACCACCATGGTGCTATGGTTCCTGTCAGAGGTCAATGTTCAAAAGATGGAAAGGAGGAAACTGTCTCAACACATTAACTTGAATTGTGGGTTGAGATAGGAAAGACAACCTACCAGTTGTTCTAGTCCATAGACCAAGATTACACTGACATGGAAAACTAGTTTCTTCATGTTATCTCAAGGTTCATATTCAGCTACTTTGACTAAATTTGTGGATGGCGTGCATTTGAAACATGGAGTACACCTAAACATCTGGGGGTCAAAAGTCAGGGTCACATGGATTGAACGATGGAATCATTACTCCACAAAACTAAAGTTCTGAACTACTAGAGATTAAGATCAAAGGAACTCCAAGAACAAAATCATTTTTGAAAACAAAAAATTTGTCACATACCACAAATTTTAAGGAAATCTTTTGGATGGTTTGTATTTCAGATGATGAAGAGACACATCAATTTTGGGGTCAGTGTGTCAAAGGTTAAGGTCACAGACTAAAATAAGAAAAGACCATTTTGATTCTTTTACCATGACCAAATTTTGATGACTTGCATTTGAAACCAGAAAGACATAAACTGATAAGGTGCATTGGGTCATTTATTATTTCTAGGTAATGGTGTTTAGTGACAGTGATATAGTACAAAAGTTAAAAAATAAATGCTAAAAAATAGATGCTATTTCTTTTTGTTCCTGAGTGTCTGATTAATTAAAGAGTTTCATACATATAATTAGTATATAAGTACTATGAACCACATGACCATCATAAAATGTATGATTTGCAGTACTCTAGCTTGATGTGGAAGTGCTGTTTTAAGTGTTAAGGATAAAAAGGAAAGAGATAAATGCTAAATAAATACTTTTAGTTTTCAGTTTTATATGTAATGAAATGTAGTTCATGTAATATAATAATAATGTTTAACATGAAGTTTTTCATCTTTCCAGGAGGAAGATGTCAAGACTGTATTCCTACCTCCACCAGAGTACAGCAGCACAACTTATTCTCATAATAAATTGGATTCACCAACTTTTGAACATCATACATTCCATCCTGATAGTAAACAAACCTACCTAGATGACCTTGAAGAATCGGAGAGAAAATCACCATGGAGATATGAAGGTTTGTGCTCCCCCCCCTTTGTTTCATCATGATCAAATCTTATGGAAGGTACATTCAATCACTCTCTGTACAATCTTAAGGTAGGATTTAATCCCACATTGTTTTATCATGATCAAATCTTATAGAAGGTACATACAATCTCTCTCTGTACAATCTTAAGGTAGGATTTAATCCCACATTGTTTTATCATGATCAAATCTTATGGAAGGTACATACAATCACTCTCTGTACAATCTTAAGGTAGGATTTAATCCCACATTGTTTTATCATGATCAAATCTTATGGAAGGTACTGTTTTATCATGATCAAATATTATGGAAGGTACATACAATCTCTCTCTGTACAATCTTAAGGTAGGATTTAATCCCACATTGTTTTATCATGATCAAATCTTATGGAAGGTACATACAATCACTCTCTGTACAATCTTAAGGTAGGATTTAATCCCACATTGTTTTATCATGATCAAATCTTATGGAAGGTACTGTTTTATCATGATCAAATATTATGGAAGGTACATACAATCTCTCTGTACAATCTTAAGGTAGGATTTAATCCCACATTGTTTTATCATGATCAAATCTTATAGAAGGTACATACAATCTTTCTCTGTAGAATCTTAAGGTAGGATTTAATCCCACATTGTTTTATCATGATCAAATCTTATAGAAGGTACATACAATCTCTCTCTGTACAATCTTAAGGTAGGATTTAATCCCACATTGTTTTATCATGATCAAATCTTATGGAAGGTACATACAATCTCTCTCTGTATAATCTTAAGGTAGGATTTAATCCCACATTGTTTCAGTCACAAGTCTCATAAAGCCACCTAGTTAGAAAACATTAGTATTCCAAGACATATTTATTTTCTGATTCTTTCTTAACACAGTGTTAGTTTTTACGATTTTTAAGTATAAATCAAAAACATTTGCTTGACATGTGATATCATTAATACAATAAATGTACACTTTTGTAATATTTAAACTTTAAATTGGTTTATTAAGCCTTGTGACATCAATTAATATGAGCAGTTATTCTATAATTAATGAAAAAGGAATAGAAAAAATGTCTAATGAATTGTATATGTTATAATAACAATGATATTGCTAACCATTATTATAATGTCCTTCATTATAACTTGATTTAATGCACAGTACAACTATGGATTCCATAATACAAATTTAACCATTATTTATGAATTGGTGTCTCAAATGTAAAGAGGCCATGGGTGGCTGAGTGATCAAGGCACTCACTTTAGAAATCACAACTCATTGCTGTCTGTATACATTCAAGTCCAGCATGAGTATATGAGAAAGCTTGCCAGCTTCCTGTTGGTCAGTGATCCTTCACTGAGACTTCATGGGTTCATACTCCACTGATAAAAACTAGCCACCATGTATTGCCCATCATGAGTTGGAAAATGGTTGATAAATGCCACAATAATCCTATAAAATGCACAATAATATTGGTCATGAACTGTACAGCAATTAGGGCCATCAGCTGTGCAGCGAAAAAGGATAATCAACTGTGCAGCAATAAGGGTCATCAAATGTTCAGCAATAAGTGTCATCAAATGTACTGGAATAAGGTTCATCAAATGTTCAGCAATAAGGGTCATCAACTGTACTGCAATAAGGGTCATCAAATGTTCAGCAATAAGTGTCATCAACTCTACTGCAATAAGAGTCATCAATTGTACTGCAATAAGGGTCATCAAATGTACTGCAATAAGGGTCATCAAATGTACTGGAATAAGAGTCATCAAATGTTCAGCAATAAAGGTCATCAACTGTACTGCAATAAGGGTCATCAGCTGTACTGAAATAAGTGTCATCAACTGTACTGGAATAAGTGTCATCAAATGTACTGGAATAAGGGTCATCTAATGTGCAGCAATAAGGGTCATCACCTGTACTGTAAATTAGCTACATCTACATTCATGGCTCCACCACACATACATACATACATACATACATACATAAATACATACATACATACATACATACATACATACATACATATAGCGAAGCAGGCCGTTTTGGCACCAGCTGTTTTGGCACCGAGAAATTCTTATTCAGTTTGAGAGGTAACCTTACACTAGTATCACCGAAGGAATTTCTACTGTATCAGATGCCTTTTTCTTCATATCATTCACAATCTTGTCCAATTCTGCTTTTGCAACATCACTCCCGTGATTATGTTCATTCATCAGTAGAATTAATTGGCCATCATCTGCAGCTGTGGGAAGACTGGCTTTACATTCGTTTTTCAACTCGCTTTGCCAAAACAATTTAAGCTTATCGGCACTGTATTTATCAAAAATGTATTTGATATCCATCGTGCACATACTTTTATTGACCACACTTCGATTTTATTAGGCTCATTTCCAAAAAAGTCTTTTACGTTAATACATTCGACAGCACACTTATGTAAACAAACAACTACATGTATATAGAAGTGGGTTTGAGCCTGAATGGCTAAATCGTTAATCTTTTGTGTGGACTTCTTTTACCTTATCATAGCTTTCATTTTCAAATATGAATACCACGTTAGGCATCAAAAGGTTAAATTATTTATCCTTAAGTGGTCATGACTGACAGGACAATATATCAATATAGTCAATTATCATAAGCATCCTGCTTATATTGTTATTTCTTAATCCTTTTGTAAATGCTAACATGGCCTCTAATTATCCTAAGGATACTGTGTAATCTTTTGATGTTAATCCTTTTGTTGGTGCCAAAACAGCCAATGCCAAAACATCCAAGTGCCAAAACGGTCACACCAAACTGGCTGGTGCCAAACCTGTTGGTTCATCTGCAAAAGGTAATTCAGTCATATGATTGTAATATATGTTTTTGTTGTTGATTTCACATACTTTTCCCAACTTTCAAAAATAAAATCACCCAACCATTAAAAAAAATGGTATTTGAAACCTGTGTACTCTGTTGACATCTTTTACTAATTCTTGAATCTAATGAATTCATTCTGACCTCCATTGCCTTTTATTTACTGTATAAATAGTAACAGTTCATCTAGCATGTCTATCACATATATGCCATTCAACTTCTTTGATTTCTCTTTATCCTTTATAATCTTTCCTACTGTTTCAGATTCTTCTAGGGGTTCTAGAAGATATAAAGGCACATTTGACAATAACTACGCAGATGACCACATCCGAGAGAATGGTGTGGCAGGTACAGCCTATGATGTAAGTGGCAGAACAGCAAGCCATGATATGGCTCGACAAAAAGTAAGTTTTGCCTTGCTTGAATAAGCAGATTTAGATATGTGGATATCTCATAGCTCAAACTGTGCTGTGTATTGTGTGTTTTATTGCACATAGATTGAATAAAGGTGTAATAGGTCCAATATTCACAAAATATTTTAGTTTTAAGGCCAAAGTTGCAGGTGTATTTCATCAGCCATAAGGAAAAGGTGAATGCTGAATACTGAGTCATGGTACTTAGTGATAATACCCAATAATAGTAATCAATGGAACAAACAACATAAAATCCAATTATAAAACTCTCTCATGGTATTTAATGGGAGCTCAGTAATAATACATAATCATAGTAATTATAAAACTCACTCATGGTATTTAATGGGTGCTCAATAATAATACATAATCATAGTAATTATAAAACTCACTCATGGTATTTAATGGGTGCAATAATACATAATCATAGTATTCATGCTGAGAACAAATAGCAAACAAATCTAAGTAACCAAGTGAACTAGTTATGGCCACTTAGATGGTTGGATGGTTGTGACTGCCTGGCAAGTTATTTCTTATTTACAATAAAGGTATTCAATGATCTATTTGACGATCTGAACCCTCAACTTACTCAGAAATAACTGTGACTACTTAATAGTAGGTTTTATAAAATGTTTAATTACATTTATTTGAACATCGATGAATTTTGAATCAGTTGTGTATGGGACTTACATAGATTTTGTCAAAATGGGTAAAGTACAAAAAAATGTTTATATCTAAGTTAAAAACAATGACGACTTTTGCTTTTTGTATGCAATCAAATCAGTTCTAAACACTAATGCAAATGAACCCCTGATACCAGTATTATTAATTTGTAAACAGGTGCTCCAATTTTTTTCGTGGATGTCCGATGAAAAGTAGGATTTAAGTAAATTTGACAATGAATTTGGTATCACTGCATATATCAATGAACTTACCAAAATTTACTCCATATATGTTGGGGCAAGTTCTCCCAGGGTAAAGGGTTTATTACTCTGGGACATTTATCATTGATAGATGTACAAGGCAACAGAATCAGTCATATAGTCATATATATATATATTGATATAGAAAACACTGTAAATGCAAATCATGATCTTTTCGCTACCATGGGTTACGCAAATATTAAAACAAGTTATTGCAGTGTACACTATTTACTCTGCAAACATCAGTTTTTTTAAAATGAAGTCAGAAGATGCTGATTTCTTTCTTTTGCCCACAAAGTCGACTCACATAGGGAAGCCAGCATTGATTCCTTTCTACCTTTATTAACAGGAATTTTTTTTAAAAAAATGAAACAGTAGAACAGTTTTCAAAGCAACACAATCTAGTGTGTCATACACGTACATCAATATAAGGCTGAATGGATGGTCATATCAGCATGAAGTTTTCACTGAAAGACTTCTATGATGTTGATTTGGTCCTAAATGAAGACTGATCCAATCTGATGTATAACATGGCTGCCAATCTGATGTATAATATGGCTGCCAATTAGATGTGTAATGTGGCTGCCAATCTGATGTATAATATGGCTGCCAATTTGATGTATAATATGGCTGCCAATCTAATGTATAATATGGCTGCCAATCTGATGTATAATATGGCTGCCAATCTGATGTATAATATGGCTGCCAATCTGATGTATAATATGGCTGCCAATCTGTTGTAAAATATGGCTGCCAATCTGATGTATAATATGGCTGCCAATCTGATGTATAATATGGCTGCCAATCTGTTGTATAATATGGCTGCCAATCTGATGTATAATATGGCTGCCAATCTGATGTATAATATGGCTGCCAATTTGATGTATAATATGGCTGCCAATCTGTTGTATAATATGGCTGCCAATCTGATGTGTAATATGGCTGCCAATCTGATGTATAATATGGCTGCCAATCTGATGTGTAATATGGCTGCCAATCAGATGTGTGATATGGCTGCCAATCTTTTGTATAATATGTTTATGAGATAAGTAAGAAAATAGAATCCAGCAAAAAAATTAACTATTTACATCTTTTAAATGAACAACATGACAGAAGTGGAAACTCATAATGACTTAATTCATTTGGCCTCTGATCAAGAATATAAAAAAACACCATCTTTCCAGAATAATAAATCAAAATTCATAAAAAATTTAAAATCGCTTGTGAAAAATTGGTGGAGAGGTTGTGAAAACTCAGAAGATATTAAATGACTCTGTTAATGAAGCATTTCATTACAGGTATTCCCCCTATGTCACAAATGTACACAGAATTATAGTATATTCATGAGATAATCAGTATTTGACTTCTTTTTATTGTGTTGTTCAATATTTTAATATAAAAATGTAGCAATATTCAAATATTTCAAGAAAACAATTTTAAGCTCCACTTTACTTTCAGAGTGTAACAGACATGTCTGACCGGTTGGCTAGTCGTCCCTCCAGTCGGGGAGGATACAAAACTCCTCCTCCACCACCAGTGAGGAGCTCGAGTAAGGGTGCTGTAGATATACCCCCTCTTCCATCCAGGAATTATGCCATTGAGGAGGCTTCACCAAGATATGTTCCTCCTCCAGGTAAGTTTTCAACAATAATTGTAAGGAATGCAATATCTGGCAAATTTGTTACACTGAGCTGTCAGTATTTATTTACTTAATTTATATCATTATCTGTCAGCTTGTAAGGATGGCAATATCTGGCAAATTTGTTACACTGAGCTGTCAGTATTTATTTATTTTATATCATTATCTGGCAGCTTGTAAGGATAGCATTATCTTGCAAATTTGTTACACTGAGCTGTCAGTATTTATTTATTTTATATCATTATCAGGAAGCTTGTAAGGATGGCATTATCTTGCAAATTTGTTACACTGAAATGTCAGCTTTTACTTTATGGATCAGAAGTTATTGTTAATGAGAATGAAAATCGCTGGTCAAGGGAGGTAACTGTTGTTGTAAAATTTCTGCAACAGTGGTTTTGTTCACAGAATGTCTAATCAGAATGATATTTAACAGAGGTTTAGAGAGCATACAATGGACTGGTTAAAAGGGATGATCTGAGAAAGGAAAGATGGTGATTAGAGTTGATTTAGCAATTTATTAATCATAGTAGAAATCCAGGCTACTCTAAATATATCATATTGTCCAGTCTAGTTACAGTTAAATTGGTGACAGAACCATTTGATAAAGTGCCTTGCCCAGTGTTTTTATTTCTTGAGTAAAGCTTTCTAACAATCAATATTCAGAAAGAATATAAGGATAACCCTTGTGCAATTAACAATCAGTAGGGCTCTAATGAAAGACCTTCCAAAAAGATAAAAAGTTATATCTTAAGTGTTGTATTCTTGATCTTTGTAATCTTTTGTCTTCCAGGATACCTGTCTTCATTTAGAAACAATGTGAATGTTGTGCCAAATCCAAGTTACTATGGACCCCCCATGAGGGTAGTCTCCCTTCACAACCATCGCAGTGTGGATGATATGAGAGGGCACCTTGTATGAGTGACGCCAATGTAAAACAGTTTTTCATGGAAAAATCAACACTTACTTTCAGTATAATGTAACAAAAGAACATACATGTACATACAAGTACCAGAGTAAATTGTTTCAATACTCAAAATTCCTAAACGGCTATGAATTTGTGAAGAATGTGATGGAATTATTTGAGAATTCAATAGTGTGTTTGGATATTGAAGCTATATGGAAGTTACTTCTCAGTAAGGCTGAAGATGATATGAAGAAATCCAGTTCATGAAGGTCAAGATCGCTGCATTGATTTGGATATCAAAATCAGGAAGGACAGTATAGAAGACATTTTTTTCTCTCATATCAGTTTGTATTTAAATGTCATTTTATTCAGGAGAAAAGTTGTGGAAACATTTTAATGTTTTTCATCGATAGGTATGTATCAAAGAGGAAATATATCATGGCTATAACTAAAACGATTATGAAAAACACTGCAGAGGATGCTATTACAAGCTTGTCAATATTCAGATAATGATATTTTACATTTCTCAAGTGGGAACTTTTACATTATGGGGAGATAACCTGAGAAATGCAACTCCAGTTTTTGTGGAGGTTTTTGCTTTGTTTCATAAAATGTATTGTGATTATGTATCATTTTTATCATGTGAAATCCTGTAGTTTTCGAAGGCAGTTAAAGTGATATGAATGATGTTTTTATATTTGTACTTAACTGACCTGTAGATAGCACATAATTGACCCTAAAAGAAAAATTCATGTGTATTTTCCATCCCATTGTATATTTCCTTTTAGTCTTTGTGTACATGTAATGGTGCTGTTGGTGTTCATCAAATTTAATTTCTTTACATACATAATATTTTCATTGACGAGATAGTTTTTAAGCCAAAACAAGTTTTAAAGAATAGATTCTGAGACTATATATTGAAATTAACCTTGAGACATAAAATATAAATACTACCGTTATATATTTCAGAATCCCTTTTTGCATTTAATTTCATTAGTTTTGCTTTATAATACTGAATATGGTAAAGTTCTTCCTGATGATATGTTTTGACCAAAAGATGCAGAGTTCTGATACATGTTTATAATTTGAAATGCTTGAAATAGTTGTTCTAATCTGACATAATGATGTAACGAAATAATTCTCACTACCGTAATTACTTTTAAATGGTAAATTGATAAATGGAGATGAGATATGCAAGATAAAAGTTTGTTTGGTACATTAAATGCTGAGGCCAGTGTATTCAGGTCTACAAATGTTTTGCTTTACAAATTACATACTGTGCATTTATCCATCTGCTTTTCATGGAGACACATTTGTTATCTCATGTTTCCATTGATACGATGTTTCATAAACTCTGTTCATATTTTCGATTTAACATAGGTGTATTATGTCAGCATGATGAACATTGTAAATGAAGAAGTAGTTAATGCAGCAGATTAAAATCCTACTTTGAAAGATCTGTATATTGTATAAAATCTGCAGTCATAAATGATACTCTGTCTACAGGTTTTCTCAAACTGCATTTTATTATGAAACATTTGTAGTACATGGTCATTTTGGTTGAGACTTTAAATCTGCATCCTAATTTAGTAACTTAATGAACTATTATCTTCAAAATATCAATATCAAAGGTTTGCATTTGTCATTTGAGCTTGATGATTGAGCCTGAAATATAACAGGTATGTGTTTGTGATTTGAACTCTATTACTGAGACTGAGAAATCACAGGTATGTGTTGTCATTTTAACTCTTGGATTGAGACTGATACATCACAGGTATGTGTCATTTGAACTCAAGGATTGAGACAGAGATGTCACATGTATATTTTTGTTATTTGAATTCTTCGATTGAGACTGAGATATCACATGTATGTGGTTATCATTTGAATTCTAGGATTGAGACTGAGATATCAAAGGTATGTGTCATTTGAACTCTAGGATTCAGACTGAGATATCACAGGTATGTTTATGTTGTGTTAGGAAATTAAGACTCCATTAAGTCTCACCTCAAGTGTGTATCTTTCAAATGATCTATCTTGCATCTGTAGTGATTGCAACATTCTTTGGGGAAAAGTTTCAAAGTTTGAAATAATTTTACTGTTACTATTGAATTTTGCAGTCACCCCGACAAAAGAGCGCACAACAAAAAAGAGCCGACAAAGGAGCGCAAGAGAAAAGAGCTCAATACCAAAAGAGTGCCAACAAAAGAGCGCAAGACAAATAAGCTCACATAATTTTAGTAATTGAAAGTCTTAAATGCTTAAAATGAAGTGTATTACAATTTCAATTAGAAATCACTTCTGCATAAATTAGGTAAATGTTTAACTAAATTATAATCATTACTTAAAATGACTTAAAAGGAATTAATGACACTATCTTCCCCTTCTGTGACTCGATTGTTTAAATGTAAATTTTTGTACAACTATTGTACTGTATTTTTTTAAATGTTGTAAACTGCAGAATATGGTGAACTTAAATAGGAATTTGTAACTATTTACAAATAATGTCCAACATATTCTTTGATCACTAGTCTGTTTGTACCAACGTATATAGATCAAAGCTTCCATAGTTTGAAAACTTCTCTATATAACTATTTGATCTCTAATACTTGATAGTATAGGTGCAAACATATTTCTTTTGCTCAATAATGTTTGAAAACTTCTCTACTTGATCTCTACTCTACTTGTTAGTATAATTTAATCGGCGTTCTTTTGGTATTGAGCTCTTTTGTCTTGCGCTCATTTGTCGGTGCGCTTTTGTCGGGTCACCAAGTTTCCAACATTAGTGTGCTGGTCAATTTGGAATTGATATTGGAGTCAATCATTGTATAGATCAAAAAATGCAAGCATTCAGAGTTTGAGTAAGTAGGCATATAACATGGTTAATTTTTTTTGTGTCCTATGTTTTTTATATGTCTCACAATTAAATCAAATATTGAACTGATTCCATCCTCTTTTTTGTTGTTTTGTTAGTTTGTATGAAAGCCCCATTGTATCATTTTACCCCAATGAAATTGGTTGTACATGTATTAGCCTATTTTGTTTTATGTATTATTTAAGTTTATTTGAGATTATTGTTATGTATGACTTTTCATTTGGTTGTGCATTTGTTACAGATTGCTATGAGCAAAACATGGCAATAATGCCTATATTAATTTTCCAATATCAAGAAATTTATTGTCAACTTGTAAACAGTAATGAATTTTCCAGTAAAATGTGCTTTGGACCTAGGAAATGCACTTTTCAGTGTGGAGTAAGTACCAATAGATACAGTGTATCATTTTGTATTATTTTCATGTGAACACTTTTCAGTGTGGAGTAAGTACCAATAGATACAGTGTATCATATTGTATTATTTTCATGTGAACACTTTTCAGTGTGGAGTAAGTACCAATAGATACAGTGTATCATATTGTATTATTTTCATGTGAACTCTTTTCAGTGTGGAGTAAGTACCAATAGATACAGTGTATCATATTGTATTATTTTCATGTGAACTCTTTTCAGTGTGGAGTAAGTACCAATAGATACAGTGTATCATATTGTATTATTTTCATGTGAACACTTTTCAGTGTGGAGTAAGTACCAATAGATACAGTGTATCATATTGTATTATTTTCATGTGAACACTTTTCAGTGTGGAGTAAGTACCAATAGATACAGTGTATCATATTGTATTTTTTTCATGTGAACTCTTTTCAGTGTGGAGTAAGTACCAATAGATACAGTGTATCATATTGTATTATTTTCATGTGAACTCTTTTCAGTGTGGAGTAAGTTCCAATAGATACAGTGTATCATATTGTATTATTGTCATGCGAACTCTTTATTGCACATATCCCATTGTCTTTAAGAGAAGGGGGTGGGGGAATATGCAAAATAGGCTTCATTGATGTTTCATTTCTTGCCAATAAACGTTATTTAGTACAGTTAATACAGCAATTCATTTATATTCATTTCAAGCAACCATAATTATGACTAAAAGCAAGTAAAATTTTATATCTTTTCAGTTTTTTTATACTTTTTTAAAATTTCTTTTTTATTGAAATTAGTAAGGAATATTGAAATCTGCAAAGTTATATTAACATGTATTATATTAGCAATATTAAAAATTTAGGCAGTGAGCAATGAAATTATAATAGATTTAAATTTATCATTTTAAGCGTTTGGTGATTGTTAAGTTATGAGGTTAGGTAATGTAAAAAAATGACATACGGTTCCTCTAGTGTTTATGTCCCTCAAGTTATTCTGATTACAAATTTAAGGCATACATTATTGATTTAGAAAATAGATCAATATGTTGTCTTTGGGGAAAATAATGATTCAACCTTTAATGTTGAAAAATAATCAAATTGTTAATGTTACATGAACATATATATTATTCATAAATTAGTCATTGCATGGTATCAATTAATGTATTTATGCTTGAAGGTTAGCACATTATCTGGAACAAAATGATACATCCAGGGGAATGGGTGGTTTGATTTTTTTGTTTTAAAGAAGTATGACTGAAGATTAACTGATTCATTATTTAAAGATAGTATGATGATTTGTACAATTTAATGAAGAATAAATATCTATTTATATACGACATGTGTTTTCTTGTTCCTAACTGGCTTTATGAGCAACTTGAATGTAATATTTATCCATGCATGCACACCGTGCATCCAACTTCAAACAGTGCAGTCCTAGACGTAGAGCAGTCTATGAGCTCTCATCACATAATACACAGTAGATCTGTCTTTGCGATTAGCTTTTGATAATAAGTCCAACAACCAGCTTACACCCAGATCTGAAATGTTAGATCTATATATACTTGGTAGGTATTGTAAATATGCAGACTTGGCAGCCTTGTAATGGAATCATGTATGATACAGTATGGTTTAGATAAAATTGTATCATTACAGGTACAGTGAAATCACACTATAAGATTATAGTTGAGGTCCACATAGTGTCATCACGTTATGTAATGTATCATGCAATGTTGAGACAAGTTGATGGAATAAATTATTGCATGTATCCCATTGTCTTTACAAGAAGGGGGTGGCGGAATATACAAAATAGGCTTCAGTGATGTGGTTACCAACTTGTAAAATTAAAGGCCGATAACAGTCATTAATTTTTCCCTGCAATTATTAAGGGATACACATTGGGAATAAAGATTATTGTTTACGAAACAAATAATTTGATTTTCATCTGCTAGTACTCTGATTTAATGATTTAATAAAGGTGTCTTTCATTTTATGATTATTAATAAACCAGGACAATCTAATTTCAGCAACCATTTTCCCCCTATGATTAATGTTAATAATTTGCAGTTATTTAGTAGGTAAGTAAATTAATTTATTGATTCAGGCATACGCCTATTTCAACAATGGGCATAGGTGTATATGCTGGTTAACTGAGCAGTCATTGGTGGTCTAATCATTGCCATGGATTGAACAATAATTCAATAAAAGCATTTGAAGACAAGACGAACACAAAGAAGAATTATTAGCGTTATTGTTGGTGGTTAATACAAATTACATTAACAATGTTAAGATTTTCGCTCTACTGTTCATAAACCACATTAACTTTATGAATATAAGCCCTACTACCTCCCGAATCCAACCCACCTGAAGACAAAAATTAGTCTAATTGTCTATAAAATATAGACAAAGAGCAATAACTCTTATTCAATAGCTCCCCTTTTCTACCTACAGGTGGTGCTAATTTAAAGCTTTTACTGTGAACTGAACAGACATTAATCAGTTGTTTAACATTCATTCATCTACTGAGCATGGCATTATTATCAGATTTATTAATCCTATTCTTCATGTGGTATACTTGATGTTTAAATTTCGAAATGTGGTAATTATGTGTAATTTCGATTATATTTGTGTGAATTTTCTTCTTCTACAGGGACTTAGTCTCTTTCTTATGGGGCACATGGTTCTAATGGCTACACTGAAGAAAAGTGTTTGTTTTGTTTGCATTTGTACATGCTTTCTATTTATTTAACACTACTAGCTTAGCGGGTGTCTCTGTTAAATATAGTTTTTCTTTCTTTATTCCATTGTCATCGCAGAATATAAAATGATGACTACGTGCATGAAGTGCAAAGAATTCAAGGCCAACATGGATTCATATCATTGGTGCATAGCATGTACAAAGTGTCATCAGAAACATGTGGTATGTACATTTATTTGCCAGATAATAATAATAATAATAATAATGAGGACTTTGTATAGCGCCTAATCTTTCGAAGCTCTAAGCGCTTTACAACATCTATAATGATATGACTACACTACAGAAAAACAAATGACAAAAACAAATGAAATTGGAAAACATAAAAACATGCTGAAAACAGATAAGATACAAAATTATTAGGTCTCTAAGTTTGTCCCTGCAGTCGGAAAAGTTGAGTTTTAAAAGCACTCTTAAAAGGGACCACAGTGCCTTTGTGTCTAATTTCAATGAGTAATTCGTTCCACATAGCCGGGCCCTGGTCTGCAAAAGAACGTTGTCCATATGACTTCGTTTTCACAGTGGGAACAATGAGTTGGACTGTAGTCTATCGGTGAAACATAGCACAGAGAACAAATGTTGTGTTTGATTCTGTACCGAATTGATAGCCAGTGGCTAGACTTGTATATTTGAGTGTCATCAGCGTACAATTGGTGCATCAATGGGTGATGATCTATGACACTTGAGAGTAGCTGAGTGTTTAGAATGAAGAGAACAGGTCCGAGAACAGACCCCTGTGAAACACCACAACATACGTCAACTGGGCTGGAAGGTATTCCATTTGCAGATATAATTTCTGTCCTATTGACTAAGGAGGACCTGAACCAAATGCAGGTAATACATGATTGACATTGCTCAGTATAATTTTAAAGAACAAAGAAGAATTCAAAGTCAGATGAAGAGAGAAAAAGTGCTGAGTTTCCCCTAATATAGTGGATGTGTCACTTTGTTCACATTGTTAGCTATTATTATTATTAGTAATAGTATTTATTTATTTATTTATTTGTTCATTTGTCGTTTCAGAACATACTAGTGATGACTAAGTGTACATTAGATACAATAGGTGATGACGCATTTGATTGGTTCTGACCAACTTTTCTTTGTCCTTCTGTCTTTGTCTGTCCTAGATGGCAATTTTAACACTATGGGGGATGATTTTCCTCCTTATTCTAGGCAGTTCATTGGGACCTGTAAGTTGGGGTGCATGGGATTTATCAATCCTGGCTGTAAATTCTCAGCAGATTTATTCATCCCCATGGTCATATTTGAGATCAGCGGAAATTCTAGTAGAAAGTTTTGAGAAGGGGAGGCCATCAATCCACAATGACGACAAAAATGTTATTATCATTTGTCTGTAATTTAGACAGCTTATCACTTGTCCAATAAAGACTTAAATATCTCATTACAAATATTAACCAAGACTTTCCAATAAAGACTTAAATATCTCGTTACAAATATTAACCAAGACTGTTTAATAACACTATACTAATCAAACAACATTTTGAGCTGAAAAAGATAGCAACGGAAGAAATTGCAACTTTTAAAACTCATTGAAAACTTAGTATTGTAATGAAAAACGAGGAATCCAGAGTAAAGGAAATTGACAAATACATGATGAATAAATTTCTATTAAAATGTTTTGAATGTTATGTAGAATTAAAGATAAGTTAATTAGGCAACACTATCTTCAAGTGTGACGTACCGGGGCAGGTGTTGTGCAATTAGTGTTCAAGGCAAATAAATGAGAGCAATCTTGGCTTAGTTGCTCTTGTAGATCACATCAGGTAAAGAAAACATGTTATTTTAAAATATAAATGCTCACACTACAATTTTCACAAGTTGATTAAAAAGTTCAGCGATGAACTCTGACTCTGAAGCAGCAGCTACCAAATTCCCACATATTGTTCTAATGTGTGATAGGCTAGAAAATACTGTGGTATGTTTTTTTAAAAGGTATTTATACAATGAATTTCTCACAGAATCACATAAATCTGGTCCAAAAGTCATCTGATAAATGATTCGTCATGTATTCAATAAAAATAGCTCATGTGCGACCCCTTGGAACCTCAGCATACATTTCTCGGGTGAGATGCGTCGGTTTTGCATTGTCCATTTCCATTACAATATGATAACATCAAGAGATCTTCTGCGACTTGTCTTATTGAACGCCGACGCAGATCTTATCCCGCTGGTTCGCCAATAAATGTGCTGTTTACAGACTACCTTACTCTCTCAATAGCGCTCATTTCCAATGCCGCTCGATGATAGGTTCGATCTAGGAAGCGAGTTTACATCATTCCTGAACCAGTGTCAGAGCTGGGTTATGTTAGGAATACCACTCAAACCTCCACCACAAGATCTGACAGGATAAACAGACACAATGTCACAGAAAGCCCATCTATTTCAGAACTTTTATATAGTCAGCGGCTAGTGGTATCCGGAAGACCTAGGCGAATGTCTTGGAGACGAAGGTTGTCATCAAAACTTTTCAGTTTCGAAGCGACCGTCTTTAGAACAATGTCGTGCTTATCATATCCTAAAATAAGACAGTACAACATCACTCAAACGCAATGCACAACTAAGCGTCGACATCCAGATCAGAAATAATTTTTGCCACGCTCAATGTCTTGGCATATTTTTTGTCAAGGAGAGAACAGATGCTCCATAGACAATGGTCTCTATTTTCGTCAGTATTTCATAAGATTTACAATTTATGGGGTGTCTGACGACAAATCTTTCTGCAACCCGGTGGAATCACAATCAGTTCATATTCGTTTTATCGGTACCAGATCCCAAGGGTTGGTCAATTGACATTCATTCTCTTACTTGGGAGGATATCTCTTTATCCCACATCGTAACAGTCTGTTTCAAGGTCGTACAGAAATTGAGAACCAGAAGTTTATAATTATTATGATTGCCCTCTTCGCTGATACAAACCTTGGATCAACAATCTGCTTCATTTAGTTATAAATCTACCTTGGAATATCTCGGCGAAGCCTACAATTCTCAAACAGACCCGCATTTTCATTTCTTGCCCGGAACGCCTTCGCTCTTGGCTCTTGTCAGGACAACCTTGCAACAAAAACAATTTAACCCTTCAGTCGTGAAAACCATTGTGAGCTCTACAAGGCTCTTCAATTTAAAAGCCCCATAAGGGACCTGACGCGTTTTTATTGACTGGAATCCATTAAACAATTATTGTCCCTTTGATTGCATCTGTTCAACATAACTCACTTTTTCTTTAGCTGTTTGAAGAGAAAAAATGTAACTCCGATTATAATTAAGCGCTACGTTTCATAATATCGTACACGTTCCGTCATCATGACAGGGAGGATCTTCGTGATTACAATGACCTCTGATTTTGTTATCCAATTTCGACTTACATAGGCCTTAGTCATTCATTTTATTTCGGAGTTGAAATCTTTTTTGAGTTCTGACAAGTTCTAGCCTTTCGCCAGGACCTCGCCGAAGCTCCATTCCTACAAAACAAGTTTCCTGATAGCGTTAGCAGAATCAGTGAATTGCATGCGATCTATGTTGACCTCGTCTGCCCTTAGTTTCGTTGAGATGGTTCGAGGATCCTAGGGACGCAATCTGGTATTGTCGCAAAGAATAGGTTGCCGTCCGTGGGGAATAAAAATGTAATAAAACGTCTTCTCTCCAGTATTGACATATCCCAAGAGGCTCGGAAACATGATATAATACGTACGCATAGACTTCATCGGAAGTGTACTAAGAAATATCGTGGAACCCGAAAGCACATCTTCCTTCCAGTTAAACCTGGGAAAGAGGACATAACCAATAAGCTATATCGTTATTGCTGAAGTGAGTAATGCATACTCACGATATAAGAAGAATATCAACAATCCGTGCCTTTCATTGTAATGTTTTTATAAAATGATTTCCTAAAGGGATTCAGTTGGCATGCCTTCTCGAGATTTTATCTTCGTTATTTGGCTCCACCACAACACACTCTGGATCTGTTAAGCCAATTTTCAACCAGACAAGCATCCACCAGACCCAACTGACATCGGCACAACCGCTCGATTCACGCAAAATTATTTTGTGCTATGAAGATCTCATTATTTCTTCGTTCCCTACGTAATCTAAATTGTCTCCACTTGTGCTGATTGGAGTTGATAGAGTAGGTTAACCTTATTATGGGAATCCAATATTCTCCTCTCAGAGGTTACCTGGAGTATAGGCTGGATGCCCAACATTCCCTACACATATCACCTTTTCTCCTAACGTTAATGTAATCTGGGAATGTATTTGAAAGATAAAGCAGACCTTTTAAAGTACATTATATTTCTCCTTGAATCACATTACTTTGATGCTCTCTCAATATCTACGCAGTACGATCAATATTTTACATGATGTTCTGCTGATATTGAAACTAGCGTCACATATAGGTGGGAAGGGGAGGTAATGGGGGGAAAGGTATTGCTCTTTGTCGCTATTTTGTATACTCGAAGAAAAACTTTCATGTTTGGGAAGGCTGGATTTGGGAGGTAGTAGGGTTTATATTCCTAACTTTAATGTGATCGGGTAGGCAATTCTAGGTTAAATATAACTTACTTTTATAAAAAGACTTCTTATGATATTTTACATGAGATGGAGGCTGATTTGATTTCTCATATGGCATCCACAGCAACCATCTTCCTGTTATTGCTATTTCCAGAAAGTCATATTAACATGGGATTTTCACCAAAAGGCTTTGTTGCTGCATAGTGTTATATTTATATAGATGAAAACTTTCCCCGGTTTTATTCCATTTCCCCTATTTTATTTAAAGAAGACCTTGTATATCTTGAACATTGTTTTAAAAGAACTTTAAATATCTTTATGCTGGTGTATTATTGATGGGTGTACTATGGACTATAGAGTATGCAGCTTGGCCTTACTTTAAATCTGCACCTGCGCAAGACACTTATAGCTCCTCTGTGTCATTTTTACGTCTTGGATTCTGAGGTAAATTGTAAAAAAGAAGAGCCGATAACTTGTTTTATATTTTATTTATTTGGTAAATCGTTCATTGCACATTCAAACATTGGTATGGTTTAATCTGTAAACTTCGTTTTCCTTATTTTAATAACTGCTAAAGATAGTGTCGATTAGATTTATTCAAGCTGGTCTTTCGAGCTGATGGGATCAGTGATTGTTAGCTGTCTGCTTAGGTCGTGTAGTTTCCAAAAGTACAACATCCAAAGAAATATTAACCACAGTATATACAAGTAACATAGAGGAATACCACAATACTCTCCATTGTGCTTGTTGAACTGCAAATAACTTCACATTAAACTCCCTCACAAGTTCATACTATATGAAGAGCGCCCACTAAATTAAAATAGTGTCAATCTGATATTCAATATTGCCACCAAAGCATCCATCCTGAAAATCTTGTTGCACCCTATCGCATTACTATAATATCCTCCCATTCTCCCTGCAATGGGAGGATTACGTTACACGATGTTACGTTCAATTTATACTGGTGCATCAAACAGGCATCAAGAGAGGAAAGGCGAAAATTAATGCCTTTTTCTAATTATTATAAATAGAAAAGACAAATTTTCGTGTATGGTAGGGCTAGATTCGTGAGGTACTGGGACTTATATTCCCAACATTCGTGTGATCGGGTACTTAATCTAGGAGAAACAGCGATTTTTAACAAAAATATTTGCTTTTTGTCGTCTGTCTCAAAATATTGGATGTACGAGAATTTCAAATCTTCAATAGGTATATCCATTAAAGTGTTCCAAACCTATTTCAAAGAAAAAATTGAAATTATATACCTTTATATAATGACTGATTTAATGTAGATTGAAATGAATGGGACGTTAACATACACATTTATCACAGAACAAAAATCTTCTGTCTTCTATTGTTATTCATTCCACCAACATTCCTGAATCACATTAACTAAACTATTCATCTTCATGGGCCCTCTATTATAGCTAATTTCTGTCATTAGTCTAGATATGTTTAAATTTGAAAATATTTGTCAATATGTATGCAGCTATTGAATTGGCAGTTTTGTGTTCTGCTTTGATTGGCAGGGACATGTGAAGGTACCTTAAGGATAAATCTGACAATTCTTGAAGAGACTATGATGACTACTTCAATTTAGGCAGACTGAAATGTGATCCAGTATGCCTCTTTATTACACATAACCAACTTCTGTAATTCATGACTTGTAAATATAAACTTTGATTGCCTAGTATTTGTATGATTCATTAGAATTGATGAATATACCAAAAAAAGAGAACAGGTACATTATTTTCCTCTCAGTTACGATATTCTAGAAAATTTGATGAACATAAAAGTTTTAATCACAATCTGTTTCGTCGACTAACAGTGCGGTTATTTTACCATTCTAAAACTGATTCCAACACGATTGTAGTCACTGAATGGAAGCTGCAATATACCCGATTTTGTCAACAGATTAAGCACAGCAACACTGCAGTTAGAACATTGTTTGATTGTTGCATATCTGGGTCAACATGTCAAGGATTTGCCATACTGCCGCGTTGTGTTCGGGCTTCACCTGTAGCGATAACAGAAGGTATTCCAGAGCCAGATTCACCAGACCCTCCTGTCTTAAGCAGTAAGCCAGCAAATTTAGACACGTCTCCATATGTCTTATCCTCTCTTGTTTTATTGACCATGTCAGGTTCTGGAGTGCCACCATTCTGTGTGTTTCCATCCCAAGGGCTGAGTATGTCTGGTGCTGCAAGAAGTACATATAGGGTCTTGCGTCCACCACTGCCCAGTCATACCAGTAGTCTTTCTGCAGATCTCTGAGGTCAGGGTCAGCACCTATAGACCGGAACATCTCAAAACAAAGGGGAGGTAAAGTGCAGTGGATCTCTGATGGTAAATATATCACAGACAGAGCTACGCAACTCTTAAAGGCTTGATCCGTTGTCATTTCCTCTGACAGTACCTCGTGAATAGTCTCATTTTTGCAATGCATGGGTTTCACGGGTGAAACATCCGAAACAATATGCCCGAATTGCTCCTCAACCGCAATCAGTACCTCTTGAGCCAGAGAAGAATATCCTAATTTGAGATAGAATCCAGCTAGTTTGAGGCTACCGGCAGTGACGTCAGAATTTGTGCCAATCCAAAGGAACATGTGTGCCATCTCCATGTTTCTATAATACATACTCTTTGTTACTATACATGAAGATGCTAGTTGAGAGCCAAAGTGACTACAGAGAAGTGCAATAAGTACGGAGAAGCAATCTTGCACAACTGTGTTACACGTCTGATACCCCTGTATTAGTGAATGAAGCGCATCCGTTTCACCAAAGCGTAGTATTGTTGTGTAGGAAAGAATTATTCCAGTTTCAAATAACATCGTTAAATGGGATTGTAAAACTTGTTCATTCCTTCTTTGAAACGCTTCTAAGACGGGAGGTACTGCATCGGGTTGGGTGTGATGCTTGCTACAGGCTTCTGATAATGTTTGCCCAAGTCCATCACATCCAATTTGAGTAAGATACTTGAAGTCCTGGTCTATTAGATGAACCAAAACACTGTGTAGTCGCGTTCTTAGTTGTCCATCTAATTTCCCTAGAAACATATTTTCATTAGTTATGAAATAGTTCGGGCAAAATCCAGATTCCACCCATGAAGAAAGTGTTTTTATCATTAGATTCAAACAAGTCAAAAGATTATTTGGCTTCCAAAACCCCACGTTTGTATTGTCTATCAAATGGAACAATAATGTCTTACAATGATAACTTGAAACACATTTACCAACTGCTGGTGTAATGATACATTTATTGATCATTTTCATCAGAACACAACAAGCAATTTGTGTATTGTTTAGTCTCCACATCAGCTCTCTTTCTATTGCAGTAAAAGAGAGTCTCCATTCTAAATGTCGTTCACAGCTGAGAGGGTTTCCTACTGGGACAAGGAATAGTTCTTTCTCAAGGAAATATTCAGTCTCATTTGGTGTGATCCAGGTGTTTTGTCTGGGCCTCAATAACCATGAAATGTCATCTTGTGTCCATGTTGCAACTCTAACAGCTATTATATAATCGTTGGTGAAATTTCCGTTTGATACTGTTGCAGCAGGCCCATGAATTTCAGTTGCGATAGGAGAAATAAAAGATGAATTATTCAGTACAATGCGGTGGTGACGGTCTATAGCTATAACTTGATGTGGAACCGATTCAAAATGTCTTGCATGTATAGCTTCCATAGAGAAAGGATTCACGCGTTGTAGCTTATAGTACCCTGGATGGGTTTCCTCATCCGTTACCATCAGAACAGTAAATATTCCGAGCGCAGAATCTTGTATATTTCTAATCGCAAAGATGTCTGAGAAAAGGACACGGTCAGTGTCTGGTTTGAGACCCGGTGTAGTAGAACCCTCAATTTGACTTCCGAAAACAAACATTGAAGAATGTGTTCCGCTTTTATATTTCTTTATCAACGAAAGTAGTTTCTCATGCTCTGTCCAAAAGTACCGCCTCCACTTTCTCGTCTTCTTACTGATCCCGATTTGATGCAATAGTTTCATGACGATCAATGATATCTTAGACCTTGCCTCACTTGTCGCTCTGTCAGCCATTCCATCTAAACAAAAATAAATTCAAATATTCATATATAGATATTGTACAATCTATCTCTACCATGAAAAAAAATGTAATCAAATTCCTTCCTATTAAAGACACTGTACAAAGTATCCAACTTGTGTAACATAAAATAAAGATACTAATTAAAGAAGGATTATGACTGATAGGACATAGTTACTTACATAAAAAGCTTAACGCGGACGTGTGTGTGTGTTTTTTTCCCTCGGTAAATGTGACAAATTACACATATGGCACACTATGTATGCACTTTAAATAAAAGAGATTCCATCTTTAGAATCAATGCAAGGTGTGTAGTATAAAGATGACTACACAGTTATCCTACATAATTAATTTGATTGCATTCGTTATCCTACATAATTAATTTGATTGCATTCGTTATCCTACATAATTAATTTGATTGCATTCGTTATCCTACATAATTAATTTGATTGCATTCGTTATCCTACATAATTGATTTGATTGCATTCGTTATCCTACATAATTAATTTGATTGCATTCGTTATCCTACATAATTGATTTGATTGCATTCTTTATCCTACATAATTAATTTGATTGCATTCGTTATCCTACATAATTAATTTGATTGCATTCGTTATCCTACATAATTAATTTGATTGCATTCGTTATCCTACATAATTAATTTGATTGCATTCGTTATCCTACATAATTAATTTGATTGCATTCGTTATCCTACATAATTAATTTGATTGCATTCGTTAATGCTGTACTGTAAAATCTGTGTAGACTCCTCAGGTTTTAAAGTAAAAAAGCTGCTACAACAAAAATCTATAATGTTCAGATCATTGTAACTTAAGCGCGTTAGATTAGTATAGTTTTTCTCTTTCTTCAAAATATCCACACGTAATCGTTTTGTTTCTGGTTTTATGTCATTATTTATTTATTTTTATTACTTTCTTATGTTATTATTATTATTATTATTATTATTATTATTATTCACGTCACCTTACTTTACTGGACAGTGCTTTATTACAGTGTAGATACTGTAAAATTGGAAATATTCGTAAAAGAATCCAATGCGCTCTTCTTTAATAGGTAAATCATTTTTTAAAAATTGAGACCGAGTTTTACAAGACAGGAAGGCTTTGGTTCACACAAAACCAAGAACAACAGCAAAACACAACGAGATGGAGAGTTGATGCTATAATAATAATAATAATAATAATAATAATAATAAAGTGGACCTCTTCAACATTGTCACGTATTCTAAGCTTCTATTATACGTGCACTTTCTTTCTCTCCTTCTTCTTAAGTCCGTTGTGCTTATATATTCCGTTGTTCTGTATTCATTTTCTATTTTGTGTGCTAAAAATTTTGTTCAGAATTGTAAGTTGCAAACGATTTTTAAGTTGTCCCTGTAAAGATACTGTTTACATAGCAGTTTAACTCAAAGCCAGTCTATTTCACAGATAGACTGGAATTCACCTCGAGATTCCTTCGCATTTCATTACGTCATAGGTCAAGTGAAAATGTATATGTATCAATAGGGATTTGATAAATAAAAAATTCATTCCGTCCTAGCATTGATCAGTTTATGGGAATCCCTCTGTGATCAGAATTTACAGTTGTGTTTACATCTAATTCGAGAGTAGTTATGTATTTAATTTATTCATTAGAACTACTTTATGCTCATTTTTTGGATACACACCACTTTAAAATTTGTGTGAACTCATTCAAAGACATTCTGTATTGCATCATTGTGGTACATCGGGAAATTCAAGACTTTTGGAATTCAATCTGAACATTCTATATTTGTATTGTAGAGAAATAAATAACTCCTTTATTTTAGTTAAATTCTTAGTTTCGCTATTTCTGTTATATTTTAAGACCTAGGGTAAACACTGCTCGTATTGGTTTGGTCTTGGAAAATAAACGCTTCATCAGGTCAACCCGGGGTCCACGCCTTGCTACAGGCTTACGACTTTATTGAAAGATGTGACAGAAGGCGGAAGAAAGAAACAATGACGATAATATTTCCATCATGGAACAAGATCTACGTCTTCCGCTTCATCATCATCATCACACGAGACCTCTTCTAAATGACACCAACTGATTTCAGAGACAAGTAGAGCCGATGCTATTGATGATTTTGCAATCGTTGCATCTACAGCTGTCTGATAATCTATACCCCTGTCTCTAACATGTCCAGTTAATATCCAAGCCCCGCAAACAGCTATGACATCATAACAAAACGTCTATTTTTGAAAGACGTTTACTGGCTTGAGAGACCTGTACAACTTATTAATGTTTATTTTTTTTTTATATAAATGTCTCTATAAATCTCACCTGCATCTATATGTGATTCCTATCCTGTCCGTCTGTTGTCGGGTAAAGCTGAAATGAATTCAGAATAATAGTGTTTTACTCATTCCGCCATTTTGTGTTGATATGAAACAGCATACAATGGAAATACCAGTCGTTTTGAAGTGTGCTATTTATAAACGCCTGTGGTTTTTGCTAGGTAATGTCAAGGTTGTTGTTGTTGTACGGTTTAACGCCATTTTTCAGCATACGATAGGCATTACATGGCGGCCAGTATTATTAGTGGAGGAAGAACCCCGGAAAACACCCAGAAAGAACCACCGACCCACGAGAAGCTACTGGCAAGCTTTCTCACGTAACTACATTAGCCGAATCTTAGACACGAACCCAGCACAGAGAGAGAGAGGTGAGATGGCAATGATCAGTAACGGAGAGCGCTATAGGACACACGGTACTAATTATACGGAAGAGCTGTGAACCAGTCTAAAAATGGGTGAAGAAATAATAGAGTATATACAGCTTTGGTGGTCCATAATTGGTTAATAATGAAAATTAAAATTTTAGTAAAAATATTTTTTGAGAGCTTATCCAAACTGTAATTTAAAAAAAATATAGACAAAATTCTATTGATGCAAATGAAGTAAATTTAGAGGCTTCACCTATTAGTACTCAATAATGAAAGTAGCACCTGATTCTTTTGGTGCAGAATCAATAACATGTGCTTCCTGCCAATTTATGTCAACAAAATGCCGCGGGTCCTATGTTTTTCTACATTTAAAAACTTACATCAAGGTTAGTTGTGCATGGAAAAATATAGGTCTGATCATCAGCACCCAGAAATGTTAAGTTGTTGAATTTTGAATATGACAGTGTTTCCATATGTTTACCATTGGAGTTGAATTAGTACCGTGTTTCCTATACAGGGCCTATACCACAACATGAGCCTGATGTTTCTATGGTTACCACGTGCATCCAGGGTATGATTTTAGTGGTTTTTAGATATGACAATCATAATGGAGTCTTTCTTTCATGATTTGCATGTGATTTTGGGGAAAAATCTATACAAAACACAGATGGGAAGGGTTGTATAAACTGGATGGGGGCATTAATTCTTTTCTTCTTGATGTTTCTCATAAAGCTTGTAAAGAAATGCCCTTTTCTCTGATTTTTTTTCTCTTATATGCTGTACTTGCTGTATGTATTTTATTTCTCCTATATATATCTTGCTTGCTTTTCAGATGTTGTGCCACAGAACTGCAAGCTGAAATCGGACAACCGATAGATTGACACAGCTTAACCAGAGATTCTCCAGGTCCATGGTTGCAGTTATGGACAGCACTATGAACCCTGCCATGGAAGTTTCTCTTAAAGGTTATATTCTTTGGTAAGCTGTGTTTTATCCTTCAATTTTATATGTTGAGTCACACTGAAGATCAATTATATTTGTCTTTTTTCCTGTCATAGAATTAAGCTCCTTCACATATTTCCTATGTTCTGCCATGTTTCTCATGTTGCTGTATTCAATTTTCTGATAAACAGTATTGGAACTTTTCTGCATCCCTTTTGTTGAGGGAGCAGGGACATTCGCACTTAAAAGAATAGTTCTAAACCCTTCATTTCCAACAGAATTCTGTGAAAGTCCTATCTGTATCGCATTATTTACACAGGAAGTTTTTCTTCCACAACCTTTCCTTGGCATTTCTTGGTACAGTTCAAACATTCTTGAAGTGTAACGGCATGATGAACATATTGCTCTCTCTCGCCACACCAGACCTCTTTTCTCTTCATGTTTCAAGTCCCATGACAGAAACCCCTGACATTCAGGGTGTAGGCACTGGTGCTCTTGAAAAACAGTATTCCACATCTCAGCATTTTTTTTTCTGGATGAACCAATCGATATGTGTTTTTCTCACCAGACCTGTTGATATAAATAGATAAAACAAGTTTCATGCTAGAAATGTAGTTTCAGATTTGAAACAAAATCTATTTATAAATGCAACATTGCTCTGCACATACTATCAAGTGATAGTACAGAATCATTTAGCTGTAAATTAGAGCTTGCTACTTGGTATGCCAAATCAATGTATATTACCTCCCCTTTGACTAGAATTGAGTGACTGAAGGTTTGATTTATTTCTCTTTTTTTAAATAATTTATGTACTTTATTGAGCTTTATATTGAAAAGTAAGTAATTTAAGACTACCTGTAGTGGAAAGTAGCCATCATAATGATTCTGAGACTTTTTCTAAACTTATTATAAGTTTGGGGTAAATATTTGTATAGTTTTATGCATTAGACAACTTTAATATGCAATTCAATTCTATTACTTAAATTTACCAAGTAGTTTATGCAGTGATAAGTTATATAAGTGTCTGAATATTGAATAGAAACATGAACTTACCCTGGCATCGCAATGTTTTCCACATATTGCTCCACCTCCAGCTTACTTCTTGGCTTGGGTCGCAGCAGTTTGTACATGGGCTTTTCATCGTCATCTTCAATGTCAGCATTATATGAACTTTTTATAGCTTTTTTAAATTTGTCTCTTGTTGTCCTTATGTAATAGACCTCAAGTGGCTTTGTCTTTTGGGTTGATGTACATTTTTTCCCCTTGTTGTGGGGAACATTACCAGGCTTGAAGAAATGACTTTGTCTATTCTTTGCTTTCTTATCCTTTCCCATAGTTTTATGCTAAAAAGTATCACTCAGTTATTTAATTCTTCAGTATTATAATACTTATGGAACTTTGCTTTGGCTTTTATACCTTTTTATTAAGATTTGGGGGTGATGAATCACCTGTGTTGATAGTTTAAATAGTTTTAGAATGTCAGCATCATCTGGATGCCTAATTGGGTGTGTCAGTCACAGAAGGACAATGACCTCTTATCATTTTGACCTGTCATGTGGCACACTTATTGGTTTGGTGTGAATTATAGGGATCAGGGATGCACTGTATCTTATTTCTGTGAATGTCAGCAAGAAAAGAAATGCAATTTTGAAATTTAAAACATTTAAAACTTGTCTTATAGCCAGTGAGAGATGGAAAAACTAGGTGTCATGTAATTTGATACCCTATGATGTCATACTTGCTGATGTCAGCATGTTTGTGTTTATTTTGTGTAGCATGCATGCTATAGAAAGATAACACGAAGATACAAAGTCGGAATCTAATTTTTTTAATAACAAGAATAATGCACTAATAAGTACAATACAACACTTCAACATGTAATGCGGATGCAATTTTGCTATGTACAGTAGTATCACATAAAATGCAATTGCACTATTATTCATGCACCAGCATGGCCAGGTCTTTCTTACAATTATACTCTAATATCAATGAGTACAATGCAACTTTTTCAAAAAAATTAAAATCTGGTTATAGGACACACGGTACTAATTATACGGAAGAGCTGTGAACCAGTCTAAAAATGGGTGAAGAAATAATAGAGTATATACAGCTTTGGTGGTCCATAATTGGTTAATAATGAAAATTAAAATTTTAGTAAAAATATTTTTTGAGAGCTTATCCAAACTGTAATTTAAAAAAAATATAGACAAAATTCTATTGATGCAAATGAAGTAAATTTAGAGGCTTCACCTATTAGTACTCAATAATGAAAGTAGCACCTGATTCTTTTGGTGCAGAATCAATAACATGTGCTTCCTGCCAATTTATGTCAACAAAATGCCGCGGGTCCTATGTTTTTCTACATTTAAAAACTTACATCAAGGTTAGTTGTGCATGGAAAAATATAGGTCTGATCATCAGCACCCAGAAATGTTAAGTTGTTGAATTTTGAATATGACAGTGTTTCCATATGTTTACCATTGGAGTTGAATTAGTACCGTGTTTCCTATACAGGGCCTATACCACAACATGAGCCTGATGTTTCTATGGTTACCACGTGCATCCAGGGTATGATTTTAGTGGTTTTTAGATATGACAATCATAATGGAGTCTTTCTTTCATGATTTGCATGTGATTTTGGGGAAAAATCTATACAAAACACAGATGGGAAGGGTTGTATAAACTGGATGGGGGCATTAATTCTTTTCTTCTTGATGTTTCTCATAAAGCTTGTAAAGAAATGCCCTTTTCTCTGATTTTTTTTCTCTTATATGCTGTACTTGCTGTATGTATTTTATTTCTCCTATATATATCTTGCTTGCTTTTCAGATGTTGTGCCACAGAACTGCAAGCTGAAATCGGACAACCGATAGATTGACACAGCTTAACCAGAGATTCTCCAGGTCCATGGTTGCAGTTATGGACAGCACTATGAACCCTGCCATGGAAGTTTCTCTTAAAGGTTATATTCTTTGGTAAGCTGTGTTTTATCCTTCAATTTTATATGTTGAGTCACACTGAAGATCAATTATATTTGTCTTTTTTCCTGTCATAGAATTAAGCTCCTTCACATATTTCCTATGTTCTGCCATGTTTCTCATGTTGCTGTATTCAATTTTCTGATAAACAGTATTGGAACTTTTCTGCATCCCTTTTGTTGAGGGAGCAGGGACATTCGCACTTAAAAGAATAGTTCTAAACCCTTCATTTCCAACAGAATTCTGTGAAAGTCCTATCTGTATCGCATTATTTACACAGGAAGTTTTTCTTCCACAACCTTTCCTTGGCATTTCTTGGTACAGTTCAAACATTCTTGAAGTGTAACGGCATGATGAACATATTGCTCTCTCTCGCCACACCAGACCTCTTTTCTCTTCATGTTTCAAGTCCCATGACAGAAACCCCTGACATTCAGGGTGTAGGCACTGGTGCTCTTGAAAAACAGTATTCCACATCTCAGCATTTTTTTTTTCTGGATGAACCAATCGATATGTGTTTTTCTCACCAGACCTGTTGATATAAATAGATAAAACAAGTTTCATGCTAGAAATGTAGTTTCAGATTTGAAACAAAATCTATTTATAAATGCAACATTGCTCTGCACATACTATCAAGTGATAGTACAGAATCATTTAGCTGTAAATTAGAGCTTGCTACTTGGTATGCCAAATCAATGTATATTACCTCCCCTTTGACTAGAATTGAGTGACTGAAGGTTTGATTTATTTCTCTTTTTTTAAATAATTTATGTACTTTATTGAGCTTTATATTGAAAAGTAAGTAATTTAAGACTACCTGTAGTGGAAAGTAGCCATCATAATGATTCTGAGACTTTTTCTAAACTTATTATAAGTTTGGGGTAAATATTTGTATAGTTTTATGCATTAGACAACTTTAATATGCAATTCAATTCTATTACTTAAATTTACCAAGTAGTTTATGCAGTGATAAGTTATATAAGTGTCTGAATATTGAATAGAAACATGAACTTACCCTGGCATCGCAATGTTTTCCACATATTGCTCCACCTCCAGCTTACTTCTTGGCTTGGGTCGCAGCAGTTTGTACATGGGCTTTTCATCGTCATCTTCAATGTCAGCATTATATGAACTTTTTATAGCTTTTTTAAATTTGTCTCTTGTTGTCCTTATGTAATAGACCTCAAGTGGCTTTGTCTTTTGGGTTGATGTACATTTTTTCCCCTTGTTGTGGGGAACATTACCAGGCTTGAAGAAATGACTTTGTCTATTCTTTGCTTTCTTATCCTTTCCCATAGTTTTATGCTAAAAAGTATCACTCAGTTATTTAATTCTTCAGTATTATAATACTTATGGAACTTTGCTTTGGCTTTTATACCTTTTTATTAAGATTTGGGGGTGATGAATCACCTGTGTTGATAGTTTAAATAGTTTTAGAATGTCAGCATCATCTGGATGCCTAATTGGGTGTGTCAGTCACAGAAGGACAATGACCTCTTATCATTTTGACCTGTCATGTGGCACACTTATTGGTTTGGTGTGAATTATAGGGATCAGGGATGCACTGTATCTTATTTCTGTGAATGTCAGCAAGAAAAGAAATGCAATTTTGAAATTTAAAACATTTAAAACTTGTCTTATAGCCAGTGAGAGATGGAAAAACTAGGTGTCATGTAATTTGATACCCTATGATGTCATACTTGCTGATGTCAGCATGTTTGTGTTTATTTTGTGTAGCATGCATGCTATAGAAAGATAACACGAAGATACAAAGTCGGAATCTAATTTTTTTAATAACAAGAATAATGCACTAATAAGTACAATACAACACTTCAACATGTAATGCGGATGCAATTTTGCTATGTACAGTAGTATCACATAAAATGCAATTGCACTATTATTCATGCACCAGCATGGCCAGGTCTTTCTTACAATTATACTCTAATATCAATGAGTACAATGCAACTTTTTCAAAAAAATTAAAATCTGGTTATAGGACACACGGTACTAATTATACGGAAGAGCTGTGAACCAGTCTAAAAATGGGTGAAGAAATAATAGAGTATATACAGCTTTGGTGGTCCATAATTGGTTAATAATGAAAATTAAAATTTTAGTAAAAATATTTTTTGAGAGCTTATCCAAACTGTAATTTAAAAAAAATATAGACAAAATTCTATTGATGCAAATGAAGTAAATTTAGAGGCTTCACCTATTAGTACTCAATAATGAAAGTAGCACCTGATTCTTTTGGTGCAGAATCAATAACATGTGCTTCCTGCCAATTTATGTCAACAAAATGCCGCGGGTCCTATGTTTTTCTACATTTAAAAACTTACATCAAGGTTAGTTGTGCATGGAAAAATATAGGTCTGATCATCAGCACCCAGAAATGTTAAGTTGTTGAATTTTGAATATGACAGTGTTTCCATATGTTTACCATTGGAGTTGAATTAGTACCGTGTTTCCTATACAGGGCCTATACCACAACATGAGCCTGATGTTTCTATGGTTACCACGTGCATCCAGGGTATGATTTTAGTGGTTTTTAGATATGACAATCATAATGGAGTCTTTCTTTCATGATTTGCATGTGATTTTGGGGAAAAATCTATACAAAACACAGATGGGAAGGGTTGTATAAACTGGATGGGGGCATTAATTCTTTTCTTCTTGATGTTTCTCATAAAGCTTGTAAAGAAATGCCCTTTTCTCTGATTTTTTTTCTCTTATATGCTGTACTTGCTGTATGTATTTTATTTCTCCTATATATATCTTGCTTGCTTTTCAGATGTTGTGCCACAGAACTGCAAGCTGAAATCGGACAACCGATAGATTGACACAGCTTAACCAGAGATTCTCCAGGTCCATGGTTGCAGTTATGGACAGCACTATGAACCCTGCCATGGAAGTTTCTCTTAAAGGTTATATTCTTTGGTAAGCTGTGTTTTATCCTTCAATTTTATATGTTGAGTCACACTGAAGATCAATTATATTTGTCTTTTTTCCTGTCATAGAATTAAGCTCCTTCACATATTTCCTATGTTCTGCCATGTTTCTCATGTTGCTGTATTCAATTTTCTGATAAACAGTATTGGAACTTTTCTGCATCCCTTTTGTTGAGGGAGCAGGGACATTCGCACTTAAAAGAATAGTTCTAAACCCTTCATTTCCAACAGAATTCTGTGAAAGTCCTATCTGTATCGCATTATTTACACAGGAAGTTTTTCTTCCACAACCTTTCCTTGGCATTTCTTGGTACAGTTCAAACATTCTTGAAGTGTAACGGCATGATGAACATATTGCTCTCTCTCGCCACACCAGACCTCTTTTCTCTTCATGTTTCAAGTCCCATGACAGAAACCCCTGACATTCAGGGTGTAGGCACTGGTGCTCTTGAAAAACAGTATTCCACATCTCAGCATTTTTTTTTCTGGATGAACCAATCGATATGTGTTTTTCTCACCAGACCTGTTGATATAAATAGATAAAACAAGTTTCATGCTAGAAATGTAGTTTCAGATTTGAAACAAAATCTATTTATAAATGCAACATTGCTCTGCACATACTATCAAGTGATAGTACAGAATCATTTAGCTGTAAATTAGAGCTTGCTACTTGGTATGCCAAATCAATGTATATTACCTCCCCTTTGACTAGAATTGAGTGACTGAAGGTTTGATTTATTTCTCTTTTTTTAAATAATTTATGTACTTTATTGAGCTTTATATTGAAAAGTAAGTAATTTAAGACTACCTGTAGTGGAAAGTAGCCATCATAATGATTCTGAGACTTTTTCTAAACTTATTATAAGTTTGGGGTAAATATTTGTATAGTTTTATGCATTAGACAACTTTAATATGCAATTCAATTCTATTACTTAAATTTACCAAGTAGTTTATGCAGTGATAAGTTATATAAGTGTCTGAATATTGAATAGAAACATGAACTTACCCTGGCATCGCAATGTTTTCCACATATTGCTCCACCTCCAGCTTACTTCTTGGCTTGGGTCGCAGCAGTTTGTACATGGGCTTTTCATCGTCATCTTCAATGTCAGCATTATATGAACTTTTTATAGCTTTTTTAAATTTGTCTCTTGTTGTCCTTATGTAATAGACCTCAAGTGGCTTTGTCTTTTGGGTTGATGTACATTTTTTCCCCTTGTTGTGGGGAACATTACCAGGCTTGAAGAAATGACTTTGTCTATTCTTTGCTTTCTTATCCTTTCCCATAGTTTTATGCTAAAAAGTATCACTCAGTTATTTAATTCTTCAGTATTATAATACTTATGGAACTTTGCTTTGGCTTTTATACCTTTTTATTAAGATTTGGGGGTGATGAATCACCTGTGTTGATAGTTTAAATAGTTTTAGAATGTCAGCATCATCTGGATGCCTAATTGGGTGTGTCAGTCACAGAAGGACAATGACCTCTTATCATTTTGACCTGTCATGTGGCACACTTATTGGTTTGGTGTGAATTATAGGGATCAGGGATGCACTGTATCTTATTTCTGTGAATGTCAGCAAGAAAAGAAATGCAATTTTGAAATTTAAAACATTTAAAACTTGTCTTATAGCCAGTGAGAGATGGAAAAACTAGGTGTCATGTAATTTGATACCCTATGATGTCATACTTGCTGATGTCAGCATGTTTGTGTTTATTTTGTGTAGCATGCATGCTATAGAAAGATAACACGAAGATACAAAGTCGGAATCTAATTTTTTTAATAACAAGAATAATGCACTAATAAGTACAATACAACACTTCAACATGTAATGCGGATGCAATTTTGCTATGTACAGTAGTATCACATAAAATGCAATTGCACTATTATTCATGCACCAGCATGGCCAGGTCTTTCTTACAATTATACTCTAATATCAATGAGTACAATGCAACTTTTTCAAAAAAATTAAAATCTGGTTATAGGACACACGGTACTAATTATACGGAAGAGCTGTGAACCAGTCTAAAAATGGGTGAAGAAATAATAGAGTATATACAGCTTTGGTGGTCCATAATTGGTTAATAATGAAAATTAAAATTTTAGTAAAAATATTTTTTGAGAGCTTATCCAAACTGTAATTTAAAAAAAATATAGACAAAATTCTATTGATGCAAATGAAGTAAATTTAGAGGCTTCACCTATTAGTACTCAATAATGAAAGTAGCACCTGATTCTTTTGGTGCAGAATCAATAACATGTGCTTCCTGCCAATTTATGTCAACAAAATGCCGCGGGTCCTATGTTTTTCTACATTTAAAAACTTACATCAAGGTTAGTTGTGCATGGAAAAATATAGGTCTGATCATCAGCACCCAGAAATGTTAAGTTGTTGAATTTTGAATATGACAGTGTTTCCATATGTTTACCATTGGAGTTGAATTAGTACCGTGTTTCCTATACAGGGCCTATACCACAACATGAGCCTGATGTTTCTATGGTTACCACGTGCATCCAGGGTATGATTTTAGTGGTTTTTAGATATGACAATCATAATGGAGTCTTTCTTTCATGATTTGCATGTGATTTTGGGGAAAAATCTATACAAAACACAGATGGGAAGGGTTGTATAAACTGGATGGGGGCATTAATTCTTTTCTTCTTGATGTTTCTCATAAAGCTTGTAAAGAAATGCCCTTTTCTCTGATTTTTTTTCTCTTATATGCTGTACTTGCTGTATGTATTTTATTTCTCCTATATATATCTTGCTTGCTTTTCAGATGTTGTGCCACAGAACTGCAAGCTGAAATCGGACAACCGATAGATTGACACAGCTTAACCAGAGATTCTCCAGGTCCATGGTTGCAGTTATGGACAGCACTATGAACCCTGCCATGGAAGTTTCTCTTAAAGGTTATATTCTTTGGTAAGCTGTGTTTTATCCTTCAATTTTATATGTTGAGTCACACTGAAGATCAATTATATTTGTCTTTTTTCCTGTCATAGAATTAAGCTCCTTCACATATTTCCTATGTTCTGCCATGTTTCTCATGTTGCTGTATTCAATTTTCTGATAAACAGTATTGGAACTTTTCTGCATCCCTTTTGTTGAGGGAGCAGGGACATTCGCACTTAAAAGAATAGTTCTAAACCCTTCATTTCCAACAGAATTCTGTGAAAGTCCTATCTGTATCGCATTATTTACACAGGAAGTTTTTCTTCCACAACCTTTCCTTGGCATTTCTTGGTACAGTTCAAACATTCTTGAAGTGTAACGGCATGATGAACATATTGCTCTCTCTCGCCACACCAGACCTCTTTTCTCTTCATGTTTCAAGTCCCATGACAGAAACCCCTGACATTCAGGGTGTAGGCACTGGTGCTCTTGAAAAACAGTATTCCACATCTCAGCATTTTTTTTTCTGGATGAACCAATCGATATGTGTTTTTCTCACCAGACCTGTTGATATAAATAGATAAAACAAGTTTCATGCTAGAAATGTAGTTTCAGATTTGAAACAAAATCTATTTATAAATGCAACATTGCTCTGCACATACTATCAAGTGATAGTACAGAATCATTTAGCTGTAAATTAGAGCTTGCTACTTGGTATGCCAAATCAATGTATATTACCTCCCCTTTGACTAGAATTGAGTGACTGAAGGTTTGATTATTTCTCTTTTTTTAAATAATTTATGTACTTTATTGAGCTTTATATTGAAAAGTAAGTAATTTAAGACTACCTGTAGTGGAAAGTAGCCATCATAATGATTCTGAGACTTTTTCTAAACTTATTATAAGTTTGGGGTAAATATTTGTATAGTTTTATGCATTAGACAACTTTAATATGCAATTCAATTCTATTACTTAAATTTACCAAGTAGTTTATGCAGTGATAAGTTATATAAGTGTCTGAATATTGAATAGAAACATGAACTTACCCTGGCATCGCAATGTTTTCCACATATTGCTCCACCTCCAGCTTACTTCTTGGCTTGGGTCGCAGCAGTTTGTACATGGGCTTTTCATCGTCATCTTCAATGTCAGCATTATATGAACTTTTTATAGCTTTTTTAAATTTGTCTCTTGTTGTCCTTATGTAATAGACCTCAAGTGGCTTTGTCTTTTGGGTTGATGTACATTTTTTCCCCTTGTTGTGGGGAACATTACCAGGCTTGAAGAAATGACTTTGTCTATTCTTTGCTTTCTTATCCTTTCCCATAGTTTTATGCTAAAAAGTATCACTCAGTTATTTAATTCTTCAGTATTATAATACTTATGGAACTTTGCTTTGGCTTTTATACCTTTTTATTAAGATTTGGGGGTGATGAATCACCTGTGTTGATAGTTTAAATAGTTTTAGAATGTCAGCATCATCTGGATGCCTAATTGGGTGTGTCAGTCACAGAAGGACAATGACCTCTTATCATTTTGACCTGTCATGTGGCACACTTATTGGTTTGGTGTGAATTATAGGGATCAGGGATGCACTGTATCTTATTTCTGTGAATGTCAGCAAGAAAAGAAATGCAATTTTGAAATTTAAAACATTTAAAACTTGTCTTATAGCCAGTGAGAGATGGAAAAACTAGGTGTCATGTAATTTGATACCCTATGATGTCATACTTGCTGATGTCAGCATGTTTGTGTTTATTTTGTGTAGCATGCATGCTATAGAAAGATAACACGAAGATACAAAGTCGGAATCTAATTTTTTAATAACAAGAATAATGCACTAATAAGTACAATACAACACTTCAACATGTAATGCGGATGCAATTTTGCTATGTACAGTAGTATCACATAAAATGCAATTGCACTATTATTCATGCACCAGCATGGCCAGGTCTTTCTTACAATTATACTCTAATATCAATGAGTACAATGCAACTTTTTCAAAAAATTAAAATCTGGTTATAGGACACACGGTACTAATTATACGGAAGAGCTGTGAACCAGTCTAAAAATGGGTGAAGAAATAATAGAGTATATACAGCTTTGGTGGTCCATAATTGGTTAATAATGAAAATTAAAATTTTAGTAAAAATATTTTTTGAGAGCTTATCCAAACTGTAATTTAAAAAAAATATAGACAAAATTCTATTGATGCAAATGAAGTAAATTTAGAGGCTTCACCTATTAGTACTCAATAATGAAAGTAGCACCTGATTCTTTTGGTGCAGAATCAATAACATGTGCTTCCTGCCAATTTATGTCAACAAAATGCCGCGGGTCCTATGTTTTTCTACATTTAAAAACTTACATCAAGGTTAGTTGTGCATGGAAAAATATAGGTCTGATCATCAGCACCCAGAAATGTTAAGTTGTTGAATTTTGAATATGACAGTGTTTCCATATGTTTACCATTGGAGTTGAATTAGTACCGTGTTTCCTATACAGGGCCTATACCACAACATGAGCCTGATGTTTCTATGGTTACCACGTGCATCCAGGGTATGATTTTAGTGGTTTTTAGATATGACAATCATAATGGAGTCTTTCTTTCATGATTTGCATGTGATTTTGGGGAAAAATCTATACAAAACACAGATGGGAAGGGTTGTATAAACTGGATGGGGGCATTAATTCTTTTCTTCTTGATGTTTCTCATAAAGCTTGTAAAGAAATGCCCTTTTCTCTGATTTTTTTTCTCTTATATGCTGTACTTGCTGTATGTATTTTATTTCTCCTATATATATCTTGCTTGCTTTTCAGATGTTGTGCCACAGAACTGCAAGCTGAAATCGGACAACCGATAGATTGACACAGCTTAACCAGAGATTCTCCAGGTCCATGGTTGCAGTTATGGACAGCACTATGAACCCTGCCATGGAAGTTTCTCTTAAAGGTTATATTCTTTGGTAAGCTGTGTTTTATCCTTCAATTTTATATGTTGAGTCACACTGAAGATCAATTATATTTGTCTTTTTTCCTGTCATAGAATTAAGCTCCTTCACATATTTCCTATGTTCTGCCATGTTTCTCATGTTGCTGTATTCAATTTTCTGATAAACAGTATTGGAACTTTTCTGCATCCCTTTTGTTGAGGGAGCAGGGACATTCGCACTTAAAAGAATAGTTCTAAACCCTTCATTTCCAACAGAATTCTGTGAAAGTCCTATCTGTATCGCATTATTTACACAGGAAGTTTTTCTTCCACAACCTTTCCTTGGCATTTCTTGGTACAGTTCATTCAAACATTCTTGAAGTGTAACGGCATGATGAACATATTGCTCTCTCTCGCCACACCAGACCTCTTTTCTCTTCATGTTTCAAGTCCCATGACAGAAACCCCTGACATTCAGGGTGTAGGCACTGGTGCTCTTGAAAAACAGTATTCCACATCTCAGCATTTTTTTTTCTGGATGAACCAATCGATATGTGTTTTTCTCACCAGACCTGTTGATATAAATAGATAAAACAAGTTTCATGCTAGAAATGTAGTTTCAGATTTGAAACAAAATCTATTTATAAATGCAACATTGCTCTGCACATACTATCAAGTGATAGTACAGAATCATTTAGCTGTAAATTAGAGCTTGCTACTTGGTATGCCAAATCAATGTATATTACCTCCCCTTTGACTAGAATTGAGTGACTGAAGGTTTGATTTATTTCTCTTTTTTTAAATAATTTATGTACTTTATTGAGCTTTATATTGAAAAGTAAGTAATTTAAGACTACCTGTAGTGGAAAGTAGCCATCATAATGATTCTGAGACTTTTTCTAAACTTATTATAAGTTTGGGGTAAATATTTGTATAGTTTTATGCATTAGACAACTTTAATATGCAATTCAATTCTATTACTTAAATTTACCAAGTAGTTTATGCAGTGATAAGTTATATAAGTGTCTGAATATTGAATAGAAACATGAACTTACCCTGGCATCGCAATGTTTTCCACATATTGCTCCACCTCCAGCTTACTTCTTGGCTTGGGTCGCAGCAGTTTGTACATGGGCTTTTCATCGTCATCTTCAATGTCAGCATTATATGAACTTTTTATAGCTTTTTTAAATTTGTCTCTTGTTGTCCTTATGTAATAGACCTCAAGTGGCTTTGTCTTTTGGGTTGATGTACATTTTTTCCCCTTGTTGTGGGGAACATTACCAGGCTTGAAGAAATGACTTTGTCTATTCTTTGCTTTCTTATCCTTTCCCATAGTTTTATGCTAAAAAGTATCACTCAGTTATTTAATTCTTCAGTATTATAATACTTATGGAACTTTGCTTTGGCTTTTATACCTTTTTATTAAGATTTGGGGGTGATGAATCACCTGTGTTGATAGTTTAAATAGTTTTAGAATGTCAGCATCATCTGGATGCCTAATTGGGTGTGTCAGTCACAGAAGGACAATGACCTCTTATCATTTTGACCTGTCATGTGGCACACTTATTGGTTTGGTGTGAATTATAGGGATCAGGGATGCACTGTATCTTATTTCTGTGAATGTCAGCAAGAAAAGAAATGCAATTTTGAAATTTAAAACATTTAAAACTTGTCTTATAGCCAGTGAGAGATGGAAAAACTAGGTGTCATGTAATTTGATACCCTATGATGTCATACTTGCTGATGTCAGCATGTTTGTGTTTATTTTGTGTAGCATGCATGCTATAGAAAGATAACACGAAGATACAAAGTCGGAATCTAATTTTTTTAATAACAAGAATAATGCACTAATAAGTACAATACAACACTTCAACATGTAATGCGGATGCAATTTTGCTATGTACAGTAGTATCACATAAAATGCAATTGCACTATTATTCATGCACCAGCATGGCCAGGTCTTTCTTACAATTATACTCTAATATCAATGAGTACAATGCAACTTTTTCAAAAAAATTAAAATCTGGTTATAGGACACACGGTACTAATTATACGGAAGAGC